>JAHLJT010002630.1:76596232-77209295 GCA_031308135.1 Acheta domesticus | reverse complement strand
TTTCCCATTTTTGGAAAAGAAAGAGAGAAGCCCAAAATTATTTGTGGGTATAATACTATTCCTATATTGTGTGGAATATGACGTTCAATTTTCGGAAACTAAGTCGTTGTAGTTCAGGTGTTATAAGAACTCAAATATTGAATATCGAAAAAAGTGGGTGTGTTTTGATTAATGTTCTATTTTTTCAGTCAGAACGGTGCTAGCCCAAAATTATTTGAGGTTAGCATATTAATAGGTAATAAATGGGCAATTGCTAAGAAATTTCTCATTTGAATTAGTAAAGTATTTCAGAGATTATTTTGTGAGGAATGAAAAATTAATCGAAAGGTATGTTGTAGTTCTCACGAGAAGATTCCATTTTTTGGAAATGAAAGAGAGAAGCCCAAAATTATTTGTGAGTATAACCATATTTCTTATTATGTGTTGTATGTCACGCGCCTTTCCAAGGAGCCAAATCCTTGTAGTTCAGGTTTTATAACAACGGAAATATTAAATGTTGGAAAAGAATTAGGAAAGTTTTTAGTAATATTAATTTTTTCCAATAAGAACGGCTCTAGCCCAAAATTATTTGAAATTGTGATATTAATAGGTAATGTATGAGCAATCGTTAATAAATTTCTCATTTAAATTAGTAAAGTATTTCAGCAATTTTTTGTGAGGAATGAAAAATTAGTAAAAAGGTATATTCTAGTTCTCACGAGAATTTTTCCATTTTTTTGGAAAAGAAAGAGAGAAGCCAAAATCATTTTTAGTATATCTGTATTCCGTATCATGTGTTGTATATGGCCTTCAATTTCCAGGAGCCAATCGTTGTAATTCAGGTGTTATAAGAACGCAAATGTTGAATATCGAAAAAAATTGGGTGTGTTTTGATGAATATTCCAAATTTTTCCAATAAGAACGGTGCTAGCCCAAAATTATTTGAGGATTGGCATCTTGATAGGTAATGCATGAACAATTGTGAATCAGTTCCTCATTTGAATTATTAAAGTATTTCAGAAATAATTTTGTGAGGAATGAAAAATTATTTAAAAGTTATACTGTATTTCTCACGAGAATTTTCCACTTTTTGGAAAAGAAAGAGAAGCCCAAAATTATTTGTGGGTATAATCGTATTCCTTAATATGTATTGTATGTCACACGCCAATGCCATGAGCCATATCCTAGTACTTCCGGTTTTATAAGAACGGAAATGTCGAATATCGAAAAAAACAAATATGGACTGGTTTTGACTAATATCCCTTTTTAATACGAACTAATATAGCCCAAAATTATTTGAGATTTGAATATATTAGCTAATTATGTGCAATTGTTAATAAATTCTTTATTTGAATTGGTACAGAATTTTGGGGTTTACTTTTTCAGAAGTGAAACGTGGTGAAATGTATATTGTAGTTCTCACGCGAATTTTTCTTTTCCTTGGAGAAGAAACCGCGAAGTTCAAAATGATTTCATGAGTATAGCCGTATTCTCTATCATGTGTTGTATATGGAACTTTATTGCCAGGAAACGAAATCCTTGTAGTTCAGGTTTTATAAGATCGCAAATATTGGATAGCAAAAACAAAAGTTATTCTATTGATTATTATTCCTTTATTTTTCAATAAGAACGTTTCTAGCCCGAAATTATTTGAGATTAGCGAATTGAGAAGCAATGTATGTGCAAATGTAAATAAATTCTCTTTTTTGAATTAGTAAAGTATTTTGGAGTTTATTTTGTGAGGAATGAGAAATGGTCAAGAAGTATATTGTAGTTTTTCACGAGAATTTTCCATTTTTGGTAAACAAAGAGGATGAGCCTAAAATTTTTTCTGAGTACAGCCGTAATCCTTATCATGTATTTGAAAATGACATTATCAAACGCGAAATACCTGTAATTAAGGTAACACAATATTGAATATCGGAAAAAAGTTGGGACTGTTTTGATTAATATTCCTTTCATTTTCAATAAGGAACGAATCTAGTCCAAAATTACTCGTATTTGAAGTTGACATATTGATGGCCAATGTATGAGCAATTCTAAATAAATTCCTCTTCTGAATTAGTACAGTATTATGGAGTTTATTTAGTGATAAACCAAAATATGATCAAAATTTATATAATAGTTTTTACACTAGTTCTCCAATCTTTTTAAAACAAAGTGAGTAGTCCAAAATTATGTAGAGAGTACAGCCGTATCCCTATTATGTGTTGTATATGAATTAAATTGCCCGGAACGAATCCTTGTAGTTTAGGTTTTATAACAACACAATATTGAATTTTGCAGGAAAATAGGGTGTTTTGATTAATATTCAATTCTTTTCAAAAAGAATGCATCTACCCCAAAATGATATTCATGTCGCGATTTTTTGCCATAATGTGCATGTTATTTGTAGAACATTGGATTGCTTGAAGCGAAATACCTGTAGTTTAGTTTTGAAAAAAAAAACCAACAAATATTTGAGATCGGTAAGTATTTCGGACAGTTTTTTTTAACTTTGCTTTTCTTTTCATGAAAAACATGACAATACCCAAATTATTTCAAGATCGCATCTTATTTGTTGGTATGTGTTCAATTGTTAGTAAATTTCATATTTACATTTGTTAGTAAAGTTTTTCTTTTTTTTTGACGAATGAAAGATTGAGAAGAAATGTAGTTTGCCTTTTATACTAGGCATTATTCTTTTCCCATTTTTGGATTTCTCTATTATTGATTGTGATTTTAGAATTGTAAATGTATAGTTAAATAACTATTTATCTTTTAATTCGTCGCTGCTTTTTGGAGAGAATTTTTCTTGTATGAAATATTTAAGTCCATATTGGATATTTACATAGGAATGAATTAAAGTAATTATTTCAAGGCTTGATATTGATCCTGTCCGAATAAATGGTAAAACTCTCAACAAATACATTTTTTTTCTTTTTTAATGTTGGAAATACACGTGTACTATAATTCTCCCAGAATATATGTGAGGTTTCTCCGGATTTCCTAGTTTTGAGATAGTGAGATTCTAGCTTCTCCATCCTCGTTTTTGCTAAGTTGATTTCGGGGTGTTTTTTGATGACACTAAAGAACCCAAAATTATGGCCCAAGATTTTTTGAGTTGAGTTGCTATTGGGATGGTTTTAAATATTTGTATTGTACGTAGGGGTGAGTTTCGAAATTTTGAAAAGGAACAAAAATTTCGCACGTTTACGACCACACAAATATTTTCGAATTTTCAGTACGGGTGGGTGTTCAATTAACAACTCACAATTTTTAACCTTAATTTCGGAGATTGTAGGGTACCAAAATAATGTTTCTGGTGTCACTGAAGAGCCCAAAAATATCCCGAACTTATGGTGGGAGAAATTTTGAAATTTGAGAATTAGGAGTGGTTTTGATTTTTTGTTTTCGTATTTAGGGGTGTGTTTCGAAATTTTGAAAAGTGGCCCCCAGAAGCCCAAAATTCACTTGTTTTGACCGTGCAAAAAAATTTGAATTTTAAGTAAGTGGGGGTGCTAGCTTTACCGGCCAAAATTTGAAATCGGAATTTCAAGGTGTTGGGAGGTAGCCCAAAATTTTTAGAAGGGGGCTGAAATTAGCCCAAAATTAGCCCAAAATTATGGCGCAAGCATTTTTGAGTTTTGAGGAAAGTGGGGGTGCTAGCTTTACCGACGTAGTGGCGCCTGCTATTACAAGCACACCGTCCAGACCTGGTCCCTGCCGAATACCGCCATGTATGTAAATAAATAAAACTGTGCCCGGCGGGGGCCGCCTCGGCCGCGGGCATCGTCTGGCGTAGGCCAATCCGCACCTAAAACTCCCGCGCCACCACCCGGAACCCCTCGATGCCCCTACACCCTGTCAAAGAAGATGGTGCAGTGATGGAGCAGTTAAAATGTAAATAGTGTAAATAGTAATCAGTGCACAACAAGGACGTGACAGTGACACCTGTGCTTAGTGTCAGGTCATTTCAGGATAAGAGAATTTCGAAGATAAAAGCAATAAGGACGCGACAAAGTCGCTTATGAAGTAATTGTAATTAGATGTAGGTTGTTGAAGTAATGATAGTGTAAATAAAACAAAACAGGTGCGTCAGTTACAGAAGAGAGGAAAATCCTCAGACTATTATAAATAACGCAAGAGAGGTCAAAGCAATCTTGAACTCTCCAACCATCCATATATACATGCTATGTAGTGCAAAACTACCACCATGTATAAAAATTGTTCTGTCGACAATAAACGCTACTTAAATACAGAGTAATATACGTAGTATAGGGAAAGTTATATAATGCTGCGGGGAAAATGGCGAATTTTCGCTAGCAAAAAATTAGTTGTCTGGTCGTGATGACGAAAAACTGGATAAATCCAGTTGCTAAATTAAGAA
Organism: Acheta domesticus; assembly: GCA_031308135.1. NCBI lineage: Eukaryota > Metazoa > Arthropoda > Insecta > Orthoptera > Gryllidae > Acheta > Acheta domesticus. The sequence continues at coordinate 77,204,947 of JAHLJT010002630.1, read as the reverse complement.
AAAAAAATCCCTTAACACGTGGTGTAGCCAGAACCCGTTTTTTGTTGGTCCTTGATTCCCAAAAACCAACTGAAAGGAAAACGTCCATCCGTCCGTCCGTCAACACTGCTAGCACCTAAACCGTATGTACGATTTCTTCCAAAATGGATATTCCCCGCACGATCTGGTTTGAGTGAAAGCTTTGAGATTTGGAAAAAGATTCTATAAAATTTTGGGGTACTTTACATTAAGCTCCCCGGATGTTTTTAAACTTTTCTCAAAAACTGCTCCAAATTTTTCTTTAAATTTCTTGTAAGAACAGAATAAAATGCACATATTATGGTGACATAGGTACGATGTTCACGGTAAACTCTAAATTTCGAAAATTGCAAAATTTTGAATTTTATTCAACGTCTTCCTCCAACTACAAAATTGCAGATGGAGATTTTTCCTTCAAATGTACTTTTTTCTTCATAGTGAGTTCTTTCATAGTGAGTTGTGTTTATTCGCACGTAAGAACCAATGTTAATTGTTTCGCTTTGTACAGCCCTGAATTTTGGAATTTGAAGGCGGGGATAATTTTTTTCCAAGAGCCTAAAATTATTCTTAACTTTTGGGAGGGGTTTCAGATTTTTCCTAAGGTTTTTTGATTTTGGTGTTATTTCACCCGTAAGAACCAATGTTAATTGTTCCGCTTTGTACAACCCTGAGTTTTGGAATTTGAAGGCGGGATTGATTTTTTTCCAACAGCCTAAAATTATTCTTAACTTTTGGGAGGGGTTTCAGATTCTTCCTAAGGTTTTTTGATTTTGGTGTTATTTCACCCGTAAGAACCAATGTTAATTGTTTCGCTTTGTACAGCCCTGATTTTTGGAATTTGAAGGCGGGGATGATTTTTTTCCAAGAGCCTAAAATTATTCTTGACTTTTGGGAGGGGTTTCAGATTTTTCTTAAGGTTTTTGATTTTGGTGTTAATTCACCCGTAAGAACCAATGTTAATTGTTTCGCTTTGTACAGCCCTGAATTTTGGAATTTGAAGGCGAGGATGATTTTTTTCCAAGAGCCTAAAATTATTCTTAACTTTTGGGAGGGGTTTCAGATTTTTCCCAAGGTTTTTTGATTTTGGTGTTATTTCACCCGTAAGAACCAATGTTAATTGTTTCGCTTTGTACAGCCCTGAAATTTGGAATTTGAAGGCGGGGATGATTTTTTTCCAAGAGCCTAAAATTATTCTTAACTTTTGGGAGGGGTTTCAGATTTTTCCTAAGGTTTTTTGATTTTGGTGTTATTTCACCCGTAAGAACCAATGTTAATTGTTTCCCTTTGTACAGCCCTGAATTTTGGAATTTGAAGGCGGGGATGATTTTTTTCCAAGAGCCTAAAATTATTCTTAACTTTTGGGAGGGGTTTCAGATTTTTCCTAAGGTTTTTTGATTTTGGTGTTATTTCACCCGTAAGAACCAATGTTAATTGTTTCGCTTTGTACAGCCCTTAATTTTGGAATTTGAAGGCGGGGATGATTATTTTCCAAGAGCCTAAAATTATTCTTAACTTTTGGGAGGGGTTTCAGATTTTTCCTAAGGTTTTTTGATTTTGATGTTTATTCGCCCATAAGAACCAATGTTAATTGTTTCGCTTTGTACAGCCCTGATTTTTGGAATTTGAAGGCGGGGATAATTTTTTTCCAAGAGCCTAAAATTATTCTTAACTTTTGGGAGGGGTTTCAGATTTTTCCCAAGGCTTTTTGATTTTGGTGTTATTTCACCCGTAAGAACCAATGTTGTTTCGCTCTGTACAGCCCTGAATTTTGGAATTTGAAGGCGGGGATGATTTTTTTCCAAGAGCCTAAAATTATTCTTGACTTTTGGGAGGGGTTTCAGATTTTTCTTAAGGTTTTTTGATTTTGGTGTTAATTCACCCGTAAGAACCAATGTTAATTGTTTCGCTTTGTACAGCCCTGAATTTTGGAATTTGAAGGCGAGGATGATTTTTTTCCAAGAGCCTAAAATTATTCTTAACTTTTGAGAGGGGTTTCAGATTTTTCCTAAGGTTTTTTGATTTTGGTGTTATTTCACCCGTAAGAACCAATGTTAATTGTTTCGCTTTGTACAGCCCTGAATTTTGGAATTTGAAGGCGAGGATGATTTTTTTCCAAGAGCCTAAAATTATTCTTGACTTTTGGGAGGGGTTTCAGATTTTTCTTAAGGTTTTTTGATTTTGGTGTTATTTCACCCGTAAGAACCAATGTTAATTGTTTCGCTTTGTACAGCCCTGAATTTTGGAATTTGAAGGCGAGGATGATTTTTTTCCAAGAGCCTAAAATTATTCTTAACTTTTGGGAGGGGTTTCAGATTTTTCCTAAGGTTTTTTGATTTTGGTGTTATTTCACCCGTAAGAACCAATGTTAATTGTTTCGCTTTGTACAGCCCTGATTTTTGGAATTTGAAGGCGGGGTTGATTTTTTTCCAAGAGCCTAAAATTATTCTTAACTTTTGGGAGGGGTTTCAGATTTTTCCTAAGGTTTTTTGATTTTGGTGTTATTTCACCCGTAAGAACCAATGTTAATTGTTTCGCTTTGTACAGCCCTGAATTTTGGAATTTGAAGGCGAGGATGATTTTTTTCCAAGAGCCTAAAATTATTCTTGACTTTTGGGAGGGGTTTCAGATTTTTTTTAAGGTTTTTTGATTTTGGTGTTATTTCACCCGTAAGAACCAATGTTAATTGTTTCGCTTTGTACAGCCCTGATTTTTGGAATTTGAAGGCGGGGATAATTTTTTTCCAAGAGCCTAAAATTATTCTTAACTTTTGGGAGGGGTTTCAGATTTTTCCTAAGGTTTTTTGATTTTGATGTTTATTCGCCCATAAGAACCAATGTTAATTGTTTCGCTTTGTACAGCCCTGAATTTTGGAATTTGAAGGCGGGGATAATTTGTTTCCAAGAGCCTAAAATTATTCTTAAATTTTGGGATGGGTTTCAGATTTTACAATTGATTGTGAGATAGATTCTGGGTGGGCGCTGCTAGCTTTAGACTAAAGCTAGCAGCGCCCACGATTTTCGGAAATCTAGAGGAGCCTAAAATTCGGGAATAGAGCATTTAATTAGCCTAAAATTAGCCTAAAATTTTGGATATAGTTTGGTTGAGATTGGTTTCTGGGCGCTGCTAGCTTTAGATGGCTCTTGAGCTCGCATACCCCTTGATCTCGCGTTCTTCATGAAATCACTACTGCATAGTAGACACATTTATTTTGAATTCAAAACTCGCATTCCTTTTGAACTAGCATTCCTACTTAACTAGCAGTCTTCTATTACTTGAATTCCATTTGAATTCAAAATTGTCTTTTCAACTCGAATTTCTATTCCTTTACCGTTTACTCTATTACCACGACTGGCAATTCTAGGTTCGGCAATTGGCTCATGTGATACATTTCCTGTATTAACCCAGGTAAGTCTGATTTATTTTTTCATTTTCGAAAAATATTTGCTGTGTATTACTAAAATAGGAGCCATAGAATCGTGTTCAAAACAAATTTTTTGGTTATTTTTTTTATTTTTTGAGATATGACCCGTCCTTCCAGAGAGACGTCGGTCAAATACGAGTACATCATCTACATTCATAATTACCAACAGGTCATCAGAATCATTTTCTACTGTTATAAATCTACTCTTATAAACAAATATATGCACAATCATTCTTAAAATATATTTTTTTCACTTATATTTACTTTTATTTTGTATGGCAAGTAACGAAACATGCCACATGTAGTGGAACGGAACCATGATTTTGTGTTCTATGAAGTTGGTTTATTGTAGCAATTACGGCAGTGAAACTGCTTCTTTCCAATAACTTACTCCTGTGGTAAATCTGCAACATGCTGACCTTTGTAGTATAGTGGAAATCCACCTTAGAATTATCCTCGAGATGAAACAACCCGCCGATTAGACTCAAGAATTGCACATGGCATTAGGAGACAGAAACTCAAATGATCGAGTCTGCCGCCATCTGCTCGATGAAGTTGCCATGCATTATACTCAACAACATCTATTAGGGAAACTCTACATCTATTGTCTCATAATACACACAACATCTATTATATATTATGGGAAAATATCATTTTCTTCTTTCTTATTGACACTCTGTAGTGCGGTATACTTTGATCCGCCCTGTCCATTCCTCCCATGTGGATATTGTAATTATGCAGCAATTGTGGCATTTCAGTAATAATTCTTTTCTTCCAGCGCTATGAGGAACGAGACGCATTGAAACAAGGAAATATGCTGTGAATGTTGTTGCTGTGAATGCAATGTTAACAACGCTGTTGTCATTCCATTCCGCAATTATTACACTCTTGGTGTCACAGGATCTGAAACCCAAAGTTCCGCATTTTTTCTGTTGTTCTTTCTTCATAACATAACAATCACAATCAATTATATTAGGTTTTATTGTTCCTATGCCGTGGATATTTCTATTATATATATATATATATATATATATATATATATATATATATATATATATATATATATCAGTTAGAAGAGGCACTGACGTAAATAAATTATCCAAATAAATATTGTAGAACAATTGGTTTACAGAATCTGCGTAAGTCGCGACTACACCATAACCCGGTCCTTTATCTGAACAGTTTTCTGGCGAATTTCGAGTAACTTAGAATAGAATAGTATTTATTTCGCTACTTAGAATACATGAAATAATTCCGGTGGTAGCGTTTTCTAATCAATTAATCTACATGAAACAAACAACTACAATAACAAACATCAAACAACTACATAAATACAACAAATACACAAAATGAACATCACACAACATTACTGAATACAATTTTATAAAATTAATGTATTAGCCCTATGCTAAAGCTAACCTTAATATAAAATAACAAGAAAATACAAAAAATATAATTTTAATGTTAAAATATTCTGAAAAAAATTACAATTTATTTAATCTAATTTTAAAATTTTTGACATTCTGACGGAAAGTCTCCAGCACTGTTGCAGATAATTTGTTCCAATTTTGTATGTTTCTACTAATAAATGAGAATTTACCTACATCTGTTCTCTGTTTTCTTTGCCGAATTTTGAAGCCATGATCTTTCCGCGCGTCGTATGTTGGTTTTGATAGTCTAACCCGAACTTCACCACACGGACGATCACCCTTTATTGCTTTGAATAACGCACAAAGACGCGATTTCTCTCTGCGTTTTTCCAAGGGTTCCCACTATATAAATTCAGAATTAGAACGTCCTCTCCTAACAAATTTTGCGGCATATTTTTGTACTTTTTCGAGTGATTGTATTTGCCCTAAACGATATGGGTCCCAACATATCGAGCCATATTCCAATATCGGACGTACTAAAGATATGTACCCTAATTCCCTTGATTTTCCACTTCCTTTCCTAAGTACTCTAATCACAAAATGCAATGCCTTCCACGCCTTTTTCACTACATAATTTACGTGTTTTTCCCATCCTAGATCCTCATTTTGTACAATTCCCAAATATTTACAGCATTTAGTCCTCGGAATATCCTGATTTCCTTATTTATATTTCACGTCGTCTGTCTTTCTAGAACGCGCGCATCTGATAAACTTGCACTTGCAGGGATTTAATATCATTTCATTTGTGGTAGCCCATGATTCTAGCTTATTTAAATCAGCCTGCAATATTTCCGTATTATTTGTGTTCTTAATTTCCCGATAAATTACACAATCATCTGCAAAAAGACGTATTTTTGATTCATTTCCCTGCCAAATATCATTAACATACGCTCTAAATAACAAGGGACCTAGCACACTTCCCTGTGTCATTCCGGACGTTACTTCTGCACACGAAGAGAAATTAGTTCCAATTCGCACCCGTTGAGTACGCGTGCTGAGAAATTCTCGAATCCAGAGAGCAATTCTTCTGTCTATGATAAGCTTACTATTTTTTTGTATTAATTTATCATGGGGAACCAGGTCGAACGCTATGGTGAAATCTATGATAATTGCATGAACAATGGAACCTTTATCGAGAGAATCAGCAATATCCTGACTGACGGTGACTACCTGACTCTTACACGAATATCCTTTTCTAAAACCGCGTTGGCCTTCGTAAATTATATTATTCTTATCCCAAATTCCGCGTAAGTATTCTGCCACCAAATGTTCCACAGACGTTAGACTTATTGGGCGATAATTTTCCACGTTTTGACGCGAGATTCCTTTGAAAATTGGGACCACTATGGCATCTTTCCAATCCCGAGGAATACATGAATTTTTCATTGATATCTCGATAAGCCGTAATAGGTACAATACCGTAGTTTCTCCTCCTAGTTTAAGAATTTCCCCCAAAATTCTGCCCGGCCCTGTTGATTTATTATTACCTATATGGCAATTCTTTTCCTAAGTGCGCTCGGATTTAGTACAAAATGTTCTCCATCGCATTCGTTTACGACGATCTTCCTTTTACCTGTATAAACTGACGCGAAAAATTGGTTAAATATATTTACTTTTTGTTTTTCGTCTGCCACCAAGCTATTACTACCGTTTCTTAACGACGGGATTTCTTCGCGATTTCCCTTGCACCTTGGTAGGTATTTAAAAAAATTGCTCCAACTTTTTTTTTAAATTTATTATTAAAGTCGCATCAACAACTGAGGTCATTAGCGACTACTTTAAGTAAAATTTTACAATAGTAACATGGCAACTTTACAATAGAAATGAAAATTTACAGATATTTCAATATATATTGCGTTGTGTCGTTTGACCATCGCACTCGCCACCCCAGCGTCACGCCACATTAACAAGAAGCTCGCAAGGACAACGCTTGAATCAGTTCCGCACAGTTGCGCAGGCCTCCCGAAACCCTCCACCATAAACTCAACCCCATTTTGTCCATACTACAGAATGATTGACTTCCGGAACAACTGCGTTAGGGTCTTGGCGCTAGCACGCAGCAAGATAATCCCCTAAGTCCAATAAACACATCAAATGCCACGACAGAAGAACCATGTGCGAACTTCTCTGTGCTAAACAAAAGACATCCAATGGCCGCGAAAGGAAGAGATCATTTATCCAATCAGCTCACAAAATAACATAGAAAATTCTGTAACTCAACAAACCGACCTATGAGAGCGCTAGGGCAGGAAGCACGTGATAACCCTTGATGGTGCGAGAGAAAGAAAGGGGGGAGAAACACAGCGAGAAGCTGGAATTTCAGACGGGCGAAAAACATGAGAGAGAGTGGTCAAGCAGAAATAGCATAGGACAGTCGAAATTTTCAACAACTTAAAAGTTACAGTTAGAGAGCGGCCGAACATCGGCTTTTAGAGATCATTAGTGAGAGCAACGGTAAAAAAAAGACGACAATATGGGTTGGTGAGAGGCAAACATTGAGCCGACCACCACGAGACCTGCCCGGCCTTCGTCCAACCGCGGAATTTATTCCAAACAGCCAGATTTTGGCTTCCAACGTCATACGCGGTCCAGGTGATCGTGTGACGGCCTGAGACGCGCGCCAGCGCTACGTAATTGCTGCGCTGACATTCACCGCTGACATCCCGAGCGCCGGCGCCTTCATCACGAGGGACAATTGTGAGGCTGGCGTTACAACGCTCCAGCGGCGCTCCTGTGGGTCCTGCCGCATCAGTCCATCGATCGGTGAGCAATCCCGTCGCGGTGACATAGCCATTACGCCATCATCAACTTGTAAGTCATCTTCATCATCATCACTTATTTGATAGCCAAAAACAGTAATTCAGTGTTTGCAAGAACAGTTTTTATAATAAATGTGTCCCCGCCATTTTGGACGGGTGAAAAAGACTAAATTCTGAGTCAAGTGTTTATTATTTTAAAACAAAGAAACCATTGCAATCCCTCGACCCAGGGCACTCACCCCTGAGACGCTCAACGCCGGCAGTGAGATAGCAGGTAGGTGGGCGCGCGCTTGGCGCCCCTTTAAATAAATTTAGCGCGTGTCCCCCCTGCTATATGGGAACGACCGTCACACCATCAGTGTGTCGGCGCTCCCGTTCTGTGGTGTGACCTCCCCCCCGATTCCGCTCCAAAGAATCGGCATCCGACGTGGGCGGTTGCATCACAATATGAATATGTAGAGACAGACATTACATGTATTTTGATGTTACAGAATTAGTTTCTAGTATCCATACCAATACACCTATTTCAATTAAATTTCTTTAAGAATGTTGCTGCCTTTACAGAATTTTAATATTTTATTTTGGTAGTCGTTTGATGATAGCATCAGTTCAGGGTTTTGCTCATCTTCTAGGTAAGTGTGTCTGCTGTACTGAAACATAGGACATTGAGTTAAAATGTGTTCAAAGTTAAGAATGGTATCACAGTGCTGGCAGGTGGGTGGGGGATTTCCAGTTAGCAAGTGTTGATGGCTGAACTTGCAATGACCGGCTCTTATTCTTGTTATTGTCACCTGATCTTTTCTTTGAGAATTTTTTGGAGGTTTTCAGGGAGTAAAAATTGTTAACGTGTAGAGGGCTGGATTTCATGTTTTTCCAGAGGTTGCTCCACTTTTCATCCATTGCTTTCTTGATGTGGGTCCATAAATCCTTGCAAGTGTGTGATATTGTTAAAATACTTCCTGTTTCAGGGCTTACATTTTCTTCTTCAAGACTCATTGTATTATGTTCAGGGGTTGTTTTGTAATCTGGTATCCAGGCAATTATGAGACTTCTTTTAGATTGTATAATGTCATGATATATTTCATGAATAATGTTTATCATTGGTAGGTCAGGGTAGTTATTGAGAATGTTGTTTATTGCTTCAAGAGAAGTAGAGAATGTGACAAACTTGTTATTTCTGAGTTTCTGTGACATTTTGAAGGCTGTCATTATAGAGCATATTTCAGCTGTAGTAGTACTAGAGTAGGAATGCAGTCTGTTTATAATTATAACATCTTTGGTAATTGTAGTTGCATATTTTCCATCTCTCTTATTGGTAACTTTAGTATAGATTTTATAGGAGTCTTGGTATTTATTTTCTATTTCATTAAGTTTTATTTTCCTATCATTTTTAGCCATTTTGTTTATTTGAATAGTCTCTAGTGTTATATCTGTTACTATTTCAGGAATTGTCCATGGTGGTATACTATTATTTCTTTTTTCCATTAGTATTTGTTCCTGAAGGTTTAACTGTCTCAGAAGTTTTTTGACTTTGGTATATACTGGTGAAAACCATTTTTGTTCTTTGTAGTAATTTTGGAGTTTTGGGTATATATCGTGGTAGATCATAGGGTATTTGATTCTGCTGATTTGATGGCATATTTGAGAGTTAGCATTTGTCTACGGTGAGCTAGGGTTGGTTCTTTGGCTTCTATTAGGATGCTACCAATGAAGCTGGTTTGAAAGCAACCAGTGCTTATTCGTAGAGCTTTGTTGTGTATAACAGCAAGTTTTTGTAGGTCTTTTTTGCTGGCTGAATCATATAATATGGATCCATAGTCGATTTTGGATCAAATTATTGCTTTGTAGGTCATCAGCTGGAGATGTTTATCTGCTCCCCAGTTATTATGGGATATGCACTTGAGTATGTTTAGTCTTTTCTTACATTCCTCAGATAGGATTTGTATATGCCTTTTCCAGTTCATTTTCGAGTCAAAATGCATGCCTAATATTTTAATGTTTTGATCAAATTTTAGGTTATGTAGGTCAATTTTTAATGTAGGCTGACTCTCCATATTTTGTCTGGAGAATACTATACATTGGGTTTTGGAAGCTGAAAATTTAAAGCCTGATTTGAGAGACCATTCATGTAGATTGTTTGGGGCAGATTGTATAATTTCTTGACTGGTTGTAATAGATGATCCTCTGCAGAGAATGGTAATGTCATCAGCATATTTCCTTATGATTACCGGATGATTGATTTCAGAGCCTGCATCATTGATGGCCAACAGGAATAGAGTAACACTAAGTACCGCACCTTGGCTCCAACTTTTATTTTCATCAGTAAGGATCGTTTCCAAGTATACTTCCTGTGCTAATACTTTCGCCTCCAATAGTTCTCTCGTTAGTTTCTTAAATTTCTCATAATGTTGGTCACTGATTTTTCTTTTCCCAAATGCCCACCTTGCTTTGCTTTTTAACTTTCATATTCGATTATTATAATATTCTGGATCGGGATTTTTTGTTATGATTTTAAATGGTACGTAGAGATCCATACACGTATCAATAATTTTCTTAAAATTATTCCCAACTTCCTCTACAGAACTTCCAATTCCCGCCCATGTGGAATAATTATCGACTAAATACTTATGTAAATTGGCCACGTCAGCCTTACGGTACAAGTAAATTTTCTTACGCTCCGTTCTGTGCGTTGTACAGTTCCCTTTCACTTTTAGACACACAGCCGAGTGGTCTCTTATACCTGGAACTACCTCGCAACTAATAACGGAACCCTCCGGACGCGTTAAAAATACGTCTAAAATGGCATTATCTCTTGTTGGCTGCTTTACCACCTGTACTAGGTTATTTGTCCAAACTAGTTCGTTTACCATTGTCTGCGCCCCTCTCCACTCCGTCACTTTACCTTCCCACTGAATTTGGGGTAAATTTAGATCTCCACCGATAATTAACTGTCTGTTCTCTCTGACACCAACGCGCGTTCTTTCTACAAGTTTTTGCAAGATGTTCATAATTTCCCCTTGAAGTCGATACATTCCTATTACTTCTCATGTATCTCGATCGTTTTTACCATGAACTTTAACTCAAATCATTTCACACTCTAGAATCGACCACAATTCTATGGATTTAAAGCAATTTTTTACACAAATAAACACAACCCCACCGCGACCACCCCAATCTCTTCCAAACGTAGACTATGTAGTCTCCCCTAAGTATCTCCGCATTTGAGATGTCTACACTAAGCCATTATTCCGTTCCTATAATAATATCGGTATTGTATATTTCCACCAGATTCCAAAAGTTTAAACTTTTATTAACAATACTTCTACAGCTTACCTGCAGCAATACCAGAAAATTGCCCTCATCTAACCTGCGCGCCACCCAATCCATACAGTCATTGATTAGACCTATGCGGGTCCAGCGAGTGTCCCTCCTGCGCAATAAACCACTCAAGATTAATTTTGCAGTAGGAGACTTTTTTCTTGCTGCTGTTACAAGTTCGTAAATGTCACATATAACATAATCTACATTTCTTTTCGGATCGTTGGTTCCCACGTGTAAAATAACTGCATCCGGTCGGCCCAGGTCCTGGCTCTCGATAACTCGGCTGTCAAAGAATACAAAAAAAACTTTAACAATTTCACAAAAATCGTGCAATGCTATGAAAACACAAAATGAAAGGTACACACTGACTAAGCGATGCTACATGACTAATACAGTAAGAAAAATTAAATTAATGTAAACATTGCAGAATGCATTGAAGGTTACGAGGCACACATGCCTAGATTTTTCAAACCAGACTACTCTCATAGTACCACAGCTCCTCCTATTTACACAGCTGTCTAGTAGAGGGTCTCAATGCAGATAGGAAAAAATGCCTTTCGCCGACGGGAATGCTTCACGCCAAAGTTTTTGAGCTCTGACACCGCCCCGAGTATGACACCGGGCGGATCGCAGCGGGTGGTTAGCCGGCCGGCCGGAGGAGGGGCGGACGGAGGCGGGGGAGATACGGGTGACGACGGCGGTGGTGGTGGTGGCGGCGCCGGCAACGTCGGCGGCGGCGGCGGTGACGGTGGTGATGTCGACGTGACGTCATCGGTGTCGGCGGCGTTGGTGACGCCGCGCGGCGGAAGAAAGCACCCCATGCGTAGAGGCGCGGGGGAACAATGATTAATTAATGTCTTAATTAATTAATTTTTAAGTGGGACGCGTGAACTTTGGAGTTGGCGCCCCCATAACACACTGGTGCAGCATGGAACTCCCATAATTTGGCGGGAGTACCACAAAGAGTGCCGAGGTGGGCGGAAGTCACAGGAACTTGTCCGCACCGACCAAAATCTGCTAACATCGGCGTAGTTGTGCCGTTCGAATGCCGGGAAAACACCGAACGTCCAGACCATCGTTGCCAGTCCCAGTATGCGGAATGATGCTGTCCCCTAGAACAAGCACATTTTTTTCAGTACCCTTATCAGCATTTGTTGTAGCCTCAGAAACACTGCTAATATTCGCCTGTAACTGTTCTTCCAGCTCCTTGTTCCATTTCATGCAGTCTTCGAGTAATGTCTTCTTTGCCTTCAATTCTTGCTCCAGCTCCCGTATTCGCTTATCGACCCTCTGCTCCCGACTAACACGGCAGGAGCCGCAGGTCCAATCTTCTCTGCTTCTAAACCGGCTCTTCACGTTACCATAGATGTAGTGATACCAGCGGTAACACCTATCGCACTGCGCTCCAGAACGCAAGTTTCGTTCACAACCAGCACACGTTATTGCCTGCGGCTGCAAAACTGCGTCACTGCTGGGGCCAGGATTTAGTTCCACCCCGCCTATTACCAGCAGAGTAGCAATAACCGCAGAACTCAACACCGCTGCCAGCCGCCAGGAATCGCTGTGTAGAGCAGCCCTGGGCGCGGCGCTCCGGTTAAGGAGCGCGGCAAAAGAGCCCACACGCGAAAGTATGTCAATATTTTAGGACCTTTTCACATGTTGCGACTTCTCTTTTCATGTGTGATTTTCTGTCCTTTTCTCAACTAGTTAAATACATCAGTAAATTAGGAAAATACGAGATACATTAGGTTTTAAAGGCTGGTTCATTCTAAAAACGGCAACTTCCTTGCCTTCAATGCCAAATTAGTCTGATTTAACTATGTTTCCTTTAGAAAAATTAAATTCGCATATAACAGATTGTTATGTGAGTTATGTTTCTTCTAAGAATTTTTTCTTGTTTATTTTGCTTAGGTTTCCTTTCCTTGGAAAGTTTCCGCTGGCCTAAGAAACCTTCTTGGCTTACAATTTACGAATCAAAATCTCCATCCTGATATAAAGCAGCTCGGTTTCGTTGCAACTTAATTTTTTATATTAATACTTTCGATTGGATAACTGCGTCTCAGCTGATGAAACGTCGATTTCCCAATAATTTTAATCAGAGAATAAAAATGATTCTACCACCTTTTCTGGAGAATTCACATCTATACAGCAGTATACAATGCATGTAAAACTAAATAAGTTAATCTCACTTTGTCTTCTAGTCATTTTGTTAAAAAAAAGAAACTTCCTAATATTATTGTTAATAATAATAATAATAATAATAATAATAATAATAATAATAATGTCTTTATTGATATGGCGAGGCTCGGGCCATCAGGCCCGCTCTTCCGCCTAACCACATATCACATGTTAACAATTTAGTTCATACAATGCAATTTACAAAAGTACAAGTATGATAGTTTATATTAGGTAAGTTATATTATAATAGGTAAGTAGTTAGTTGAGTTGAAGTATCATTTGAAGCAACTTATGAACAATATCAAAGGTTAAACAGATACAAAAAATGTTACAGAACGAAATTTGAAAAAGAGAAAAGAATTTGAATTTAGAGACGGAAATCGACAACAAAAATTTAAATTGCATGACGTTATGCGCTCCACTTGTCTGCGCGCTACGCGGCAGCCTGGTATTCACCCCGAGCGACTGTAATCTATTAATACAGAAACATACCATTTTACCCGCCGCTCGGCCCTGGAGGAAAACCCGCTAGTCGGGGAAAACCCACCAGGCAGGCTGCGTCCTAATACAAAGTTAAGCTAAGCTAATCTGAAGTGAGAGGTCCTTGGAATGTTTTCCTCAGCTGCTGTCCATGCTGCACGGGGTCGTCTTCTTGCGTGTGCTTAACTCCGCCTCTGCTCCTAAGAATGAAATACAGTTCCGGCAGTATCAAACAATTCGCACGAAAGTAAATTTTCAACAAAAATACATTAATATTATTCCTAAAAATATATTAATAATTTCTAGATACTTCTGAGGAAGAGGTAAAACTGTCATGAGTTTAATTTGATAACTGACAATTAATAGTTATTTAAATTGTAAACTGAACTGATGTAAACCGACTACTTTGTAAGAAAACGATTCAGGTGTTTTTTAAACGATGTTAATGAGGTGCAGTTTTTAATATTGGAAGGCAATTTATTCCACTCTCGGGCTACAGTAATTGCAAATGATTTATTGTAGTAGTTAGTTTTACTTTTCGGAATGCAGAGTAACTGGGATTTCTGAAATCTGGAGGATTTAAGATGTACAAAATACTTTGTTAAATATGACGGGGAACCTGTTTTTAACATCTTAAATAAAAGACAGAGGCTGTGATACAAACGCCTATTCTTTAGTGTTAAAATTTTGTGATCTTTATAAACACCAGAGATGTGATCGTATTTTCTTATATTATAAATGAAACGAATACATGCATTTTGAGCTCTTTGCAGGGTTTGAGCAAGTGAATCTTTCAAATTGTTATACACAATGTCACCGTAGTCGAAGTGAGGACACAAGAGGGTTTTTACTAACATTTCCTTCGTATTAGTCGGGAGACATTTGTCAATACATCTAAGGGATTGCAAAGATGCATAAACTTTGCGACATACATTTCGGATCTGATATTCCCAGCTTAGATGATCATCAAATATCAAACCCAAGTTTTTCACTTGTGAATGACGAGGCACTGCGACATTGTCTATAAGCACATCAGGAACAGATGAACATTCAAGTTTCTTATGCATTTGGGAAGAGCCAATTATGATCGTTTGTGATTTAGTAGGATTTAAATTGAATCCGTTTCTAATTGACCATTTGACTACAGATGAGAGTTCATTATTTAATTTATTTATTAGTATTGCTACCTGTGATGGTTTCCCGGAGATGTATATTTGCAGATCATCCGCATACATATGATGACTACATTCTTTAAGTTCCCTAGATAGGTCATTTACGTATATTAAGAAGAACAGTGGCCCTAACACGGATCCCTGAGGTACTCCCTGGTGGACAGGATTTGGATTAGAGCAGAGATCGTCAACTACTACGATTTGTTGCCTATTGTGGAGATAGCTTGCAATCCAAGAGATGGTGGAATCAGAGAAACTTAGATGTTTGCATTTCGCTATTAGGATGTCATAATCGACAGAGTCAAATGCTTTACTAAAGTCTAAAAGAGTTAATACAGTTATGTGTCCATCATCTAAGGCTTTTCTTATGTCTTCAGTTACTTTTAATAACGCTGTTTGTGTGCTTCTACCTTCTCTAAAGCCAGATTGGAGGTTATTAAGCAGATCTGAATCAGTTAAGTATTTTACAATCTGTTTTCGAACTATTTTTTCCAGAACTTTTGACAATGTCGGCAATATACTAATCGGACGATAATTGCAAGACGCTGACGTCTGTTCAGATTTTGGCAAGGGTCGAACATGTGCAAGCTTCCACGCTTGTGGGAAGGTTCCCGTAGTTAATGAGAAATTAATTAAATGCGTGAGTGCCGGAAGGGCAAATGGTAAAATAAATTTCAATTGTTTGGCTGTGATTCCATCGGAGCCATTAGCATTCGATTTTAACGAAAGAACAATCTTGCCAACTTCGTGATGATCTACGTTACGGAAATAAAATTTATCCCTGAGAGCAGGTGCATTGGTTGCGAGAGTCTGTAATGTATTCCGTTTGACATAAGATGGCATTGGTTTTGAAGCATTTACAAAGTAGTCATTAATGTCATCCAAGGGCATGTCAACAGGTAATGCGGAAGAATTTGCTTTCGAGATCCCCAGGTCTCTCAGTGTGTTCCAAATGTCTTTCGTGTTCGTTTTTACTTTAAAGATGTCATGATAATATCGAATTTTCGCATTCCGAATTTTTTGTTTTACGGAATTTCGTAACTTCTTGTATGCACTTTCATTTTCAGAGGTTTTATTAGATTTGAAGTGACGGTAAGCTAAGTCACGTTCCTGCATGAATTGCTTTAATTCTCTTGTAAGCCACGGGGCCGCGGGACGTGTCACACGTCGCGATTTCCACGGTGCATGTTTATCGAAAAGATCTGATGTAATTTTATTGAAGGCTTCTACTTTACTATTAAGGGATATTTGATTGTAAATGTCATACCAAGGAGCTTTGGCACTGTCATCGCACATAGCCTCACAATTTATATTTTTGTAATCACGGTAGCGGATCATTTTATGTTTATATTTCGGGCATTTAATAGAGTACATCATAAATAGCAAATCATGCTTTGATACTCCGGAAACAGAAAACTGACCATATAGTAATACTTTCGAGGTGTCTGAAACGATCGCGTGATCTATCCACGTTTCAGTTCCTAACGATAGGTGGGTAGGGCCAAATTCTAATATTTGTAAATTGTATGAATTGATAGTGTCAATAAACTTTTCGGCCGAGTTCGTAAGCGGTGCCATCAGATCGCAATTGAAATCACCCACGATTATGATATCTTGATATTTATTTACGAATTGCGAAAGGGGAACTTCTAACTCGGATAAATCACCCGTTTTCGGGGGCCAGTAAACAACGGCAACAAGTATACGTTTCATTTCAATTTGAATTTCCGCAAACATATATTCCATGCCAGGTAATGTGGTTGTGGAGTGAGCGACTACTTTAACCTTTATGTCATCACGAACAAACAATGCAACCCCTCCACCCGCCTTTTCTTTTGCATTGCTTTTAATTATCGACCTGTCATTGCGAAAGAGTTTATAATTAGATACCGATACGAGTCCTGAATTTATTGTAGATTTCAACCACGTTTCGCTAATTAAAAACAGGTCTGGTTTCGTTTCAGTTATAATATTTGAAATTTCAGAGTAATGCTGCTTAAGTGATTGTGCATTTACGTGGAAAACAGACAAGCCACGAGGAAACTGGGACAAAGAGACCTGTAAATCTTGTAGGGTGGCCGGGTTACTTCGGGCGGGTTTGGGGCTTTCCAAGGGGCCGGATGGAGCACTAGACGCAGGTATAGAATTCCTGGAACGCGTGTACTGAGAAAAAGTCGGTGTCAAACTTCCTTGCCACATTTAAGGAGATAAATGCGGGGGGAAGATTAAAGTGGCAATGAGCAGGAAGGAATCGGAAACTAAATAAGTTACTTTTGATCACAAGTGGGACACTAACTACTTAGAATTAGTTTAAGTAATGTAAGTTTCTTATAACTAGTTGTTATTTTATGGGAATAATAGTTAACTATAATTATAAAAATAATGACAATATTAGTACACAATAAAAAATGTGACAAAAAAAATAATGAGAGTATTAGTACACAATAGAAGAATTAATTGGAGTAATTAAAAAATAATATACTTCTAATATTAGTAATAATAGACTAAAAGTAGAAGTGTTAATAATATATATTGATAATAATGATAATAATAATAGTAATAGTAATAATAATAGTAATAGTAATAATAATAATAATAATTGAATATCACAATAACAAATTACTGGAGAAGAAAAAAATTATAATTAATTTTAAAAAAATTATAATTAAAAATCTATTTAATTTATAATTAATTTTTGTTTTTAGAAAAGTAGCACATAGTATTTTGCTCCTAATTCTTTATGCTATCCAGTTCTGCTATAGTTCTGATGCGAACTTTGGTGTTCCTCACCTTTACGATGACGACGCCATCGGTTGCCCAGACGTACTGTTGGCCAAAACGTTCCACAGCTTTTTTTAGGACGTCCAGCCGCATCCTCGTCAGGTCCTCCCGGATGGTGACACCCGTATTCTTCAGGTTTCTCTTCGATTGAAAAATTTCCCGGCGCTTCCTATAACTGGTAAATTTTACTATTATAGGACGAGTACCACCACTACTTTTACGGCCTACTCGATGGCTGCGATCAATGTCGCTAAGCTCTAATTGGACACCTATCTTTTTGGCTACATTGATTGCAATGCAGTCGGTGTCCTCGTCATCACGCTCGGGCTCCCCGAAGATCCTAAGGCAGTTACGACGCTGGTACTGCTCGAGCTCGTCGGTGCGCTCTGCCAGTTGAAGCTTGAGATCATCAATCTCCTTTGTCTGCTGCAAGAGTTTCTCTTCGTACCGAGAAACTAACGCCTCCAATTTCGTCTCCATCACTTCAGCAACAACCTGGGATAATTTGCTCATGAAAGCATCCGAAGTCAGGATGCTTTCAATGAGAGAAGCAGAGACAGCGTCATTGGCTTTGGCGTTGCGTGTAGACATGTTTTAAGAAATAGAGACAATATTTACACAAGAAATAAGTAGAAATAAAAGCTTATTTTACACAAGAAAATACTTTTGGAGAAAACTAAAAATGTTAAACAGTATATTAAAAATGTATATGTTTTACTTAACTCGTTCCAAGCAGACACTGGCGTGTGCGGCGCTCTTCACAAACGGTCCCACGGCTGAATAATCTACCTGCTGCGCCGCTCACTGAAAACTACCTGCGGTGATCCTCGGAGCGCTTAGGGAATACGTCCTCACAGCTCGGAGACCATGACACGACTTGTTATGGCAACCAATACTGTTGAATGTTATTGTGATAAGTAGATTCTATGTTGCTATGTATATTGGCCATGTATACACTTTTACTTATGTAATTGTTTCATAAACGAGGTAAGTTATTTTTCCAGCCGTTAAATTAAAAGAGATAGAATATTTTTAATATTAGAGATACATAATTTGCAATATATCCCGTTTACATACTCGTTTAACCTTCCAGCGGGCTCACTGTCGTAAATTTTACAATAGCAGATTTTTTTGTTTTGCTGTCAACTCATTGTTGTCAAAGACTTCTGCGTTCTTGGTATTCCTTGCAGGTATCTTTAGTGATGCATTCCTCCAGCCACTGTTTAGTTTGCGCGCTATATTCAGTTTTTGTAATTCTCTATTCGGGATAAGTGCATAGTGACGTAAAATTTACGCTGCGCGCAGGCTGTTGTGCTAAAATATTGTATAATAATTTGGCCTAATCGAAATTTTCTGTAAAATGTCCAGATAAAGAATTCATGTGAACAAAAATCAGAATATTCTTGAAGAGCTGTCTGATCGGAGGAAGATCATGAATTGGATAGTGACAGTGACAGTAAACGAATGTTGAAAATATAGATGAACATCAGAACGATACTGGATCGGAACAAGATATTTTTGATACTAAATACAAACGTCTATCAACGGATATGTTTTTTGGTAGTAAATATCATTCTTAGATATTATAATGCGACATAAAATTCCATTGTTCTACAATTTCTTTGATTTTATCAAGAGTAATTGAATGTCGTAAAATTTTCGACACGCGCCTGCTGGTGTGAACATTTTATTCGCGCCCGCTGGAAGGTTAAAACTGAATGAGGAAGCCGGTGCCATACTCTCGCGGTCCAAGTACAATGAAGTATTAAGTAATTTAGTCAAAGCCCACGTCTTAAGGTCTTTTGTACAAAAATGTCTGTCTCGATGTTCAAAAAACCATTTTCTGTATAACTGTTCATCCGTCCGTCCTACTGTGGGCAACACCAGCTCATAAACTCTTCACAGGGTTTTCTTCAAATATGGATATGTCGCCGCCAATCTATCGAGGCATGTCTTCAAACCCCTTTGGAATTTGAAACGGATATTTAATTTTGAATGGTACTTTAACCCTAGATGACAAAGGCGATCTGTACCAAGCACAGGCGTAGTCTGACATACTGCTTTGGGTAAAAATAATGAAAACTCATTTTTACAATGAAACACTAAATTAATATATTGTACATGTATTATTTGGAGTTTCAAAATACATTTTAAAGGCTTTGTTGGATACATCGAAATGATTTGACTCTCACAGCAGACACTTGCTCAGCGCTGTCCACGCGTGGCTTTTGAGAAGCGTCCACAGAAGTACCTCGTCATGCGACCATGACTGCTACCGTCCTAAATGTCTAGAACAAAATTTAAAGGTTGTAAGAAAAGGAATTTGTTGTTTTACACGTATATTTACAATATTTACCAATACAGCTCCAAACATACAACAGATGTAACCACAAATGCCTAGTCTACTGGACGTCGAGTGTTGAAATAGCGTACACCGGAAATAAGTACGTGCAGTTTCAGAAACCGTGAGTGAGGAGAAAGGGGTGGGGAAAGCTTTCGGCACTAGTTGCGTTGTCGGGCACACGACGCCATTGTAATCTAGGATTAAAAGAAGTATGTACGACATTAACAAAATTAACCCGAATACTGCACCATTTTTTCGTAAAAAGGTGAATGTATAGGCTGCAAAATAACTTTGAAGTGGGAGAGCTAAAACAAGCGGCGGGACTGTCGGCTTTTGGATACAAACTTCCAATTCTCTCGCTGAATCTCAGCAAAAAACTCAAAGGATCCATTTTGTTAGAATATTTATGTGAAAGAATCAGTGATCATTGAATAATTAAGCTTTACCTGTCTTGGGCGCGGGGAAAAGCAGTTTTACACGTATTTCTGCTAGCAACACAGACGCTACGTTTTTCAAAACTCTGTTTATTGCGGGAAGAAGCTGCGAGCTCTTATAAGTTTTACTCGTTGCCAACTATCTCCAGTTTAAATCCAATTGTCACGGCACGCTAATACACACGCACTCATGCTTGCTTCCCTAGGCCGAGAGAACGACTGCTATCAAGCCACTGTTGTGGAGTTTTGAATTGTATAACAATGCTTTAGCCGCGTCTTCCACGAATTGTAAAAATTTATAGAATCTGTCTCGGCTGCCAGGCTACCAATAAGGGCTGCAGTCTAATGGTCGCATGTGAAAGCTTATTTTGCAAATAATTGAGAATCTGGCGCCAAATAACCTGTCTTCCAAAGCGCATCGTGAAAGAAGTGACTCTGCTCCTTTGTTTTGAATTAGCGCGCGGAATTTGGGGAAATTTATTCTCCAACGCGCGACATTTAAAATGTATGATCTGAGCTGGTAATTAATGCCAAAGATTGTTATAAATACTTGATTAACTCCTACGGCGCCAAATCTGAATCATTTTTGGCCGCTCGTGCCAATAGTGAATGTTCGCTTAATAGTACATGAGATGTTAGATTTTCATTGAAACTGGAAATTTTGCAAATGCATGAATATTTTGATACCTTCTACAACTACACTCTTAAAGATTTAAAGATATTTCTTTTCCATTGAAATCTATTCCTGAGTATTAGACCATTAAATTAGTTCACTGGAGAACGAAATCTTAGTCGTCTTCCATAAATAGTTGTAATAGTGGTTGCAAATAATTGTAAAGTTATTCACATTCAAATACGCTAAACATGCGTCGAGGGTTTTTATGCACTGTCGAGAAATTAAAGAAAAATAAGGATAATATAAAAGATACAAAAGGATAAAAACCCGAAAAATACATAATACAATACATATGGGTACACGTAACAGGGTAAACAAGACCTAGATATTTGGCTAGAGAGAAGTAACGTTGCTGGGAGAAGGGAGTATCTATAGGGAACTTGTTAAAATTTCAAAAGTTTCTAATATATTTAATTTTTGACACCTGTTACGTGTATCGTCTGCAAATGTGAATTGGCAGTACAAAAAAAGAAAAAGTACACAATGAGGATTAAATTATAACACATGGAAAAGCAGAAAATGGAGGAATCCCTGATAGCTTTATATTTGGAGGACCAACAGACTGTAAATTAAATGATACACATAACACACAAAATTAATAGAGTTCTACGGTATTATAAAGCATTGAAGGCTTTCACGGCCGGAGTCAATATTCTTGATGTCTTCCGGGCTGATGGGCCGTGGTCCAATTGGCTTGGAACTGCCAAACGTTTCGCCCACGACTGCGGTGGGCATCTTCAGTGGCGAGGTCTCGGGCGAAGTGTCCGGGACAGCCGCTTACTGGCGACTGACGTCGTGCTGGTCTCGTCCGCGGTATTAATAGGCCGCGGGTGGTGGTAGCGGAGGGGGTGGTTTCGCGCGCTGGCTTCTGATTGGCTGTCGCTTCGCGGGCTGGCTTGCGATTGGGCATCGACTGAGATGGGAGTGGCGCTGGGAATTTTGTTACTGTAAGGTATTGCATAGATGGATGGAATATGACAGGGCAAAAAAAACACTTACTGCAATAAAAGATAACTAAATATTTAATCCCAAAAATACTGAAGGTGAAAATATTAATAAACAACAGAAATAATTAAAAACAGTAAGCTAAAAGTTAATGTGAAACAAAAGGTAGTAAACAAGCAAATATGATTGAAAGATGATTGATCTTGTAATTTTCATGTGCTCAAATTCAGTTAAAATTTCAGCCCGAGAAATGTTTTGTTTAATTTTTGCTAAGAAATGAGCAGTATACATTCAATTCAATTGCGTATCAGCAGTTAAATTTAAGCTTTTCTAATTTTAAAATATTATAGTGTGAACGGTTCATTATCTTTACTTATGGATATGGGTGGGGTGAACTACCATTAATATTATTTAATTAATTAACAGCAAAGATAGTCACTAGCATGTGATCGACACCCTAAACCGTTGCAGAAAATTTATAGGATCGTGGGCTGCAAAGCCGCCTCTACAGGATACGGAGCTTATCTAGATTGCAGGATATTACTACGTGATAATGAAACACAAGATGTTAATTTTAAAAGCCACCAATAATAGCGTATGGATTTATTCATATTCTATTTTCTTTGAATTATTTGTCCTTTGTTGACTAACTTCCTCAGTAACGTATTCGTTGAAATATTTTTAACACGTACAAAAAAAATTAACAACAAAAAAGATATTTATCTCACACACAGACTAATCATTTCGAAATCCATTCACTCTGAGCGCATTTACTCTTTAGCATGGCCATTATAATTATTGTTACTTTAATTCTAATTCCAATACCTTTCCAGTCCTTAAATAAAAATAATTAACAGAGATATAAATTGATATAAATTCCGTGCTGCCAAGTAAAGAAAATTATCTCACTTCCCTTTGAAATTCGGTAACGCTGGGAATCCTGTCGCCAATCACAACTGCGTTTCTCACACTGGTTCTGAAGATCTGCACAAATGTTTGAATCCCGAAGCGGACATTATGGACCGAAACTTTCTCCCGTCTTGCACTCGAGCATCGATACGTTTTCCACCAAAACGTCTTATCGTCTGCCCGTCTGATGATCTGTATTCACTGAGAAAACTTTTCAAAACAACGCACCGTCTATCCCGTCTTTTGTCCGAAGCATTGTTCGAAAACGAAAATTGCGTTTCAATCCTGTTTACTTATTTACTATGTTAATTTTAAATTACTATCTTAATTTTAAAAGCCACCAATAATGGCGTATGGATTTATTCATATTCTATTTTCTTTGAATAATTCCTCCTTTTTGACTAACTTCCTCAGTAACGTATTCGATGAAATATTTTTAACACGTACAAAAAAACAGTTAAAACAACAACAAAAATATTTATCTCACACACATACCTATCATTTCAAAATTCATTCACTCTGAGCGCATTTACTCTTTAGCATTGCCATTATAATATTGTTTAATTCTAATTGCAATAACGCTGGGAATCCTGTCGCCAATCACAACTGCGTTTTTCACACTGTTCTGAAGATCTGCACTTCATAACTCCTATTCAAACCACAATTCAGCATACTCTTTCAAATGTTCGAATCCCGTTGCGCACATTAAGGACCCAAACATTCTGCCGTCTTGCAATCGATCATCGATACATTTTCCATCAAAACTTCTTATCGTCTGCCCGTCTGATGATCTGTATTCACTGAGAAAACTTTGTCCGAAGCATTGTTCGAAGACGAAAATCGCGTTTTAATCCTGTTTACTTATTTATTCATGTCCGGCACTTAAAGAATTATAGGCAACATTCATTTGATTGTTCGGCTTCTTTGAAAGCTTCAAAAATTGTCTATCGCTTCACAGATCAGGAGTTTTCAATATTGTTTGTTGAAATGTTAATAGGATGAAAGTTGCAATATTATAATGTAAGCTTTGCCAATTCAAGTCAGTTTGTTCTCCTGTAGCATTTAAAGATTATTATTATTATTATTATTACTATTATTATTATTGTTCCTCTAAATCACGACTTAAGATGATATGTGGCGGCTGAATATAAAATCTACTCCAGGTTGCAACCAGCTACCTAAGGAGCATATCCGGTGACTATCAGTGCCTCTTACAATACTTTACCCAAAATGTGGGCTGTTCCAAATAAAGCAATTTCTTGCACTTCCCAGTCTTTTGAATTACCTGGGAGTTTAGACAAGTTCTTACACAAATTTTGCGGAACAAATTCCTGAGCTCCGATAACTATCGGTACGACCTGTGCTTTTACGCCCCACATTCGGCTGATCTCGATTTCCAAACTCTTGTATTTAAGACGTTTCTCTGCCTCCTTGGTAAGGACGTTTTGATTGCAAGGTACAGCAACATCGACAAGTAAACACGATTTGTTCTCCAAATCCCGGATGACTATATCCGGTTTGTTTGCCGCTATCGTGCGATCAGTTTGAATTTGTTGGTCGTACAATATCGTACACAATCCAACAGACGTCACCGGTTTCGGTGAGTGTTCGTACCACTTGGGGCATGTGTTCGGAACTTCGAGGGCGGTACAGATCTGCCAGTGGAGATAACTACACACCCTGTCGTGTCTTTTCAAGTATTCGGTCTTTGCTAGGATTGGACAAGCTGAGACAATATGTGCTGTGTACACAGCATTTATGCCCGCCAAGGCGGGCCAAGCGGGCCCACTGTGGCCCCGGGAGTGGGTTGCGGCCCACTGTGTGCCGTCCCGGGAGCGACGTCCCGAACACGCCGCCTTCCAAGCGAAGAATGGCTGCTTCCCGAGAGCGCCACCAGGGGCAGGTCGGGCGGCGACAGCCGCACAGAAGCGTCACGGGCCAGCGGCCAGGGGTGGCGGCCCCGCCGTCCCGCCAGAAGGAGCGAGAACATAGACTCGCCTCGCCGGCTCCGGTGCTATATTAGGGGGCAGCCGGCTCGGAGCAGGCAGTTCGAGTTGGAGCGTGAGTCTGCTACGAAGTGCTTGTGAGTGTTGTGACGGCGGTGTGTTTGGCGATCGACGGTTGTGAACTTGACGTTATTCTATTGGTTATTTTGGTTGGACTGGCTACGTTTATGGACATCTTCTGGCAAATTGTTACCACTGGCTTGTATCTGGTTTATTCTTTGGAAGGCGGTAATAAATTGATTAATCAGAACTGTTATTTTACTACCCTGCACTTCCCAGTACATAACAATATGATCGATGGTTTCTACGTGTTCCTGACAAATGCGGCATTTATCATCTTGGGAAATTTTGAGAACCGTTTTATCATAATGTCGTGTTCTCAAGGCCTGATCTTGGGCAGCTATTACAAGTGCTTCCGATTCTGGCTTCATTCTTCCCCTTTTAAGCCACATAAATGATTGATCTTTATTGATCTGCACCTTGTCCAATCGTTTCAAATATTGTCCGTGGAGTGGTTTGTCTCTCCACGATTTCTTTAACATATTCTGTGCCTCAAATTTCATGTTGAGTAGCATCAGAATTTCAGTGTCTCTGTCATTCTGGGTGTCTTGCCTAGTTTTCTTCGCAATGCTTCTTGCTACACTTACAATGCCTCTGTTTCCCATTCTTCGGTCAGATTTCATGACCTGC
Source organism: Acheta domesticus (assembly GCA_031308135.1). NCBI lineage: Eukaryota > Metazoa > Arthropoda > Insecta > Orthoptera > Gryllidae > Acheta > Acheta domesticus. Next base: position 77,179,383 of record JAHLJT010002630.1, on the reverse strand, counting down.
CTCATTAGTGGGTCATCTTGATGGCTGACTACATACTTTCCCATCCCGGTTATTGCATTGTGCCAGGAGGCTTCAATTTGTCTCAGGCATCTTCCTCCTTCCTTACGTGACACATAAAGTCTATGTACATCAGCTCGGGGGTGGGCAACATGATGCATTGTAAGCAATTTTCTGGTTTTTCGATCCATGATGCGAATTTCCTGTTCAGTCCAGTCTACTAGTCCGAAACTGTATTCGGCTACAGGCACCGCCAAACTACCTATTGCTGATATTTTATTCCTTGAGTTCAGAGCGGACTGCAGGACAAGTCTCACTCGTCTATAATATTCCCTGCGAATTCTCTCTTTCATTGTTTCGTTCGAGATGGTCTCACATTCTTCAATGCCCAGATATTTGTAAGTTTTACCTGGCTCAAGATCTTGAATCACAGTGTGTCTATCAACTTCAATGTTCTCGGACGTGGTCATTTTGCCCCTTTCTAAGTTGGCTTTTGCACACTTGTCAAGACCAAACTTCATGCAGATGTCATTGCTAAAATCATTGATGACAGACAGCATTTGGGAGAGAATCGCTTCATTCTTAGCAAACACTTTAAGATCATCCATGTAAAATAAATGTGATACAGGCATTTCATCACCATGGAGCTTGTAACCAAAGTCAGTGTGCGACAGCTGTCTTGATAGAGGAATCAAACTAATGCAAAACAGCAGAGGGGATAGTGAATCTCCTTGAAAAATTCCCCTGTTAATCTGAATACTTCTGGTTTCTACTAGTCCCTTTCCGCTGTGGATTAGTAACCTGGTGCTCCACGGCTTCATACTAGCCTTGCAAAACTCAACAAGTCTAGGATGAAATCGATAGATCTCCAAGGTCTTCAAAATCCAATCGTGTGGTACACTGTCAAAGGCCTTCTGGTAGTCAATCCAAGCCATGCTTAAATTACGTTTTCGTTTCTTTACATCATTCAAAATTATTTTATTCAGAAGCGAGATTTCCTTACAGCCATAGGAACCTTAACGACATCCTTTCTGTTCAACTGGCAACAGATGGTTCTTCTCTAGGTGCCTATACATTTTGTCAGCAATGGCTGCAGTTATAAGTTTGTACATTACTGGCAAGCAAGTAATTGGCCTGTAGTTCTTCGCCAGAAGAGCAGTCTTCTCCTTTGGGTAGCAAATACGTAATGCCGCGAGTGAGCCATTCGGGGAGTTCGTTAGGGTTTTCTAAAATTTTATTAACAGCCTTTGCAAGATGAGAATGTAGTGCTGTTAATTTCTTAATCTAATAAATATGGATCTTATCAATCCCAGGGAATTTCCAGTTTCCCATATTCTTAATTGTTTGGCATAGGTCCTCTTTCGAGAATCCTTGAACATGTTCCACTGTTTCCACGAGTCCATTGGCAGCATCAACTTCAGATTGGAGCCACGATGCGTCTTTGTTGTAGAATGTGGTTTCCTCCCAGATTCCTGACCAAAATGTTTCGACGTCATCTTTTGAAGGAGGGGCAGCATTGCCATTCGGTTTTTCAGTCAGACTGCGATAGAATCTCTTCGCGTCTGTTTCAAACAACCGGTTCTGTACACAGATATCGATTCTACGTTTGTACCGTCTTATTCGTTGAGCCCATGCTTGGATTTTTTCTTTTAGCTTTTCAGCTACCATTAGCATTGCTGTGTCATTGTCAATTAGGTATTTTTGTTCAACATGGAGTATTTTTTGTTGAACTTTGTACGTGTGGTTTGACTTAGAAAATGTTTATTATTATTATTATTATTATTATTCCATTACATCACGACTAAAGATGTTATGAGTCGGCTGAATATAAAATCTACTCCAGGTTGCTACCAGCTACCTAAGGAGCAGATCCGGTGACTGTCAATGCTTCTACAATACTTTGCGCAAAATGTGGGCTGTTCCAAATAAAGCGATTTCTTGCACTTCCCAGTCTTTTGAATTACCTGTGAGTTTAGACAAGTTCTTACACAGATTTTGCGGAACAAATCCCAGAGCTCCGATAACTATCGGAACGACCTGTGCTTTTACGCCCCACATTCGGCTGATCTCGGTTTCCAAACTTTTGTATTTAAGACGTTTCTCTGCTTCCTTGGTAACGACGTTTTGATCGCAAGGTACAGCAACATCGACAAGTAAACACGATTTGTTCTCCAAATCCCGGATGACTATATCCGGTTTGTTTGCCGCTATCGTGCGATCAGTTTGAATTAGTTGGTCGTACAATATCGTACACAATCCAACAGACGTCACCGGTTTCGGTGAGTGTTCGTACCACTTGGGGCATGTGTTCGGAACTTCGAGGGCGGTACAGATCTGCCAGTGGAGATAACTACACACCCTGTCGTGTCTTTTTAAGTATTCGGTCTTTGCTAGGATTGGACAAGTTGAGACAATATGATCAATGGTTTCTACGTGTTCTTGACAAATGCGGCATTTATCATCTTGGGAAATTTTGAGAACCGCTTTATCATAATGTCGTGTTCTCAAGGCCTGATCTTGGGCAGCTATTACAAGTGCTTCCGATTCTGGCTTCATTCTTCCCCTTTTAAGCCACATAAATGATTGATCTTTATTGATCTGCACCTTGTCCATTCGTTTCAGATATTGTCCGTGGAGTGGTTTGTCTTTCCACGATTTCGTTAACTTTTTGTTAAATTATTATTTTTTTATTATTATTACTGTTATTATTATTAATATAGACGAATTCTCCCCATTGATGGAAGACGCTAAGCAAGAGACTCAGTTTTTCTTTCCGTTCTTCTTATTTTTCCAATAGGCTTTCTTTCTTTCCGAGAAAGCTTGCATACGTTCATCAGACCACTTTCGCTTGTATTGTTTTTGTTTCTGTTGCTCTGGTGCAATTTCCCACTAGTCAACTTTGTGTCTGAAGACGTCTCTTTCAACTATGTCACCTGATCTTATGGTAGCTTTTCTCAGGCCTTTCCGAATTTCGTTCAGCCAAGATGTTGTGTTCTTAAGTGAGGTAACATTATCTAATATCGTTTTGTCAATCGGTTTTCTAGTAATATGTTAATATGGCCAAAGAATTTCATTCTCCTTTTTCTAATATCAATTTCTATGTTTGAAAACTTTTCTACTGTTGTGACTGATTGTAGTATGTAACCGTTTTCTGTATGTCTTGCTCCTAGAGTTTTCCTCTCTTCTTTTTTGATTTCTCCAAGTTGGTGTTTTCTGTTAAGAGCCAATTTTTTGCTAGCATATAGGACTGTTGGTTTTATGATAGTATCGCGACATATATTATTACTTTCTCGCCTTACGAATACTTCGAAAGAAGAGAAAGTTATGTAATCGTGTGGCGGAAAACGGAGAATTTTCTCCAGAAAATCTCTTATAGCAGGGGTCTGGTGACAGAAAAGTGGATAAAACCTCTTGCTAAATTTAGAAAAAAAATCCTGTATCTCGTGGTGTAGTCAAAATCCATGATTTGTTGCTTCTTCATACTTCAAAATCGATTGACGGCATTCCGTCCGTCTGTCCGTCTGTGGTCAACGCTAGCGCCTAAACCGTTCGGTCGATTTTCTTCAAAATTGATATTCCCCGATGGTTTTGAGTCGTCTCAAGGCCTCTTGAATCTGAAACCGATATCTTAGTATTTGAGGATACTTTTCATGAAGCCCATTTTGAGATTTTATGAATTAAAAAAAATGGCTCCATATTTTTTGATTATATTTTGTTGTTGAATAGTGCAAAGAACGTTGAAGGGAATGACGTAGACATCATTTTCGTTTATAGGCCCTATTTTTCGAAAATTGCAAAAAACTCTTTAAAAACTCCAAAATTGAAGATAGAGATTTTCGCTTCAGACAAAGCCGGTTGTACGAAATTAGCACTTCAAATAAGGTCATGTAACATTTTGGGAAAAACGAATAGTTTTTGCGTAAATTGCGATTCATATTGACAAAAAAAAACTTTTCTCAAAAACCGCTCCAAATTTTTTCTTTAAATTTTCTGCACGTGTGTAAGAAGGGAAGGTAAATATATAAATAAAGTAGTGGTGCTATAGAATGGCACATACTTTCTCGCAGTAGTTATTTTCCAAATGCCGATCATCCGATAAATTATGTGGAGTTAACCGTTTACCGCTGCCTTTCTTGGTCATGTTTTTTGTAAAGACATGTTTTTCGCATGTTGACAATTACCTTCTTCCTAATGATAGAATTGATTCAAGATCGTTTTTTGACTGAAATATTAGGAGTCGTTCCGGAAGTCGGTCCCGTAGCGCGATTGGCTAATGCACCTTGGTGTTGAGATCTTTATATAATGAAGGTACTGAGTTCGATCCCCCGTGGGGAATTTTAATTTGATAAATGTGATGTTTCAGGATAAAAACATTGTAGAGTGTAGATACTTTATTGAAAATCATTTGAAGTGCTTCTACTCACGAATAGATTCACTATAGATAAATAGACAGCACTTGTCTGTTTTCCCTAACTGCGTCTTTTAAACAATTTTTCAACTCTGTTATTCGATTTCTGAAGCGTATGACATGTCAAATTAACTGTTGTCTAGTATATATCTGTATGATCCAATTTAAGTAAACTTATGAGCATTTTAACGCTAAATTGTAAATGTTCATCGCACCAGAAGGTATGCGATGAACTTACATATACCTAACGGTTCCAAAAATGGTTATTACTTTCTAGCCTTACGAATACTTCGTAATGCAGTTTATCGCTTCCTTTTTTGGTCATGTTATAAAGACACGTTTTTCGCATGTTGAAAATTACCGGCCTCTAATGATAAAAGCGATAGAATTACGTTTTGACTAAAATATAAGTAATTGCGATAAATGTCCTGGAAATGTCTGTATATATTTGTTCAAATAATTAACTTTTAACAGTTTTTTACTTCTCTTGTATTTGTATAGCATTTTGCCATCCTATCAATTGTTTCTTAATCATTCATTTTCCATTTTATTGGTCGGTTTTATTCTTTAATGGTTCTGTTCGACAGAGATGGTGTTGGTGTTGCGTTGTGGTGTAAGTGCCGGTTCGTTGAATTTGAGTTTCGGTTGTCTGGCCTTGGTACCGAAAAGGTTTGCTGGTATAATACACTTTTTCTGGTTTATGAAGTAGTGGAATAGCAAAAAGGACCGTATAGAAGCAGAGCGAGAAAGTATGTGCGTTGGAAGCACCACTAGTTATTATTATTTCGGTTCACGTTTTAAATTTCTATCTGCTGCATGAGAGATATACTTTCATTATTTTCTTGCAGACTTTCAAGATGAATAAGGACTTCAATTTGAAGAAATACTTCGAGTTCTTCCTGAAGCTGCGTGACTGGCACCAGAAGAAGCAGAATCCGCAGGAGACTTTGGAGGACGGGCAACGCCTCCTGTGCGAGGGGCCGATGGAGCACTGCCGCTTCGTCATCTTCACGACGCAAACGCGCTGGAAGAGAGAGTCGACTGCCTGTGCCGACGACGAGGACGTCCACAAAATGGCGCACAAAGTTCTGGACACCGGAGCAGCGAACGACTGCGTCCTTCGGTTCACTCAGAACGACAGAATGGTAGGAGGCTTTGCAGGACAACTTGCTTTTGCTGGGTCGCAGAGGCTGTAGGGCGTTCACAAATTGATCACGAGTGTACTCGTATTCACCCTGGAGCAGATAACGACAACAGTTTGTTTTTGCTAAGCGTTGGCAATTATAAAATGACTTCCGACATTCTAGACTTAAAACATATTTTGAAAACAAGTATGTATTCGTATACAAACTGAAAAATTTCTCGTGCCACAGATAGTTCCCCTTCATGTTCAACAAAGCCTACCTTTTGAGTTCCACCTTACCCTTCGTAGGTGCCGTTTATCAACTTTTAAGATAAATTCCATGGCCTCTCGCAGTAACTACCGCTTCCCTGGGCCCACACTCAATGACGAGCGACTTCGCACTCTCCCCTCAGCATGCGCAGGATACACTTAGGCCCATTTTGCCTCTGTATCCTTACGTAATATTGTTTAGAACTTACTGAGAAGAGTGGTGAGAGGAATTTTGTCTTACAGTAATGTACATTGGCACCTTTAACTCAGTTCTCATATACGGTAAACGGTCTGCACAAGGGGTTAAAGAAGAATTGCGTTACTGATGTTTCTGAGGGATTGCATGTTACACACGAAGGTAAAACTAGTGGTGATTCCAAAGCATACACGTTCTCGCACTGCTGCAACATGGTCCCAAATTAACCTATTACACTACTACATAAACATACATCTTTTCCGTTCCGAGACCCGAAACCTGATCCTTAAAAAATAACAAGTCGGCACTTAATAACACTACGTCACATTAGAACCGTATGGGCGGAACAGAGCCATAAAAGAATCGAACCGTACCATAAAATGGTTAATGCATGACAGGAAAACAATTAATATCATAGTACCTATAACAGATGTGAAAGTTTATAAAAAATGAAAATTGGAAAATTACATGCAGACACTTCCAGTTCATTTATCGTAATTATCAATATTGGTGATTTCAAGATTTCACATGTCTAAAGACTTCACATGTCTTTCAATCATGTTTCTAGAATTCTAAATTATTTCCTGTGACAACAGAGAAGTTTGACAATAGTATTCCCCGACCAGTACTCGAACCAGCAATGTTTCCCTCGGAAGAGCTTCGCCAATGCTCAACATTTAACGCCCACGGCAACCTTAACACTTATATAACATTAATAGTGTATGGTGGTTTCATTTCTAGAATTAGGAAGCAGAAAAATCCAGAGACTGTGAAACAAAATGTTCTTTGCTCGCCCAAAGAAGGTATCTTGGAAGTTCATCATTCATAACAGAAAAACTGGTTCAAACTATAGAGATTAGAAAACTAAGTTCTACGAGAAAATCTGTGCCATTCTATAGCACCACTTCTTCATTTATTTATTTGTTGTCTCTTACTACACACGTGGAGAAAATTTAAAGAAAAATATTGGAGCGGTATTTGACAAAAATTTCTTTCGCAAAGTTGAAGCGCCAATTGCGAAAACACAACTCGTTTTTTCGAAAATTGTACGACTATTTAAAAAAATAATTTTGTGCAAGAGACTTTGTCCGAGGCCAAAATCTATATCTACAATTTTGTAGTTTTAAAAATATATTTTTAAAATTTTTCAAAAACAAAGCTTCACCCGGAAATGTGACTGCGGCTTCTGATACAGTGCGATAAGAGCTTGAAATTCTCATTGCCCCTCCCCTTTGTACTGCCAGTATTCTTCCCTTGTGGAGAGTATGTTACATGACAAATGCCCAGATCTCTGCCCCATACAACAGGATAGACTGGGGTCATTGTCGTGGGCCTATCTGAACCGACTACGTGTGAAGGGAGGTCGAGGGGGCCAGTTTGGGACGATCTGACGGAGGTGGAGGACGAGAAGTGGACGGAGGTGGAGGTGGTGGTGGCGACGGAGGAGTGAAATTTCCATGCACACGGGCGAGAAGCTCACGAGCAGCATTCATCCCTCCCTCTAAACGGAGGTCAAGCTGATATACAGGCTTTTACTGTTGAGACGCACTTTCCACGACGGAGCTGCGTCATTACGCTTACACGGGCTCCAGCCGTCTGAGGCCACGCGACATCATCGAGAGTTTGCGTTTTCTCCGGGTGGAAACTCGGACGTTGGCCATCATTCTGCTTAGAGCGCCCGTAGCCTTTGCTGCTTTCTCTGATGTTCGTTTTATGTGCTCCCAATAGGAGAACCTTGTATGAAGCAGTACTCCCAAGTACTTTATTGCTTTTAGTGACCTGGATGTCTTCTTTTAGGATTTTTATTCGTGTCACGGTATCTACTCGTTTCTTTGTTAATAGAGGAACTTCTGTTTTATTGACCGCTAGTTCTACTCGATGTTGGGTTAGCCAGGTTTGCACCCTCATCATTACCTGGTTTAATCGGGTCTGCAGGCCCTAGGCAGCGTGCTGTTAGGACAGCTGTGAGGTCGTCAGCGTATCCTACCAGGAATGTATCATTTGGGATATCAAGGTTGAGTAAGCCATTGTAATTAGCATTCAGAGATCATGATCTAAGATTGATCCCTCAGTTACTCATGCTGGCATCACTCTACTCCTGTTTTCCTGGTCTGTTACGAACATAATTACTCGGTCACTGAGGAAGTCCCGAATAATTCCCATCAAGTAGTTGGGAACTCTGAAGTTTCTCAGGGCGTCCAAAATGTCTGCCCAGTTTGCCGAGTTGAAGCTGTTTCGGATATCCAACGTCACTACAGTTCACAGTGGCCTTGTGCGGTGGTTACCCGCTTCCGTTCGTTCCGCTGCCGCGACAATTTCGCGGATCGCGTCTACTGTGGACTTGCCCTTTCGGAAGCTGAACTGCCTTTCTGATAAACCACCAGCATCCTCTATGGCTGCTAGAATGCGGGGTTTCAGCATCGTCTCAAACATCTTGCCCATCGTGTCTATCATGCAGAGCGGCCTATAGAACGATCAAGCTGATGCGTCTCCTTTGCCCTTATTGATCAAAGCCAGTCAGGCTCTCTTCCATCTCGCACAGAATTTGCCTGCTCTCTAGCACATACTATACACGTTGAGAGGCAGATGTGGGAGTGATTCAGCTATTGCTTTTAGGGCCTCTGGCGGAATTCCATCCGGCCCGGAGGTTTGTTATTTCTCATCAAGGTCACAGCCGTAGTGAGGTCTAGAGTGCTGAAAGGTCAAATCTTCTCCTCGGATGTCCGAAGGACATGATCAGATGTTTTTGGATACATAGGATAGAGAGCGGCGACCTTCTCCTTCATCTTCGCTTCTAGGATGTTCATCGCGAAAATATCTTATAGTTTGTTGGTGACGAGTTTGTATCCTCGTCCCCACAGCTCTTTGTTGACGACTTGGGTGAGTTCTTCCCACGTCGTTGCCTTGCTTACCGCGGTGGCCCTACGGAGTTCTTTTTTGGCCTCGTTGTAGGCAGTTCTCCTTTCCTCGACGTCTTTTGCGTCTCTCCTGGCTCTTAAGGCTCAGTGTTCTAAGGCGGAGGCATTTCTTCCTTAGGCCCGTAATTTCTTCGTTAGTAGTTTCTTGAGAGGTGGTAGTGGTAGTTGTGGTAGTGGTAGTGTAGTCGGTTCCAGAATAGATATAGATATTACATATGTTTTTTTATACTTGGTAAAAACCCAAAGACCATAAAGACTGGCATCTTTTGAAGATATTTTTCCCGCCAAAAAATAAGTAGTTTTAGTCGCAGTGGCAGTGACATTGGCAGTAGCAGTAGTTTTTTTGCCTTTTTTAGTCTTGTGTTGGTAGTCTAGTTGATCTTGTGTTGTCTGTCTCAACTTGGTAGTCTAATTTGTCTTGTGTTTGTCGTTTGTTGCGGCGTTTCTCTTGTCCCCTTTCTTTTGTCTCAGGATTCGTGTGACGTAGTCCGTGACTTCCTTTCGGTTTTCATGAGTGGCTGGCATTCTGTCGATTACAGTGTCTGGGTTGGTGTCGTCTAGTTTTTACTACACGGTGTGCTTCATCATGTGCCGTCTCTCGCGTATGATGAAAGTGTAATATGCATCGTCCGTTGCGTGGCCGCAGTATGTGCAGCCTGGGCAATTTTCTCATAAAAATATTGGATGGTATACTACCAAATCTGTCTTTTTCAGGTGTGGGACTTACTTAAAGGGGATGTCAATGAAGGTATCTATCAAAAGGAATTTCTTCCGAAGCTCCTCGTATATTGCGAGCAATCCGAGTCTGGCCGCCTGGACAGTTCCATCAAGCACGAAATCAAGACCTTGTTGGGGGACCCCCTCCTGCAGCTCGACCTGCTCACCTTCCACTACCTGGAGTTCCTCAAGGAGTGGATGCGGGACGACGCGAAGGACTTCTGCCTGACGGAGGACTCGGCCGACGTGGAGTGGTACCTGGCGGAGCACCTGCGGGCAGAGGCGCGGAAGGCGTGTGCCCTGGAGCTCCTGCAGTTCCAGGAGGCACATTGGGACCCCCTGCGGGAAGCTCTGCAAAGGAAAGGCGCCCTCGTTGTGCAGGTACGTTATCAACTCAACTATGTGAAAGCACTGTTTTCGGCTGCAATGCAGTGACGTTTTCGGCTGTGGATGTAGTTTTCTTTTACCTGTCTGCATGAACTTAATGAAAGGCGATGTGCGTGTCTGTGGGGATTTTTTTGCTTTAACTTCACTACGCCAACGCTAAGAAGGGCAATGTGTATCGCTGTGGATCTTGTTTCCTTTGCCGACTGCATGACCGACAGCGCAAAAGAATGGAGTTTGACTGTGAATTGGTTTGGTTTTGTTGATTTCTACTGAGTAAGTTCTAAATAAAAAGCTCGAAACATACTATTGTCTGATTCTTTCATCCTCGGGGTAGTAAGTAAAAAATAATATTTTAAGAATTAAAATAAAATATAAAAGAGTCATTGGTCACAACTATTCCTGTCGGATTTTCTTTCAGAGTACGGCCACTACCCACCCCAGAATACGGGTTTGAAGAACGTAATCCGAACGCTCTCAGAAGAATTGTTCTGAAACATTATTTCAGAGTATTGTGAACTGGCTTATTAAAGGAAATTTATACTTTTGCAAGCCCCTATTGTATATCATATCGTTCTATTCTTTTATATTTATATTGGCATATAATTCTGTAGCTGAGATTATCATGCAAAAGGGGATTATTTCCTTATCGCTATCGTGTGTGCTACACTTAAAAAAGATTAAACGATAGTTATCCTACGGAGTGATAACACTGATGATTAACTTTTACCTTCCAAGTGATGCAAGCCCTGCTCCGTATACTGTAAAAAGCCGCTTCAGGGAGGTAAAATATCCAGCAACCTGACTTCACCTACACTGCTTTTCAGAAGAGTTTTCACGTTGAAGGCACAATGGGGCTTATGAAGAATCCGCGCGTTGTTGCCGACATGACACGTTCGCTTGCCCGCTCGCTCCAGAATCGTCAAAATCGCAGCTACCTTTCTCAATACATGCATCTTCTGAAAACTTTGTTTATTTGCACACTTCTTCTTATTATTACTATTATTATTATTTTATTAGTATGGTAATATTTTCATATCGTAAATATCTCATACAAAGGGATCCTTTATATTATGGTTATAAAATTTTAAAAAATCGTAAATTGTTGATTCTACCGTCAAATATTGATTAATTAGTTTACGCAATAAACGAAATACTATAACATTTATCCATCTTTCATCGTAGTACATTATGTTTATTTTCTCACTTGTAAACTGTCGCATTTCTCGTAATTATGAATATCGGCACATTATTGTACCATTTATTTCTATCGTTTCTGTCTTTTTCTCGCTTTTCACATTCAAATCCCATTTGTATCAATAAGCGATAAAATGTAGAATATTTGAAATTTGGTAAATGTTTATAATTAACATCTTTCATTATACACAGGATTGCAGGAACATTTTAAAATAGATACGCTTGGAAATTGAGACGTAACATATGTACAAAATCGTCGAATTTTATTTTCCCATTGATTTTATTCTTCAGTCCAGTTAACTTTATTTTTCTCGGGGTCGGTATTTTTTCATTCTCATTTTTAGTTTTTATTTTTAAGAAGGAATGTGTGTCTTCTTATACCTATTACTCTGCAAAATACATTCAAACCATTGACTCCGTTTTGGATGTTTTTAAGTTTATTCTTCAGATATTTTGAAAATGTTTTTACCAGTTCATTATTTCATCCTTTTCCCTGCAATCTATTTAAATCTCTTAAAACTAATCCACTACACGATTCACTAAATTATGTACCTACTTTCTTTGCCACTGCACACCCACAATCTTCACTCACATTCACCAGCAAAAATCGACTGACCAGAATATCTAGCAACATGATATTCTCGAAAGGGCTTCTGGTGATCAGTCAAGTGTTGATTTGGAAGGTCCCTTCCGCTGATATCATATAAACAAACACTTCCTTTCAGCCCTCGGGTGACACATCCTGCATCTCTGCCTTGTTCCCGTCGAACCACCCGTCGCTGACTCACGTCGCGTGCGGCTCAACTTCAAAACAAACATCAAATAGACAGGAATAATGCAACACAAGACCTTCGGGTGATGATAGAAAATAATTTCATCATTTTACCCACACCTTTGTCGCTGGAATTTTTTAATTGGACTGCAAAAACGAAAATTTGCCAGCGACGATATATTTTAAAGCACAAATTAAAAATTCACACATTTTCCTTGATAATTCATTTTTTAAAGAGACGCATTTTAACGCATTGATAAAATAAAAGTATTTACATCAGCTGAACTATTGTATCGATTATTTCCAAAATAATTCCACAAATGTTTGGATATATTTTTACGGTGTGAATAAAAAGGTGTGTAAAAAGTCAGTTTGGCAGAAATTCGACATTTTTATTATTTTATTTAAAAAGCGAATAACAAACTCATTTTTCATGATTACCATCGTATTCCTCGTCATTTTCTCTACAAGACTGTGTTTGGTCTTCTTACTTTTGCAACTACACGATTTGGCAACAGTGCATGAGATTCTTCCGTACGAATAACATTGTCCATAAGAGCCCATTGTGCCTTCAGGACGTGAAAATGAGTAAATGTTCCGTGGCACTAAGGCACGTGGTTCTCACGACCGCCGCTAGATCGCAGCGCTAAAAAACGAAATTTTGTAGAATCTTGTAGATGGGCCCGGTAACGAATCATCACTTCCCCACCAAGAGATGGAGACGCGATTAGTGTCATTGCAAAAGTCCCCATTGGTGGACGAGGAGGGGTATAACTGTGAGTGACGGACGTACGCCCGGACGGACGCGGGTTATTTGAATACAGTAATACGAATATGTGTTTGAACGTGAATCTTACACGTTTTAACAGAATGAACGGACGTAAAGAAGGATTTGGTGTTTGGCGTGGATCTCGGATTGTTTCATGATTGAGGAGATACAAGGAAGGGTAACGGGTTTAGTAAGGATCTCGAACATTTTTCCAGAATTATCAAAGGCAAAGGGTATTGGGTTTGCCTGTGGACCTTGCTTGTGTCTTAGAGAGGTAGTTTCCTTCCTTGGCTGCAGGTGGCGGGCGTTCCCGCGGGCGCTCGGGCCGCCAAGCTGCTGGGCCTCCTGGACGCCGAGCGCCAGGGCGCGTGGGTGTACGTGAACGGCCACGTGCTCAGCCAGTGCGACGCCAAGGCGCTCAAGGCCGTTTGCTTGGCGCGCCACTGCCAGGTAAGTAGAAAGAATGAAACAGAGTACTTCATTTAATACGCATTTTATGAGAAATTATGACATGTGATTACGCAGCTGTATGTTCACATTGTTTTTAATTCGTATATGACTATAAAGCAAACCTTCTAGAACAAACATCTGGATTTACTGACATGTGTTCTTGGAACACATTGTTTTTTTTTTCAACATGTGTAAATTATTCCTTTTAAGTTATCCCCTTGCCCTTGAATAAACGACAAGTGAGTTTCTAAATAAACGTTTATTTCACTGTTATTTGTTGACATTTTGCAGTTTTTATTCTGATATTCTATACTATTTCTGATATCCGAATGACGATAACTTAAATTATTTTAGACACTTTTTGACTATCAGTAGCCTAGACGACTGTACCAGCGGGAACATTAACAACACTATTCAAACGAAAATTAAACAAGCAAGCTCTTCTTTTTGCAGGAACGAATTTGCAGTTGCACTACCACTCATGTAGGTCACATGCCAAAGCAGCACTTACGCCGCTGACCTATAGACGCGCATGAAAAATGGACGAGTATTCGATCGACAGCTCCGTTTACACTCACGGATGCAAACTCCGTTACGGAAGCTTTACGTAAACGCTACTCAAAATAAAACAACTATTGAGAAAATGACAATATTTATGTATATAAAATACCTGTGAACATATGTCCCACTCATTGGGGGAAGAAGCTGTAATTACTATAATATACATCCTAACCGGACTCAACTGATACATTTTGATAAAATCATTTACATTTATTTGTTACTTAATAAAAATGATTGTTCTCTTCCTGCCAGGTGCTTGTAGTGGACGTCGATCACAATTCCAAGAAGCTGAACGATTTGCTGCCGGCGGTCGCCACCGCTGTGAAAATCGTCTGCCTCGGGAAAGTGAATTTGGGGCGAGTTGCGGTGACGAGGCACCAAGAAGAGCTGAAGTTCTCTCAGTTGACTTCAGATGCTCAGGACGGTTTTCTCGAAAGAACTGTGTCATTTCAAGTAAGTCAGTATTGTCAAAATTGCCAATGTCGTTATTGCAAAAAGAATTCAGGAAAGCATTAAAACACGTTGCAATAATTTCATAATGAGCAGGCGGGAAAGAAAACTCCACTGGAATTATTTTTAAAAAAATGAATAATCATACTATCAAAAACCTTCATTGCGATTTCTTGTAACCATATCTCTTCTTCTTCTTCCAAATTCCGTGCAAAAAGAATTTATTTTCATTCTATGAAACATAGATTAAAAATGCATGACATAAAGTTCGGTTTCTCCCGTTATAATAAGATAGCGTTCACAATAAAGTCAAGAATTTTGTGTGCGAACTTTTAGTATCATTTTCAAATTTTCTATTGATATTGACTTTCTTTGCCATTTATTCGTAAGAAGAATGGCAAAGAATATAATTGTCAACATGCATCAGGCGAATTTTCGAAAAAAACTCTTATTGCTGGTACCTATTAACAAAAATCTGGGTAAATATTGTTTGTATTTGTAGTAAATTACTTCTAACACATTGTGCAGTGAGAAACCTTCTCTTGTGGTTCCTTGATACCGAAAAATGGATAAAGGCAAAACGTCTGTGTGTTCGTCTGTGGTTTAAACAAGCTCCAAATCCATTCAGTCGATTTTCTCCAAAATTGATAATCCTCGATGAACAGGAGGCCCTCTGAGTTTAAAATGGAAATTTTGATTTTGTGGGAACTTTATATTAAGATTGAATAACTTTATCAACATTTTTTTGATCAATATTTGTTCACGAATAACGCAAGGGACGTAAATCGGCACATCTCACTATCATTAAAGTCCTTGCTTTTTCAAAAATTAAAATAAATATATAATATTTTAGGGGTGTTCCTACATTTACAATATTAATTAGTTAAATATATTCTATATATTATTAAAAGAATTTTCCTGTGTTGGCACATTGGCATAAAAAATTATTCATATTTGGCGCCGTGGCAGGAGATTGGTTTTTAATAACAATCTTTGGCCTTTATTACTAGCTCAGAATTTGCATTTTAAACGTACCGCGTCGGACTCCCCTTCAAAACCGCGTGCTGACTGCGAAAAGATCAGGTATATAAAGTTTCTTTGTTTTCGTCGCATTGCATTCGATCTAGCGGACTACTTGTAATAGTTTCATCCCCCCTCGCCAGGGGCAGCACCTGCCGGTTTTCGCTGCCAAGCACTCTGGTGCAGAGAAAATTATTTAGACACACTAGATCTCCGTTTTTAACCTATGCCAGCATTGTCGCCAAATTCAAACGGCGAAACAAGCAATTCAAAGTAGTTTGCTCCGCCCAGGGAACGAGCTTCAGTGAGCTCACACTAACGATCCGTGAGAACAGGTTAAGCTATCAAAGTTGGCGCCACTGCCCCCGCTCCAAAACGTTTCAAGGAACAACCGCTTTTCCGCGGGAAACACGCCAAAGGCACGAGTGAAATTTTGTGGAATACAGATTAAAAGAAGGCTTTGCTTTTCATGTGAGAATGAGGTAAAAAAGTGAACGATTTATTCTATGATTGCTTATTTCTTCATATTATCTTCTAATAAGAGGGGTACATTGTGTCTTGTGTCCAGAGATCGAACAAGCGAGCGAGCGAGCATTCCATAACGTTCGTCTCGCCATAACCCAAACTGATGATCGCTCTCCCAACTTGAATATTAACCTAACTCTGAATCCGAATAAGAAGCTGTATTCGCAGCGTTAACATCCTGAATAAAATATGTTTTTTGAAAACATCTTCAAATGAGATCATGTAATTTTTTTCAAAAATATGAATTTTATGTTAAAAACATGTTTAAAAAAATCTTACCAATTCTTAAACGCGGTTCCATTTTTTCTTAAAATGTTCTCTTTGTATGTATCAAAGGACGGTGAAAAATAATGCAAGTCTCATATCTGGTGAAAAAACTATATTTTCGAAAATTGCAAAAGGTTATTATTTTAAAACTAAAAAATTGACGATAGAGACTTTTGTCTGAAACAAAATCTGTTTTAAACTAGTAGAGTTTTAACAGCACGTATTTTCTCGCAATATTGTTAATGACTATTTAATGTTATAATATGACAATTTCTGTCTTACACTTGAACACCGTTTTTTGGAAAAATAAACTCAAACACGTAGATGTGCACCGGATTGGCGCACCCAGGCGAATAATATGTATGCCTCCTTGCGTCGTCTTTGTTATACGCCAAGGTACGCCATTCCGGTGCACAACTACGTGTTTGAGTTTACTTTTCCAAAAAACGGTGAGAGCAAAAAAATCATTGTTGGTGCTGTTTATTGTAACATTACTTCATTGTTATAATTGGTAAGGGACAATGCAATTTGTGGAGTAATTTAGTATTTATTAGGATATGTTTGCCTCCTTGCGTCGTCTTTGTTATTCGCCAAGGTACGCCATTCCGGTGAACACCTACGTGTTTGAGTTTACTTTTCCAAAAAAACGGTGAGAGCAAAAAAATTATTGTTGGTGCTGTTTTTTAGAACAATATTTCATTGTTATAACTGGAAAAGGACAATGCAATTTGTGGAGTAGTTTAGTATTTATTAGGACATGTGTGCCTCCTTCCGTTGTCTTTGTTATACCGAGGTGGGCGCCATTCTGGTGCACACATACGAGGTTGAGTTTAATTTTTCAAAAAACGATGAGAGCAAAAAAATCATTGTAGGTGTAGTTTATTAGAACAATATTTTTTTGTTATTCGTGGAAAAGGACAATGCAATTTGTCGAGCTTTTTTCGTTTAGAGCAAAAAAATCATTGTAAGTGTAGTTTATTAGAATGAAGTTTGATTTTGTTTGTTCGGGAAGGACAATGCGAAGTGTTGAGTAGTTTCGTATTTAGTAGGATTGATGTGCCTCTATTGGTGTGTTTTTGGGTACGCAGTTAAAGGATATACAATTTTCTCATCGATAGTATCGAAAATCAAAAACTTAAAAACAATATTGTTGTATATTGTATTGTATTGTGGTTGATGTTATGTGAGAATAATTTGATTTTGAATTAGAGTTTTGCTCTGATGAGTGATTTTCTTATCCTGCAGGAGTGCGTTATTTCGGGCGACTCGTGAGTGGTTTTGTTGAATTTTGCAAAAAACGTTGAGAGCAAAAAAATCAGCGTGTATGTACTTTTTTAGAACAATGTTTGGTTCTGTTTGTTGGGAATGAACATTGCGAAATATTGAGTAGTTTAGTTTTTATGAGGAATTGTATGTCTTGAAATGTGTTGTTTCTTGACAGTAGTGTAAAGAATTATTACTATTTACGGGGAATATTAAATGTTGAATATTTTTAAAGAACATTGTTGGAAAGAGAATCGTTTTGTGAATATTTTTTAGAAAATCTATTTTTGCTGGATAGTTTTTTTTTACGAGTAGTTTTCTTACGCGTTGTTGTTGCGCCTGCCGGTGATTTCGAAAATTCGTTTTTTCTAAATTTTCGGAAAACGGTAAGAGCAAAAACATTAATGTTTATATATTTGAAAAGCACAAAAATAGCACAATATTTTGTATATAAAGAAAATTTGTTTTGGCCAAGTGACTTTGCCAACTTAACATTAAGCTGGCAAAGCCACCCATTTTTGGAAAAACCGTTGGAGCAAAAAAATAAATTTTTGGATATTTGGAAAGTATAAAAATAGCACAAAATTCAGGGTATAGAGAAAATGAGTTTTTTGAAAATGGCTTTGCCAGCTTAACGGACGTCAGGCTGCGCGAGCTGGAGGGGGCGTGTCCAGGCCTGCGGGAGGAGGCGGACGGCGCTCTGTTGGGCGATCCCTTGAGGGAATCCAAAATGAAAAGACAAAGCACCCTTTCTCAAATCTCTCATTGTTAGTGTTAGCAAAGGCGAAATCCACCTTGCTCTCCTGAGGGTGCAAAGTGAGCTGGAGCGATAGGGAGCGTGGCGTTGCCGCAGGGCCAGGCTGTGAGGCTGCGCGAGTTGGAGGGGGCGTGGCCCCGCCTGCGGGAGGAGGCGGACGGCGCACTGCTGGGCGCTGTGGCGTTGGGCCAGGCGGCGCTTGGCGATCCTTTACCGCCCTTGGGTGGAGAGGATGAAGAGGAAGAGGAGGAGGAGGAGGGGGAGCGCCTGTACATCCCGCGCTCCCTGCGCCACTTCAGCGAACTAGACCCTGACGTGTTGCGCATCGCCTCCCCTCACGACCACCTCGTACTCGCGGGCGTCCCGCAAACCTTCCTGGAGGAGTTACGTGCTCAACTCGAGTGGTCCAAAGATGAAATGAACGACAGGTGAGTGCACAATCCTCTAAAATCTCATGTACTCCCATCATTAGTTCTGCTTTTGGACGTTTATCACGAAAGCAGACGTAGAGTAATAAGTTATTGGCATTCTAATAGATTTATAATAAATACGTATCGAAGGCGACTTTCAAACCTATAAAGCTCTGTTCCCCGACTCGGTCTAAGACCTCAAGGATCCAAAATATCAAGTAACCTTTTATGTTTATAATTTGTTTGCATTAAGAATTTACATTGCATCTTGTTCACGTAAAACACCAAGCAGTGGGGGCTCGCTAAGGTTGTATTTTAGCTTTGGAGTATACATTTTTTTAAATTTTAAATCATTGTTATCTGATCCCTCAATTAATCGACCAAACGTTTATAAAATAAATGGAAATTTTAA
This sequence comes from Acheta domesticus, assembly GCA_031308135.1. NCBI lineage: Eukaryota > Metazoa > Arthropoda > Insecta > Orthoptera > Gryllidae > Acheta > Acheta domesticus. The sequence continues at coordinate 77,160,517 of JAHLJT010002630.1, read as the reverse complement.
GAGGAAGTTAATGTCGATTATTGTTTAATTCGTGAATCTGTGTCAATTGTAATTTACGGATGCATTTCTGCAAAATGTGTTTAAACTAGTAGTGCTATGATCCTAAGAAAACACAAGCGGTCTGGCATCATTTGACAGTTCCGCAACTTTACTAAGTTCGCAGAATACAAAGAAAACCGAACCTGACCCATATTACTATCATATATCGCACTAACTGTTGAAGATAAAGAAAAAAGTTTGACTCATATTTTATAAATTATTTTCTTTTATTTCTCTACTTCACGAAAAATCAAACAAAAACTATTCATACTTTGAAAAAATGGTTCATGTCCAGACTGAAGACACTATGTTTAACAGCTTATGTTAAGAAAAATCTCGATCTTCAATATTTTAGTAGTAGGAAGTCGCCGAAAAAGTTATCTTTGAATTTTAGAACATTCTAGGAGGGCATAGAAAATCAGATTTGCGCAATTTTGTGATAATAATGTTGTCTATCTCAAGAAATGCTAAAGAAAAACTTTGAAGCTGTATTTGAGAATTTTTTAACTATACCCTAGAATTAATGTAAACTAACTATATATTTGTTTTTAAAACACATGGGTTAGTTTGGTCGGGGAATATAGAGTTTGGTGAAAATGCTGTCAACAATGTAGCCTCTAGCGTTATTCTCAGGCGGGCAGGTAGTGAGACGAGTTGCGACAAACAATTTTTCAGATCAAATACCCGAAAAACGTGAATGGTGTCTATGCAACATCTTCGAGGAAGTTATTTACGATATATAGAAAAAAATAATTGAGTTTCCTGTGTTACAGATTATAATACGAAACTTTCTTTCCAAAACTAGTCGTTTTTCTCCTGTAGCACTTAAATACTTTCCCTATAAAAGGCAAACCTGAGGAAAATAAATATTAATGCTACAAAATGGCATAGAATTACTCGTTACATAGTTGCCTACCAATACCTACATCATTCCCTTAAACGTCCTTTGCACTATTCAACAACAAAACTTAATCAAAAAAATTGGAGCCATTTTCTTTTAACATTGAAAATCTCCGACGGGCTGCAAGTAAAGTACCCCCAAAAATTAAAATATCAGTTTCAAATTCCAAGAGCCTCGAGCTTAGCCAAATCGATTAGGGAATATCAATTTTGAATAAAATCGGCTGAACGGTTTAGGCGCTAGCGTTGACCACAGACGGACAGACGCCGTCAATCGATTTTGCAGTATCAAAAAGCAAGAAAATATGGATTTTGACTACTCCAAGAGACAGAGGATTTTTTTCTAAATTTAGCAACATGTTTTCTCCACTTTTTTGCTACCAGACCCCAGCTACAAGAGTTTTTCTGGCGAAAATTCACCTTTTTCCGGCGCACGATTACATAATTTCTCTTCTTACGAAGAATTCGTAAGGCGAGAAAGTAAAAATTGAAGTGTTTTTTGATAAAATGTTTTTTTTATAAATTGCATTAATATTAAGGAGACTTACTTCTTTTGTTCCAAAAACTATACATGGCCTTTTCTTAAGAGCTAACTTATTACGCATTTTTGTGAACATAATGTTCAGCTTCAACATAATGTTTGCTTTCTCACTTGGGTACGGAAGAAGAGAAAAAATTGAAATCTTGCGCGGAAAACATTAAATTTTCAACACAAAAATTCTAATTGCAAGGCCTTGATAACGAAAAGTGGAGAAATCTTGTTATAAAGTGGACCGTGTGTTAATGTGGATAAATGTAAATTACTTCCTCTAACACGTTGTGTTGTGAGAACACGTTGTGTAGTTCGTGTTCTGTGGGTCGTTGATACCAAAAAATCGATTGACGGGCAGACGTCTCTCTGTCCGTCCACATGTGGTCCGTCTCTGGCCAACTCTGGCACCTAACCGCATTTCATCTCAAATTAAATTTTTAAAAAATGTAAATACTGTGATTTGACCCTTTTAAAAATAGTTGCAAAAACCGAATCTCTAGTAAAAACTAAATAATACCAAACAAAAGGTTGAAAGAGTATTAAATCAGAGAAATCATTAATCTAACAATGTATTATATGACAATAACAGTTCTCAGTTTTTAAAGAAGATTTGTAGGTGAACTGGTGAAATTTGAGGGTTTAGTTTTTTAGCTTTTACGAAAAAACAAAACAAAAATACGTATTGCCCGTGAATTTCGTGATCTTACGCATATAATCACTTTATTTACTTTCTTATGGCTATTTTTTAAGTCATTATGAGTGAATAAAAAAATAGCTTTTATAGAAACAATACAGCAAACCACTTTTATTCAAGACTATTCTTTTTGCGCGACTATAGCTAGCATTTTTTAAACCCAATTAATGTTTGACCAAACATCTAAATAAAACTGTTTTACGCTTCCTTGTCAATATCTAAGATAAAAAATAAAAGTATGGCGTGTAAAAATTGTTTCCACTGTAAAAAGGTGTAATGGAAAAGTGAAAAGCGACAAGTGAAGTGATCGACAGACGCTGTCTGCAGGGAAGAGGCAGAAACGTTTTACATTTGAATGGTTTATTTCAGAAACAACATAAATCAGGATTTTGTCAAATGTGACTTTTTAGTGCAATCATATTCTCTGTATGTATAAGCATCGTTTCAGACAGATGTAACGTATGTTAAGGAATTCTCAAGCTAGTTTTTGAAGAGCAAGTAAATGAGAATTAATGAAGATACAACATAAGTCAGTGACTTGTGTTCTTTCTGCATTAAAGCGCGAAAAACGGCGTCTTTTTAGAATTCAAACAGCTGGTCGATTTTAAGATTACAGGACGGTGTAATTGCAGTGTGCATTGTCGTAAAATTTGAACCTTCCTATAATACCAAAGCTTACGCCGACAGTAAATTCTTTGGCGACAGTAAATAAATCGGCTGAACGGTTTAGCGTTGACCACAAAGAGGCAGATATTTTGCCTTCAATCGGTATCAAGGCCCCTCAAAACATGGATTTTGGCAACACCACACGTTAGAGGAAGTAATTTAATATTTATAGAAACAGGATTTATCCACTTTTGGGCTACCAGAGCCCTTCAATAATACTTTTCTGCCAAAAATCCACCGTTGTCCGGCGTGCAACTGCATAACTTTGTCTTCTTACGAAGTAAGAGCGACAATGTAAAAATCTATTGATGACATGAAACAGTTAATTAAGCACTAGGAAGAAGTGGCTGCGTTCTCTGCAGAATTACAAAACTAGGCAATTCGTGAATCAATGATTAAGGAAATAATTAGTTAAATGTAACAAATTCTTGTAATTACGGGGTTCATTCATTCAAATATATTTCATTTAAAAATGTTTGGGATGAAGGAGCATTAAATGAATGACAATACTCTTTTTTCAGTATATTTTATTTCAGAAACAACATAAGTCAACGATGTTTGTTAGTAAAACATAAAAATAGAATTTAACTTTTTCCTAAATGAGACAATTATTCTATTTATTATGTGGAACACAACTTCTAAAAAATTGACACAATATTTCTGACAAATATAGCCGCATTAGAAGGTTGTTTGTCCTTACTGAAAAGTTACTTGCCAGTGACTTATGTTGTTTCTGAAATAGCCATTCATTTGGTCTCGGTGTAGTTGAGGAGAATGCTGGCTCAGGACACAGGGGTCCGTTGAGAGTGTAGCCTGGATTAGAGCACTTGCCTCGTTTCCATTCTTCCTTCGAGTCTGTTCGTATTAATGGTTATTTTGCCCGGAAGCATTCATTTTATTAACTCAAGTTTTCACTGAGTAAGAAAATGCGCGTGAATGTCGCAGGTGGACTACGTTGGACCGCGATTCTCCTGCGAAGATGGAAAAGGCGTTCGACGCCGTGTGCTCCAAACTCAGCCCAAGGAACGTCCACTGGCTGGAGAACTTAAGCCCTCACGAGGACAACGTGAAAGAGCCTGCATTGGTAGGCACGCTGGTGTAATGCTGCTTTTTGCGAAATATCTGTAAAAAAATAAACACTTTTATGCACTCATCATAGTTTCGAATTACTGAGAAACATAATCTTTAAAATGTACAATATCTGACACAACGCGTTCAGTTGGCTCATTCCTCTCTGACATTGAATCATTTACCACTGGCGTCGTTAAAGTTTGTTTTCTGGTGTTACTTTGTTATTAACTTTATTTGCATAATTATTTATTGTTCCTGCTTTCGCCTACACGGGTACTGACGCTTCTGCATTGGGAATTGGCGCTTCTTCATTGGGCCTCACTGACGCCGCCTTCTAGCGTAGTCACCACGAAAATCCCACGTCGACAGCCGACCCTCTCCTCCAGTAACCTTGTCTGCAGTGGGGAGGGCGCTGGGTCGCCGCGCAGAGCTTGGTAACGGTGTCGACGCGACTCGTCGGCCGAAACCTCTTCGAAGACTGCCCGCGACCTTTGTGTTGAAACTTGTCTTCGCACCCCGGGCGCAAGGGTAGGCGGCTGGGCTCCGCGTTATTTCGCCTTTCCTCCCTTCCAGATGTTCACACCTCGCTCCGTTTAACGTCGCCCTTTTCTTCAAAGCGCGTTGTTTTGGAGCCGCTCATGCTGGAGTTTCGTCGCATTTATTGAACGAGATGTAACACAAAAATTGGGGTGGGCTGAGGCGTGAGTGTGGAAACAAAACATCTCTTTATGCGATTCTGTCCAGTAGAGGCAGAGCGTGGCGTAGCGGCTCGGATGGCGTTCTCTTGCACTGACCGCTGCCGCGCTCGCGTCCTGGAAAGCTCTTTCTCCACGCCGCGGTTGCGTGGGTGGCTGGGGCTTGCTGTGAATGAATCAAATGTCTCTCTCTCTCTCTCTCTCTCTCTCTATATATATATATATATATATATATATATATATATATATAGAAACATTCTCTTTCTAATACAAACTGCTAACAAATCAAAACTACGCTTTCTTGTTCTAATATTAACCAATTCCAATATTAACTAATTACAACTGCACTTTCAAATATTGACTGCTAACAAATTACAACCACACTTCCTCTTTATTTTTAAAACACTATTCCATACGCAAAGGGAAAAAGAAAACCTGATATTTTATGTGGGCGATTCATTTAGCTTCCAGGCGAGGCGCCGTCCCCCCTCCAGATCGGCATTGCTCGGCTGCCCTCGGTCGACGTCGTTACTCGGAGCCACGGCCGGACGCCGCTGCTTGCAACTCGGGGCCCACGCGCCTCCGTACAATGCTCCCTCCAAAACACTTTTCTTCCAAGCACTATTTATGTTTATTTTGTCCATCCCTTTCACACAGTTTAGTCGGTGGACACACTGCTTATAAGCACTCAATTTCCAGTCCTCGCCGAATGTTTTATAATCACATGCACCGACACGTGGCGAAACCAGCTTCTCAAATGATATTTCGCACTTCGCTCGCTCAGTTTTTCATATTTCGAACTCCGATTAGCGCTATTTGAACAGGGTCAGCCGCCGCTTCATTTCGCTAAACGTATTATAACAATATTAATATTGTAATAATTCGTTTCAATATACATACATCACGCAACTTTGGAAATTATTGGTTTAAATTGTTTAAAATATTGAATACTGAGCCGCCTGCTGTGGCGGTGCATGTCGTAGATGGACATATTTCCAAGCGCCTCCTGAAGACGCTGGTGAGGCGGTCCCCACTGTATATGAACCCCTTGTGCAGACGCTTGTGTGGCGGCGCCCGAAGTTGACGAATATCTTTGCAACCGCTTTGTGCAGACGCTGGTGTGGCGGCGTCTGTGGTAGTGAGCCTCTTTGTAACCGCCATGTGCACACGCTGGTGTGGCGGCGCCCGATGTTGATGAATATCTTTGCAAGCGCCTTGTGCAGACGCTTGTGTAGCGACGCCTGTGTTAATGAGCCTCTTTGCAATTGCCTTGTGCAGACGCTGGTGTGGCGGCGCCCGATGTTGATGAATCTTCTTGCAATCGTCTTGTACTGACGCTGGTGAGGCGGTCCCCACTGTAGATGAACCTCTTTGCCACCGCCTTGTGCAGACGCTTGTGTGGTGGCGCCTATGGTAATGAGCCTCTGTGCAACCGCCTTGTGCAGACGCTGGTGTGGCGGCGCTCGCGTGGGCGCGGGGACGCCCTGGCGCCGCTGGTGCGGCCGACGACGCACGCGTGCGCGCGCGAGCCCGAGTGCGTGCACGACGCGGCGCGCGCGCCGGCCGACGTGGCCGCGTGGGGCGGGGCGCGCGGCGCTGCTCGTGGGCGGGCCCGGCGCGGGCAAGACCTCCTTCATGCTGCGGGCGGCGGCGGAGGCGCGGCGCCGCGACCCCGCCCGCTGGACCGTCTTCGTGCAGGCGCAGGCGCACCGGAAGCAGCTGCTGGACATGCCTCCGGCTGAAGGTAATCAGTCATATCTGCACTACCTTCCGACCTCCCAAAGCAAGGAAAATTGCTCCGGGTTGCACAGCTCACGGTGACCAAGTATGTCACTTCCCCATTTACACCTAACTCTTCAACAATAGTGAAAGAAGTTCAATCCAGAATAGGATATTTTGATGCTTTCTCGATTTCCACTTTGCTAAAGGGTGATTTTTTTATCTTGAGACAACTAAATATCTTGGCAACTAAGAATCGTGTCAAGAAATGTTTCGAATAAAATTTGTTTGTTTTAGAGAGACCTATTGGATGATAGCAATCTCGACCTGCCACCTCCACCCCCTGGGGTGGGGTGGGGTGTGGGGTAGGGCAACTTGCGAACTTAAAATAGGAATCCCTATTTTTTAGCGCCATCTACTGGAAAACAAAAAAAAATGTTTCATAAAAAAGTCTAGAATTTTTTGCGGTGAATCCGAATCTGCTATAAAAATAGAGGTTCTCATTTGAAATTTGCTAGTTGCCCAACGCCCCTGGGGTTAAGGTGGCAGGTCGAGATTGGTATCATCCAATAGGCCAGTCTGGAACAAACAAATTTTATTCGAAAGATTTCTTGATACGATTCTTAGCTTTCAAGATAATAAGTTGTCTCAAGATATAAAAAATCACACTGTGTATCGTAAGATAGGCTATTTAAACTGTTGAAGCACAAGCTTTTAACCAGTGCGCACAATTCCTTTCCAACAGTTAGAAATGCATAATGTGACAATATTCAGACAGTTAGAAATTCATAATGTGACAATATAATGGAACGTCCTACGGTGGTGTCCAAAATCCGTTAAACGGTATCTTAAAAAGTCTACAGAAATAAATATTCTTCTACTTACTTGCTTGGAAATATCAAAAATTCGTATAGTCGACCTTTATGTTATTCGAATTTGATTGAATATTGTAATTCAAGTTTTAAATGGCGGATCATTAAAAAGTAATTTTGTAAAATACAAAATAGTTTCAGAAAGTATTTTCGATACAAAAACAAAATACATGATCAAGAATGTATTTTCGATACAAAATACAAATTACAAAAGTATCGAAAATACTTATTTTAAATATATGTATTTTCGATACTGCCCAACTCTGAAGATCAATAACACTGACCTACAAAAGAAAATTCTGTAACAAGAACAAAACATCATTTATCTCTCAATCCAGATTTAATTTCAAAATTTCTATATCGGCTTCAGCTTTCATTTGATGGTTTTCCTTATTGCATATGTCTTCCTTTATATTATATGTAACTGGCAAAATGACAAGCTCTAATAATAACAGATCCGCATGTATGCAGTAAGAAATACGATAATGTATGTGTGAAAAAGTGAAGAGGAGGCTTGTAATGTTTTACAGAGGCTTAATATGGTAGTTCAGCTCGGATATCTCCTGTCTACTGAATGTTCATAACTGTAGCATTCATCTTCATTCACAGTCATATTATAATGAGGTAGTCGTACCGGCAATTCTTTACAATGACATAAAGTTCTTATAGAAGGTTGTTTCTCCTTCGTTTTTGAGGTGATTACAGCTCTGTGTGAGACAAATATAACAGCAAATGTTTGCAGCAAACAGCATTGTGTGATCCGTTTTTCCCCTCCAAATCAAGTCAACAGGAAAAGGCAATAAGCGTGAACCCTTAAATCAGCTTATCAGGAGTCTACCACAGGACAAACAAGAATGGACGGCGTCAATGAGCTGAGTCAGGCCTTCAAGGACAAGGTGCTAGCGGGGTGTTGTGCTTCAATCCATTCCTTTCGTGACGTTCAGATGTTCGTTTCCTTTGCAAGCGCTGAAGTTGGCCCACCTGGAGCAGCTGCTGGCGACGGCGGCGGGCGTGGGGTCGAGCGTGGTGGCGACCGAGCGCAGTGTGCGGGCGGCACTGAGCACTGGGGCGGTGGGAGTCATAGTGGACGGCGTCGACGAGCTGTGCCCGGCCTTCAAGGACAAGGTGCTGCGCCTATTGCAGCTGTTGCTGCGGGAGACGAAGGCGGCGCCCGTGTGGGTGTCTTCGAGGCCCGAGGTGAGTATCACGCCAAACTTATTATCTGCGATTCTGCAACGTTTTTTCGCTTAATTTTCGGTGGATGAATGTTAATTTAGTGCCATGGTAACAAAGAAGAGGATAAAACCATTTCTGGCTTTAGAAAGAATCCTCTAATACGTGGTGTAGCCGTAATCTATGTTTATTGGGTTCTTGATACTGAAAAATCCAATGACGGTAAAACGTTTCATTAATTTCGTAACGCATATTTCGAGTATTTTCAATATATTGAAGGGAAAGTTTGAATAGTTGGCTTAGAAATTTCATTGCTCGAGGTGCGTTGTGTTTTTGTGAAAGAGACGATTGATTTTTGGAGAATTTTGCTGCCCGATGACCGAGTTTTTGGTGGTGGGGACTGAACGGAGGGGATTCTTTAAAGTAACATGCTTCTTGGAACATGTTGACCCTGCTCACTGAGCTGCAACTTCTAAAGTCCGGAACGTAGCTCTGGAGGGGTAAAAATTGTAAGTTCGACTTTACCGTAAAGCACACCTTTTTACTCTATGATGAAATGCTACTCCGCATTATGAAGTGGTGGTGGGGTTAACTTCGTATTTCATTACATACTGTGTCTGAACCATCAGGCCATTCATTATAATTCATCATTATTTTACCGTCTAAGAAAGGAGACATAAAAATTTAGCTTAATCGTCTATGCTCTGCACTAAAAGTAGAAATCATCATAAACATATTGACTTGTGTGACGTGCGATTGCTTGTCAGGTACAAGCGTCTCTGCAAGGCGTGCTTGGCGGGTCGTGCATCTCCCTGACACCGCTAACGCGCCAGGAACAGTGCCAGTTCTTGACGACCCGGTTCGACGAGACTCAACCCGGCAGCCTTCCCGCCCACGAGAGCGCAGAGCGGGTGTTGGACGCCATTGCTAACCGCGTCCCCGAAGACGCGGAGGCAGGTGAGTTCCAGAGATAGCAGCTGCTTGCAAGATTTCGCTAAAAGACAGTCGGTGAAACAAAGCACGTTATTGGAAGCGGCACCCTCCCCCATAAAGTTGCACGAGAATCCCCTCTCCTGCAGGCGAGCCTTCCTCCTGATCACGACGAGGGCTTTAATTGCGTTGCTCTTATCAGTGTTACAACAGTATTTGTGATATCAGTTTTAGTCAACTCTGGCTTTTTTTGTAATTTCTGTCTCTGATTCCCTGGTAAATCTGAACTCTGCATCTCTGGGTAAATGCAGCCTGTACGCAGAATACTAGAGAGACTATTCACGCCAATTTTTTAGGCTCCTCTTTTATCTACTCTTTTCTCTTATCTAAAAGAGTATTACCAAATTTCAGGTGAAAAGCAATCAGCTGCTTACACATCGCCTTCAGTACACTACACGTACATTCTTTGTGCGTAAGTGTACATTGCTCATTACGATAGTTCATGATTAAAATCGCATCTTCTCTACAGCGTTCATCGTGATAGCAAAATATAAAAGGTGTGTATGACAGTCACACTCACCAGAAAATTACGTCGGGGTCAACAACGAATATTATCGGATACTTAGATCTTAGTACCGAATTACTCTTCCTTTTCTTAAGACTGTCGGTGTTCATAACTTACTCTCGCCCGAAGAAAAGTAAATCGTATTAAATTCTAGCTTCCCAACCGTGCAGGCAATCTTGGACAACCCTTGATACTCGGGAAAGGCGCGTTGACCAATCACTAGGAATTAGAACGCCCGCCTACCAGGACAGAACCAAACCAAACTCGTGCCAGAGATTTTAGTTATTTTGTTACTAATTTATTACCACAAAACTAATTTTTTTACTGCTCATTGTTACCCAAAAACGGATGGCGGGCTACCCTGTTAATAATATCAAGTTGCCCACTCACCATAGTAGAATCATACCAAACTAGTGCCATTATTTTTTAACTATTTTGTTACGAATTTATTACCAGAAAACTGCTTTTTACCGCTCATCTTTACCCAACTCCCAAAAAGGATGGCGAGCTAACTTGATATCAAGGTGGCCCGCCCACCATAGCAGAATATAACCAAACCAATGCCAGAATTTTAAATTATTTTATTACTAATTTATTACCGCAAAATCAATTTTTTACCACTCATCTTTACCCCCCCCCCCCCAAAAAAATACACATTAATCCATTTAACAAATTTCATTCACAAACAAGATCGTTGAGATCCCATCGAGGCAAAAAAATTAGTTCATTTGAGTCAAAGGGGTTTGAAATGTTAGATCAAATTGGATATCTCCTTTGTCTTCTGAATGTTCGTCGGTGTCTTCACTCACTGTCACACACTCAGGAGATAGTTACACTGGCGTTTCTTCACTGTGACATACAGGCCTTGAAGAAGATGGTAAATTAGGATATTGCACAATTTTTTTCGTTTTTGATGGGATTCCAGCTATTTTTTTGCATAGAAATAACAATATCTTGTGTGATCCGTTGTTTCGCTCATAAGAAGAGCAGAGGGGATGTGTCGTGAATTTTTAACTAGCTTGTAAAGAGGTAACACGCCACAAACAGCATATTAGAAGGCCAATTTCTTGTCCTAGTCGCCAACTTTACATCCGAATAACACTTTCTTATCATAGGATTAATGTTTGGTTTTTGCGATTTCAGAATTAATTCTCCATACATAAAACAAATTTGAGCTACATACACAGTTGCAAGGCATTTCTTCTTCTAAATTAATACAAAGCACAAACATTTACAAATCTAGTACAACTAGTGGGGCTACAACAGAACATAATACATTTCATACAATTAAAAAGATAGCAACACACACATTTATTTCCCATTTCAAATATTATAAAATAAATAATTTCTTCAAAAATTAAAGTGTAAATGTACAACAAAAGGTAGAATATAAAAACAAAGAAATAGTATGCAAAATTCCAAATTCTAATTTACGATGCATCCGACTGTCTCAAGCGCAGTAAATTTGCTGCCGGCCATTATGTTTGTCACGAAATTCTAGAAAAACTACTCGTATTATCAAAAAAATAAGCATGACCTTATTTGAAGATCCATTTTTGATAAATAAATTTCGTTGAGAAAACCAGATGCCATCATTTGCTGCCCAAAGTACATTTTCTGAAATTTTCTTAATTTTTCGGTTTCCTAATGGTAGATCGGAAATATTTATTTTAGAATATTAAAGAATCCAAAACCTGGTCCTACCTGACAATTATCTTTTAAACATTCGTAGCCCTTTTAAAGAAAATGGCGTTTAAGCGCTACTAAAAATGCGAAATTTAAAGCTCTTTTTCACAGAAAATGTTTGAGTTTTCAAAAAACTTAATTTGAAGTCATTTGAAGCACGTACATTCACAAATATAATAATGCTTACAAATTGCTGGTAATGTGCATTTAAAGATTTAAGAAACCTTTCAAAAAAATGACATTTGTGTAAAAAAAACAACTCACAATGAACTTTACGTCATATTAAAGCGTGCAATTAGCACTTTTCGTTCGAAAAGTTGGAAGAAAGTTTGGAGCCATATACGAGAAAAAAGCATTTGAACGTTTCTCAAAATGCGAAATTTTGAGCTGCTTTCCAGAAAAAACAGTCGAATTCTCGAGAAATGTTATTGGAGATTATTTAAAGCACGTGAACTCATTAATATAATAATGTCAACGAATCGCCGCTTATGTAAATATTAGTGACGTGAAGGACAAGTAAAAAAACTATTTTTGCAATTTTTGAAAAAACAAAAGAATAGAGCAATATGGCGTTTATGTCATCTAATAGAGTACATTTAACACTATGCCTAACAAAAAGTTTAAAGAAAAAATGTGAAGCCGTTTTTGAGAAAATCTTGCTTTCGTAATTTTTTAAAATTGCACATATTGCACGCAATATTGCGCGAAAAATACTAAAATTTAAAAAAAATAATACATGACCATTAAGAAAGAACTCACCACAAAGAACAAATTTTATTTGAAACAAAAATCTCTATCTGTAGTTTGGTAGTTGGAGGAAGACGTCGAATAAAATTCAAACTTAAGCAATTTTAGAAAATTCAGAGTTAACCGTGAAAATCGGACATATACCACCTCAATAAGTGTAGTTTACTCTATTCCTACCAGACGTTTAAGGAAAAATTGGGTTTTTGAGAAAATTTTGAAAGTGTCCGGGGGACTTCATGTAAAGTACCCAAAATTTAAATATCAGTTTTAAATTCAAGGGACCACGATATCAACCAGATCGATCGGGGAATATCAGTTTTGGAGAAAATCGACTGAACAGTTCAGTCGCTAGCGTTGTTCAGACAGACAGACGAACGGACAGACAGACAAACCGATGGACGGACGTTTTGCATTCAATTGTTTTTCGGTATCAAGGACCCACAAAACAGAGAATCTGACTGCACCACGTGTTAGGAGATTTTTTTCTTAATTTAGCAACTGGATTTATCCACATTTTTGGTACCAGGTCCCTGTAATAAGAGTTTTTCTGTCGAAAATCCGCCGTTTTTTCGCGCAGCATTACGTAACATTCTCTATACTATATGTGTATATAGTATACGGGAAAGTAACAAGCTATCACATCTTACCCACTTTACACGCTTTTATGCTGAAACGAAACTGACAAGAAACAGAATGCTATTCCATTCTTTGAGCATGACTTATCAGCAATATTGTGAAACCTTTTTCATTTCCTAGAGGTGAATTGTCTCTATTCAGCATAATGAATAGGAATTGCACACGTTTTGATTCTGAACAATTACATTTGCAGAAAAATTAAATGAATCTAAAACAAATTAACCAATTCGTACCATTTTCAAGCACTTCCATATATAGTGGTTTTATGGTTCTAAAATTAAGTACGGCTATTTGACATTTGAGCATTTGAGAGGGCTTCAGTATTCTCACTTGGCAACATTCTAAACGAAACGCGGAAATATCGGATCCCTTGCCTTCTTCCATTAAGTCGTAAAGAAGATTTGAAATTTAAACTAGTGGTGCTTCCGACGCACATACATTCTCGCATTGTTCCTAAATGCTCCGCAATATTATACAACTACATAAACCAGCAAATTTTTTCTTCTCCGAGACGCAATCCTAAATCCACAGGTTTAACGTGTTGACATTCACGCCACTACGCCTCATAAGCGCGCTTTGACCGAACTCTGGGAAAGGCATAACCACGTAAATGTCCGACTGACCGTTTAAAAAAACAAGTAATTCAGGACAAAGTATAAAAAATTCCACAGTAGATACATTTTTTTCCTTTCACATTCATATTCAATACGCCAAATTCAGCACGGAGTGCTCCCAAATTCTACAAAACCTTTTCTTAAAGAGCTATTTTTGTACAACATACTTTGCCTGAGGCAAAAATTTCCTATCTACAGTTTTGTGGTTTAAAACGATATTTTTGCAATTTTCAAAAACCAAGTGATTCCCGGAATTAGGGCTAAGACCATATTTTTTTATCTTCCCTCTTTACATAAGTGAAAATTTAAAGAAAAAATTTGGAGCGGTTTTTGAGAATTCTTTTGCATTTGAAGCGCAATTTGCGCAAAAACGTCTCGCTTTTTCACAAAAATTGTACATGACCTTATTTAAAATGCTAATTTTTTACAACCGACTTTGTCTGAGGCAAACATTTTTATCTTCAATTTTGCAGTTTTTAAATACTTTTTTGCAATTTTCGAAAAATTGGGGATATCAATAAAAATGATACCCTCATCATTCCGTTAAATGTCTTTCGCACTATTTAACAGCAAAAGTTAATCAGAAAATTTGAAGAGATTTTTTTACTTTGAGAATATCCAATTAGTTTCATGTAAAGCATCCCCCAATATTACAAATTTGGTTTCAAGTTCCAGGAGCCTTGACAACGATTGAGGTGTGTCAATTTTGAAGAAATTCGGCTGAATGGTTTAGGCGCTAGCGTTGATCACAACCGGGCAGACACGGACAGACAGACGGACGTATTACCTTCAATCAATTTTGCAGTATCGAGAAGCAAGAAAATACGGATTTTGACTTCCCCACGAGATAGAGGATTTTTTTCTAAATTATGCAACAGATTTTATCCAGTTTTTCCTTACCAGGTCCCAACTAGAAGCGTTTTTCTGGCGAAAATTCGTGGTTTTCCGGCGCATGATTACATAACTTTCTCTTCTTACGAAGTATTCGTAAGGCGATAATGTAAAAATGCTAACTGCAGCACTCCGTTCTCCACTGCGCCCACTTGTGTTAGGTATTTTTTGTATTTTAAACGAACATTTTACTTATTCAGCTGGTTCGTTTACATGGATTTTTTATCACTGTAGTCAAAATCAAAGGTGTTAAAAGAATTTTCGTAGCTTTTTTCGTATTACTTGTAGTCTTATTTTTGTTTTTCTGTGCTGAAAGGCTAAAACAGACGAAAAAATTAGGTATCTTCTTGAGTTACTGGAAACGGCTTTTTGAAAACCAATTGATTTTTTCTAAAATTTAAGAACAGTAACTCTTTCATTTAATTAATTTGTCTACTTGATAACAATTTTCTAGTTAATTGTTTCTTTGTTATATTTTGTTTCATAATGTTTTTGAAACAATTGTTATTTATCACTCTATACCTAAAACTAGCCACATTTCTGTGAATTATGAAATAAATTCACATTAAAAATGAATAATTGTGAGTTTTTATTCTTCTTCATCAATTAAATATAAGAATTTTTGAGGGCGCAATAGACCGTTTTCTCTAGGCAGTAACCCGCGTTTGTGAGTAAAATATGCGCGCCCGCCGAAGGTTAAGTGTCAGTAGATTAGTGAATACTTTGCATTTTCAATCCATATTTTCTAGCTAGGGTGTTAACTCATCACCTTCAGCCATGTGTTTAAACTATTTACTGCAACTATTTGTAAACTGTCTTACAATCTGCCACTGCCCTTTCGTGTGTAGGCAGCCTGCTCGCGACCCCTCTGCACCTGAAGATGGTGGCCGAGATCTTCATGGACGCGGAGGCGGACTCGTTCGAGGGCGAGTGGGCGCTGGAGGTCTACGAACTCTTCCAGAAGTTCGTTCGGCGAAAGGAGGACGTGTACCTGGAGAAGCACGGCTTCCGAAACGCCAACATCGAGTGCGCTCCGTTCTTCAAAGCTGACTACTTTTCCCATGTTCATCAGAATTGCGCCATGTTCTTGCTGGTAAGTGTTCCAAACCTAGTCTTACTTCGTTTTACCCATAGACTAGCAGAACCCACAACGTTTTCCGCGAGACATTTACGACTAATTTGATTTGACTTTTTATCTTTCATTGGTCACATACATTTATTCTGTGAATGTGTATATTTAATTCTTTTGCGACAATACAGAAATTCTATGAGCAATAAAGGTCTATGAAATATTTTTTGTGAAACATGGCTAGCAGAAATAGGAAATAAGCAATTCTGTGCTCCAAAATAATTAAATAAAATCAGGAAAAGCGTTTGAAAACATTTCCTGCATTTCAATGAACCTTATTTTGAACTTTCGCCATGAAGTAAAAATATGTCGACATTTTCGAGTGACTGTGCTTAGAGTAAATGTATTTTTTTAGTTCAATTCATAGTGAAAGTAGATTTTACATCCTCACTACTGCTTAAGCAGTAGGGGAAGCTGTGTACCTTGAACATATATCTACAGTTGCCGACACATAAAATGGGTAACGGCCAAATTCAGAAGTCACAGTCTTTCCGCGCATTTTGGCGCACTGTACGGACGATAACGTCATCTGGTTCTTTCATAGTTAACTATTACAAAAGAACATTCGGAACCAACTGCCAGCGACTGAAAAGCTGAAAGGTTAGATTTCCCGCAATCATGATCTCTACTATGAACGTTCTCTACGATCCGCGTGTTTATCCGAATGATTGAGAGTATAGGCGTAGAAGGCACAGGAGGGCGGGGATAGTCTCCATCGCGTCGTGATGTAAGCCATTCGATCGTCTACAAGAAATATATCAATAAAGATAATATCATGCATTACGACATAAAAAGTTCAGCACATGCAATAGAATTAGTGGATTTGAAAAGGAAATTTGGAAATTTTTAATTCTGATTTACTTGCAAAAAAATCAATCGAATGTCCCCTCTTTTAACGCAAAACAACTTAAGTACGTGAACGAATATTACCGATCCGAGACAAAGAAATGAAGTGTGCGAAGGCGGCTCCAGGATCGGAAAAATAAATGGGAGTGGGAAGTTTTGGCGAAGTAATAGTATTCAAATATCAGTGTTTACGAAATTTAAGGTTTTTGCAACAATTAAACTAGGTATTCAATAATAATTTTGCATCGATTGTCAAAATTGTTATTTTGCTATATTCACATCAAAGACAATTTGAGGACCCTTCCGGGCCGTATAGCGCACGTTTCGTAATTGTTTATAAAATTGTTAATTGTTGAAATATTGTTAATTAGCAGTTTTCAGGTCTGGAATATAAGGGAACCCTTTCCTCTTCAGAATTTCAAAATTTGGAATTTGTTTATAAATTTACAAATTTTGCGAAATTATTAGATTGTTTTTTCTAAACTGCCTTCGAATGAGATGCAAAATTCCGCAATCCGATCGGCGCTATCGCCTTTCGTTTTCGAGATATGTAATTGTTTATAAGAAATTAGCATGTCATGACAACTCTCATTTCTTTGGAAGTCAATCGCAGTTCTCTCACAAATCTACTCTTCAAGCCATTTTCCAAATGCAACGTGCATTGAGCGGCACTCTTTTTTCATGCTACCCTGACACCAGAATGGTATTTGAAACCATTTTCAGAACGCAAGTCGATTGCTTTGCGAGTCAAAATCATGGAAATATGAGTTGTTACAAATGTTCCCTAAATACGTAAATGCCGAGAAGGTCATCTTTTGGCAGGCCTGTCCAAGATTTCTGTTTCGCTCATACTCCGGAGCACCAAGTTCGCTTCGACAGATGACGAAGCGCGCTTCGTTTCTGTTGTTTCCGCCACCGCCCAACGGGAGTCCCCGGCTGCCAGTTACTCAGCCCTATCGTAAAACTTTTCTCGCGGCAGTCATACTAGCTCTTTCAAACAGATCAAATACGACAATGTTTTAATTCGCGCCGAGTTCATGTAAAATCAAATGGGATTTTAATTTAATTTTATTCCAGCGAGAAGTTTCCTTTCTATTTTCTAGTTTGAAACAGAACTAAAAAGCAAAACGGAATGTCCTGGATAAATAAGTTCAGTTAAGACAAATAAAAGCAATTTCATTGTAACAATTTTATTTATTGTTTTTTTGTTTACAATTCGTTCGCTGTGGGTCACAAAATTTCTTGTCGCCATCACACGCAAGAAATTGCGAAGACTCTCGTCGCTCATACATCCTCGAAACTTCGATTTTGTTAACTGCTTATAAAAAGAAGCTCTCATATACAGACGTGGACCCAAACATAGAAATTACTTTGGCTGCTTTCATATGTAGTGTTGGGAACTCATGTTGTGGAAAATATAATACTCCAAAGAGTTCACCGTTCGAAATCTTTCTGTCTTTTAGATGGATGATCAGAATATAAGTCCTGTAGAACCACTATGAAACAAAATGTCTACACTCTTCGCTGTCGCCATTGAGATAAAGGGCAGCAGCTAGCCAGCAGCAGGTTGTCCGTTTTCTTATCGCACAGACTGAAGGAATGCCCCACTCCCCCGGTGACTAACTTGCGCTGGCGCGCTGCGTGGAGCACGGGCGGTGCAAAATTGCACCGGTTTTGGACTGTCTTATGGAAAAGCACAAATTCTCGGAGCATATGAAAGAATCAATCATTTCAACAGTGAAGCTATTACATTATAATAGTAAAAATATCCACAATTTCTTTAATTTATTGTTATTTAGATGCAGCCCGTGTCTCAGAAAAGCAAATATTAATACTGTTATTTAAACTAATAATATCCATATTTAGGATGAATAAATTTCTTTTTAAATTTGTTTTGCGTTTGTAACGCGTCTACAAGTCCTTCTGGAGTATTGCGCGCTTGGTAAGATCCTCCTTACAATCCTGTTTTTAAAGTAGTCATTCATCGTCAGTCATTTTCATGTATCCCTTCGGCCACGTCATTTTCACATCTCCTTTTAATCTTTTGTAGAGAATCATGTGAAGTTGGTATTATTACATTATTGAATTGAGTTTTATTTAATTTGAAATGACTGCTTGGATATTTTGGGGTTTAATGAACGAAATATAGCGACCTGAATTTAACGCTATGAAAAGTAAACGAAAAATGAGACAAATATCATCAACATTTGTGCAAACTTTAAGGAATATCGAAATTAAATGAAGTTCTACATATGCATTGAAAATAATTCACATATAAAATGTATAGTGACGACTTCTCCCTTCCTCTCAAACAATACCATTTTTAAACTCAGAAAATTCCCCAACTTAAAGAAGGACACACCCATTCACAGAAAAATATCCTTTATTGCCCACCTCTTCACATATTCAATAATCCGATACACCCCTCTTCCATATAGTCTCCTATCTAGCCAAATAGACATGTGCCAAGAAATTGAAAATTCCTTCCGAAGATATCAAAACATTCTAAAACAGAAATTACAACAAATAGAATCGCTGCTAAGTCATAAAAGTATGATGCGAATGGATTAATACGACACCACAGAGAAGTAATAACTACTCGTATATTGAATATTTTTCGTAGATTGAAAACTAAAACATGCGACGTCTTGCGACAACCCATAGTTCGTGACAAACAAGACTTTATACAGAAACGTCGACATAACTCCATTGGATGACCTTATGACAAGAAGCCAAATATATTAGAAGAGATCGTGCCAGCACACGAATCACCTTCCAATTAATCTACTAGTAAGTTAACACATCTGCAGGCTCACACGAAAAAACAATACTTATGAAACCTATAAAAATGTAATAGTAGTGATTTATTTAAGATTTTTTGTTGTCCTGTATACCATTTGATTAATGTTCAAAAATGAACTGATTATAAATTTGAACTATAAATAATTTTAAAATATGAAAATGAATTTGAGATTTCCTCTATGAGACGTCTTTCATCGTTCCTATTCATTCGCTCAGAATGTTACAATCAATTTCGAGATTTCAATGGAAGTGCACGTTTTGGGGTCATCTGATACGAAAACAGTGTTTTTTCTCGAAACGTCCGTGCATCGGTCCGCTTGTCGTGAACACACTAATGCCTAAACTATTCGTAGAATTTTTGCTAAAAACATTGCATTATTGATCTGGCCCGACTCGAGATCCTGCAATTTGAAAATAATTCTTTAAATATTGTGGTGATTTAGTTGAACCGATATTTTCTTCAAGTGAAATTAGTTCATGGCAATCAGTTCTTTATAAATATCATGTAAACGTTTCTGAATATATTACTTGTTTTTGCACAATCTTGATTGAAATGTGAGCAACATTAGACAGTATTAAATAGAAGATTTTCTCAGAACTGCATCAGTATTGTGTTCTTTAATCGTTTTGCATGGATAGTGCTATATTCACTGAGTAAAATGAAATGAATTTCATTTTAATTTAATATTTTGTTTTTTCAGGAAATTATTTTCAATAAATGTAATTTTTGATACATCTCTCACGTCGTTAATTCTTACATTACGGGCATTTTTAATACATAATTTTGTTTGTGAGTGAAAGTGCTGCAAATGACATCAAATGCAGTTTCCCTAAAATCCAAAACTCTTTCTTTTGAAAATGAACTAAAAATTGCGCATTTTAGTAAAACGATTAAACGACATTTTTTAATATTAAACATTACTATATTTATATTTTAGACATATTTAAATTTAAACATAAAAATATATCCAAATGCTTCAATGAAACTTGCTTATAAGAAGTAGGTTCTTTCTCCTATGATATTCTTAAAGTCGTGTTTCAGTTCAACGATAAGAGAGTGAATAATAGAGAATATATTAAAAACGAGTGGTTTTAGAACAGCATATACTTTCTCGCATTATTTCTAAATTTACAATTTTCGAAAATTCTGAGACATCAACGAAAATGAGATCTGCACCATTCTTTTAAGCTCTTCTTGTTGGAAAAAAGTTAATGAAAAAATGTGGGGCGGTTATTGAGAAAATGTTTTCTTGTGAAGTGTATAAATTTTAAGCACAAATTACGTAAAAACTAATCGTTTTATCAAACAATTTTAAATGAGAGTTTTTAAAGAGCTGACTTTTAGAACTGATTCTGTTTAAGACAAGAATTTCTACCTTCAGTTATGCAGTTTTGAAATGTCAAGATTGAAGAATTTTTGAAAATACAGATTTCATCAACAAGGAGACTTAACACTACTTTTTTTCGTCCTTAGATACATACGAGAAGAAAATTTAAAGAAATAATTGTAACCGTTTTCTGAGGGAAAATGTGTTTAAAATGTAAAAACTATCTACATTTCACACAAAATTACGCGAAAAACACTGATATTTTTGATAAATTGTAGTACATGATCTTATTTCAAACTTTGTCTTTAAAGAACACTATTCATTAAGAAAAATCTCTAACTTCAATATTGTAGTTGTAGGAAGACACCGAAAACTTTTTTGAGCGTTGTAATTTTCGAAAAATGAGATATTTTTACGAAAATGTGACCTGCAGCCTTCACTTAGGCGTTCTTTACGCTATTCGAGGCCAAAGATTAATAAAAATTTTTGGAGTCATTTTGAGAAAATTTTAAAATACATCAAACTTCCAAAATCAAAATGTTCGCGGCAAACTCAGAGGGCCTCTACCACTGACCAAGACGGACGAACGGACAGACAGACAGGCGTCTTGCCGTCGATCGATTTTTCTGTTTCAAGGACCCAAAAAAGCATGGATTCTGATCAGGGACCATCCATAAATAACGTAACGCAAATTTGGAGTATTTTCAATACCCCCTCTTCCCCTTGTAACGCACCCGTAATTGTATCAGCCCTCTCATTAGGAAGCCGGTCTCCATGCACACTTGTGCGCATTTCTTAATTATTATTAGGAAGCCGGTAATTGTCAACATGCGAAAAACAAGTATTTTGGGAGACAAAGAAAGTGAGCTGTGAAGTGCTTACTTCAAAACCTATATCCGACTAACGTGATTAGAAAAATAACTACTGCGAGAAAGTCTGTGCCATTCTCTAGCACCACTACTTTATTGATTTACCATTCTTTATTACACATGTGGAGAAATTTTAAAGAAAACCTTTGGAGTGGTTTTTAAGAAAAACGTTTTTTGCAAATTTGAAGCGAAAATTACTCAATAACGACTCATTTTTTCAGGAAATTGTATTCCACATGACCTTTTTTAAAGAGATAATTTTGTACAACACACTTTGTCTCAGGCAAAAATCTCTATCTACAATTTTGTAGTTTTAAAACGATTTTATTGCAATTTTCCAAAAAACGAGTAATTCCTGGAAGTAGGACCAAGACCGTATTTTTAATCGTATCTCATTACATAAGTAAAGAAAATCTAAAGAAAAAATTTGGAGCGGTTTTCAACAATTGTTTTGTATTTTTAAGCGCAATTTACGCAAAAACTATTCGATTTTCAAAAAAATGGTACATGACCTTATTTGAAGTGCTAATTTTGTACAACCCACTTTGCCTTAGGCAAAAACCTGTATCTTCAATTTTGCAGTTTTTAAATATTTTTTGCAATTTTCGAAAAATTTGGATATTAACGAAAATCATACGTCTCTCATTCTCCGCCCTTCGCGTTATTCAACAACAAAATTTAATCAAAAATTTGGAGACATTTTTTAACTCTGAAAATCTCGGACGGGCTTCATACACCCAAAATTAAAATATCGGTTTCAAATTCCAGGAGCCTTGACATCAGTAAAAAAGATTAGGGAATATAAATTTTCAAGAAAATCGGCTGAACGGTTTAGGCGCTAGAGTTGACCACAGACGGACAGACGAACGTTTCGCCGTCAATCGATTTTGCAGTATCATGAAGCAACAAAACGTGGATTTTGACCACACCACAAGATAGAAGATTTTTGTTTTTAAATTAAGCAACAGGTTTTATCTACGTTTGCGTTAGCAGACCCCAGCCTTTAGAGTTTTTCTGGCAAAAATTCGCCGTTTTCATACATATTCACGATTACATAACTTTCTCTTCTTACAAAATATTCATTAGGCGAGAAAGTAACAAGATTTTCCCAAAAACGGCTGCAGATTTTTTCTTTAAACGTGTAGTAATTACAGTACTCAATGTACTGTATGAGATGACATTAACTCCATATTGCTCTATTCTTTGTTCTTTTCAAAAATTACAAAAATATAATTTTTATGATTTGGCTCTCACGTCGTTAATATTTACATTAGCGGCTATTTGTTCACTTTACTATATTTATGAATACATGTTCTTTAAATAATGTCCTATAAAGATTCTCAAGAACTCAATAATTTTGTTTAAAAAAGGTCAAAAGTCCGCAATTTCAAAAACACTCAAACGATATTTTCTCATAAATGTCTCCAAATATTCTCTTCAACTTTTTCAAACGGATTGAACTCTTTAATATGACGTAAAGTTGATTTTGGATATTTTTTTAAAAAATTACAAAAATGTTCTGTCAAAAAAAACTTAAAATTTTGAATTTATAATAGCGCTCGAACGCCATTGTCTAAAAAATGATTTCAAATTTTTGAAAGCAAATCGCCATTTAGGATGAGGTTTTACTGTTCTTTAATATTCTTAAATAATATTTCCGTTCTACTTTTAGGAAACAGAAATGTTAAGAAAATGTCAAAAAAGTTTTCTCTGGGCGGTGGTAGAGGGCAGCTGGCAAGAGTACGTGGGGAGTTAGAATAGCAAAGGAAATAGAAAACTAAAATGGGAAAGTGCCATTCTGTAGCACCTCTAGTTATTTTTCCGTATACATAATATAAACTGAGTAATTATACGTAGTATAGGGAAAGTTATGTATTGTTGCGCGAAAAGACGGCAAATGTTTAGGGAAAAAATTCATTGCCGGGCCCTGACAACGAAAAAGTGGATAAAACCATTTGCTAAATTAAGAACAAAATCCCCTAACACGTGGTGTAGCCAGAATCCCTGTTTTGTAAGCTCTTGATACCGATTGAAAGGAAAACGTCCGTCTGCCTGTCCGTCCGTCTGTGAACACCACTAGCGCCTGTACCATACCTAGAATATTTTCCAAATTGAGGAAACTCCCGTCCTTCTGGCTCTAGTGTTAATGTATCAGGTCATCCTAACACGTGTATTTTCATCATATTTCCGACACTGATATTCTGCTGCATATGTTATATGGTAACAATAAGTAATATCAGAGATAGTCAAAAGTTTTCTCAATAGAATGAAGAAGACTAGTGGTGCTACAGCAGCACTTACATTCCCGTATTAGAGGAAACAGCTACGTAGTACTAAAATATTGTACTTTAAGCGCTACTGACATCTTAGCTTACAATTCACTGTTTCCATCGCAGTGTTGTCAGAACTATGTGAATTCTACAACTGCACAAAAATAGAATACAAAAGTTTTGTAAACCGGTATGGAAAAAGAAGCCTGATACCCTGGACAATATAGAAATGCATTCCATAGCGCCATGATTAGAGACGAGTATTCTAAAACCCTGCAACAAATTCTCTACTCACTACAAATGGTACAGCATTTGATGCGAAAAATTAATATTTTCATGCAAATATGAACATAAATTAGACAATTATAACTACTTTTCATACAGCCAAATTAGATCACAACAATGACAGATATTCACAGATAACAATTCACAGATATTCGCGAGCGCAAAGTGAATTACATTGTTGCAGACCCTGCATTGTCGCTACTCTGAGAGCTATTAATTTTTTTACTTATTTCAATTATTTCAAAATAAACAATTTATAAAATAGTAATCTGTAAATGTAAAACAAAAGGTCAAATGTAAGAGACGAACAAAGAGATAATATAAAAAATTGCAAATTATAATTTACGACGAATTCCGCTGTCCCAGGCGCAGTAAATTTACAGCGAGTTCTTTTGTTTGTCACAAAATTATAGAAAAACTACTCGTATTTGGAAAAAATTAAGCATGACCTCATATCAAGATGAGCGATAACTACATGTAATTGACAAAAAAAGTGTATTTTTAAAATTGCACTTGTAAGGAAACGACGAAAACGAAGCGCAGTCAATTTCGAGCGGGCTATAATGTTTGTCAGGAAATTATAGAAAAAACTACTTATATTTTCAAAAAATTCAACATGACCTTACTTGAAGATCTGTTTTTGATGAGCATATTTCATTAAGAAAAACAATCGTGTCTTCACAATTGTAGTTGTAGAAAGTGTACAATTGTACTAGTGCACAATTGTAGTAGTGCACAGTTTTACAAAGTGTACAATTGTAGTGCTACAAAATGGTCCGTATTAGTTTTCCATTGCCTTGGGCCGCCAGCTATTCGGAATTGTCACATACTCTTTCTTGCCAGCTGCCATCTATCACCGCACAAACTACATTTTTTTCTCATTTTCTTAATTTTTCGGTTTCTTATTGGTAGAACGGAAATATTAATTTTAGAATATTAAAGAACAAAACCTAGTCGTAAATGGCAATTTTCTTTTAAACATTATGTGTTGTTTTAAAGAAAATTGCGTTTTAGTGCTACTAAAAATGCGAAATTTGAACCTTATTTTCACAGAAAATTAAAAAAAAAATACTTTATTTGAGGCACTCACACTCACAACTATAATAAACTTTACAAATTGCTGGTAATGTGCATATAAATGATGTGAGAGATCTTTCAAAAAAATTAAATTTATGTACTTTTTTGAAAAAAAAAATAACTCGAAATAAACAAAAGTTTGAAGAAAAAAATTGCAGCCATATATGAGAAAATAGCGTTTGAGCGTTTCTGAAAATGCGGAATTTTGAGCTATTTTTACAGAAAACGGTTGTGTTTTCGAGAAACTTTACAGCATATTATTTAAAGCACATGTTCCCGTGAATATAATAATGTGCAAAAGGACGCCGCTACTGTAAATATTAACAACGTGGGAGACAAGTAAAAAAATTACATTTTTCTAGTTTTTGAAAAACAAAAGAATACAGCACTATGGCGTTTTTGTAATCTCATAAAATACATTAGGCGCTATACCTACTGGAAGTTAAAAGAAAATAATTGGAGCCGTTTTTGAGAAAACCTTGTTTTTGTAATTTTTTAAAATTGCACATATTGCCCGCAATACTGGGCGAAAACTACTAAACTTTTCAATAAAATGTATATGACCATAATAAAAGAACTTATTTTGGACAACAAATTTTATATGAAAGAAAAATCTCTATCTTCAATTGTGTAGTCACATAAAGACGCTGAAAAAAATTTTAACTTTTGCAATTTTCAGAAATTTAGAGTTATTCTTAAAAATCGGACCTATGCCACCTTGATAAGTGTATTTTACTGTATTCTTGCAAGAAATTTAAAGAATTTATTTGGAGCCGTTTTCGAGAAAAATTTGAAAATGTCCGGAAGGCTCAATGTAAAGTACCCCCAAATTTTGTAGAATCGTTTTCAAAATCTCAAATCTTTGACTAGAACCAGATCGACTGAGAAATATCCATTTTGGAAGAAATTGTACGTATTGTGTAGGCGCTAGAAGTGTTCACAGACGGACGGAGGTGTTCGTTTCAATTGGATTTTCGATATAAAGGACGCACAACAGAGGGTATCTGGCTACACCACGTGTTAGAGAATTTTTTTTCTTAATTTAGCAACTGGTTTTATCCAATTTTTAGTTTTCACGGCCCAGCAATGAATTTTTCCGCCGGAAATTGGCCATTTTTTCGCGCATCATTACATAACTTTCCCTATAGTACGTATATCACTCCGTGAATACGTACGTATACGGGAAAGTAAAAAAGGATTGCAACAGTTTCAAGCAGCGCCTTTTATGCTTCAGGTATCAGACAAGCGGTTTAAGGACGTGGACCCCCAGCCCTTTGAAGACTACATCGATAACAACGTGGAGGACCTACGCAAAATGAAGACGGGCCTCATGTGGCTGGGCGACGACCGAGCGCCCCGCTTCGCCCACTACACGCTCGTGGAGTACTTCGCGGCGGCGTGGCTGAGCG
Source organism: Acheta domesticus (assembly GCA_031308135.1). Classification (NCBI taxonomy): domain Eukaryota; kingdom Metazoa; phylum Arthropoda; class Insecta; order Orthoptera; family Gryllidae; genus Acheta; species Acheta domesticus. The sequence goes on along the minus strand of JAHLJT010002630.1, from coordinate 77,134,072 downwards.
CGAACGTGGCGCGGGAGGCGGCGGCGCGGACGGTGGCGCGCGCCGTGGTGGCGGGCGCGAACCACGCGGGCGGCGGGGGCGTGTTGCTGCACTTCCTGGACGAGATGCTGGCGGAGCACCCCTCGCTGCGCGGCGATGGGCAGCACGCGGACGCCGCGGTATGGCCATTGCTTTCTTCAGTCACTCATTCATTCATTCATTCATTTAAAAAGGATTTGACAAAACACGGAATACTAGCTTAATATTCACACTTCAAGAAATTGATATTTCCATTTTAATTAGTATCATTAATAGATTTTTCCTAGAAAGAACACAGCATATAACATCAGCGGAATCACATGTGCATTACCTGAAGGCTCACCTTCTTCCTCGCCGTTTTTAAATCACTCACAGCCGTTTTTACCCCCCTCCATAAACGGCCACCGTTCAAGGCACTGATGTCATTGCAATTTACTTGTCCAACCAATCAAATCCTAACTTAATATTTAAAAAATACAAATACGTTCAACATCACAAGCAAGCGCTGACATTAACCTTATTAGATAACAAAAAACGCAACTTCATGTACTTCCGTCACACAGTTTCCTGACTAATCGCCTCCACCCTCATTCGTAAAATGCGCACCGTAAGTTGTGACAAATTAAATTAAAAAACTTGTTTTTAAAGTAACTATTTCCTTCATCCTACATTCAGGGCATCAACAATGACTCTGCGATACACGTTGTAACGGATATAGCAGAAATGCAAGATCCAGAAGAAGAGCCCTTGGACACCGCCGGTGGCGAGGGCTCGCCCAACGTGCTCCAACTGCTGTTCGCCGAACCCCAAGGACACGCCCAAGGGATTACCTCGCTCCACCTCGCAGCGGCCAAGGGACTCGCGGCGTGTGCGCGCGCTCTATTACAGAACGGAGCAGACGTTGACAGCACAGACGCCGGCGGGAGAACGCCTCTGCACATCGCGGCCGCTGAAGGTACGTAGACAAAAGAACCAGTACTTGCTACGATTAAATTCACGTCCTGCCAACAGACTCGCGGCGTGTGCGCGCGCTCTAATACGACACGGAGCAGACGTTGACAGCGCGGACGCCGCCGGGAGAACGCCTCTACACATCGCGTCCGCTGAAGGTACGTAGACAAAAGAACCCGTACTTGCTACGATTAAATTCACGGCTACCAATGGACTCGCGGCGTGTGCACGCGCTCTAATACGACACGTAGCAGACGTTGAAAGCGCAGACGCCGGCGGGAGAACGCCTCTACACTTCGCGGCCACTGAAGGTACGTAGACAAAAGAACCCGTACTTACTACGATTAAATTCACGGCTGCCAATGGACTCGCGGCGTGTGCACGCGCTCTAATACGACACGTAGCAGACGTTGAAAGCGCAGACGCCGGCGGGAGAACGCCTCTACACTTCGCGGCCACTGAAGGTACGTAGACAAAAGAACCCGTACTTGCTACGATTAAATTCACGGCTGCCAATGGGACTCGCGGCGTGTGCACGCGCTCTAATACGACACGGAGCAGACGTTGAAAGCGCAGACGCCGGCGGGAGAACGCCTCTACACATCGCGGCAACTGAAGGTACGTAGACAAAAGAACTCCTTCTTGCTAATATTAAATTCACGGCTGCCAATGGACTCGCGGCGTGTGCGCGCGCTCTAATACGACACGGAGCAGACGTTGAAAGCGCAGACGCCGGCGGGAGAACGCCTCTACACTTCGCGGCCACTGAAGGTACGTAGACAAAAGAATTCCTTCTTGCTAATATTAAATTCACGGCTGCCAATGGACTCGCGGCGTGTGCGCGCGCTCTAATTCGACACGGAGCAGACGTTGAAAGCGCAGACGCCGGCGGGAGAACGCCTCTACACTTCGCGGCCACTGAAGGTACGTAGACAAAAGAACCCGTACTTGCTACGATTAAATTCACGGCTGCCAATGGACTCGCGGCGTGTGCACGCGCTCTAATACGACACGGAGCAGACGTTGAAAGCGCAGACGCCGGCGGGAGAACGCCTCTACACATCGCGGCAACTGAAGGTACGTAGACAAAAGAACTCCTTCTTGCTAATATTAAATTCACGGCTGCCAATGGACTCGCGGCGTGTGCGCGCGCTCTAATACGACACGGAGCAGACGTTGAAAGCGCAGACGCCGGCGGGAGAACGCCTCTACACTTCGCGGCCACTGAAGGTACGTAGACAAAAGAACTCCTTCTTGCTAATATTAAATTCACGGCTGCCAATGGACTCGCGGCGTGTGCGCGCGCTCTAATTCGACACGGAGCAGACGTTGAAAGCGCAGACGCCGGCGGGAGAACGCCTCTACACTTCGCGGCCACTGAAGGTACGTAGACAAAAGAACCCGTACTTGCTACGATTAAATTCACGGCTGCCAATGGACTCGCGGCGTGTGCACGCGCTCTAATACGACACGGAGCAGACGTTGAAAGCGCAGACGCCGGCGGGAGAACGCCTCTACACATCGCGGCAACTGAAGGTACGTAGACAAAAGAACTCCTTCTTGCTAATATTAAATTCACGGCTGCCAATGGACTCGCGGCGTGTGCGCGCGCTCTAATACGACACGGAGCAGACGTTGAAAGCGCAGACGCCGGCGGGAGAACGCCTCTACACTTCGCGGCCACTGAAGGTACGTAGACAAAAGAACTCCTTCTTGCTAATATTAAATTCACGGCTGCCAATGGACTCGCGGCGTGTGCGCGCGCTCTAATTCGACACGGAGCAGACGTTGAAAGCGCAGACGCCGGCGGGAGAACGCCTCTACACTTCGCGGCCACTGAAGGTACGTAGACAAAAGAACCCGTACTTGCTACGATTAAATTCACGGCTGCAAAGGGACTCGCGGCGTGTGCGCGCGCCCTAATACGACACGGAGCAGACGTTGACAGCGCGGACGCCAACAGGAGAACGCCTCTACACATCGCGGCCACTGAAGGTACATAGACAAAATAACCCCTCCTATCTTCTAATAAACTAGTGACGGCCAACGGACTCGCATCGTGTGCGCGCTGTAATGCGACACGGAGAAGACGTCGACAGTGCGGACGTCTACATAAAATCTGCCGTCTGTGAAAGTAGCCAACCTGTCGTGGCATTTTGAAACTCTTCGTCATTGGCGAAGCTCTGAGATGCAAGCCACTGTTTCATGTATGAGAACAGATGAATGTCACTTGGAGCTATGTCCGAACTCTAGGGGGGATGGTCAAAAAGTCCCATTTGAAATTGGCCAAGACTTCATTTCTACTTCAAGCTGAGTGCGGCCGAGTGTTGTCCAGCACAAACACACACCAGATGTCAGATGACCGCGCCGCTTGTTCTGGGTTGCCTTTCTTAGTCTCTTCAATATTTCACAGTAAGCTGTAGTATCTCGATCGAAGAGTACGTTGATGCCCTTGGCATCCCAAAAACTGTATCCATGATATTTCTCGCAGACAAAGTTTGACGGGCCTTTTTTTTTGCTTGCTGTAAAAAAAAATATCCCCATTGAATTGACTGCTGTTTAAAAATTAATATATAATATAAAGGCTATATCAAAAGTGTGTTGTTGGACTTGGTGAAGAATGCCTGAGAGTCTTAAGTCTCTAGCTCGAATAGTTTAAAAAATATTGTTTCTTGTCTACAAAAAAAACGTTTGGGAATAAGGCACTAAAGTATACCATTTTTTAGCACAATCCAGGCCCAAATGATGGATATTCAGGGTCAATCGACTTTTTTACCTCCCACATACGTACGTATATATTTAGTATAGGAGAATTTATGCACTGCTGCGCGAGGAAAAAGGGATTTTCGGCAGAAAAAATGTATTGCCGGGTCCTGATAACGAAAAAGTAGATAAATCCAGTTGCTAAATTAAGAAACAAATATCCCCTAACACGTGGTGTAACCTGAATCCCTATTTTGTGGATCCTTGATACCGAAAAACAAATTGAAAGCAAAACGTCCGTTTGTCCGTCCGTCCGTCCGTTTGTGAAAATCACTAGCGCCTAAACCATACGTATATTTTTTTTTTCAAATTGAAGAACCCCAGTCAATCTGGCTCTAGTGAAAGCTTTGACATTTTGAAGAACTTTCTTCAAAATTTCGTGGTATTGAGAATATTGGCAGTGAGAATTCTCTGTATTTATGTGACATTATAGCTATAATAAACTCAACTGTGCGATTATATAAGTAATGCAATGATAGATGTAGCACAGGTGAAAATTGTTATATCCAGGAAAACACAGAAGTTTCGTAAACAACGTTTTTATTCCACAAATGCAGCAAATCAATTATAACAAACCGGTAACCAAAGAATAATACCAAATAACAAAGCCGGGTTACCGTTTTACCATTAGATGTCCAAAGTACAATGCAGTTTCACCAGTTGCCAAGAAAAACGTCCAATAATACAATTGCCTGGTCTAATAATATATCACTTTGGCCGCACGACGTCACTTTACACTCGGAACTCTGCTATAACACTGTCTGCCCGCTCGGCGGCGGGGCCCGCTTTTATTCTCGCCGGCGGCATAGCCTCGCAACCACTCCTGGGCTTCGCTAGCTGGCCGCCTCTTCCTCTTTCTCCCGGTCTCGCCACGGTCCGTTGCTCGCTGTGCTGACGCCGAGTGCTGGTGGTGCGGCGCGTGATTCAACTCGCCGCGCACCACCATAACACCCTCCCCTCTCGAAAACGTCGTGTACGGTGCGAACCGCACGCGACGTCTTGTCGACCTCATCGGCGCCTCCGACTGCAGGTTCGGCGCCGGTTGCTGCTCCACTGGGTGCTCGGCTGACTGCTCCGTTGCTTGCTGTGTTGGCCACTCCTGCAACCGGTCCATATCAATTAATTCCCTCATTGACCTTTCTCTTTTTTCTCTCTCTGCTCTCTTCCCCATTGCATCCACTGGTTCTAGTGTGTATCTCGGGCGCACCTGGCCCTGATGCCTAACTACTACTTTTTCCAAAACTTGTATTTGATACATCTTATTTCCCATTGTGCTTATAACAATGCCCGGCCACCAAGCAGGATCTCTCTTAAAGCTGGTACAATATATTTTATCTCCTACCTTATATGTCGGTTCCACCGCCTCTTCGTTGCGGTGGTTACCTGGCTTTAACAATGACAGCAGGGTTCTGTGCTGCCGGCCGTGTAGCACCTCCGCTGGGCTCCTCCCCTCTGGTCCTGGCAGCGTCCTGTAAGTTGCCAAGACGCGCAACAAAGCGCGGCTCCTCGGTGTCCCTGCGTCTCTCGCCTTCTTCATGGCCGTCTTGAAAGTGCGCACGCACCTTTCCACTTCCCCATTGGACTGGGGATGGAAAGGAGGCGCGCAAACATGCCTGATGCCGTTTGCCTTACAAAACCGAAAAAAATCTTCAGATGTAAATTGTGGACCGTTATCTGAGACTAACGTCTGCGGGAGCCCTTCCGTCACGAATATTTTCTCCAACGCATCTATCGTAGCTCCGGCCGTTGTAACCCCCATCTCCACTATGTAAGGGAAATTAGACAGTGCGTCTACCACCACTAACCACATCTTTCCCCAGAACGGGCCTGCAAAATCTACATGCACTCGCTCCCACGGAGCTTCCGGCTTGGGCCACGAGTGCCACTCTTGCCGCGGTGCCGACTGGTTGATCTGACAGGCGTTGAACCGCCTGACCATGTCCTGAATATCTTTTGCCATCTCTCGCCAATAGCAATGCCGCCTAGCCAACTGCTTAGTATTCACTATACCCCAATGTCCCTCATGTAGCAACTCTAAAATTTGTTTTCTCAGGACCTTCGGCACTACTACCCTAGTTCCCTGGTCCCCTGCCAATAATAATACCCCTGCTTTTACTGAAAGCCTATCTTTCTTCTCGAACCAGGATGCATTGCTTCTTAGCAACTTCCTCGGCCACCCTTTCCTCACATACTCTCTAACTACTCGCAACTCTGGATCCTCGTCTACTGCCGCTGCTATTGTGGCTGCTGTGATGGGGAACTCTTGTAATACCTGCCAGTCTTCTTGGTCCAGTTCCTGGCACACCTCCTCGGACCCATCAAAATCCAAATCCGGTCCCGCTGGCAGCCTGGAAAGCGCGTCCGCGTTGGCGTGCTGCGTAGTCGGCCTGTAATGGATTTGATAGTGATAGTCAGATAAAAATAAGGCCCATCTCTGTAGTTTCTTCGCTGTGCCTTCCGGTAACCTCTTCCCCATATGGAACAATTGCACCAAAGGCTTGTGGTCTGTAATTATGTGAAATTTTGATCCATAGACATACTCGTTAAATTTTTTTACACCAAATAAAATCGCTAATGCTTCTTTTTCCACTTGTGACCAGTTCCTTTGATATTTATTTAGAGATTTCGACGCGAAGGCTATGGGGCGCTCCACACCATTTTCATCCTTTTGTGACAGCACGGCTCCAACACCATAGTCGGATGCATCAGTAGCTATTGATGTCACTCTTCCTGGCACATAATGGTTGAGTTGCGTAGTTTCTATTATCGCACTCTTCAGCTCCTTAAGGGCTCTTTCGCATTCCGGTGACCACACAAACTTGACACCTTTCTTCTTTAATGCATTTAACGGTGCTGCAATTGACGAGAAGTTCCTAATAAATTTGCTATAATAGTTGATCTTACCTACTAATGCCTGCAATTCTTTGATGTTCTTAGGTGCTGGTAGGTTTCTAATTGCTTGCACATGTTGCTGCGTCGGCTTAATTCCTGACTCCGTTAGTTCGTGACCTAAGAAAGTGACCTGTTGCTTGAAAAACTCACACTTATTGAAGTTCACTTTAAATCCCCACTCTTTTAACAATCCTAGTAAACTCTTTAAATTAGTCACGTGATCTTCTGTGTTTTTTCCTGTCACTATGATATCGTCCAGATAGTTAATGCACCCACTCACTTGAGACGTGATTTCTTCCAACACTTTTTGAAATATTGCCGCTGCTGAGGCGACCCCAAACGGCAATCGGTTGTATTGATCCAATCCCAACTGCGTGTTTACCACTAACACTTTTTTTGCTTCTTCATTTAGAGGTATTTGTAAATATGCATCTTTAAGATCAATTTTGGTGAACTGCCGCCCCCCTGCTAGTTTGTAAAATAAATCTTCCGGCTTCGGAATGGGGTGTTGTTCAATTTCTAGCTGCTCGTTTACCGTGCTCTTAAAATCTCCGCATAAACGAATGCCGCCATCACTTTTTGACACCACCACCAAGGGAGTGGCCCACTTGCTGGTAGCCACCTTTGTTATAATCCCTTCTCGCTCCAACCTTTTGATCTCTTCTTCCACTTTGTCTCTCAGTGCCCATGGCACTGGACGAGCTTTAAAAAACCTGGGCTAACTGCTTTCTTTTAATATTAGCCCGGCTTCAAAGTTATTACATTTGCCTAGTCCCGGTTTAAACACTTCCGGGAATTGATTTCTTAATTCACAGACCAATGTTGACACTTTCTGTTGCTCTACCGCACACACTTCATCCACGACACCTAAACCGATCTTATCAAAGCTGTCTAATCCTAGTATGTTCACTACATCATACCTATCCACCACTAACACCTCTAATTCTGCTTTCCTTGATTTATACTTAACTGGTACCTTGATTTTCCCTAGCACTTTTATGGGGTCTTTGCCAAAACCATACACTGGTTTTTCTATTTTTTTCACTTGGGGGTTCCCTAATTTCCTGTATGTATCTAAGTTTATCAATGTCACAGTTGCACCAGTGTCTACCAAAAACTTCACTTCCTTTTCGCCCATGTCCAGTTTTATTATTAACTTATTCTGCCCTTTGCCACTTAACAACTGGTGTACCACATTCACATCCATTTCTTCTTCTTCTCTTGCTTTTCTTCTTTCCCACTTCTCTTGCCGCTCCTGCCAACACACTTCCCTGATGTGTCCAGTCTTCCCGCACTTGTAACAACTCGCCTGCCTGAATTTGCACTGCCACCTTTCGTGGCTTCTCGTACAAAACCTGCATGATTTTCTGTTATTTTTGTTTAGGTCACTATTGCTGGTGTCACTGCTGCCGTCGCCCATGCCGCCTTCGTATCGCGTAATCTTTCTTCCGCGATAACGCGCCGGCCGGACCACCTCGTTATCGGGGCTGCCCGCCGACCTCGCCCTAACCGGGCTGTTGCGCGGCCGCCTTCTTATCTTGTAACTCGGCTCCTTATCAGAGCCACCTTGGCTCTCCTGGCGTTGCCCTCGTTCGTAACCGGTCTGAAATACTTGGTTGTTACTGGCGATTTCTCGTGCGGTGCGCGATGTTACTTCGAACGTCGTAGCCAATTTTTGAATTTCATCTAGTGACGGATCGCTGCTCTTGAGTGCTTCAAACTTGATTCTGTCTTCCGGAGTGTTCAAGATTACCGCGTCTCTTATCAGTGTCTCTGCATAAGATTTTCCACACTTCTTAGATTGGCACTTATATTCGCAGTTCCTCGCTAACCCGTTCAACTCAGTAATCCACTCTGTGTGTGTTTGCGTATCTTTCTTTCTACAATGAAAAAATGCATACCGCGCTGCTACCACATGCGGCCTTTTTTCATAATATTTATCTAATGTTTCTTTTATCTCTGACCACGGCAATTTACAAATTTCTTTATCACTGCACAATTTCTTTAACAATGAATTCGTCTCACTGCCCACAGTACTTAAAAATGCTGCCCGTTTTCTTTCTTCACTTTCAACCCCATAATATATCCAATGTTGCTCTAATCTCTCAACATAATCTGCCCAACTTTCTACTTGCAGCAGGAATGGGGTAAATGGCGCGGGCGCATGCTCGCCTCTTGTTGCACTCACCGCTAACTGCGCTTGAAGCTGCTTCTCTTGTCCTGTTGCTAACTGTTGTATCAGTTGCATCTGGTGCTGATGCTGTTGCTGCTGCATAAACTGCAGAATCTGCGCTAGCTCTGACTGGGCCGGTGCACTTGCCATGTTCACGTTTTCCTCGTCGCCAATTGTTATATCCAGGAAAACACAGAAGTTTCGTAAACAACGTTTTTATTCCACAAATGCAGCAAATCAATTATAACAAACCGGTAACCAAAGAATAATACCAAATAACAAAGCCGGGTTACCGTTTTACCATTAGATGTCCAAAGTACAATGCAGTTTCACCAGTTGCCAAGAAGAACGTCCAATAATACAATTGCCTGGTCTAATAATATATCACTTTGGCCGCACGACGTCACTTTACACTCGGAACTCTACTATAACACTGTCTGCCCGCTCGGCGGCGGGGCCCGCTTTTATTCTCGCCGGCGGCATAGCCTCGCAACCACTCCTGGGCTTCGCTAGCTGGCCGCCTCTTCCTCTTTCTCCCGGTCTCGCCACGGTCCGTTGCTCGCTGTGCTGACGCCGAATGCTGGTGGTGCGGCGCGTGATTCAACTCGCCGCGCACCACCATAACAAAAATGATAATAAATCAGGGGAAAATACAATAAATTATGGTTACTGTACTTTAGCGGCGATTTGCTCACATTATTATATTTACGAGTACATGTATTTTAAATCATGTCAAGTAAAGTTTCTCAAAAACTCAATCTTTTTTGTGACAACTAGCTCAAAATTACACATTTTCAAAAACTCTAAGACGCCACTTTCTCATAAATGGCACCAATTTTTTTCTTCAAATTTTCAAACGGATAGTGCTAATTGCGCTCTTTAATGTGACGTTAAATTCATTTCGTTTTTTGTTTTTCAAAAATTACACATATATTTTTACTTACGAATACTTCGTAAGAAGAGAAAGTTATGTAATCGTACGCCGGAAAACAGCAAATTTTCGCCAGGAAAATTCGTATAGCAGGAGTCTGGTGAGGAACAATTGGATAAAACCTGTTGCTAAATTTACGAAACAAAATCCCCTACTTCGTGGTGTAGTCAAAATCCATGTTTTGTTGCTTCTTGATACTGCAAAATCGAGTGACTGCAAAACGCCGGTCCGTCTGTCCGTCAGTCTGTCCGTCTGTGGTCAACGCTAGCACCTAAACCGTTCAGCCGATTTTCTTCAAAATTGATATTTCCCAATTATTTTTACTGATCTCAAGGCTCCTGGAATTTCAAACATTTTTTTTCTTTTTGAGAGTACTTTACATAAAGCACTTAGGAAAGTTTCAAAGTTAAAAGAAAATGGCCTCAAATTTTTGATTAAATTTTGTTGTTGAATAGTGCAAAGAACGTTTAAGAGAATGATGTAGGTATCATTTTCGTTAATATCCCTAATTTTTCGAAAATTGCAAAAATGTAATTTTCGAAAACTACAAAATTGTAGATAGCGACTTTTACCTCAAAGTCTCTTGTACAAAGTTAGTTCTTTAAAAATTTTATGTAAACAGGACTTGTCTCTGTTTTCATAAATTGCAGCTTTTAAACATTTTTTCAACACTGTTATTCAATTTCTGAAATGTGTGTCATGTCATATCAATCGTTGCTTTGTGTGCTTCTGTATAAACCGATTTAAGTAAAATAATGAGTTTTTCAACATTAAATTGAAGTACAATTTAACCAGAACAAATGCGATCAACTTACCTCTAACGGTTCCGAAATTATTATTACTTTCTCGCCTTATGAATAATTCGGAAGAAGAGAAAGTTATGTAATCGTGCGCCGGAAAAGGGGGAATTTAGGTTTTGACGAATATATAAGTACTCAGTCCGCATCCAATGGTGAAGGCGGTTAAAGCCTGTTGGGGCTCGCCGCTTAACTTGGAAAATGCCGTAATCGAATCCCAGTTAGGGAATTAATTTGATGAGTGTGTTGTTGCAGAAAAAACTATTGAAGAGTGTAGAACTTTCTTCAAAATCATTTGAAGTACTTGTACTCACAAATAGAATCAATGCAGATAAATATACGGGACTTGTCTGTGTTTTCCCAAATTGCATTTTTTAAACGATTTTTCAACTTTGTTATTCGATTTCTGAAACGTATGTCATATCAAATCAATAATTGTCTTGTGTATATTTCTATGAAACAATTTAAGTAAAATTATGAGTATTTCAGCGTTAAATTGAAATACAATATAACCAGAACGCATGCGATCAACTTACATACCCCTAACGGTCCCCAAATTATTATTACTTTGTCGCCTTACGAATACTTCGTAAGAAGAGAAATTTATGTAATCGTGCGCCGGAAAACGGGTCATTTTTGCCAGGAAAACTCTTATACCTGGGGCCTGTAACGAAAAAGTGGATAAAACCTGTTGCTAAATTTAGAAAAACTACGTTGATATAGAATGGCACAGACTTTTTCACAGAACGTAGTTTTCTAAGCTAAACTGAACTAGTTTTTCTGTTATGAATGATAATCTTCCCAGATACCTTCTTTCTGGTTACATACCCTAAGCCAAAAAGCAGTATGTCACGACGTTTTTTTACATTCTCTGGATTTTTCGGCTTCCTAATGCGAGAAATGACACCTCCATACACTTATTACTATTATATAAGTGTTAATTTCTATTGTAAGTATCTAGGAATAATTTTTTATTGCAAACTGAGTTGGGAAAATCAGGTAAACTCTGTCGTAGGGAAAGCATGGAGATCTTTGCATTTTACTATGCGAATACTAAAAAAGAGTACTGCGAAAGCGAGAGAATTAGCTTACTTATCTCTACTTCACCCATTAATGGAATACTGGACGGTATGTTGGGACCCTTACAGAATCTCACAGACGGAATATTTGAATAGAGTACTGAGAAGAGCGAGTAAACTTATTTTCCGAAGCATTAGGAAGAAAGTAGAACGGGAATCTCTAGAAATCAGGAGGGCTAAGGCAAGACTCTGTGCTTTGTACAAAGCGTATGCCGGTTATCCAGCGTGGAAAGATATCCACATCAGGCTCAGTAAACCCACATACTTTAGTAGAGGGGATCACAAGCACAAAATTCAGTTCAGGCCACAGAGAACAGATGTTGGAAAATTTTCCTTTCTAAATAGAACAATTACGGACTGGAATAAGTTGCCTGCGACAGCCTTGGAACCCTTTCCTCAAGGTGTTCAAAGATTTAAAAGTAAATTAACCAAGATAATTAGTAAGTAAGTTAGGTTTATTAAAACGGTTATTTTATTATTATTATTATTATTATTATTATTATTATTATTGATTACTGTTACCATAATTAGTATTCTCATAATTATTCAATACATTACTTTATTAAATATATAAGTACTATTCGTATATTATTATATATCTTAAGTACTATTCGTATTGAAGTGTGGTGTTGTGAAGTGAAGTGGAGTGGACGTCAGTGTAATAAAAAGTCGTGTATTTATTGATGTAAAATATCTGTAGAAGACCACCATACAATGTAGAATTAATGCAGTTATTGTTGTTAAAGCTTTTATTGTCATCACTGTTATCATATTATTATTAATATTACTGTCTTAAAATTATTTTAAGTTACATTGTATTTAATTCTTAATTATAATATGTAAATTTTAGTGTTCTGCCACCAGGTTGCATAAACCTATCTTCGGAAATAAATATTTATCTATCTATCTTAATGCCATGCATAGCTATTGTGGTTGCATGTGTTATTCCGCGAGCTTTGGCACAGCTCTTTTGAGGGAAGCTTCGCTGGTTTGAGCCCTGGTAGAAGAATATTATTTGTCAACATTCTCTTTTGTCACAGGAAATAATTGAGAATTCTAGAAACTTTATTGGGAACTATGTGAAGCCATTTGAATTACAAATATTTCAATAATTACGATAAATAAACTGGAAGTGGTCTATATATTTTTTCGAGTTTTTAACTTTTAACATTTGTTCATGTTTCTTCTTGGATTTGTTAAGCGTATGTACCATCGTATCGATTGTTTCTTTATCATGCATTTACCATTTTATAGCTCGGTTCGATTCCTTTTATGGCTCTGTTCGACCCATACGCTGCTAGTGTGGCATAGTAGTATAAGTGCCGATTCGTTAAGTTTGGGGATCAGATTTCGGGTCTCGAAACGGAAAAACTTTGCTGGTAGAAAACACTTTTGCTGGTTTATCAAGTAGTGTAATTGCATTTAGGACCATATAAAAGCATTGCGAGAAAGTATATGCGTTGGAAGCACCACTAGTTTTGAAAGATCTCTCGCAGCGTTAATATGCACATTTCCAGCAATTTGTAAACACTATTTTATTTGAATTGAAGCCGTATTTTACGTGGCGAGACTCAGGCCATGAGGCTCTTTACTTGACATGGATTAAAGCACATGTACTCGTTAATATAATAATGTGAATTCTTCCGTCAGACCACGCAAATTTGGCTACGCTCCTTTCTGTGTCTAGGGCAACAGGCGATTTGAATTAAGCACAGAGGCTTCATTAGGGCTTGAGGATCTTTTACATACAGTAAATCTTCTAACATGGAACAGTCGGCTTTACTTCCCCTCTGAAGGAAGGCGTACGAAGAATTTTTTCACCCTTAAAAATCTACGGTTTCGATCGGGTTTGAACCCGCAAACTTGGGGACAACAGTCCGACACGCTAATCGTTACACCATCACCGCCGCTTGTATGTGTGTATTTTTGAGTGTATGTGCTTCAAATGATTTAAATGGAAGTTTTTCGAAAACTCAAAAATGTTCTGTGAAAAAGAGCTTCAAATTTCGCATTTACAGTAGCGCTTAAAGAAGCCATTTTCTTAAAAACGGTTCTGAATTTTTCAAATTAAATTGCCATGTAGGACGAGGTTTTACTGTTCTTTAATATTTTTAAAAAAGTATTTCCGTTCTATTATTAGGAAACCGAAAAATTACGAAAATGTCAAAAAAATATATTTTGGTTGGCGATACATGGCAGCTGGCAAGAGTATATTCCAAGTCCGAATAGCTAGCCGAGACCAAAAGAAATAGAAAACTAATACGGGAAAGTTTGTGCCATTCTGTGACACCACTTGTTTTATAGTATTACTATCTGAAATGTATGCTATAATGAATTCTGACAACCATCTCCTCCTATGCAACTGAACTTAAACTGTTAATATACATCATATAAATGACATCTCTGACTCTTTAACAAAAGGACACATGCATGGGACGAATTCTGGACAATAAGTTTATATCCACTAATCAGTCTTTGTAATTAAAGGCATTCTCTGAGTTTAAAAAAAAAACTTTACACAAATATGTAAGCTGGAAGACGAAATGTCAGCTATTTTCAAAAAAACTATTACAACTCATACTAGGAAAAAATGAACAAATTGTGGCAAATTCTTGGTTCATTCCCGATTGGTTCAATATATTAATTTCATTACATTAGAATTTAGTGCTTATTCCATAAAATTGTATAATAAGAGCAACCAATAATATGTAGCGTTTTCAGAAATATTAACTTTCATTTAAAGAAAAAAACACCTAATTTGGTTGAGTACAAATCTGAAAATTAGTTCTAAACGAAATCTGTTATAAATATAAAGATAAGCAAATGAGAGATTGCATCTTTTCGCATTAACAATAGTTTAATTATACATCGATACTTATCTGCTAGCTTAGCTGGACTACTCCGGCGGCTATTTTCATGTTCAAAGGTTTAATTTGTGCTTTGCAAGTTCATAATAAAGATATATTTTAAACATATTACAGTCCCCTCCTCTTTCATTTCCGTGGATATAAAGGAACATGGATCAATTGCGTAGTAATTTTGTTCGTTTTTTTCATTGGTTGCCCTGTTTGGTTGTTTCTATACATAATTTGATTTAATTATCGTCAATCTGTCGATTCACGTCACACGGATTTTTAAGTCTAAAAGAGATTACAGTAATTCACAGTTTCATCAATGTTCTCGTAAGTGCGTTAAAACCACACAAACATTTGCGTTTCTAAACATTTTCCAGAATAACCTGCAGAAAACCGGATTAGAATTATCAAATCTATTTGTTGTTGACAGTAATCCAACGATCACCCGTATAGGGTTCGTGCGTCACAAAAAACAAAATATCATGTTTTATTAGACGCAATGATAATAATAATATTTTCGATAAATTCGCAAAAATTATCAGTTAATCGCCAGGGGACCGAGATGCGACGAATGACACCTCTTTGTCCGCATTGGTGAAAAGGAAACAAGACCAACACGTGATACACGAACAAATCGAAGCCGGTTACTCGATCTCCTTATAACGATTAGTTTTAGTATTGTAATGATTATTTCATTTTATTTCAAGGACATCGAAACGTGATCGAAGCTCTCTGGAACGCTGGAGCTGATATCAACGCCCAGACGAACCAGGCGGACAGCGCCCTCGCCCTGGCAGCTCAAAACGGCCACTTGGAATGCGTTACCTTCCTCGCGCCGAGATGCAACGACGTGGATGCTGCAGACGAACGTGGCGAGACACCGCTGCATCGCGCCGCCGCCCACAACCACTGGACAGTCATCCGAGCTCTGCGGGATGCAGGCGCGGAAATCAATGCCACGTCGGTCGAAGGAAAGACCCCACTGGCTCTGGCAGCTGGCAAAAGGAATGGTAACTGCGTCAACAATCTGGTAATGTATGGGGCTGACGTCAACCAGGCCGACGCGCAGGGACGCACGCCACTTCACGCGGCAATTGAAGAAGGTCAAGTTCCCGCCATCTTCATCCTGCTGAAAGCCGGAGCGGACGTGAATGTGCAATCACCAGAAGGAAAAACTCCGCTGACACTGGCGGCTGGCAAGGGGTTCCTCCTAGGCCTGATCATTAGAAACCTGCTTCAGAGAGGAGCTAGTGTGAATGCGAGAGACTCTGAAGGGAACACGCCTCTTCACGCGGCGATAGAAGGAGATTACCCTCAAAACATCGATATTCTGCTAAACCACGGTGCGGAAATAAATGCCAAATCGGCTCATGGGAAAACGCCGCTGGCGCTGGCGGCTGGCCTCGGACATCATGACATCGTCAGAGAACTACTCAAGAGAGGTGCGGACGTGCACACAGGGGACAAGCATGGACTCACGCCTCTTCATGCGGCGGTTGGAGGGGGATTCTCATTAGTCATCTGTTGCCTGTTGGAAGCCGGAGTGGACGTGAATGCGAAATCGGTCGAAGGTAAAACGCCGCTGGCGCTGGCAGCTGGCAACGGAAGCTGGACCAGCGTCAGAGACCTACTCAATATAGTAGGCGTCGACGTGGGTGTTGCCGACTCTGAAGCGAATACACCTCTTCATGCGGCGGCTGAAGGAGGCCATATCTACGTCGTCTATCGCCTTCTGGAAGCTCGATCGGATGTGAACGCGACGTCGGTGGAAGGAAAGACGCCATTGGCGCTCGCAGCTGGCAAAGGGCACTGGCCTTGCGTCAATGAACTAATCGTTTATGGAGCTGACGTGGGCGCGAGAGATGTAACGGGGCACACCCCGCTTCACGCGGCGGCTGAAGGAGGTCACCCGGACGTCGTCTATCGGCTGGTAAATGCCGGGTCAAGCGCCAACGCGAAGTCGATGGAAGGAAAGACGCAGCTGGCGCTGGCAGCCGCTAACGGGCGCGCGAGCTGCATCAAGGACCTGCTGAAGCGAGGAGCTACCTTGAGCGCCGCTGACTCGGAAGGACACACGCCCCTTCACGCGGCGGCTAAAGGAGGCCACGTAAACGCCCTGAGGCTGCTGCTGGAGGCTGGGGCGGGCGTGAATGCCAAGTCCATGAAAGGACAGACGCCGCTGGCGCTGGCGGCTGGCAGCGGGCACGCGGACTGCGTGCAACTCCTGCTCAAGGAAGGAGCGGACGTGGACGCGGCCGACGCGGGAGGCAGCACGCCTCTGCACGCGGCGGCTGAGCGAGGCCACTGGAGACCTGCCTACAGTCTGCTGGAAGCCGGGCTGGAAGTGAATGCGATGTCGGACGAAGGACATACCCCACTGGCATTGGCTGCTGGCAAAACCGACTCGAACACTCCTCATCAATGCCGCCTTCTTGACAGAGATGACGTGAAGAGACTTATGTCTAATGAAGTAGGACACCTAGGCACCTTCAATAGCCTGGTGGAAGCCGGGGCTAACGTGAATGCGAGGTCTGCAGAAGGAAAGACGCCGCTGTCTCTGGCGGCTGAGAACGGCCACTGGTGGTGCGTCCGAGACGTGGTCAAGAGGGGAGCGGACGTGGGCGCCATCAGTTCAAGAGGGCACATGCGTCTACACATGGCAACTGAAGGGGGTGACCCTTTCGCCATCTATTGCCTGCTGGAAGCCGGGACGGATGTGAACGCGAAGTCGGCCGCAGGGGAGACGCCGCTCGCGCTGACCGCTCCCAAAGATTTCTCGTTCTGGTACAACTTACTGGAGGAGAATAGAGGGAACGTGGTCGCGTCCAGCTCGCAAAAGCGCATACCTCTTCAGGGGGAATGTGGAGGCAGATACCCGGACACCGCCAATCGCCTGCTCACAGTCGAGTTGGACGTGAATGCTGTGTCGGCGGAAGGAAAGACGCCGCTCGCACTGGCAGCTGGCAATGGCCACGCGCAATGCGTCGACCTCCTGCTCAAACTAGGAGCGGACGTGGGTTCGGCTGACCCTGCGGGCCACACGCCACTTCACGCGGCGGCTGAAAGAGGCCACCTCGACGCTCTTTATTGTCTGCTGGAAGCCGGGGCGGACGTAAATGCTGTGTCGGCCGAAGGAAAGACTCCGTTGTCCCTGGCTGCTGGCCATGGTCACACGGACTGCGTCGATTACTTGATCATGTATGGGGCTGACGTGGCCGTGGACGAATGGGGAGGGCGCAAGAACCCTAACCTAGCAGATGAAGAAATACCCATCAACTCTCTCTCTTGCCTGCGGAGCGCCGGGGCGAACGTAAATGTGAAGTCGGCGGAAGGAAGAACATCGCTGGGGCTGCCGGCTGGCAACGGACACGCGGTCTGTGCCAAGGACCTGCTTCATTGTGAAGATGTGAGTGCGGCGGCCTCTGGAGGACACACGTCTCTGCACACTGCTGCTCATGGAGGCCACCTGGACAACATCTATCGCTTGCTGTCAGGCGGGACTGATGTGAACGCGCAATCAGCCGATGGAAAGACGCCGCTGGCGCTGGCAGCAGCCAATGGGCACACGGCCTGCGTCGACCTCCTGCTCAAGAGAGGAGCGGACGTGGGCGCGGCCGACGCGGGAGGGCGCACACCTCTCCACGCTGCGGCTGAGAGAGGCCACTGGAGCGTCGTCTACGGGCTGTTGAATGCCGGAGCGCTCGTAGATGTGATGTCGGTCGAAGGGAAGACGCCGCTGGCGCTGGCGGCCGGCAATGGACACACGTCCTGCGTCCAACTCCTGCTCGACGTCGGAGGTGCCGTGTGCGCGGCCGATTTCGAAGGGCTCAAGCCCCTTCACGCGGCGGCTGAAGGAGGCCATCGAGGCGCCGTTGCTCTCCTGCTGAATGCCGGGGCGGACGTGAATGAGACGTCCGTCGAAGGAAAGACGCCGCTGGCACTCGCGGCTGGCGAAGGGCATAGCCTGTGCGTCGGCGTCCTGTCCAAGAGAGGAGCTGACGTGGGCGCGACCGACTCGAAAGGACACACGCCCCTTCATGCGGCGGCTGAAGCAGGTCATTTGGACTGCGTCATTCGACTGCTGGCAGGTGGGAGTGACGTAAATGCAAAATCAGCAGACGGAAAGACGCCATTGGCGCTGGCGGCTGGGAACGGACACACGATCTGCGTCAACCACATGTTGAAGGAAGGAGCGGACGTGAACACGGCCGACGCCAAAGGAAACACGCCCCTTCACGCAGCGGCTGAAGGAGGCCACTGGAGAGTCGTCTTCATACTGTGTTTTGCCGGTGCGAACGTGAATGGGAAGTCGAACGAGGGAAAGACGCCGCTGGCGCTGGCGGCTGGAAATGGACATAAGTTCTGCGTCGAATTCCTGCTCAAAAATGGAGCTGATATGTGCGCGGCAGATCTGAGAGAACTGACGCCTCTTGACGCGGAGACTGAAGGAAGCCCTATAGCCGCCGTTTATCTCCGGCTCATATCCCGGGCGGACGTGAATGCGAGGGCGGTGGAAGGAAAGAAGCAGGAGCGGCCGTTCTAAGGGGTGAGCCATGACGTCACTATTGTACCTTATATTTTTTGAGTTTTATCTGTGCATAGTTTCATATTAACATTACAAGGAGTTAGCATGAGTCTGTTTGTGTTTTGTGCTTGTATTTCCTTGTTCTATTTTTAGTTTTTATTCCTTAAAATGTCAAAACCGATAAATTTATAATTTCACTTGTCATAGTTTGTATATTTTTAATATTTACTATCATATCAACTTTTATACAACAAATCAACGGTTCTAAAAATTGGTTAAGAAGCTCAGTCTTTTTTTACTAGGGTAATTGATTTCTGACATGTAATTGTTAAAATTTGTAATTTATCACGGTTTCACCCTTTTCGCATGAACCCGTAACATTGTTCGCCATACATTTAAAAAAATTCAACATCAAGTTATTAAAGTTCTGAGTTCATATTTCTACATCTTGTTTGATACTCACCTTGTCGCCCTACGTCTTTACAATACAGTCCGGAAAAGTATGGTAAAATTCCTTCTAGAGTGAGTACAGTTCTTGATCTTGTTTTGTAATATTAATTTGCACTATATCTTATTATTTCTAATAAAACATGTACAGGTTGATTTCCTTTTTGTTCTTCATTTTAACTATTTCTAATGTGTACTTTTTATAATTTTAGTTGTTCACAATATAAGTGTTGGCCTGAAGATGAAGGTGCATCTTCGAAACGTAGCCATAAACATAAGTTTTTAATGTAAACTTGTTTATTATGTTTTAATGAATTTGACTGTCCAGAATCTTTTTGTTGGATCTTTTTGAACTTTTAAAATGGAACTTTCTTTCCAATTTGCCAATGAATTGTTTAATAGCCGGACGTAAGTAAATAAGCAAACGGAATTAGAAAACGGGATTTTCGTGTTGAAAAAATGTGGCAAACAAAACACGGGACAGACATTTTTTTGTTCGAAAAGTTTTCGTGATGATTACAGTTTGCCAGAGAGATGAGAAAGAGTTTTCGTGGGGAACGTATCGTGGTTCCTGAGGTGATGAGTAATATTTGTTAGAGGACGCATCATGTTTGCTTCAAAACGATAAACCATTTTCGTATTCCGAATATTAGAATCGGGATTCGAATGGGAAATGATATATCAAGCTATGGTGTGAACTGGTGAAATGGAATGCAGATCATTCGGCAGCAGTGGGAGAAAATGGAATGTGATTGGCAGCGGAATTTCCAGCGTTGCAGAATCTGCAGGGAATTAACATTCTTTGATTTAACCGAGTGAATGCGCGGATATTATATCAAGGTCAAGATTGGTCAAATTTTAATTCAAAACTAAAGAAAGTATTTCTTTTTGATAATAATAATTTTGAATGGCTATGCTAGGGAAAAAAAGAACGTGCGCGCAGAATGAATGTAGTCGTGATATCTGAAATGTGGGTGTGAAAGTTATATTTTTGTGTTATTGTTATTATTATGTGTTTTGTTTTTTGGTGTATGTGTTAAAGATCTCATTGGATAGTGAGTTGACGGAGGAAATTAATTTCAGAAATTACATAAATTAGCGCGCCATTGATGGTGGCTTTGAAATTGATATTTACTTGTTATCATTTGCAGTAGTATTCCACAATAGAGATAAACGCCATACCTGTAAAGGCGACTATGCCGTTCCCACGATCCTACAAATTTTCTGAAACGGTTGAAAGTGTTTGGGGCCCATGCTCGTGTACACACAAGCACGCAGACGCACGGCGAATTAGATATAATGTTTATTATTATGAGAACTGTTTACAGTGGCACGCCAACGTAGACCGAATAAGAGTAGTATTATTGTTATTATTTAATTCATTAACAAACTACGCCCAGAAACACGCCGGACACACTAGACACCGTTTACAGCGGCGACCCTACGCGAGGCCTTTGACAAACACTAGAGCCGTTTACAATATACGTGTACTAAGCCCTTTTCTACATAAGTCACACTGCTCCTTTCACCTTTGTCCTTTAATAACCACTTAACTTGATCCTCAATATTCCAACTTGCTCAGATTCTTTCTTCCTAAAAATCATACATCTCTCTAAACTGTGTTTTTAATTTTCCTCTTCTATCTCACGAATCCTACATTTTTTTCCTCAAGGTTTAGCCAATATTTACTCGCTCTCAATTCATTACTACCTATCTCTTCAATTTCAACCTATCTCTTGCTAGGGCACCATACGTATGGTCCTTTCCTTATATTTACCTTTTGTGTAGCCGGGAAAATCATCCAGCTGAATATTTTGATACCATTCGTATAAAATTTGAATTCCTTATTTTTCCGTAATCTTCCTGTAATATCTGATCTTTATCTCTTTGGATCAATTCTTTACTTAAGTCTATCCCTCCTCCTCTTACCATTCAGACCTCCAACGAATAACCATTATTATTCTAAAATCTTTCAATTTTTCCCAATCAGATTTCTCACTTTCTACGTTTTTATCTATTTCCCAATAAACTTGCTTTAATAATTCATTAACCCCCCCCTTCTCCTAATCCTTTTTTCAAAGTTACATTCCATTTTGCCCACCTCTATTCTCAGTTTTTGCCTCTTTGTCTTCCATGTTACCATGAAAACAGGTGTGCAATAGTCTGTTCTTCGGATCCAATTAAAAATCTTTTATATATTGCTTCTAGTTTCTTTCTTTTCTTCCATCTCCAAATTTCTACCCCCACCTCTAAATAGAACCAACAATACTATCATATATCCTCGTACCCTTTCCCTAAAAATTCCTGCACCTTCTCTTAATTATACCCCACATTTGTTTCATTGACACCATCCCCTTCTTACTTATTTCTGCAATTTGCTTTTCGTAGCTCCCTCCGTTGTTAATCCAAAAATCTAAATACTTATAATCATTCACCATTTATAAAATACTTCCTTTCCATATAATTTTCTCACATTTAATCTTCCTTCTGCCCTTCTTAAAATCCATCACTTTGGTCTTATCCGTATTTAATTCCAGTTCTAAATTATCTAAAAATTTCTTATCTCCCTATTATCTGATTCAAGTCCTTGGAATTATCAGCCAATAATACCAGATCATCAGCATCAGACAAAGATAAAATTCTCAATTTAATCAATAATCCATCATCCTGGCCCTTCCTTAATTTCTCTTCTAAATCTACCATATATAAATGGAACAGAAGGAGACTCAGTGGTCAGCCTTGTCAAACCCCTTTATTGATCAAGAATTTATTGCTTAATGTACCTTCTACCATCACCCTGCAACTCATTTCTTTGATTATTATCTTCCAACAATCAATGATATCCTCATCAGTTCCTAAATTCAATGTAATATACCTTCTTATCTCTTTCCCTATTACATTCTATCTTGCTATTCACAGTAATCTCAATGGGCATATGGTCCAAGTCAAATCTTTCTTTCACCAACACTTCTTTTACGATCTGCCTTCCTTCCACTCCTACAATAACATAATCCATCACAGTGTCGTGTCCCTTCCCTCCTACAAATGTCCATTCCAATCTCCTTCCATTTTTCCATTAGCTATATACCAGCCTTCCTGTTATAAAAATGTCAATAATCTTTTACCTTCTCCATTGATTACCTTATCTTTGTATACATACACCATACGATTAGAGTAAAATACACTTATTAAAGTGCCATAGATCCCATTTTCACGGTTAACTCTGAATTTTCGAAAATTGCAAAAGTTTGAAATGTTTTCGGCGTCTTCCTAGAGCTACAAAATTGAAGATAGAGATTTATGCTTCAAATAAAATTTTCTGGCCAAAGTGAGTTCTTTCATTAAAGTCATTCACATTTTTTTGAAAATTTTAGTAGTTTTTGCGCAATATTGCACGCAATATTTGAAATTTTAAAAAATTACAAAAAGCAGAATTTTTTAAAAACGGCTCCAAATGTTTTCTTCAAACTTTTTGAAGAGATAGTGCTAAATGTGCTCTGAGATTACATTAACGCCAGACTGCTATATTATTTTGTTTTTTCAAAAATTGCAAAAATGTAGTTTTTTTACTTGTTTCTCATGTCATTAATACTTATATTAGCGGCGATTTGTTCACATGATTATATTAATGAGTACATCTGCTTTAAATAATGTCAAATAAAGTTTCTCGAAAAATAAATAGTTTTCTGTGAAAAGTAGCTCAAAATTGCGCATTTTCAGAAACGCTCAAACGCCATTTTCTCAAAGATGGTTTCAAATTTTTTGTTGAAACTTTTCGAACGGATAGTGTTAATTGCACTCTTTAATATGGCGCAAAGTTAATTTTGAGGTATATTTTTGTTTTTTCAAAAATTACAAAAAATGTAATTTTTTTAAAGTTCTCTCATACGGTTAAAATGCACATCTCCAGCAATGTGTAAACACTGTAGAATTTGAGTGTGTTTGTGCTTTAAATTACTTCAAAGGAACTTTTTCGAAAACTCAAAACTATTTTAAAGAATCAAAGATGTCACATTAAGCTAGTAGAAACTTATTTTATTAATTTCTTAGTAGAGACGTCTTTCTTATCTGAAACAAAGGACTATTTTCCACAAAAATCATTAAAGTCAAACGGCAGCGAAGTTACATGTCTTTAACACAATTTCCAACAAATATAGATAGTATAGATATAGATACGTAGATAAGCAAATTCACGTGTCAATTCATAAATTACAAAAAATTGAAATTTTGCCCAGAATATCGTGGAATTGACTGTTTCGAAAAAATACGCTGTCGAGATACATTACGCTAGTCATATACCACAATATCCTCGATCAGTATCCGGTAACAGTGATCAATTATTTGAATATATAAACCGGTTTTACTTTATCATTATTGTTAATATTATTCCATTATTATTGAATTTATTGTTATGATTTTCAGGTCATCGGATCCTGGTCGACATCCTTTGCAACTCCGAAGCAAATATCAACGCTCAGACGCAGCATGGCGACACAGCCCTCGCCCTGGCTGCTCAAGTTGGCCACCTCGATTGCGTTTCATTCCTCGTGTCGAAGTGCGTCGACCTGGATGCCGCAGACGAACATGGCGAGACACCGCTTCACAGAGCCGTCGCCCGCAGGCACCGCACCATCACCCTAGCACTCTTGAAAGCCAGGGCGGACGTCAATGCAAAGTCGTCAGCAGGCAAGACGCCGCTGGCGGTGGCGGCGGGCAACGGCGACTGGTTTTGCGTCGACCTCCTGCTAAGGAGAGGCGCTGACGTGGGCATGGCTGACTCTGCAGAGCACACACCTCTCCACGCGGCAGCTGAAGGAGGCCATATCGAAGCCGTCTATCGGCTGCTTGAAGCTGGATCGGACGTGAATGCGAAGACGGCGGAGGGAAAGACGCCGCTTGCTTTGGCGGCTGGCAAGAGCGACTCTTACACTGCACTGCAGTGCGTCAAGGAACTGATAGAGCGAGGAGCAGACCTTGGCGCGACCGATATGGAAGGGCACACTCCTCTTCATTTGGCGGCTGATGGAGGCCACACATTAGCCATCTGCTTCCTGCTGGAAGTGGGGACAGACGTGAATGCCAAGTCTGCCGAAGGAAAGACACCGCTGGCGCTGGCGTCTGGAAATGGCCACAAGGACAGCGTCGACCTTCTGCTGAAGACAGGAGCAGACGTAAGCGCCGCCGACTGCATCAGTCACACACCTCTTCATGGAGCTGCTCAAGGAGGCCACATGGACGCTGTCAATTGCCTGCTGGAAGTTGGGTCTGATGTGAATGCAAAGTCGGTCGACGGGAAGACGCCATTGGCGCTCGCAGCTGGCAAAGGGCACTGGTACTGCGTCAACGACCTAATCGCCTATGGAGCTGACGTGAGTGCGAGAGACGTAGAGGGACACACCCCGCTTCACGCGGCGGCTGAAGAAGGTCACACGGACGTCCTCTATCGGCTGCTAAATGCCGCGTCAAACCTGAACGCGAAGTCGGCGGAAGACAAGAAGCAGCTGGTGCTGGCGGCTGAAAATGGGCACAAGGACTGCGGCCCCCTGAAGAACGGAGCGGACGTAGACGCGGCCGACGCGGAACGCAACACGCGTCTGCATGCGGCGGCTAAAGGAGGTCACTCAAACACCGTAAATCTCCTGCTGGAGGCTGAAGCGCACGTGGACGTGCCGACCAAAGGAAAGACACCAATGGTGCTGGCGGTTGACAACGGACACAAGGACAGGGTCCAACTCCATCCCGAGAGAGGAGCGGACGTGGGCGCGATTGATGCGAGAGGGCTGACGCCTCAGCATGTTGCGGTTGAAACAAGACACCAGCATGCCGTCTGTCGCCTTGTGGATGCCAGGGAGCACATAAATGAGAAGTCAGCCGAAGGAATGACGCCGTTGGCGCGGGAGGCTGACAGCGAGCACTGGGATTCTAACAAAAAACTGCTCATGAGAGGAGCGGACGTGCGTGCGAACAACTGTGAGGGTCTGCCTCCGCTTAAAGGCACAGCTGAAGGAGGTGACACTTCAGCCATCTGTTGCCTGCTGGAAAATCAGACTGACATGAACGCGAAGTTGGCAGAAGAAAAGCCGCCGCAAACGGTAACGGCTCCTAAAAATGATTGTTTGTGGTACAACCTCCTGCTCCAGAAGAAAGCGAATTCTGTCGCAGACGAGTGGAGAAAAAACACATCTCTTCGATTGGGGCCTGAAGAAAGTCAACCGAACGTCATCACCCGTCAGCTCATGGCTAAGGTGGACATGAATGTCAGGTCGAACAAAGGAAAGACGCCGCTGGCGCTGTCGGCTGGAAACGGACACTCAGGCTGCGTCAACCTCCTGGTGAAGAGAGGAGCGGACGTGAACGTGCCCGACTCCGGAGGATACACGCCTCTTCACGCGGCGGCTGAAGGAGGCCACCATCTCGTCATCTACACTCTGCTGGAAGCCGGGGCGGATGTGAATGCGAAGTCGTCCGAAGGAAATACGCCACTGTTCTTGGCGGCTGGCAACGGGCACAAAGACTGTATCGATCTCCTTCTCATGAGAGGAGCTCACGTATACATAACTGACTTTGAAGGGCACATGCCTCTTCAAACGGCTATTGAAGGAAGTGAGTCATTACCCATCTATTCCCCAGTGAATGCCGATGCGGACGTGAATATGAAGGTCGAAAAGAAAACGATAACACTGATGGCTGGCAACGGACACGCACACTGTGTCAAGAACCTGCTCAAGCCAGAAACGGAAGTGCCAGCCTTGCGAGGGAAGTTGCATCTTCACGCGGCGGCTGAAGGAGGCCATCTGAATGCCCTCTATTGTCTGCTGGCGGGCGGGACTGACGTGAACGCGCAATCAGCCGACGGAAGGACGCCGCTGGCGCTGGCAGCAGCCAATGGGCACACGGCCTGCGTCGACCTCCTGCTCAAGAGAGGAGCGGACGTGGGCGCGGCCGACGCGGGAGGGCGCACACCTCTCCACGCTGCGGCTGAGAGAGGCCACTGGAGCGTCGTCTACGGGCTGTTGAATGCCGGAGCGCTCGTAGATGTGATGTCGGTCGAAGGGAAGACGCCGCTGGCGCTGGCGGCCGGCAATGGGCACACGTCCTGCGTCCAACTCCTGCTCGACGTCGGAGGTGCCGTGTGCGCGGCCGATTTCGAAGGGCTCACGCCCCTTCACGCGGCGGCTGAAGGAGGCCATCGAGGCGCCGTTGCTCTCCTGCTGAATGCCGGGGCGGACGTGAATGAGACGTCCGTCGAAGGAAAGACGCCGCTGGCACTCGCGGCTGGCGAAGGGCATAGCCTGTGCGTCGGCGTCCTGTCCAAGAGAGGAGCTGACGTGGGCGCGACCGACTCGAAAGGACACACGCCCCTCCATGCGGCGGCTGAAGCTGGGCATTTGAACGCTGTCTATCGCCTGATAGAGGGCGGGTCGTCCGTGAACACGAAGTCTTCCGAAGGGCAGACGCCGCTTGCGCTGGCGGCTCGCAACGGGCACACGGTCTGCGTCGGCTTTCTGTCAATGAGGGGAGCGGACGTGGATACAGCAGACTCGGAAGGGCACACGCCGCTGCACACGGCGGCTCAACGAGGCCACTGGAGAGCCATCGACATCCTGCTCAAGGCCGGGGCGAACGTGAATGCGAAGTCTGCCGAAGGAAAGACGCCGCTGGCGCTGGCGGCTGCCCACGGACACGCGGGCTGCGTCGATCTACTCTCAAGGGGCGAATGGGCGTGCGCCCCTCCCTAACACAATACTTGTCCTCTTTTTGTAAACCACTCCTAGCTTATTAAGAATATAGGATGAGTCACTTTAGGTGGAAAATATTCACTTCATCGTTTTCTCCTATTATATGAACAAAAGTTTCTAATGTCATTTTCCTGAGAAATACTTTTCTTCCTAAGAGTTTCTTGATTATTATACTTCTTTAATTTTAATACTATTGAATGTTTTTTGTTTGATGACAGTAATAAACTATTTTTTCATTAATTATGTTTAATTGAATGAGTCGGCTCCATCAAAGCTAAAAGGTTCTATTCGTAAAAAATCATGAATACTTTCTCCTGACGTATGTCAATTTTTGTTACGTTGAACTGAACGGTAAAATTTATTGAATGACATGTTGGTTAATAATATTAATTTAATAAAATAATATTGAAGACAGAGAGAAAAGGTGTATAATATTTTATTTTGTTGTAAGCTGAATTATGTGTGTGATTAAGGTTCTATAAGTTGTTAGCTGATAGCCAATTCCTGGTGGCCGATATCGCTAAGCCAGTAGTGCCGTGGCGACCTTGTACCGTGGTTCCGAATGCCGCCTCGAGCATGGTGTGTGTGTTGTCTTAATGTAATGTGCTTGTGTATCCCTTGTGGTTGGCGTCAGAAAGGGCATTTGGCCGTAAAACATTCGCCAAATCTGTATAAAAATAGAGTGGGGGAAAAATTAATAAAAATTGAGCCCGCACCCATTAACGCCGACTCCGTAGTAATTGGAAAACGGCAAAAAAGAAGTTAGCTGGTAGTACTTAAATGGTAAGTACCATCATGTATAGAATTTTAGTGAGGAAAGCAAAGCAACTTGAGCTTTTCCCCGCAGAAACGGGTTAAAGGCTTAGCAACATAAACGGAAATCAATTCGCCTTAAATGGAAGTGCCCATCAGTCAACCGTGCGGAAGTAACGGCGTGTTTGCTATTTGTTCATTCCGCGAAATGTCACATGTCGAGTTAGTACTTTTGTGATGGCAGCGAGACAATTACAGTTCAAATTACTTCGCAATTTTTTCGACTCTCTTAGGGCAAATTATTTCCTTTGAGTATATTATTTTTAATCATTAATGAACTGTAAATATATGGACCCGGAAAATTGTGTTTCCAAATTATCAGAGTGTAGAACGGGAGAACAAGCAATTTGCTGCCAGTGGATGTTGGTGAGATGTGCGCCAGAAATCCAGGTAGGTTTCGCAGAACGTATTCATGCGACGCGCATGCTATCTTTGACTTTCATCAGGAGAATAATAATAATCGATTTGTGTAATTGAATAATAGCTACAAGTGCCAAGGACTTATGTATTACTTCTCTCATTCTCCCTTCCTCCTCCTCTCACAGATTAGCGGTATTTGAGCGGCCGCTGCTATTTATCATGCTATAATATTATAGTGTTATATATGTCTTTCCCCGCTTTGTTCCAGAGACTGATGACAATATCAATAAGCGTATATTTAGATTGAAAGATAGGTGAAATTAGTAAATAAGACCAGTTTAATACCCCCCCCCCCAGTTTCATGTAAACCGAATATAAATAAAGTAAAAATATTTTTGTTCTGCCATCTGACAGCACCACGGGTGAACATTTAAGTGTTGAGTATAAAGAAATGATAACTAGTGGCATCAGCATTAAAAATGTTGCTGAAGAAAACAACACAATTTGATTTTCGAAAATGTATCAAATACACTGCTCAAGAACAACGAATAAAAAACTCTCGTAAAACACTGTCATAAAAGAAATACCTAAAGCAGTCTTAACAAATACATTTACAATACTGCAAAAACACGAGTATGTCGTATGTATACGTACAGCAGTTCTTACATACAAAGAATATAAAAAATGTTGCTTTTCCATGCACGTGAATAGCAAATGTTTAAGGGCGGCCTCTTCAATGGAGCTTTGTCATGGCATAACGGCGGTTATGTCTTAACCAAAGACACACTTAATAATATAGTGTCTTATAGTCTATACGTGCAATATGAGTATAGGCAAAATGGATTAAATACAATATTCGTAATTGCAGATTTTAGTCGAAATAGATAATTTTTGGATTTTCCACGAGTTACTTGGTATCTAACGAAACCACAGACATCTCTCAAACGCGCACAGACTGTCTAACATTATTTCAATTATCTCCTGAATTGTAAATTAGTAATATAGATTCCTAAGACATTTCAGACATTTTCGAGTGTATTAATATTGGTTTGAAAGTAACGTGGTGTTTCCCAACACAATACCATTACATCAGAACCCTTCTAAATTGAATATAAAATGGCGGAATCAGCGGTGCGCTTCTCTATCTAGGGACTCAATGAAACCGTTCTCACATCTGCTCTCTTCTGGCGACATTGTTAAATATATGCAGCGGAAATTTCCTTGTGCTCACAGTGGCACACGGTCTTACGGGTGCCAACTACACCGAGATCACAAGAAATCTCCGCATGAGCAAGAAAGGGTCAAGTAACAATGTATTCCAAATATCACTTAAATAGTGTCACCACAACAAAGAAGCAACAAGTAACCGTGTTCTTAACTTCACTCAAATATTGCCAGAACAACGATGAAAAAGTCTAGCAAATACGTGTACCGAACATCTTTGAAGTAGTGTCAGCGCAATGAAAACTACCAATGCTTAACCAACACATACTTTCTCGCATTAATTATAAGTTTGCAATTTGCCAAATTCAGAGCCTTCAACGAAAATAAGACCCGCGTCAGATGTTAAGCATCCTTTGTTTTATCCGCGAAAAAATGCAGCTGTTTTTGAGAAAAATTAATATTTTTAATTGACTATATTTTGCAAAAAATCACACAAAACTACTTATATTTTCGAAAAATTAAAAAATTATTTCAAGTACTGTCTTCAAAGAACAGATTTTATTAAGAAAAAAGCCCCCTCTTCAATATTGTAGCAGCCTAAATAAAACTGCACTTTTGCAATTCGAATAAGCTGGGATTTCAACGAACATGATACATGAACCATTTTCTTAAGCGTCCTTCAAGCTATCCGAGAACAAAGTTTAATAAAAAAAATTGGAGCCATTTTTGAGAAAATTTTGAAAATGTTTTCGAGGCTTCATGTAAAATACCCTCAAAAATCAAAATATCAGTTTGAAACTCCCAAAGCCTTGAGTACGTTGTAACCGTTGTTTATTCGGGGGTTCCTTTCTCTTATCTGTGGCTAGCTATCTTTCTTACTTATTTACCAAACTTACTACACAACAACAACACGTTGCGTTGCCAACGTAACTACACTGGGATTTCCCCTCCCACTTCTAACATATACTAGCCCCCCTTCCAAAGTACATCACATAAATTTATAAAAATGCGGGTAGTGACCGGCTCCTTACGGAAAAATCTCAAACATTAGCCTCGTAGTAGTGTCGCCAGAATCCTAGCTACTCAAATAAAACTCATATGTGTGAGAGAAAACATGGGTGGCAAAGATGCCTTCCTTCATTTAATTGTCAAAATATTCTCGGACCTTGTTGACTTCCATCTAATTACACGTCCACATAACATCAACATAAACAACACAAAATAAATATACACTGAAAACAAAACAAAAACAAACAAATATGTACTGGAAGTAACTTTAAACTTTTGTCTTTGAGAGAATGAATTTTCTTTCTAACTTTCAATGCATATGCTTATTTTAATCATTTAAAAATGATTGGAATGGCCATTCTTTTACCCTTAAAATAATCACAATCTTGGCCTTGAACAATGAAACTATCTTCTTCAAAAATAAATAATCAAGAACGCGTGAGACTTTCCTGTTTGTTGCCTTCTGCGTAGTCCAATGGCACCAAACTTGCTGTTCCCCGTCTGTAAATAAGCCTCCACCAGTGGGTCGCTCGCTTTCGCCGTCTCACACCATCAGCAACGTCCCCGTACTGTCTAAATTCGTCACCGTCTTCCAAAAATCGCGCTAAATTATTATTAACATATCGCGCACTCCTACACGAAAACTTCCTGTCCCGTTCTCTCATGGCAATTAAAATATACTAATACTGCAAATATCTGCCTTGCGATACTGTTTGTGTACGATGCAAACACACCAGTTTTCGCGGCACCAAGTTCATCCGCAAAACTTTAAGACGAAACTTTTAACAAATTTTTTAAAATATTCTGTCCGCAAACACAGCGTCTGTGTGCGATGTCAACACCAAAACAAATCTCTTCTCACTACGTATTCACAATACTTAAGAATTTCACAAAAATTTCTATCCGCGAACACAGCTTCTGCGTGCTAGGCAACACCGAGACCATATCTGACACTCATTGTTAACCCCGATCTTTTATAATCTCAGTTCAAACAAAACAAACTCGCTGCCATTCATGACTTGTTTACGTGCTCGAGAAATTACATTTCGCTCATTTTACAATTTCCAGTGGTTTTACAATGTTCCAAATTCTTTAGAAATTCTAAATGCCTTAATTCCATTCTTCAATTTTCCGTTCTACGTCTTATTACGCCGAAATATTTTATTTCACAACATCACATTACCCTATTTGGTCACGTATCCCTTCTATTGATTTGCCTATGTTCTGAACTCGAAAAACGTAATTTATAATTTCCCGTGTCCTAAAATTGCAGTACTAGATTCATAAATTCGCCGAAATTCTTCCCTACGGCCTCGTAATTTCCGACATTATATAACTCTTCAATTTTAACCGTAATCTTTAAAAAACACTGATTTGATCATCTGATGACGTCACTAGTAACACTCAACTGTTCATTAGACGTTTATCGTTGAATATACTTTTTATGAAAATTACTACAGCAACGTAACCCGTGGTCCAATTTTGATAAAATAAACTTCAACATTTTCTTTAATTGTGCGCTAATTAATTTTAATGTCTAAATACATGTTTCTTCAAGCGTTTCTGTAAATAAAAGTACTGTTTATGCGCGACACTGCCGTCGCTCGATTCATCATACATAGTCCCCGTTTTGGTATATTCAGTCCCACTTCACTAGGTCCTTTTTATTAAAATGTTTTTAAATAGTCCTGATGGGAATGATCCTGGATAATTACAACGTGCCTATAGATCAGGGAATATCGATTTTGAAGAAAATCGGCTGAACGGTTTAGGCGCTAGCGTTGACCACAGACGGACTGAGGACAGATAGACGTTTTGCTGTCAATTGATTTTGGTATCAAGGACCCAGAAAACATTGATTCTGGCTGCTTCACGAGTTCGAGGAAGTGATTTACAGTATATAGGAACAGGATTTTGCCACTTTTCGTGGCAGGGGTTTGGAAATAAGTTTTTCTGCCAAACATTTGCAGTTTTCCGGCATATGATTACATAACTTTGCCTTCTTACGAAGTGCGAGAAAATGAAAAGGGTCGAGTAACCACGAATCGCCAAAAATTATTGAAGTAGCGCTGGCACGACAAAGAGCTAAGTTACGTGTTCCAAACATCACTAAAGTAGTGCTGTCACCACGAAGAAAGGGTCGAGTAAGCACGTATTGCAAACGAAGCTCAACATAGAGTCGAGTAATCACGTCTTCCACACATCCACAGACGTAGTATCAGCACAATGAATTGATTGATTAATGATTCCTGGCAGATCAATTGCTAAGGTCATTAGTCCCGTAAGTGTAATGACGGTTTTTGCCGCGAGAGGTGGCGGTGTGATCTTCCCCCACAAGATGGCAAGATCCAGCGCCGACGTACTTGTAGCCATGAGTTTTCCCAACAAGGTATCTCCCATAAGCGGGGTACCACCTTAACCGTGTCAAGCTCTAAGCTCTCAACTGATCTCCTGACACATGTGGTAGTGTAGTTCAAGCCAGTGTGAGTGGGTGTGAGGGGTGAGGATAGGACAAGGAAGAGGACGGAAAGATCGAGCGCGGTCTGTGGACCGTTTGTTAGAGTACTGCTTCGGCATTCACCTGATGTTGATCGGATGAAGTTTATATATGAAGTCAACATACACAACCATCACATACCAAACATCACTGAACGCCAGCATAACGCAGAAAGTCCAAAAGTTCGCTGAAGTAGTTCCAGCACAACGATGAACGGGTCGAGTAACTACTTGTTCCAAACATTTTCATCCGCCACTGCACTGTGCGACCGTCGCAGTGGTCGTGGTCGTCAGCCTTCGCACCGGCGGAGGTGGTGGGGGAAAAACGTGCGCAGCGCCAGTCGCTGATGGCGCCAACTGATGGATCGCGACCGCGGACTAGCAGTCTCCGCGGAGGACTTCACAAAAACGCCGCCAGGGGCTCTCCTTCACACGCGGAATCCGCCACTTGAGGACAAACGGCCCTCGCGAGCCAAAGGGAGAGGAATGTGCAGTGGGGAGATCTGCAGTGCGAGTTTCATAGATAGAGATACGTCGACGATAATAATAATAATAACAAGAAGAAGAAGAACGCTAATAATGATGATGATAATAATAATAATAATAATAATTAAATACAAGAGTTGGGAAATCGAGATCTGCCGAATGTGGGGCGTAAAAGCACAAGTCGTCCCGATAGTTATCGGAGCTCTGGGATTTGTTCCGCAAAATTTGAGTAAGAACTTGTCTAAACTCCCTGGTAATTCAAAAGACTGGGAAGTGCAAGAAATCACTTTATTTGGAACAGCCCACATTTTGCGCAAAGTATTGTAGAGGCACTGACAGTCACCGGATCTGCTGAGGTAGCTGGTTGCAACCTGGAGTAGATTTTATATTCAGCCGACTCATAACATCTTTAGTCGTGATGTAATGGAAAAATAATAATAATAATAACAGATGCACACTGTGATTCAAACTTTTGATAGACTGTTTAGTTACCTCCACTCGAGGATCTGTAACGCTCTCAAAGTCCCAAACACATGATCCAAGTGGAACGAACACTCCCCAAAAACAATGACGCATATTACTCGTTCACTTTACATTTGCAGACGGAGCGCTGCGATCTGTTTACATGAGGTCACCGCCGACTGAATGAGAAACGCACGTCTGCAGTAGATACTGACCGTTTAATATGATATAGATGGTGAGGAGCACACAGAATCCCGGCGGGGCAAGAACAACCATTAAGCAGTAGATAAGTGCAAAGAAGAAATAAAAATATTGTACGTGAATGTTGTGAATAGCGTGTGGTGTGATCTATCTCATGTATCCCTTAATCATTTAAGGGTCCCTTAATCATTGAAGGGTGCGATTCCTAGCTCACTGTCAGAAAAGCATAATTCGTCAGCTGTGTCCGTAGCGCGTGTGCTGCCTTCGGAGACAGCTGATTCTGTTGAGCTGGAATCTCGGTCGGTCGAACTCTCACCATCAGAAGTCCACACCCAAGTTTATTTTTACATTTTCAACGGCTCCCTATTGCTGTCTTTGTCAGTTGTACAAGGAATGGAAGAGAAACACTACTGACATTGTTACAGGCATTTTTTTTGTTTCATTAAATTCCAAATCAGTTCAACGGGATTTAAGTCGCAATGATATGGAGGTAGGCGTAAAACTGTAAATCCATGCTCGATTAATAACCTGTCTACTGTATATACTGGTTCAGATTTATGACATCTCACTAATTTTAAAACAATCACTATTTCCCGGACTGTCTTAGCTGGCGTCGGCATTGGTCAGATGCTGATTGACATCGGGACAATTCGTGTATTCTCGGTTGTGTTCGGGCCTTCACTTTCAAAACAACATTAGTTCCTAATTCTGCCGTCTGCAAATGTAAAGTGAACGAGTAATACTGGACTTTAGAATGTTATACGACTAACAAATTCAAACTGATTCCACAATAAGAAAACAAACAGGTTATTGTTATCCGGGATTTGGAGAAAAAACGAGTCTCCTGGTAGATGTGGCTGTGTCGAGCGATCAAAACGTGCCACGCCGGCCCACGGTGCTGCCACAGGCGTGAGATGATATTACGACGTGTCTCTTCCGACGTAAACATAATCTTCGGGGCTCGAGTCCATGCCTTCTTGGCTGTCCGGGTGACACCGCGTCGATGGCTGAGAGGTCAAGGTTAGTTAGTTAATGTCTTATTTTACGTGGCGAGACTCGGGCCATTACGCTCGCTCTTCCGTCTGACCATGCAAATTTCACTACGCTCCTTTCACCAACTAGCGGAGAAAGAAGGTATTATCTCGGGCGACGAAACCGGCGATTTGAATTTAGCTCAGAGGCGTCATTTAGGCTTGAGGATCTTTTACATGCAAGTAAATCTACTAACATGGGACAGCCGGCTTTACTTTCCCTCCGCAGGAAGGCATACGAAGGATTTTTTCGCCCTTAAAAATCCACGGCTTCGATAGGGTTTGAACCCGCGAACTTGGGTATGACCGTCCGGTACGCTAACCATTACACATTCGAATCCGCGAGGTTTAGCCTGTCATGTCGCAAGTTTCCTCAAGTGAGACCGCAGTTCTTCCGACGTCCTGGTCATAATTCATGCGCGTGTTAGCGCCCAGCAGGCGCCAGCAGCCGCCAGCAGCCGAGGTTCTTTTAATTCCAATTGTTGGAAATAGATGACGTTCTACGGGAGGAACCCCTCCCCCCAGGCCATGTAGCTGCATGAAAGAACGTATCTTGCATTTTCCTTCTTTCATCAAAGAAAATATTGTATTTGGAAATTACATTCAAAAGAACAAACTGTGTGATGAGGACATTCCTTCCGTCTCCTGAGAATTCACCACGGAGGGATTGATATCATTGTTGATTAGTGCAAAAAGAGGAAATGACAAATATTTTTAACTTTACAGTCGATGATGTTTAAGGGTATTTTCTTAATTTAGTTTTCTTTGTAGATGGGGTTAGGAGAATGTTATTTAGTATTTTAAGTAGTTTAATCTACTCTTTTAAAATTTAATTTGTTAATAAATGTTTTATTTCAACTTAAAGTTAAACGTATATTGGTTTTAACATAGTTCAGTAAGTAATATAATTTGAAGTCTGTCAATGTGTATTAAAGCAATCGCCGGTCCTAAATTATTAATTGCTATTATTTTTCCATCTTTAAATTAATTATTAGTTTACTAAAGAGGAAAAATATCACTTTATGAAAACACTTAATGAGCTACGTAAATATATTTTTCTACACACTTTAAAATCCAGAAGTGTAACAAAATATATAAAATATAACTCATATTATTTTGCAGATCTATATTTTCCCTTTCAACGTTTTTGAGATATTACTGGTCTCTTAGATTTATATCTCGTGTTCTTTTCTTTATTTGGTATGTTTTTCTCATATATGGTGTTGTAGCCTCCTCGTAATCTTTCACTTCATCAGAATATATATGTTTGCATATTCCCATAAAGTTTATGAAAACACGAGTTATCCAGTAAAGATCCAGGAAATCTGAGTTTTTCTTATTACAAATCCCGCTGGGTAGCGCATATCTGGTGTCAAAATAACTTTTTCTTTTATTTTTTCTTAAAACTTAAAAGTTTTAAAAAAAGAAAATCAAGGAGAATTTTCTTGTAATAAGCCATTTAACATCCCTCCAGTTTACAGTATTCCAGTCAAATCTTGTTTGCACAAAGCAGCAATGTTCAAAAAATATTTCTTTTACTAAAAATAAACGTTTCTTTCCAGATTGCTTAATAAGTTGTACCTATTCATGAGCTTGGTGAAAATGTCCCTTAATTTTTTGAGATTAAATTATTTTTAAAACCATAGCCCTCTTTTCCCTGCAACATGTATATGCTTTTATCATTTACCCAAAATTAACGCAAATAACTTAATGTAAAATTGTAAAAATAATAATAACTCTATAGGTAAGTAGATTTAACTTCTTTTTACATGCCGATACCGATTTAAATACTCATTTTTTCCATTTTCGGAAATAACATAACAGAAAACATAAAATACCATTCAGAAAGCAACTTCGAAGGGGGAAATGCCTAACAAGGGTATTTTTAACAGAAGAAAAAGATTCAAGAAGTTACGAATGTGACCGGTGTCATCCTCAGGAGCGGCAAAGATGGAACAACTCCCGCCCGGAAGCGGAAGTGGCGTCATCTCCCGCAGCGTGGGGATTCGCGGGAACGACGTCATTTGTCTGTGACGGGCTGGGAGAGATTGCGCGGTGGAAGGCTCCTCTGAGAAGGACGCGCGCTCTCTGATTTCAACTGCAATTCTTAGATGATCAATAAAAGCCCGTGACTTATCTCCAAGGCACAAGCTCAAGAAGAATTTCTTTGTATCTGGAAACTCTCTCGTATCTGACTGTCTGGCAAACTGCATTTACCACGAAGACTTTTCGAACGAAAAACTGTCTGTCCCGTGTTTTGTTTGACGCATTGTTTCAACACGAAAATCGCATTTTCTGACTCCATTTGCTTATTTACTCACGTCCGGCTCTCAAAGAATTTATCGGCAAAATTGGAAAGAAAGTTCCATTTTCCTGCCTTAAAAACTGTCTCTACTTTATTATTTTCCCTATCATGAACACTGCATGTAACATTCAACTGTTCATTGACGTCATTCTGTGCTACTGAAACTTCCAAATTCCATGCTGTTCAACCATTGTAGTTCTTGTTTGCACCTTACTCAAAATAAATTATTTTATTTATTTACGTCGGCTGGCTCGGACTACGCTAAATTACGTTATATTTGCATCATAATATACACAGTTCCGACGCCATTGCACAGTCTTTTGTCACTGTAACAATACTATAGGTTTCATTTGTGGAAATTATGTTCGTATATATCTTAAGTGAACCACTTGCGAACTGTCACAGTGTAGCAAAGGCAAATTCGTTTTCAATAGTTTATGAACTTGCAGTCCTTTCTGCGGGGACACACATGGCAATATTCCTTTTTTAAAGAACTAATTATACAGGCACTAACCTTCTCCGACTGCTCTCTAGATCAATAGATACCAAAATAAGATTTCTTCGAGAGCGGCCAGAGTTGGCTGTACGAGAACGGTGGATTTTCCACGAAGCGATTACGCATGATGTTGGTTTTGATTTGTTTAGTTATATTTGCGTTGACAAAGTTAAAACTCTCACTTCGATTTAAGAAAAGTTCTAATAGTAAAGGTCCTAAAAGATGAAAGACGAAATTTTTAAACGAAGACATCCCTCACCTGCGTAAACGGGACAAATTGAAACGCGCTCTAGAAAAACAAAAGAAAATGTGCAGAAATATAACCACAGAGTTCGCTGAAGTAGCAAGAAGGAACGAAAAGCTGTAGGTAACATTTCTTGCTCTTTTGGAACCGAGAAGTCGACCGGAGAAGTCGCCAGGCGAGGACGAATCACTACGTTAATAGTGCCATCGAGCATCGAGCCATCGTTTCTGAAGCAACAGAAAACTCTTCGAAGAGATATAGAAGAGGTAAATTGCTTTGTATTAAGATGAAATGTAAATAACTGTGAGACTATTTAAGAAATTTCATGCACAAATTGTAAAGGTGGGAAGTGGGAAGTACGTAGGAGCCATGTGAATACTAAACGCATACCATGGATGTCCCCTTCTTTTCCAGTTTTTTCTCTCTTTATATTGATTGTTCTTTTTGGCTTCAGTTGTTCTTTCATTGGTCGTATCTTGGCGTGGGATTTCACTGAAGCTGGTACAAATTCTGAAAAGAACGAATTATAAAATCCCTACCCAAGCAAACGCTTGGCCACACGGCGACGACGTTGTAACAGTGGAGGGGTCAGACAAGGTCGCGAGGCGCGCCGCACAGCTGGCTGCCGCGACGCTGCCCGATTTCAACTACTGTTCCTGAAGGTCGCATACGCCACAAATAAAGTTCCAAACGGATACAGTATTTTGAATTCTCGTCTAAATTTGTATAATTGAGGAAAAAACTTAGGAATCTATTATCAATTGTTTGAGAAGTTTTGAAAATGACATAAATGATTAATGTATCGTTCACGACTCGAGAATCATAAGTGAAAGATACCTACGAACGTATCATGCAGGCCGTGACAGCGACGGCCGGCGGTAGCGAGGGGTACCGTACACTGCGGATCAGCCATCTATAGAACCAATCATTCTTATTTTGGAAAAATAAGCAGAAACAATTTAGTAGTACTAAGAATTTGTAAAAAGAATTGTTTCAATTAGTACGTTTGTAATTTTTTCTGTAAAAGTGAAAGACAGATTAAGCAGTTTACAGGATTCACTAAAAATCATTTATGGAAAGCTTGGGTCCATGTAAAAAAAGCAATACAATCCATGTTTTTGTTTTTTTAAGTAAATGCGTGAGTATAGAAAGGAGAAAAGTTAAGATAGGATTTTTTTATTTTAAATCTCGGTGAACAAGATAGCATAGAATTATTTTTTTATTGTTAGTAGCAAATACGTGTGTACAAATGGGTTGTAGTTATAAGATATTTTCTTTCATACAGGTTATTGTGGAAGTGTATGTTTCTTGTATGTAATGTCTGTGCAGAAAGATTCAGAGATTATAGTATAATTTTTTTTTAAAAAAACTATTTAATTTTGAGTGATTTCGTGAATCCCAGACTGCAAAGTATCCATGACCCTGAATCGTGCATTTTTTTGTGTTCACTTTCATCCGACTGTGATAGGTTGAATCATTGAGGAGATAAAATTCTTTCCCACGACAGTCGGTCATATTATATAACAATTTCTCAAAAATGCACTTTTATCCCGAGTGGCGTTTATGGCCTTCGGGGTTTTATATATACATCACGACCTTGAAATGTAGTCACACCTCGTAAAAATAGATATTACCAGACCAAATTACAAAATACACTTTTTATTCTGTTTGAACATGCTTCTATTACATAGCACAAAATATACACTACGATAACAGAAAAAATAATATACAATACATTCTTATCACTTGCACACAACTACAAGAGAATTCAATAATATTCATATAGAGTAAAATATGTCTATACCGGAACCTGAACAAGCCGGAAACCTGCCTTAACCGGAAAATTTCTTCGGCCCGAGAAGTTAATGGGATTCTACACAGCATAAAACGGAACCTGTCCAATGCGGAAACGGAACAGGGGGGGATATATATAAAACGGAATTCCTGACAATTTAATGTAGCGGTAGAGAGACGCGAGATATTCATAATGGAATGAATGCGTCTGCAAGTCTTGAAAAATCTCTGTCCTTGTGACACGCGATTTAATCGTGTCAATCGCACAGTGAAAGAGAGGATTCAGCTGTCAGATAGAATACGACCTTGGGTTCGCTTATCTCTCAAGGCGTAGCGATGATGTGAAGGTGAATGTCATCAGCGGAATCCGTGGCACGGGTAGCACGACGAAATCACCCCTCAAGAGAGCTGTAGGTGGTCAAAGTCGCCCTGACCGCCTTTCACAAGAATTACATTTAGGCGGGATTTAGATAAATACATTTAAGAGCGTTTGTTTTTATTTATTATTTACATTTTTTGTTTTTTGTGCATATCTTCTTTACATGCCCTTCCATCAATTTGGAAAACGGTGCGATTACTATGATAGTTACCTTTCCCGACAGCAATTGCGCTGAGAAGCTTGTGGCATGCCACGATGCCACGAAGCGTACCTCTAGTACAGCCAAATATGAATGTTTGTAGAACAAATGAATCGCCTAACTCTAATGTCGAAACTGAACAGCTGAGTGTCGTTACAAGTGTCGAGAGTGAAGTTAATTTAGATAAATGTTAATGCCTTATTAATAAATATAAATGACTTACCTGATCGGGGAATGTGAGTAGCATGTGTTGTTAATGTTAATCGCGTATCGTGACGTGGTAGCTGTAACGTAACATAAGATTGAGAAGTACGACGCAAGGCCGTCCCACTCAATACCCAGCTGTCAATCACATTCTTATTTTATTCGTACTTAAAACAAAGTTCTACTGCGTCTATTTATCTCGGATTGAATTCTGATATATACACATCATCAATGTACACAGGCCAAAATAACAAATCAACACTAGCCAAAATATTGATATGAGAGTTGGATCCTTGCAAACATTCCGCTATTTGTAGTTCATTGTTTTAAAAGTGAAATTAATTTCATACCAGATTCAACATCCAACGGCCAGGTCCTGAACTGTGCGTTATCCTGTGAGCCCAGTATACCTTCTGATATGGTGGGTGTGCATTCGAATGTTGCTAAGCATTTATTATCAATCAGAAAAACTTAGACCCGTGATTATTCAATTTCACTTAATATTAAATTGTCAGCTTGATTTTACATTAATTTCGGAATATTCCACGTTTCTATCCATTCGTTTTATCTTAAAAATTGGCTAAAATGTATACGACAGTACATTTTTTTGGCAAAATCGCAAAATGGGACTTGTCGATGTGTTCACATCAAGTTGCGATGTGTTCACATCAAGTTGCGATGTATTTGCACGTAACAGGTAATGTTGAACGGTCAGCATAACAGGGATGGCTCCTTTAATCCTTACCAATTACTCTAAAACAACACTAAAACACAACACCACACAATGGAAACAGTGCCTTGAGATCCCATTACACAACTTTGAATAACGTGAAAGCTGAATGTACTCCGACACGGGCGTTGGCACAATTTAATGCAGAAGAATCTTTCTCCCGTGGAACTTCCGCACTGAGCATCCCACATGGCGTTGAGGCCCTACATAACCTCAAATTACTCCCGCAGGGGCTGCCCGCCAGCCCTACCGCAAAGCATCCGGTACGCCCACGCACTCTAGCGGACTCCGTCATAAAGCGCGCCACACGCCCGCCCTCTCACCCGCGAGAGAGCACCATCCACCCCGCCCGTTCGATGCCAGGCCGGGAGGAACCTAGAGGGATGGGGCGGAACGCGGCCAGCAGGGATATAAAGGGATGGAATGGGGTGAAACAGGTGGACAGGGTAGGGGGGCCGGGGCGGGCAGGTGTAATGGGACTGCTGATGCGGCGCGGGGTTGGCAGGGATGGGCTGAGTGGATGGGGAGAGAGAAAGGGTGAGTGCGGGCCTTGGAAAGGACGGCAGAGCCGGTGAGGAAAGGGCGGACGCGTCAAACGGGGGGGGGGGGATGGAGGAAGGGAGAGTGAGGCGGCGAGGGGCAAGTGCGGAGCGAGTAGAATGGGACGGATAAAACATGCGGATCAGAGCGACGCGGTGCGCGGTGTGGGAAAGTGAAGTGGGGCAGGGCGGAGCAAGGCAGAAAGGAGAGGAAAGGGTTGGAGCGAAGTTGATAAGGGCGGAGTGGGGAGGGGGCAGGGGGAGGCGGATCGAGGAACGGGGAAGGGTGGGGTGGGTCGGCATGGGGTGCCCCAGGCGAGTGGTTAGGGCGGAAACGGCGAGTGCGGGTGAGACTGGGAGAGTGGAGCGGGGCAGCCTATTAGAGCCAGGTGGACGGGGAGTGTTCGCGTTAGCGAATGGGCGGGCGAGCGCGGTGGCTTGCGGTAGGCGCAGCAAGGATCGGCTATTACGCCCCCGCGTTGTTTGCGCACAGAGGGGTTTCCGCTCGCACAGCGCCCGCAGAACCGACATGCCCCTCTCCGCCAGCCCTGCTCACCCCGCCAGCCCTGCTCACCCCGCCCGCCCCACCCGTCCCGCCCACCCCGCCCGTCCCGCCCGCCCCGCCCGTCCCGCCCGCCCCGCCCACCCCGCCCGCCACGCCCGCCCCGCCCGCCCCGCTCGCCCCGCCCGCCCCGCTCGCCCCGCCCGCCCCGCTCGCCCCGTCTGCCCCGCTTGCCCCGCCCCTCACCGCCCCGTCCGTCCCGCCACGCCCCGCGCCCCACTGCTATCCCCGCACTGCCTGCCCCGCCCTCCCCGTCCCGCCCGCCCCGCCCCGCCCCGCCCCGTCCCGTCCCGTCCCGTCCCGTCCCGTCCCGTCCCGCCCCGCCCCGCCCTGCCCTGCCCACCCCACCCCGCCCTGCCCGCCCCGCCCTGCCTCTCTCCGCTCCGCCTTCCCCGCCCCGCTCGCCCCGCCCCTGCCCCGCCCGCCCCACCCACGCAAGCACAACGCGCATGAACGACAGTCCAAATCAGACGGCTCCCTCTCCCCACCTTCCCTCACCATTCCCTCCGCTCGGCCCGCTACTCTCGTTCCTTCTGATTCTTCTGCTCTGCTCAC
This sequence comes from Acheta domesticus, assembly GCA_031308135.1. NCBI lineage: Eukaryota > Metazoa > Arthropoda > Insecta > Orthoptera > Gryllidae > Acheta > Acheta domesticus. Next base: position 77,090,874 of record JAHLJT010002630.1, on the reverse strand, counting down.
TCTTTCTTCTCCTTTTGCCTCATCCACTCTCTTCGTTCATACTCCTTCTGCTGCTCCTTGCCCGACTCCACTCCACACCCCACTCGCACCGCGGATCCGCTCTCTCCATTCCGTCTCCCTCGGCCCCCCCCCCGTATCGCCCGCAAACGCTACAGAACAATGCAACAGATACATTCAGAAATGCATTTACCTAAATATTGTGAAAAAACACATTTTTATGTAATGTTTTGAATCGTATCTAAGGTGTTTTTGATTATTGGCCGCTCGAAAGTATTCGTGTCAAATTTGAGGGTAAACACACATGTGTTGCTTAAGTTTTTTTTCATGTAGAAACGTACGACATACTCACACTTTTACATGTACTAGTATTTATGTATTTCAGGGTTGGTTAAGACATTTGCCACCCACCGGTGTTCCCAGACCTGATCCCTGTTTTTATTTATTATCCATCCCCGGAGGTAAGGGATACTTGTGGGGCGCACGACGCATTTCCATTACCGTATCTAGCATACCTGGCGTGCCTAAACGTTTGTTTCGTTACGCAGTTGTAGAAACTGAGACGATTCTAATGAAAAACTACAAATTTATTTTCCCCCAAACGGGAATCGAACCCAGGATCGCATCGCGGAAAGCTAGCACGCTCATCGTGAGCCACTCGAAGAGCTTCACTTTTATGTAATAATAAAAGATATATTATTCTAAGTCGTTGGCAGGGCATCTGCTGTCGAGACAAAGAACGTTTGCAGCAGGCGCTGATAGTTGGACTCCTCTGCGCTCGGAAGTTCTGATAAATTGCCCTCTTTAATCGGATGCAGAGACGCACGCCTGCACTTAGTGACCGCCACGCTAGGACACACGCGTGCAGGGTTGCCAGTATTTACTATTTGTCACCAAATTGGCGACTTTTTAGAGGTTTTGGCGGCTAAAATTTACTTTTGGTGTTTTGGCGAGTTTTTGGCGATTAAAAAATTCACTGTGTAGCACCGTGATACTGACTCAGTCTCTATTTTTCTTATGATAAAAATAGATATAAAGATACTTTATCTTTATCTGTAAAGAAACTTTAATTATATTTGCATTTTCATTTAAACTAAACTGACTTGGTTACTATGAACCACTGTGTAGCACCGTGATACTGACTCATTCACTATTTTTTAATGATAAAAATAGAGATAAAGATACCTCTTACGCTGTATGTATTTTGTTTCAAAGTTTTAATTGTAAATAAGGATATTTATACGCACAATAACTTGTTCCTTCATTTCAATAAATGATTTCAAATATTTGTTAATTGGCGCCGTAATGGCGACATCTGTCAGATTCTTGGCGGAATTTGGAGATATATCGTAATGTAGATGGCGATAAAGCACATTAAATTACTGGCAACCCTGCACGCGTGTGCGTACGACGGGAGTGCGGCGTGCTGACGCATTTCTTGATTGCGGAAGGTCAAACAGAGACAGTGGGCGTCGAGACAGAGACATGAACGTCGATAGCAAGAAGTTTTAATTTCTTGATGCAATTTCCATTCCTTTAAGCGTTGTGTACACTCCACCTCAGAATAAATGTTACAAATTTCTAAGTCATATAGGCAGGGCCCGGATGATCACTTTTTGTCAGTAAATGCTTGGTGGGAAATATTATGTCGTTACAAGTATGCTATAAGTTGCCTGCAAATTAGGATCTCTTATATAGCGTCATTTTTTGAGATTTACCACTACATGTTCATTGGGTCCAAGTGGTCATCTTCGACTCTTCTACATTCCCTAGATGTTTGCAACATTTATTTTAAGAAACATTGTTGTTAACAGTTCAGCCGATGTGACCCCCCTAACACTCGATAGACTGTAAACCTCAAGGTGCGGATGTATGTCCTAAATAACGATACCCGAAAATCCGGGGTAGACAAATTTTTAAAAATTGAAAGAAATAGAAACATAAAAATTGTTTGAAAATATTCGCGTATGTTATAACACAGCACAAGTACAGTAAGTAAAAGGCAAGGCACTCAGCACGGACAACTAAAGCCTCGCCTTGCCCTGATAGTCGCCAATGCTGCTAAAAATAAACGGTGATCGGCATGCCGCCTCAACAGCCGCTCCGCTTATCAAGAAGACGCCACAACTTCTATACTCCGATTAAACACAGTGGCACTTGAAGGACACGAGCTGGACGGAAAGGGGGACATTGTCACCCAATCGTTACGACTCGTCACCTTGTGAAGTGTCCTAGCACACAAAATTGAAATGTTGGTAATCCCCATTTATTGAATCTAGAAATTCTAAATATTGTTCATTTTGAATAAATTTTATGAAAAAATGATTATCAAACCGAAAAGAGAACTTTCTAGAATTAAAAATAATATTTTTACAAGTACAAATCGCTATTTCTTAAAATATGCTCATTAAGAATTAGATCCATTCACCTCCAAGGCGATGAAAGTTTCGATATTGGAGCTCCCGATTGGATAGAAAAATGTCCCGATCTCCTTCCAGTTTGGGATCTATAAGTGCCACTACGTTGAAATCGGATTACACGCATGACTGCCGACGATTCATTGCCCCACCCATCCGCCGCACTCCGCCAGGACACCATCCGCCCAACGTGATAAGAAACGAGCGGCGTCGCCAAAGCGAGAGGACGGGGAAGGGCGCACAGAACAAGCGGGGAAAAGTTCACGGCCATTTCCCGATAAAAGCACGCACTGTACTTACGGGACAAATGGCCTGCTTAGTTGACGCGCCCGGAATCACGAACAATCAATAAATCAACCGATGTACAGGTCGGCGCTGGATCTCAACAAAAGAGCGGGAGAAGATCACCGATACCCCCCATGATAAAAAACCTTGACTACATTTACTGGACTAAAGAGCACAGCTGTTGACTATCCGGAAACACGATATAATTAATAAATCCCCTGTAATAACTGTCCTCCGTCGTTCACACGTTTTTCAAACTTGTTACACTCTAATGCTCGCCGCCAGGGACACAACTTACAAAATCTATCGCCTGTGTAGTTGTTTTATCTTTAAAGTTTCTTCTGGCGACTTCCACGATGGCTTGCGATGGTTTGTCCCTCCAGCATTGTGAAGGAAAGACTCATTCAAAGAACTAAACGAATACGTGGAAGTTTATTTTATTGTCCGGGTGCCTTATGAATAAAATATAATTGGAAAAACGATTCCAATTAAAACAAATGAGCTAACGGAGTTTGGCAATTTAACATTAAGATTATATTTTGAAGAGATCGGTTTTTATGTCACAGCTTAACTCCGAAAAATAGCTAATTTGCGTAACATCAATTCAGGCATACGATGAAATCTTGTGGTACCGTGTAAACAAAAAATTACGACTAACAGTGAAATTTGAAACTTCACATCTTGCCTCTCACTAGAGTTAGAATCTTCCCTGCAGAATTCTGATCCCTGTTAATCACCATTATAACATCTATTTCTCTTCACTATATTTCACGTACCCTATCCACCTAGTGTTGGATATTATCCGACATAAGTTTGAAGTATGTCCCAAAGCGGCTCCTACCTCGAACTTAATCCATCCACTTTAGATCATTCATCACCTAATTTGCCATATTCGGTCATTAGTAGCATCATATGCGACTTCAGCATTTTAACATTGAATTCGCAAAAGGTTTGATCACGTCTTGAAAATACTCGTAAAGGAATTTCGTAACTTGAGCTTCCAGTGTCTGTGTATACTTGGACTGGTTTTATATTCAATATTTGGTTCGTTATGTGGCTGGAAATTAACAGATGATTAGACCAACAATTAATAGAGGATTTAATTATTCTGGGTTCTTTTACATGCTACAAGTTTTACATGACACAGTGAAAATGTTATACCTCTTAAAAATTCTTTTGCAAGTGTGTTATCCTACAAGCTACATGCTCCATCCACTGAGGCCGGTAAGAACACAAAATTGAATATTGCATTATTGTACGAAAATTATAGATACAATGGAGTCTCGGTTATCCAGTTTTATCTTATTCGACTTTCCGTAGGATCCGCATTGTCTATTTATATTTCTTCAGACTGTACCACTTCGCAACAAGGAAGTAAGAAATTTGATAAGGCCGCGACTCTGATAAGGTAGCGAACTCAGGCAGATAGGTCCAGTATACAGCTTCTCTTCGTCTGTTTACTCAGAGCAGTGCAGTTTGTCGTGTGTCTGTGTAACGGGTTGAAAAATGTTGTTGTGTTATTGAAAAGTCTAAAATTTTGGAAATATGGGAACGGAAAAAAAGAAAATTTGTACAAAAACTTGAGGGGTACGAGCGTAGTATGAAAACTATTTCAATTTTAGCATGCAGAAAACCTCAAAAAGGACTTTATAAATATCGGAAATCCAAAATTTCACATAAAAACGTAGTTAAAGATCTAGATAAGCGATATTCTGAGACTCTTCCACATATAGAATATTAGTATAGTAGCCTTTTAAAAGGTGCATTGTTTTTCTGCACAGAAAAATACTGACAAGAGTGCAGCATATACGTATTTAAAAGTTCTTAAAGGTAATTTTTTTCGTGATGACCAAAATTGTTGAAACCCCACATTTTACTAAATATTTTACACAATGATTGCATAAATACTTGAGTGAAATGTGTTTTGAACTGTTAAGTTGTTTCTCGATAAGTGAATGAAAATTACATAAAAGTGTAAAAGTGTTTAAAGTGTCCTTTTTGACTTCATGGCAGCAGCACTATCCTGGACGTTTTGGAATCTCTGAGGTATTCCTACGGAGGTGGATTTACTCAAGGAAATGCGGAGTGGGCAGAGAACAGTGTGAAGGGAGGGGATGAAAAGGCGTGGGAGGAACAGGCGAGATGCAGTTTAATGCATACATTCGCCGAAAGGAGCGCTGGGAGTAGCCGCAGCGCGCACAAGCCCGTGGCCGAGAGATTTGTGAAATCGACGTAGGTGGCAGCATTCCGGAGGATAACGTCGCAGGAGCAGTGGGCGGAATCGGGGAGGGAAATGTAGGGCATGCATGGTGCATTTCCAGAAGAACGAACTGCTCGTGGGTGTTACTTAGCTTGAGAGTTTACTAATCAATGCCTATGACTAGTAAGTTTTTTAAACTCGTTAAGTTTTATTATAAATTCCTACGATTATGTAGAAAATAATACGAAGAAAATAATTTGTAATTTTTGTAATAGTTCTTTTTGAAACAATGATGACATAAATGAAGAAACTTACTGGTAATAATAGGACGATAATAAAAAAAACTATGAATTCAATGCATAAGTCGAGTTCATGCCATTGTTTATTGGGATCCCCAACGTCACCATTCCGAGAATTTACTTACTTTCAGGAATGAATTTTGAAAGCTTTAATCTAGTTTTAGTGTTCCAGACTTTAAATTTAAGAATTAAACAGAAAATATTTTCAACGATAAAATGAGTACAACGTGTTTATGCATCACATTTGTGGTAATTGCAACTGCAGAAATTCTACTATAGTTCTAAGGTTACGGGGAGTTATGGTCTTATTTTTCTAATTTTATGTTTAATATGTTTTACCCTATAGCCAGCATGCAATATTGTGGATGAGGTTTTTAATGTCATCAATGAACGAGTGCCCCTCCAAAATACGTTTTCAAATTATGTCAATCTGCCAGATGCTGTCATATTTTGCAAAAAAAATACCCTAAAAATGTCAACGCTTTGGGTAAGGTAGTAACGTTTTATTGTTGCACAGCAATATTCTCTTTTGTCCAAGGAAAGCGGTGTTCAAAAGAGACCATTAAAATTTCTTCGGTGATTTCTGTTACATAGTAAAGACAAAAAAATCTACATCGACTGTTTCGTTGCAACTGCCTTTCTAAATAATTAAATATAATTCAAGTTTTCAAAGTATAGATTGTGTTCGAGTATTTTACTTGATTTCCTACAGGAACAAATGGCACATGTGCAAATCTTCAAATAAATAAAATGTATAATGAAACGTATCAACATGCTGCAGTGAGATTTAAGCACACAGTCGTTGACAAACATCTTCCAAAATAGTGGTTTTTTTTTGTTTATATATCGAACGACACATAAACTGGTTATTTTAATATTAACCCATTTCTTCTCAAACAGTGAATTACTATATTTATTTAATACATTATAGTTAAATATTGATAATACGTCTCCTAAGATAGCAAAACCGGTTTGCTAAAAATATTTTGATTCTTGGTTGAAGCTGAGCGGCACGTTGCGTATACGCAACGTTGGGAGTTCTCCGGAAAGAAAGTGTACTGAACGTTCTGTTTATAAATGTCGGTATTTTCTCCATTAATGTCTACTAATTTTACTAATATGCAAACAGAATTCAAGTTAATGCAGAAAGTTGTAAAAATCAAATGGAATTTAAATGTATTTTACATTACATATTCCGAAATTGTCCGATTCTAACGAACATTGCGTTGCCTGTATGCATGCTTCTTACTACTATTTTATTATAATCAAAAAATGGACCTTGTTTGTCTTTCTCTTTTCCTCCTCTTACTATAATTCCCTAAATATCAATGTATCACACCGCAAATTGCAATTTGTGGGTTAGATGGCAATTTGAGTGCTACATGGCGCTTCTAAGAAGAAAAAGTATAAGTATGCACTCGAAATCAATACCATTTAGAATTATTTCGGTAGTTAGAATGTAAATAATCCTTGCTTAGCAGGATCTCTAACACATCAAAAACTCATTATGCTTCTCTATAATGTAACCATGCACAACTTTTGTTTTGAAATAATTTTTGGGGTTCGAATCGAACGGTCTGATCCCCTTTTCTCTCAGTTGCCATAATTCTATTCGCATAGAAATCCGCGTCTGATAAAGGACAGAAAATAATGTGATACATACAGAAGTTTGCCAAGAAACAGCAAGTGGTGTTTTTATTTTTTTAACAATTTCCGTCAAATTGCCAATTACTTCATCTAAGACAAAACATTGGTGCTTTCTTTGATATTCCACTATGATCATTAAATGGTTTCAAAAATTTTTTTTCACCAGTCAATATGCACTACACCATGAAACCAAACCTCTCTTAACTCACATGTTTTAGCTGAATGTCGCCCCAAGTACGAAACTATTTGCTCATAAGTGCTGATACGTTTTGTCTAAACGCTACGGATTGCAAATGTTTTTTGTTCATTCACCAAAATATGGGCTCAATTTTGCAGTTTACTATTCTTTACCTAAGATTTTTGACCGAAAATGTAGATATATTTTTATTTCTTCAAATTTGTTTCAAAACTTTCTTTTTTTTTCGTAAATGGTATCTTCGAAAGACCGCGCAAACTGTTTCATACAGGAAGTCATAATATGCCATGCCTTGTTTTAGAGCCAAGAAAACTAAAAAGATGATGTTCTTTGGCATATCCGTCAATGGAACAAACCAAGGAGAGCTTATTCTACCAAATATTACATCTTTTTTCAAAATACTAAGCCCTCATGAACCATTTGTCGCGGCGCCATAGTGGAATTTGGCCGTTTCCAATTCTGCCGGGAAACTCCCAAGTTGCGTAAACGCAACGCAACATTTATTTGTCTATAAAAATCGTTTTCAAAATCACATTCAATTCAAACATTCACACATTTATTTGTACATATTATATTTTGCAATGTGATAACAAAAATCCACATTGATCACCAATTTCCAGGTCAAAAGACAGATATCGTAAAGGAGTCAAAATAGGGCACGCGTCTTGATGGAGAAAAAAATGAAAATGAATATTCATGTATTATATATTTATCAAATAAAAGTAGTTTTAGAGTCATTAAAGATTGTATTTACTGTACAAAAAATTACAAATTCTTTCAAAGAATGGTATACGTAAAATAAAATAGTAAATATTGCGTTGCGTATATGCAACGTTGGGAAGAAATGGGTTAAACCGAAAAGTATCGCACGTCAAACCCCTCCTTCTTGGATATTATTCGTCTTTACAATACAACGTATGATCTATCCAATGACAATTTTAGAGCAGGGGTGACTACTCTTCAAGGACTCTAGGGCAGCGCCCGCCCCACAAAAATCAATCTAAAGAAATGTGGCGAACGTATTCTCATTATTTTAATATTTAATCACACTAAATCCATTTGCTCAATTTGTGTATGCCACCAGCGCAAGTTTTGAGGACGAATTTAATTTCATGCGCCTCTGAAAGCTAATGACCAATGTTTTTAGGATGGGTCCGATAGCTGACTCGCGTGGAGCCATCCTTAGCTATACATGCTATGAAATACATACATTTGGAAGAGTAGGGATACTATGAGCGTGTTTCTGGTACAATTTCATATGGTAGAGTCCGCGCCTATTAACTAAACTGAGAACAGGACTCTTTCGTCTCATTTAACAAAGAGTATCCTAGGAAAAGATTGTCAAACGTTCCCTAAAACCAATACGAGTACTTAAACTATGACTCAAACATAAAAATAAACCGGGAGAGATGGCTCAGTGCATCAACCTGATGTCACTGCAGTCCCTCTGACCGGGAGGTCCTAGGTTCGAGTCCCGACGGCGGCAGGATTTTCGACACTAGCTTGTCAGCTAGGTCGAAATGAGTCGCTGTCTGGAGAAGAATTCTAGCGGCCGGCTGTTCTGATCGGCAGTTTTCCGTGGTTTCTCCGATCAACACTAGGCGAATGCCGGAGCAGTACCCTAGCAAACGGGCCACACGCGATTTTTCCTTCGTCTTCCTTGTCCTGTCCTCTCCTCTTACACACACACTTACAATAACATGCACTACACTACCACACATGTCGGGACACCGGTCGGGAGCTTTCAGCTTGTCCCGGCTAGGGCGCTGCTACGCTGGTGGGAGATATCTGGTTGAGGCGAAACCCCGCTATATTTCACAAACGGGTGGAAATATCTTACTCAAAATTTGTGGTTTTCTTGGTATTCATTTATACTATCTATGTGTCAAATTTCATCAAAATCTAAAATGTTGAGGTAAAAAACTGTGTTGATTTAATATGGAATGACCCAGCTTCTTTCCTTTTACAGATTATTTTGACAGTACTATTCATATTTTTGCATTAATTATTGGCAAGAATATGAATTGACATCGTCCATGTTTTGCAGATTTCGGGAATCAAAATATTTCTGATATATGGTATACCTCAACATTTGGATATCACCCAACGTTGTGCATGTACACCTGCGGAAGATGAGGACAAGAGCCATTGCTCGGATGCACATCCTGGGGTGAGAAAACCTCATGGGAAAGTACAAATTGTGTGGAAAGCAGACCACTCGTGAGTTATACGTTGGGGAGGAGGAATGAGAGAAAAAAAACGTTGGAAAAAGAGTTTGAAGTTTTCTATTTCAATTCTGAAACAGTATTTTCTTGTACCACATTTATACATATGGAACTATTATAATCTCGATATTTTAAGTTGAATTTTACTTTTCCGTATGCGTACGTGTATACGTAATATAGGGAAAGTTATATAATGCTGCGCGAAAAAATGGCGAATTTTCGGCAGAAAAAAATTCGTTACCGGGCCATGATAACTAACTAGTGGTGTTACAGAATGACACAGACTTTCCCGTATTAGTTTTATATTTCCTTTGGTCTCGGCTGGCTATTCAGACATGACACATACTCTCGGCAGCTGCCATCTATCGCCGGCCAAATTACTTTTTTTTAATATTTTCTCAATTTTTCGGTTTCTTGATAGTAGAATGTAAATATTGTTTTAAGAATATTAAAGAACAGCGAAACCTCACCCTAAAAGGAAACTTTCTTTGAAAAACTTGGAGCCGTTTTTAAGAAAACGGCGTTTAAGCGCTACTAAAAATGCGAAATTTGAAGCTCGTTTTCACTAAACAGTTTTGAGTTTTCGAAACATTTCATTTGAAGCACTTTAATTCACAAATACAAAAGTGTTTACAAATTCTAGGAAATGTGCATATTAACGGTGTTGTAAACCTTTAAAAAAAATTACTAATACGGGAAAGTCTATGCCTTTCTGTAGCACTACTAATAGAAATCTCATTTTATTACAATGCTGCTGTAAAAAATTAAAATTTGCTTTGTTATAATCTTTTTGCAATTTAGAACATTTTATGTTGGGTTGAGCGAGGTGGAGCGGAGCGAGGCGATGCGGGTGGGGAGGTGGGGACGTGACGGGGATTAGGAGTTTGGGTATGGGTGAGGCTTGAAACAACGAGGCAGTGCGGAGTGTATGAGTAGTACGGAGTACTTGTTCGCAGTGAGACGTAATGGTACGGTTCAGAGGGAGAGACATTTTGATTTTTATGAACGACGTAATCCTTGGTACACCTTTCCTCGAAGGAGAAATAAATCCAACTGTCCCATGTTGTAGATTTACAGCATTAAAATATCCTCGACCCTAAAAGAATCCTCTGAACTAAATATTAATTGCCTGTTTTCGCGCCTAAGTAAAACCTTATTTCTGTGCTGGATCTGTAATGCCTTATTTGCTAGGCGCATAGCAAAATTTGTGTGGTCAGGCCTGAAGCTCGCCACATTAAAAATTAGGCATTGTTGAAATGATTTGGACATGTCGAAATGAGCAAGGTATTGGGGCAGCGCAGGGCGGGGAGGAAGAAAAATCGGGTTGCGGCGAAGCGGAGAGAAGAGAGAGCGGGCCGGAAAGGAGATCGGCTTGAAGCGGCTTTACGGGATGAGATTGGGACGGAGCGATGCGGGTCAGAGTGATGGGGAGTTGAATATCGGAAAGTAACATTGCAGACTGGGACGTGGCGACACATGATACGGGCATGGGAGATCGAGGCGGGGAGGGGAGGGAGAGTTATGATAAACGTAGGAGTGGGGCATAACTGTTGCGGCTGTAAACACCCGTTTGGAAAGCGCGCCGACCAGGCAGCGCACTGCGGCGGGCGAGACAACAAGGAAAGGCACCGAACCGTGGAAGACGCCTGCAAACGGGCAGCGAGGGAACACTCGGCGAGCCTACGCCCCAGAAGCGAGTCTGCGGCGCCGAGGACGTTATAAGCCGGCGCCGCCACCGCCACCGCCGAGGAGTGTAGAAATTATTGAAGTGCCCTGGTGAGAGTTGTGACTAAGTGATTGCGTGAACGACCCGGCTTAGATTTTGTTATTCGGTCTCTTGGTATATTGATTGACTGCGCAAGTGTTTGGTACATCTCACGGTATAACGGTAACTTGGCTTGATTAATGGTACATTCTTTTGGGTTACCGGAACGATACATTTTTGTATAAAAGCTGTGTGTGTAAAATAAAAATCTGGTTCACGAAGTCTGCCTGTTTTTTCTGAACATAACAATAACGACGCGGGGAGGTGTCGTGGAGAGGCATTAAGGGCTCGGGTGGGGTGAGGCGGGGAGGAGCAGGGATCGGGTTGGGCGAAGCGGGGAGGGGAGACAGCAGGGCCGAAGCGAGCATTGTGTGGTGGGGCATTATGGGCTGCAGCGGGGCAGGGAGAGGAGACGTTGCAGAGCGGGACGTGGCGACAAGTGAAACGGGCACGGGCAGCACATCGTGACGGGAGCGGAGTGTGCGGCAAAGCGGGAAGGGGTTGTGGAGGGGCGGAGAGTGCCGGGGGGGGGGGGGCAGGGAGCGCGTTGGGCGAAGCGGCGCGGGGGCGAGGTTGTGCGACCTGCTCTCCCGCCCGCTCTAATCCGCCTTCCGATACCACTCCAGCCGTGTACCCGTGGATTACGTGAACGAGCCCGGCGGCCGCAGGCGGCGCACAGTCGCATCGCTCCTTGCCAAGTCCGGCATCTGCCCCCCGCGCCGCGCGCACCCCGAAAAATACCCGCGGCAGTCTTCCTTCGTGTTTGCTCTGTCCGCTTCCAATCTGCGCCAAGTAGATTAGCGCGACCTGTGTTTTGTTTATAGCCCAAATCTCTGAAGTTTCGCTGGCGGTCGCCGCGACGCGGCGGATGCCGAAAAAACGCTTTAAATACTCGGTACAGTGCGCAGCGTACGCGGCTTGTTCAGTTGTTTAAAGCGCGAGTTGTGCGCCGCTGGTGGAGAATTTGTGAACTAGGCGTTAATTGTGGAGTCGGAAGGCAAGTCGAATGCAGAAAAGTGATACGTTGTGATAAACTGCGTATCTGGCGGGAGAAAAATACAAAACGCAGGTGTATTTGTTTCAAAACACATTCGCATTTTTCTTTCCTAATCTAGGAAATACGAAAGTTGACATTAATTCGCTTTCCGAGACAATATGATGAGAATTATCACCGAATATTTCCATAAAAAAAATCATATTAAAACAATTCAAACAGAAATTATAATAATTATGCATCATTTTTTTGTCGTTCTATTGAGCTAATTCGTTGATAAGAAACATAAAAACAGGACGTTTAGAATAATTGTACAGACATCTAGGGCATGTGGCGGAAGAGAGAAGACGAAGATCAGAAATTTTTTCCAATGAATGTACTACGTAATGGGAAATTTCATGTTATGTGATGTTTCCCCTGATTGTTAGGCAACTTCTCATACACCAGTGTTAGGCAGCTACACGAAACGCTCTTGACTGCGTCAGAACGTGACCTACCAAACTCTAGGGCCCGAAGGTTTGCATACTAATCAGGGGCAAATAGCACTTGTGTAACTTCGTTATATAAAATTTCTCATCATTTCTTCTTTGAAAAACGTATTAATTTTTATTCCTCTATAAGCCCTGAAAGTTTAAGATTTATTTGCCACACCTGTATTCTACGCATGTAAGTAGACTTTAAATATTGAATTAGGAGTTGTGACATCCCGCGCTTCCATTTACGTTAGAATTTTCCGTGCCTCTGCTAGGATATTAAATGATAAAACCTGCGTTCCTTCAATAATTTTGCATTTTCTGTTTTCTGTTTTTCTTCGAAACTAGTAAAAAATTGGTCATTGCAAGAATCTACGGCGTACGCCCCAGACTTTTTCTGTGCGCCCCTGATGTTACGATTGTAAGAAAATCATGTCTCCCAGACGTATGTCTCAATGACAAATTCCAAGATGTATTGTTAGTATTGATACCTTTTGAGAATGAAAGGAATTTCAGTTGGTTAAAAATATTACAGTATGTTTGTCTAATTTGTAATTGAAACTTGACGCAAGTACGCATTATTATTTTGAGACAATCAAAGTTCATATTTTTCCGAAGAAAGTTTTATTCCTCTATGAGAGGACGTAACATAACGTTTTTTCTTTCTCAACAACATTCTTCTGGAAAAATATGGACATTGTCTCAAAATGACAAAGGATACTTGGATCAAGTTGAAAAGGATTTCTGTGATTGCGTCAGCGATTATAACGAATATTCTACTTATACCAATAAATAACAAAATGCTCAGTAGCCGATTCAGATTCTGGCACCGATGCCTACATTCTCGCCTGTAGTAATACTCTTCATGTGCCGGTAGTCTATAACCATCACGCATTCAGATACCAATAGTTTTTAAGCGAGCGTCTAAGAGCAGTAAAAATGAAAACATGCCATCAGAACCATACTTTCAAATACATCGTATTTGTTATTATGTACAACGTAAGTTATTATTCAACGACCTTTCACTTTCAATTATTCCAGTTCTACTAGAGAAAAATATATGTAAATATGCCAAAATCGATCTGGAGATTTTGACGGAAACGCGCTTTTTCTTTTTTCTAAAACATTATTCTGGCAATGTTTTCATCTGTCACCACGTGAACATTAGCGACTAAATAATAACTTTTACGCATTTTTTGTGACAGTGTGTAAAAATTCGAAAACAATATTTTTTTCAAAATCGCTCCGAATTTGTCTTTAATTTTTTTGTACTGGCAAGATTACTACAAATTGAATTCTACGGATGACACAAGTGCAATTTTGATTAAAACTTTTCAATTTTAAAAATTAAAGATTGTGCTTTTTTAGTTAAGTCTGTGGTAAGAAGTGTCAAAAAACCGTCTGCAAATTGGTTAGGATATCAACCACAGAAATCAGCATCTCAACTCAGGCAAATATTTTTGCGAGTTTGAACAAGACAGGTAAAGATCAGAGTGAGAGGAAGTAAGATAAAAAAAGAGAATAAAGAAAGGAGAATGAGATGTAGAATGTATTTTAAAAGGCATCGACAAATAATTACGCGGGTAACAAGTATGTGAGAAATTAAGAACTTCTAGATATAATGATTAATAAAGGCAAAAGCTACGTTAAGGCTGATTAATAAAGGTAAAAGCAAAGTTTTGGCACATTGTTGTTTAATAACCACATTATAAGAACAAATTGACGAAATAATCTTTTTAGGGTTTCTATTTATAAGCAATACCCAAAACGGGTGCTATTTTACTATTAACACTCTACTTTTCCCTTCATTATGAGACATTTCTTGGATTCAGGAAGATGATATCGCTTAAAAAAATCGACTCGAGATGAATTCACAAAACAATAAAACAATCTACAACAATAACAAACATACATTCTGCAAGTTTTAAAATGTTTTTAAATATTTTATAATTCAAAGAGAATAAAGAAATAAAATTTCCATCACAGAAAAAATACAAAATTGTCTCGAAAAGATAAATTTCAAGAAGGTGAATGAAATTAACTGTCACATTACTTTAGAAAAACTCCCTTAAGCGACGGAAACAACATTCACGAAAGTGTTTTATCCGCTTTTTCTCGGCATTGCCCTTTTCAATTTCTTAAACTCTATCTCGGGAATTCAGCTGCAACTTCGTCCCCGCATTTCCAGTCGCTCCATGCCGCCTTCCTTCTATTCCAATTACACCGTTCCAATGCAGTCGAGGTATTCTGGAATAGTCTCCGTCTCTGTTTTATATTCAAAGCCATCAAACAATAAAATCCCTAAATACGATTTGGTGGTTGCAATAAAATTCCACCCTCTGAAAACTCGAGCCTGAGCAGAAGTTCGCATGTCGTCTTAATATATTCTTCGTTATAAGCCGCAATAAAAGGCGCCTCTTCGCATGGGAGGGAGGTTGTGTAGAGGAGGGGGAGGCCGTGCATTTGAAATTCACCCCCCACCCTCACGTACTTCACCTAAGGCTGGCGCGCCGGGCAAGGAGGAGTAAGGTGGGCGGGGGGCGCCGAAGGGGCCGGAGGAGGGGTGGTACGAGGTTAGTGAGCGGGGTGACGCGGGGCCGAGAGAAAAGTCGAGCGGAGCTGTTGGACGTGGCGGGGGTGAGAGGGGCGGGGCGGGGAGGAGAGAGGTGAAGAGTGGCCGTATGGGGTGGAGAGGGATGGGGCGAGACTGTCAGTGGAGGGGCGGGGAGGAGGCGGCGGAGAGGTGCAGGGTGGGACTCAGTGGGATGGAGCGGGGGCAGCAGGGCCGAGCGGAGGGGAGGGGCGGGCCGGGAAGAGACGGAGAGGGGAGGAGCGGAGAGGCGCAGAGCGGGGACGGGCGGAGCGGGGCGGGACGTGACGAGGAGGGTGAGAACGAAGAGGAACAGGGAACAGCGGGGTGGAGTCGAGAGGGGCGGGCTTGACGGGCAGTTCTTGCGTCTCTGTTCACCCCCTCCCCCTCCATTCATCGCGTTTCTTGCTCCCCATCCCTTCCTCCTGAAAGACGGGTCGCCACCCACCTGGCTGCATAATGTGGGAGGGGCAATGAATACAAGAAATACGATCTCCGCATCGCGATCGCAGGTGCTCACTGCCACGTGCACGACCTTGCAGTGGTCGCCAACTTCATGGTGGGTAGACATCGACTTCTTTGCGGAGAGAGGGTTTCTCCTGACGCGGTTTGGAAATTTTCCTAGTTTGGAAAACCCCAAAGACGGGAAGGATTTTCTGGCAAGACGGGAAGCCCCTTGGGGCAGCCGTTGCAACGTTCATCATCTCCCTCTAGGTTCCAATGTTCAAATCCTGGATGATCCTTGCGGGCTTCGCACAGGGCAAAAGTGTTCTGTCGTTTGCCTTGCCTGTCATTCCACTATTGTTCCATTCCCATTTAAACGATTTCGTTAAATTCCATCAATCAAACCATCTATCTCAAGAATGGCTGAAAAGGCTTATGAACAAATTAATAAAGATAATTTTCTTGCGTGAATTCTCTGAGATTTCGAAGTGGGGACGTTCAATTTTTTAGAAAAGAGGTTACCTCCAGGGCAGTTCAAAACCCAAAATAAAGACGTCTTCTTTCTTTTGAGGCACATGCTGAATCTCACATCTTTGATATCCGTCTGAGATAACCAAGATGAAATGAGATGGCCTAATGAGAATTGGGATCCTTGGTCCCAGTGTGAAAACTGGGAATTTATTAGTAATTTAAAAGCTTGCTATAAAAACAAACATATTCTTACAGAATTCCTTATTACAGCGCTAATCAACTTTTCTGAAGTAATACTCAATGCATATTTTGTTTCGATTACATCTCTTAAAAACCTAAAAAACACTGTAAATCCCCTTTACCACTTGTAAATAACTATTATCCAAAATAGCGTGACTCCTACTTCTGAACAACATGAGGTTTTGAATGATGTTTCCTAAATGTTAATCCATATTTCTTGAAGTTTATGCACTTTTAAAATGTTTTTGTGGGGGGGATCAGACGTTTGGATTCAGCATCGACAATTGATTTATTAATTGCTCGTATTTACGGCACATGTCTTCAAAAGGGGGACTTAAAATCATATTTAAAAATGGACGTTATAAGCTTTTATTCAAAGTGTATGATGAAGGGAATTATTGAAATATTAGTAGGTCAGTTCTATCATGACAATTTTCGTAACCGTTTCAAACACTACAAAAAATTCGGTTTAATGTTTATTCCTCTTAATGCTCATAAGTGGTTTCGTGCCTTTTTTGAGAGGTAGTGTTTAAAAAAGGTTCCCCACCCCAACGTTAGAGCAGCGCAACAAAACCTAAAAGGAAATCGTTTCCTTGCTCCAACGCCCTCGCTTTTTCTCTCGGCCCAACTCTGACCTAAAGCCTTACATAATAATTTAAGAGAGGCTTACGAGTTGATCGGATTATCTGCGTGTAATTAATGACGGAGCGGTCGGCTGGCCGAAGTCTAATGCATGAAAAATGAAGTGAAAGTTTCCAACGCAACGAACCCCGGCCTCACACTCTCTGAAGTTCCGCCCCATTGCTTGGCCTTAGACTGCACGAGGGCGATAGTTCCCTGTGCAAGAAGAGACGGTTATTACGGTTTCATTCACATGCGATTTAATCTAGTGGTTATACTCACTCGAATTAACCGGTTATTCAAATAACTGGTTTTCGTTTCGACGTTAAATATGGTTTCCAATGTGAATCTATTTTAAAACAATTACCGTTTTTACGCGAATCTAATGCGCACCTTTTTTTTACTAAATTACACACTCAATATCGTGGTGTGCATTACATGCCATGGCGCACTATATTCGAGTGAATATCCGTTCCGTAGAACGCCAGTAACTTCATTTTTTTATTATGTGACAATGCATTGCTGCAGTTTTCCAATTCAACATCATTTCATTTATCATTGGCGTTATTAATGAGGATTTTAGTTGTGATATAGAGGGCAAACAGAGCAGAACGTCTTATGATGCTTCATTAAATCATAAAGCAGTTCGCAGCAAAGCAGTTATGATATCTCAGTTATTATGATCAGTTATGATAAATCCATAGTGATATTACATAAATTTAAATAAAATGCCTTATCTAATATTCTGTCATTGATACGCATTACATTTAATACCAAACCTTTTTTTCATAATTTTAAGTTTCAAATAGAGGGGAGCATTAGATTTGATGGCGCATTAGATGATTAGATTAGATGTCTCGAAAATACGGTACTTTCTGAGAGCTATTTTTGTATAGATTGCAATTTTTGCGAAATACCTTTGGAGAGAGCATTCGATTACATTTCTTGTGTTTTCCTCTCTGTTCTCTAGTTATTCTGTGTACTCATAGCTTCCTGTTTCATGCGGAAAAGGACGCGCAGCAACATACGCTCTCCGTAACGATTTTAAAGTGTTTGTAGATAGAGATTTTTGCCTCATATAAAGTCTGTTGTACAAAATTAGCTCTTTAAAAAATGTCATGTACAATTTCCTGAAAAAACGAGTAGTTTTTGCGTTTTTGTGTGTGATTAAACAACACCTACATTTTTCAGCATTATTTTGGTTTTTGGGCCCCAAATATCGTGGCCGAAATCAAGCTTCTGGAATATGGGAGAGAACTGAACTTTCTGTCATTGTTGAGAATTTCGGCGAAAAATTTTCAATAGTGTTTGAGAAAATTTCGTTCGAACATTTCAGAAAATTTGCCAATTTTGTTTCTTTATTATGGACCACTTATGGACGTTTCAAAAGCCATCATTGGAGATACTTTGAAGCTTATGTGTGAAGAAACGCACTAAGCAAATAAACACATCTATAATGTAAATTTTGACGACGTGGGAGACAAATCAAAAAATTTACATTTTTGTAACTTTTGAAAAAAACAACGTGTAGACCAGTATGAAGTTTATGTTATCTGATAGAGTATATTTAGCATTATCTTCGCCAAAAGTTTAAGAAAAAATTTGGAGCCGTTTTTGAGAAAATCATTTTTTTTTTAAATTGCACATATTGCACGCAATATTGCACGAAAACTACTAAAATTTTGAAAAACATTTACATGACCTTTATGAAAGAACTCAATATGCAGAACAAATTTTATTTGAAGAAAAAATCTCTGTTTTCAATTTTGTAGTTGGAGAAAGACGCCGAAAAAAATTCAAACTTTCACAATTTTCGAAAATTTAGAGTTATCCGTGAAGATCGGATCTATGCCATGTTAATAAGTGTATTTTCCTCTATTCATACAAGAAATTTAAAGAAAAAACTTGGAGCGGTTTTTGAGAAAATTTTGAAATTCCCCGGGGGGCTTCATATAAAGTACCCCCAAATTTTACAGAATCTTTTTCAAAATCTCAAAGCTTCGACTAGAATCAGATCGACCGGGGAATATCTATTTTGGAAGAAATCGTACCTATGGTTTTTGCGCTAGCAGTGTTCAAAGACGGACAGAGAGACGGACGGACGGACGGACGGACAGACGGACGTTTTCCTTTCAATTGGGTTTTCGGTATCAAGGACCGGGTTTCTGGCTACATCACGTGTTAGGGAATTTTTTTTTCTTAATTTAGCAACTGGTTTTATTCACTTTTTCGTTTTCACGGCAAGGCAATTAATTTTTTTCCGACGAAACTTGGCCATTTTTTCGCGCAGCATTACATAACTTTCCCTACACTACGTATATCACTCCGTGTATACGTACGTGTACGGGAAAGTAAAAATGAGATCTATGCCACCTTTATAAGTGTATTTTACGTTGTGTATTTTTTTAATGTGACCTTTCTAACATTACAATAATTAAATCCAGTGGCGTAGCTAGGGGGAGGCATGTGGGGGCGGCGCGCCCTGGGTGACACCAATTACGTTATTTTATAGTAGTAATTATTTAATTTAAATCATTTACTTAAAAATTTTATATATTTATAGTTCGTTTCCTTAGTTTTAGTAGTCTGAAAATTTTATTGTTGGAATTATATAATTTTTATGGTTTAGTTAAAAATTATTTATTTTAATTGAATAAGTATACATTTAAATCATAAGCATAGATTATGATTTAATTCCAATTTTATTGCAATTATTCTTAATAACATAGAATTTTTAATATATTATAAATAACTATCATGTGCAAATATAATTGTATTTTTAATGAAATAATGTATAATCAATGCAGCAATAGATATTTTTATATGTAATTATTTTTATTATTTTATGGGGGGGTAACACCATTAACTCCACCCCAGGTGACACCAACTGAAGCTTTGCCACTGATTAAATCTCTTAAATTCTTTAGCACTAAGGGCTAAAGAATCTTCTCTATGCAGTGTTTGATTTTATAAAATTTCTTTTGTGTTTTAAGTCATTGCCTCATATCTTGATATTTTATTGTTGGATTTGAGTGACTTGCTCATCTTCCTATATTTTAACTCCTAATTTTATTTCATTTACTATGCATTGAATCTTCATTACTTTTTCCAGATTTTGCCTTTTTCAATTGCTTTTTTCCAGATTTCTACTTTCACTCATTTTAATTGTATTAATCATTGTTTTTTCGTTCCTTCATTTCAGCATTTTAGTAGTTTTTTGCCCACACATTTTTGGCATTTCGGTTTTTGGCACTGATAATTCACTGATAAGATAATGCTTGTTCTTGTGACAGTGAAAATTATTATCACATAAACTTCATTCTTTCATGATAAATCTTTCTCATAACTGTTTGATTTGCTTTCCTTAATTTTTCGGAAGTATTTTGTTAATTATGACAACTTCATATAAATATTTATCTTTTGTTAGTGCCATCATACATAAATACCATAAACTATAATGTTTACCATTTAATAGTTTCATTCTTGAATATGAGAAATCAACCATTATTATTTCTTCAGCCACAACCACACTCCGGAACCAAAATTTTGTAACAACAATTTAATTATTGTTACACTTAGGTGTCATTCCAATCTTCATAAAACAAACACGTTTACAACACTTCATCCCATGTATTTATTATATCACTTTCATACACACTTTTTTGATGTACCATTTTCATACATTCATTATAATCGTTTCAAAAGCATTACTCTAACTCCTAACTTCTTAACAGTGGTATCTTTCTCATAATCTGTTTCCCCTTGTACTTTAATTATCTTTGCACAAATTCTTTAATTTCAACATAAAGTTAATTCATTCATTCATTCCAACATAAATACAAGTGTAGTTCTTTTATGTGACTTACATTTCAAAATTGAGTTCCAACATATATAATTAAGTATTAAATGAAATTTTCTCAAAAAGTATAAGTTGCATCATCAATTTTTACTTCAAATTATTGTTTGACATATGTGTCTAAGTAGAAAATAAAACTTATTTTTCGTCCCTAAACAAACAACAGGAGTGAATAATGAAGAAGTGAATTTTACTGAAAGGACCCCTACACTAAACAATACAATATCATGATTCTACTAGAACACCCAAAAGCCACATTTTTTTATGAAGCTACTCCACATTGGTACTTGCTAATGCTGAACTTTTGACTCACTTCTACATAATTTTGCTGAGAAAAGAACAATCCAGCCTGTGAAAGTAAGAACAAAAAAATTTCTGGAACATTATCTTTCTTACATTAATTGCAAACTTCAAGACATAATCTATCATGTATGGTCATTGGAATATTGATCTTTCTCGGCTAACTGTAGCCCTTCCTGCAAACTTCAATATGGCTACCATCATTTTGAATTTTTTAAAATTTTTGAAATACATTTTTCTTTCACTCACCCATTCAAATAGTAAAACTCATAAATTCATGGCTGGAGAGAATAAAATATTAATTAGTGGTTATGAACTATCAATTCTGAGAGGTAGATACAACTAACAAATAGAAATTTTAATGATTTTTAAAATGTGTTATAAATAATATTCCTGAAAAGGAAGTTTTGAAGTGTACTTTGATCTGGGCTGTCTGGGTAACAGCAAGTCGCAGGCTGAGGAGCCAATGTTTTGACCACCATGTCATGATCTTCTTCAGGTCTGTAATATGCCAGGATGTACTTATGTGCCAGGATGTACAAAAAAGGGTACTTTTCTTGCATTCTAGTTGTACAAATATATTGATATGCGAACATTCTCCAGTTGGCAGAGTTACAAGAATAATAGGGAGTAAAATGACCCAAGCACAAGTTAGACAGTGTTTGTGAAATTAATAAAAATCATTTGTACTTTGTTAATCACTAATAATGCTCCCAATATAGTTTGGTATCAATGAGTCACAAATCATTCATATGACTGAACAGACAATACATGCAAATACTTTCTTAATTGAAAATTTATTCAAAATCTATAACTAGCTGTGCTTTTAGACAATAAATGTATCATATGTAATAACTGAATGTAAGTGAAATTTACTAAGTGCAAAAATTATCCAACATGGACATAATAAGTTTCACTTTTATACAAAAGATACATACCAGTTGTGGTATATTGAAGATGGTTGTGTGTTACATTTTCTGATTTTGATATTTACATAATGTTGGTGCCCAAGAAAATTATCTGAAATATGTAATACATAAGAATCTTTCAAAAAAATGTAATTTAAAGAATAACTCTTTCATTACCAATGGTGCCATTTATTTTTAATCCAAAGAAAAAATATTTTTCACCACTGACTATGAACAGCTCTTTATACAACTAAATGACACTGTTATTGGAAATGTATACAATGTTCTAAACATATTTCTTCACAATTCTAAAATTACTATTTTGAGATTTCACTTTTCTTGTGCATGTGATATAATGGTGCGGAAATATGTGGCCAATCTTCTGATATGAATAGAGTTTTTCTGAAATTTTCTGTTTTTTAAGGTTAACTGAGTTTTACATTGGTCAGTAAAGTTCTTCATCAGTTATTCCAAATAATGGAATTTCATTTAGTATATTCATATATTGAAATTACACATTTTTGATTAAGAAATCTTAGAACATTAATTAATTTCAGAGCTACGACTGAGACTTATTCAAGGTTCTTATTATCTGTTTTAATTTCTGCTTAATTATCTTGATTAAATAGTAAACATATTTAAAGTTGGTAATATATACATAGAACCAATTGTGTATCTTAATATGGTAGTAGACTGGATAGTTTTTGTGGACTTTTTGTACAGAAGCAAGTTTCTTGTTAATTTATAAAACTTTTCAATAATATTCATTTCTATCATAATACCTTATTTGCAGGTTTGATAATGCTAAAATTTTACCTGTGTTTAAAACAGAGATGCTATTTTCATAATACAATATTAAAGAAATAATGGCTTCTTGTATTTTGACAATTTTCTAAATTCATGGTTTTAATATTCAGTCGACAGCACGATATCGATAATTTTAACGTATTATTGCTTATATTGATTTTGTAAAAATTAAATTAATCTGTTTACATTATGAATGACTATGTTTATTTACATAATTTAGAAATAAATACTGCACTCACGTAGTGCAACCTAAGGATTACCAATGGTAATCCTTACTGAAAGAACAAATTTTTAAATACATATAATTTACTTCCCTGTTTATGTTCAAAGAAAAAGTCAGTGACTAGCTAGCACCTACAGAGAAAAACTAACAGTGTGAGTAGTATCCAGAGGTGTATCTACAGTATGGCAGACATGGCACGTGCCATGGGTGCCACTCACAAGGGGCACTATTTAGCTTTTGACATTTATGAAAAAAGTTGAATGAATTATTTTTCAATTATGAAATTAAACTATACACAAAAGATGAAATAAAATAAAGAGTAATTTTTTCCAGATACATTGTTTATGAAACCTTTTGAAAATAATCAGGATCTTATTCACACTAAGTGTATAAACAACTCATCCCGCTCCCCGCTAAAGCAGTACTCACTATAACAAACCACAACAACAGTATCCTGACATGGACAAATTTGAAGTAACCTGACATGGACAAAAATTCTATGTTTGCTAGGGGCGCCTGAATACCTAAATATGCCTCTGCTAGCATCTCAGGACTCTCAAGTAAAGAAAGAAAATATTTGTACTGCTTCTGGTGGCCTCAGACTTCCACATGAGGATTTCTTTTGTTTTGTTTTTTTATTTATTTTTTTATTAATTTATTTATTTTTTGCTTGGCTAAAAGGTGCTTGGGAATCACTTTCTCATAACATGTGCTACTAACATCTTAGCTATTATTTGAAAACGTCAAATTCAACCAAGAAGCGAACAACTCACTGTTTCTATCGCAGTGTTGTCAAAACTATATGAATTCTACAACTGCATAAAAATAAAATACAAAAGTTTTGTAAACTTGTATTGGAAAAAAAAAAGTCTGACAACCCAGACAATACAGAAATGGATTTCATAAGGCCACGATTAGAGAAGAAAATTATAAAACCATGCAACAAATACTTTACTCATTACAAATGGTGCAGCATTTGGTGCAAAAACTAAATATTTTCATGCAAATATCAACTTAAAGACAATTACAACTCCTTTGCATACAGCTATATCAGGTCACAACAATGACACATAATTCACAGAAATTAACGACAGCAAAACAAATTTTTTCTTCTTTTTTTCCCCTTTTTTTCCCCCTCCAAGAATACTAAAAAATGACCAAATGGGTATGGCTTGCATTGTGTAGGATTTACATTTTTTACATACTTTTTATTACATTCAAAGAAAAATTGTATTTACTTTTGAGTGTAATACATATTTTACAGTGTTGTTTCTTTTACTACTTTATCACTATATAAACAAAACTACTTTATCACAAAACTCACAGCATTTCATGCAAATATCTATCTTTATATAAACACTTTTTTTTCCATTTTAAGCACTGAATGTCGCATTATTTTTAGAATACTTTAATTGAGCTTAGTTAGGGAGTTAGTTTTATTAATACATCTTCTTTTGTTAGGAAACAATGAGTTCTTCAGGAAGATGTTGTTTGAATGACTCTAACATCGAATGTATTTTAGTACATTTGTGGGGAATTTACACTAGAAAAACAGAAAAGAAATATTAGAAACTTTATAGAAAAAATGTGACACATATTTTGATATAAAGCTGAAGGATCAAGATAAGTCTTGGGATCCCCGCATGGTATGCAAAACTTGTGTGGAGTGTTTGCTTGAGTGAAAATCTGGAAAACTAAAGTTTAAAATTTTTTTAAACCACAGATAGTGAGTGTCCTAAAATCATCATCATGATTGTTATTTTTATTCTGCAAAAGTAAAAGGCTTCAATTGTTACAAGAAACAGAACTGGGAGTATCCTGATTTGGAATAAGCAAGGCGACCTGTGCCACATGGACCTGATGTTCACCACACTCCCTGAAATTCCTGTGTCAGATGGTGAGGATATATAGATTCTAGAGTGAAATGCAGAATTTAGCAATGGCAGCAAATAATGGATGGAAGTGTTACAAATAAGCACTTTTCCTAAGCCAAGCTAAACTTAGTGATTTAATATATGACCTCAGTTTCCCAAACCAAGCAACTGAATGTTTTACATTCAGACTGAAAGAAAAATGTCTGACATCAGAAGTGAAAAAGACACTTTACTAGTTACTGGTAAAGCTTTGTCGTTGTTGTCAATAACGTGTTGGGTAATCATAAAGCAGAAAATTACCGGTGCAACCAGTGCAAGATTTGCTCTTAAACTTGCAGAATTTGGGTGTAAATATGAGCATTAAGGTATACTATTTCCATAACCATCTAGACAAATTTTCAGAAAATCTTGGCAATAGTTATCAACTTAACAGTTTTGATAATGAGTCCACCATATTCCTTTACTAGTTAAGATTGGCACAAAAGATGAAAAGCAAAGTTGAAGGGTCCACAGAAGAAATGTACAATTTTCTGAAGGAATCCTTACATCAAGACACTAAAGAGTCAATTGGGGAGAAAAAGAAATGTAGATTTAGAATGAAGGAATTCTGGTGGAAGTATGAAATTAAAGATCTCCTTAAGGAAAAGAAACAGGTGTATGAAAGATGGCTGAATTCTAGAGATGCATTAGATAGAAATATCTACAGAAAATACTGTTATGCTGTTAAAAAGGAAGTGGCCAAATTAAAAGATGCATTTTGGGAAAAGAAATGCTTTGAAATTGATAGATTAGTTCATGGTTCAAAATCAAGGCCAGCTTGGAAAACAATTAATGTTTTTAAAAAAGATTATGTAGAGAAACTGATATATTCCTTGATAACTGAAGAGCAATGGAAAAAATATTATGAAACTCTTTTAATAGAAACACGGACTGATTTTAAATGTATAGATTATTCCTTAGAGTGTGTAAACAATTTATGCTAAGATATAAGTGTGCACGAAATAAGAAAAGAGCTAATGACTATGAAGAACAACAAAGCTCCCGGTACTGGAGGTGTTCCTCTTGAATTGTTGAAACATGCTCCTGATATTACCTTAGAATATTTGTCAGAAATATTTATAAATGCCTGAAAGGAGAAGCCATACCAAAAGATTGGAAAAAGGCATATATTACATCAATTTATAAAAAAGGAAACAAAGCTGTTTGTGCCAATTACAGGGGCTTGAGTGTCATCCCATCAACAGGAAGGCTGTACGGATGGGTTCTGAGAGATTGCATTGAAAGGGATATGATAGAACTAGAAGAGCATAGTGGATCTCGTCGATCCTGCAGGATCTGGTTGATCCTGCACAGATAATCTCTTTTGCCTGAAACAGCTGATGGAAAAGTCCATAGCCTATGGATGCCCATCACATCAAGTTTTTGTAGACCTAAGAAAAGCGTACAAAAGTACACCTCGTTAAAATGCCTCTGAATCGAATACACCAATCTCTTAATCTCACCATTAACATTATGGCGAGGCTTAACAAAGTTGAGAAGCTCAGTTATTTTCTTCTCAAGGCTACACAATGCCTGTTGTTTCGCAAGATCATCACTTGTAGCAACAGATACTACAGCAGCCAAGTGGTCCACTGCTGAAGTACTGCTGTCACTGGTTGACGACGCCCACTTGCTCACTCCCAACAGACGCCGGTACTGGGGATCCGGACTCCTGCACCGTATACTGAAATCCCAAAAGACCTTCCACGCTAGTTTATTGACTGGGATGTCCTTCCCCGCCTGTTGGTCCGTGAGAGGTATTTTAATTGCCTCTTGACCCCTATATCTAGAGATTCCTTCCCTGTCCGCCACCCAGGAACACGTCGCTTAGCGGTTACGGGCTCCCCCGGCTTCACCCTTTACCCTGGGCCAGGGTTGTAACCAACCAGACCGTATCCCGACGTACTTTCGGGGCGCTCCAGTACGGCGGTTACATGCCATTCTGACAGAGTGACTTGCCAGAACCCCCATCTCTCGTCTGTTGGTCGACCCGTACCGCCGAAGAGATTGGTTAGCACAACCTTGGGCACGGGTTACTCGACTCGACAGGGTCCACCTCTTGAAGGTGAGAGCGGAGTTGGGATGGAGAGGCTAAGAGACTCTCTTCAGTGAGTCTTGTAATCGCATCACATCTCCTTGGACCCCTCTGTCTGTGTGTCTGTCTGTCTTTGTGTGTTTTTTGTTTATTTACGAGGGCAGGGAAAATTCTTCGAAAGACACTGCGAGGCCCGCACCCCGTAGCGTGTAGGATTCACAGCTAGTCTGTGCCTACCCACTAAAAACCCCTCCCAAGTCTGCGATCCCCTTCTCACGCAACCGCCGTCAGGCATTGCATCACGGGAAGGGTTGATCGGCTTGTAGCTCTGTCAACTTGTGTCACGGGTTACTTACAGATACTCACGGATATTCTCGGCTACTTCTTCGTAGTTGCTCCTCCAATCGTAGCTTCTTCAAAACTATGGCTGCATAGTTGACTACCGCACTCCAATTATCTTCGGACACCAGCATCTCAGAGACGATGGTATCAGGAGTCATTACCTGGAGGAGTTGGCGAAGTTCATCCCTCTCTCTAGAAAAACGTGGGCAGTGAAAGAACACGTGCTCCACATCTTCCACCAGTGGTTCACAGGTTGGGCATGAGGAGTCGTAGTTCAACCGGAAGCGAAGTTGGTACGCACAATAGCACCCGTGCCCCGTTAACAACTGGGTCAAATAATGGTCCACTTCTCCGTGTTTCCATTGCTACGTCCACTTTGCTACGTCCGGAATAAAGCGAAATGTCCGTCTACCAGTAAATGATAGTACCCATCTCCTTTGCCACTGGGCCAATGTCACCTCCCTCTTTTGCTTCATGATGACGCCTCTATTACTAGCTCCTTCCCGTTTACGCCTGTAGAGCCTGACCCTTTCTTGAGCCAAGAGGTCTATATGGGGCATGTCGACTATCACACACATAGCGTCGTGCGAGACCATTCGGAATGCCCGGGCCACCCTGAGGGCCCGGACTTAGCTCTTTCTGTACACGGACTTCGCCCCGCGGGCGTACGATTGAATCTCTAAGGCATCTGCCCAAATGGAGGCTGCGTAGAGCAGCATCGAATTTACGGCCCCGGACAATAGTCTCCGGCTACTTTGGCTTGGACCGCCAACATTAGGCATGATTCGTGTCAAGGTGGAGGCCATGCGAGACGCTTTCTCGCAGACTATCCGCAAGTGCTCATCAAAATGCAGTCTCGCATCAATCTGAACTCTTAAATATCTTAGAGACTGCTGGGAGGCTATTTTACTACCCCTTACATTGAGAGTAATATCTTCTTTAACTTTTCGGCCTGTTACCAGAAAAGCTTCTGTTTTGTGCTCAGCCATCTGGAACCCCATCGACGTTAACCACTTCCGGTTTGCAGCCACAGCCTCATTGGGAACCTGTGTGACCTCTTCCTTGTATTTGCCTACCACTGCCGTCGCAACATCATCAACAAATCCGATAGCCTTAGCACCTTCCGGCAGCTGGAGCTTCAGCACAGTCGTACATAATATTCCACAATAGTGGACCCAGTACTGAGCCTTGCAGAACACCACGCGAGATACCATACGTCTTAGCTCCAGTCTCTGTGTCGTACACCAAAATCCTCTCCTCGAAATAGCTTCTATGTTCCTAAAGTACATCGGAACTCCCAGTTCTTTCGCGGATTCGATGGTGTAACGGTTAGCGTACCGGACTGTCAAACGCGGGTTCAAATCCGAACGAAGCCGTGGATTTTTAAGGGCGAAAAAATCCTTCGTACGCCTTCCTTCGGAGGGGAAGTAAAGCCGGCTGTCCCATGTTAGTATATTTACTTGCATGTAAAAGATCCTCAAGCCTAAATGACGCCTCTGAGTTAAATTCATATCGCCTATTTCGTCGCCCGAGATAATACCTTCTTTCTCCGCTAGGTGGTGAAAGGAGCGTAGTGAAATTTGCGTGGTCAGACGGAAGAGCGGCATTAACTTAACTAATTTAACTTCTTTTAACGCAGCAAGTATGGAACTCCCCCTAGCCGTATTAAAAGCGTTCCTGACGTCAAGAGTAACTATAGCGTAATACTTCTTCGCGCCTCTTCTCCAATGTTTGCCCTCGATAGTCTTGCTTGCGATGTCGATGACAACCCCAATTGCGTCCACTGTAGATCTTGCCTTCCTAAAGCCGTACTGATGGTCGGATAGTCCTTGTGGTCCCTCCGTGTATGCTTCGATCCGCATGCAGATGATCCGCTCTAATATCTTCCCTGCTGTATCCAGTAGTCATATAGGCCTATATGCCGACGGTCGCTAGGTGACTTATCGCCTTTCGGAAGGAGGCCCAGCTGCTGTTTCTTCCACCGTCTGGGGTAGTTCTCCTCTCTCACGCACGCATTATATACCTCTAAAAGCAGATGTGTGCGTGTGTGTGTGTGTGTATCCATTTATGTGTCTGCCCTGATATTTATCTTACGTGTCGGAAGATAGATATCAGGGCAGATGGGCATAATGAAAGACTGGAGCCATTATACTACTGGAGCCTTCAATGTGATTGTCCTGACTTGTTGAATGAAAGGATATTATACAAAGTTTTTCAAACAAATAATTGTGATTCGTTTCCGGCTGTAAACATGAATATATTAATATTACGTATTTCAAGAGTTTAATTTTGTATAGACATATTTAGTTACATTTAGTTTAAGTTTTATGCAATTTACGAATAGCCTGTACTCAATAAAATAAAATAATACTTTTCTATGCAATTTTCATTATCTCAAAAACTAGAGCCAATCTACCAAAACCAATGCCATATTTGGAATCTATGCATCAAACATACCCTAAAATAGCTTTAAATTGTTTGGCAAGAAAATGTGTGTTGACCAGTGTTATTTTATCTTAAGAATTAAAGTGCTGATAACGAAGAGCCAGGAAGTTTGGCAAAATGCCTTTTTGTAATTAACATTATTTTATGGCTTTTAACAATAGGAATTATTTAATTGTACTTCTGAAGTTTTTTATTAGATTTTCATTTTGCCTATTTTAGTTTCAGATGCATATTTTTGCCATTTTGTCTTATGTTTTCCTTTTTCTGCCTCGTACGTCATCATTTTGCTTCTTTTTCTCTCCTGGCACCAATCTTGGTCAAGCTGGATATAAACCTGCAAATGTGGACAACACAAAGGCACAGACATGTTTTGTCTTTCTTTGGAAGCAAAAGCAGTGTTAAAAATCTAAATGGAAAGGAAGATAATACCAGAAAAAGGAAGATAATATCTGTCAAGACTTTAAATTTTTTTCATTGTGTTGACACGTTTTGAGTATGTCTTCTGATCCCTTTTGAGGAGAGCTCTTCATAAATGATATACCCCTCTCATTTTTGGCAATTTCAAACAAGTGCAAAGAATGAAAAATATAATACCATTTTCATGGATGTATATTCACCATTCAAAAAGGAGTCCACAATAGCATTTCAAAGAGACAACATCATGAGTAAAACAAATTTGTAGCCATCATATCAGATGGTCATGTGAAATCAAGATTACAAAGAAAAGATAGTTTTTTTATATGTTAAGTGCTAATATAAAATTTAAAGTTAGAATAAAAATGTGAATCATTTTCATAGTTAATTTTTTACAATAATCCCTTTTAAATATGTTTAGTTATTTAGATATTTCATTCTTTACATGCCTTTTTGTACCATTACTTTGGCTAGAATAAATGCCTTTTTGTGTACTATCTATTTTATTAAAAATGGCTTTTGCCTGCCTCTTTTAGGTAAAATAAATGACTGAATATCTGGGCTCTACTGATAACTAAAAATATTTTATTATCAATAAAGCAAGCAGGAAAAATTATTTTATTTTATAGTCACTCTCAGTAATATGAAAATGATTACTATTTCCAATTAATGTTTTTATTTGTTCTCAAAAACTGATCAATTTCGTAGCACATTATCTGCTCATATTTATTTATTTATTTATTTATTTACAGGTTGTAACAAAGTACAAATAATGTTGACATTATTTCGCAGAAGACATAGTCTTGTGCGCGAACCTGCAATGACTAATCACGTATCATATATGTACCTGTTTCATTTATCAATTTTTGTAAAAAAACAAAATTAAAGAAAAATGAAAATTATAAAATGAAAAATAATATAAAATATTATACAATACAATTTGAGACATATTCAGACATTATTTCTTAGTCACTGCATGGGTTGATAGAATGATGCAATTACTGAATCATTCAAATCTATAATCCAGGATCTGATACGCTTTCATTGTCCTCGTGTATTAACATCACAATTTTTGAGTTCTGTACTCAACGCATTGAATATTTTGTAACAAATATAATAATGCCGACGTCTACTAATTTCTTTATGAATTTTTTCCGGAATGATATCTGTGTTCCTCTTTGTCGCTGAAATAGTTTTATAATCATTATACATAGACTCAAAGTTTGTTAATAACGCTTTTTCTATATAAAATTTCGTCACGCTGATTATTTTATTTTCTCTAAATATTATTTCTGTTGAGAATAGTTTGCTTTTATTATAAATGATCTTTATAATTCGTTTCTGTATGTCAATTAACGCTTTCATATTATTATCGTAAGCTCCACCCCATGCTACAATACCATAGGTTGCTATGGACCAAAACAATGCATAGTATATAGACATCAATTGCTTAGTATTAAGTATGGATCTCAACTTATAAAAGATATAAATCAAGTATCTAACCTTTTTTACAATTTGTTCAAAATATATCAACTCATAAATTTAAACAGTGGTCTCTATCCTCCATATTCCACTGCTTATTCTTCAGTAAGTTCCTGAAATGTTTCCCCCCTCTTACTTCTCACATATTCTCTACACATGTCTCTGCAAAAGAATCTCAAAATTAAACTGCAAATTTAAAAAAATTATTTAAGTTTTTTTATTATGGTCACATAGAATTGTTGTTAATTAGTACAAAGTCAATTGGCATAAATGAATAAATAAAATAACCTTTATGTTATCATAACAGTTAGTGCAATGGTTTCTCAGGTGATGAAATAGGATGTTCTGTATAGCTAGAGAGCCCAAAAGAGAGAAAAAAAGACAACAAGTATGCAATATAAAACCCCCCAAACATTTTTCACAAAAAGATTGCAATCTCCAAAAATACTGATCTTTTTAAATAATTGTTTTCAAAGTAAAAATAGTTTCAATGGAAATATTGGTACTCAACTTCCAGCATTTATGGAAATATTTGCTATGGAGTCATGAAACCTTTCAAAAATCTATTAGATTGTCCAAAAAAGTCTAATTTTATAGATTTTAGCATAAAAAACTACTTCTGTCCCCCTATAATAACAGAAAGACCTGGTTTTAAGGTGCTAGGACACATTGTTTCTGAGTTATGCACAAAGATAAAGTGCTGGAGCTAAACAATTTTGGGCCCATGGCAATGCTGAAACTGAGCCCCCACCTGAAAAAATTGAAAATGAGAAAGTTGCCTTAAAAATTTATACAAGTCAATTTGGGATATTCAGTCCTAAACATCAACGGAAATACTGGACAATATCTATATAGTATATGCAATTTTGCAAAAACGTGTGTTAAAATACACCAGACCTGGTTGACCTGGGTGTTTCCAGACCTGGGTTGCAAGATATGATAAAGACCCGGTATCTTGGATGTTAAGAGGAGAACATTTGAAGGCTTAAATAGTTTTTAATGACAGCGTTGTTTTGTAAAATTTTCAGGATTGTCTGACTTTTTCATTTCATAGAGGCCTACCATATAAGTAATAACTGTATTTAACAATTTAAGATGAAAAATTAATTGAAAATTTTATGAAATATGAAACTACTCTACATGACTTACAAAATTACAATAATGATTTTCTTGAGATCCAATTTCTTTTTCAATTTTTTAATAATTTTTTTCCCATCAGTCCCTTGACTTGTGGGGTCTCAGGTGATCACCCAGTCTGCTCATGCTTAGCGCCGACACTGTATTGCGGGGCCTGTGTCTTATTTAATTTTTTTTTCTTTTGCATTTCTTGAAAACCCATAGAGTTTGCTGAAAATAGGTCCTAGCTGTTTCTAAAAGCACACTTTGCTCTATCTGAGAGAAAAATGTAACGAAAAAATATGGAGCCTTTTTGATAAATTATTTTTGAATTGTATTTAATTAAAGCTAATATTAATTGAAAACTAATTTTCTCAAAAAATTGTTCACGATCTTATTTATCTAATATTTAGAAGAGATTTTATTGAGTGAAAACATAGTATTATCAGTATTTTAGTTTTGCAATGTTTGTTTTGCGGTTACAAAAATCCAGAGATATCACCAAAAATGAGAGCTGCATTGTATTTAAAACCATACTTTGCTCTCTTCAAAATTACAAATTCAAGAACAAATTTGAAGCCTCTTTTAGAAAATAATTATTTTAGAATTGCCTGAATTCATACAAAATTACGTGATAAACTAAACACATTTTCAAAAAATTGTACGTGACCATATTTAAAGAGCAGTCCTTGAAGAACAGATTTTGTTAGGGGAAAATCTTCAATATTGTAGTTGTTGAAAGACACCGGAAAAATTTTTGAACTTTGGCAACTTTTGAAAATTTATCAGTGTTTAACAAAAATGCACCTTTGCTATCTTTTTGAACATTTGTTGCCAGGAAAAAATATTAATAAAAAATTTGAAGATAATTTGACAATGTTATGTAAAATACTTCTATAATTCAAAATATCCATGTGAAATAAAGACCTGGAGTTTGTTTGGATCAAACAGGGAATATGAATTTGGGATAAAATCAACTGTATAATTCAACTATTACTTATATGTAAGTTCAGTAAAAGAGAGAGGACAGGAATTTTGGAGGAAAAAGCATGCAGTTTTTTATCCTCCTTCCTGAAGTTCACACATGGTTTTTAACTGTTTCCTGACTGGAAAACGTCTGTAAAAAAAATCTTGGTGTCTTCCATTAATATTGTTGTTATGGTATGATCACTAAAAGTTTGTTATTCTTTTAAATGCAAAAAGTTAAGGTCACAATCTTACAAATCATATGCTATTAGTTCCAAAAATATTTTGAGACTTACCTTCTCCCTCCAAAGAGCTCATGATTCAAAGGGGTAAGGAAAAAACAAGAAAGTGAACATTGAGAAATTTATTGAAAAATCAATAAACACAAAAATGTATCTTCCCTTTCCATATACAAGTAATTTGACTACAAATATTGTATTCTGAAAATATATTTAATACAATAAAAAGTACAAAAGTTTTTATTGTAATAATTTCGTATGTGTAGACTATGAAAAAATAAATAAATAAAATTGATGTTGATAACATTTTGAAAACAAATTTACAAGTTTTTCACATTAATCATACATTTGCTAACCTATTGTATTTCAGAGGAACAGATTCAACCTTCAAAAGTTTGAACAGTTCGGTTTTGAAAATGGTCCACAAAATTATTAAAAACCATCACTAGATACTAATGAACTGACATTTCACCATTGTCAACCAAATTATATTTTTCACTAAGAAATAATTATGAGCACAGTCATAATAATAATAATAATAATAATAATAATAATAATATTAAAAACAAAGTTATGTGAAAATTATCATATTTTATTAACACAAGTCATGTGCAGTTCTTATGAGATGAGCATTGTTCTTTATAAAATATCAGAAAACTCAAAATTACTTTTTTGCAAGAGTTAGAAAAGCAAACATTAACCCGAGAGAGGTGGTGCGGGTTCTCTTGTGACCCCACGTATCTTTGCTTAGCTGCAGTTGCCAAATTTTGTGAGTCAGAAGCTTTACATTTCACATACCTTTCACCACATTCTTTAGCTTTTGTCTGAAAGATTTTCAAAATTTTATATATAATAATTCATTTA
This sequence comes from Acheta domesticus, assembly GCA_031308135.1. Lineage (NCBI taxonomy): Eukaryota > Metazoa > Arthropoda > Insecta > Orthoptera > Gryllidae > Acheta > Acheta domesticus. The sequence continues at coordinate 77,056,100 of JAHLJT010002630.1, read as the reverse complement.
TAAATATTTGTGAAACCAATACAAACATCTTAAATTTCGTACTTTTTCTAAGTTGTGTTGATTGGTTTTGAAGCATTTTCAATAAATTGTTTGTTTTTATGTGAGACAATGTTAGAAAATGAAACTTACTGAATTTTCTAATACCTTTGCCATTGAAATATTCAGGAAAATGTAAATGGAGACTACATTAAATGAAAGAACTGATTATTTTGCCCTTTTATTTGTTTCAATTCCTCATTTGCATGTTTGTTTATAATAGGGCATTAAGTTAATACGATCTTAACAAATGATTGATTATTATTAAAATAACTAATTTTGCAGTTATTTCTAGCTAAATATAATTTTATAAACAAATAACTCAAACGGGTCAGAAATGACCCCACGCCACCTCTAACATAACTCCGGCAACCGCCACCCCTCCAAGGTTAATTAAATTTTTAAATACAATACAAATCAAACTTATAGGGTTAATGACATTCTAGTGAGTGTAGAGACATACATGCTCTTTCATGCCTAATTAAGTAATTGATCAAGCACAATAATTGACAAAGCAAACAATACATTTTCTAAAGCTTTGAAAGAAGGTAGCCATGCATCATAGTAAAAGTAAGTTTTATTAAAGTTATAGAAAATATTAATGCATTTAAATAGTTATTTGAAAAAAGGAATTGGCAGAAAATTTTGTGAAACACAGCAAATGAAATAATCCACAAAAAACGTCAGGCAGATACAAAATGAAGAAATCAAGGGAATGTTCAAATTACTTTTTTTCAACTTCCAGCATGCCTGAGGTGAATAGCAGGCAATGCCAAAACAGATATAATAATGTGAAGTACACACAGTTATAGACAAGTTTGGAAAGTGTGAATTCCAGATTGGAATTTTCTACAGATATAATACTGTGGCAATTCATTGTTAAATGAGTTTAGTTTAATGCAATAACTACAAGAGTCATTGCTGCAATACTGATGTCAAGACAGCTGGGGGGTGATGTTTGTGAAAATGCTTGAGGGAGCTCCCTCAAGAAATAGGGTCCCTTGCTGAGGCCTTGCCTCAGGTAGATGGAAGCACATTGATAGGAGGGTCCCAGTAGGAGGGACTACTTCTGATGGTGGAGGCTCTGATATTTGGACAGAGGCGTATCTAGGTATTCAGACGTCCATGGCAAGCATACAATTTGCGCCCCTGTCATGATATTTCAAATTATGATTGTTATTTGTTTAAGTGGGTATACTCTAAATAGCGTCCCTTGGGAGTGGCGCCCATGGCACGTGCCGTGTCTGCCATACCGTAGATACACCTCTGTATATGGAACCCCTCTGTGGATGTAGCTTCCTTAGTAGACGTTCCCCATGGTGTGGTGGACTCTTGTGGATGAGACTAGTATCTCTGCAGAAAGCACATCGTGGGTAGGAGTGGTCTCCTTGGTAAGTGGAAGAACCTCAGTAGGGGGGAGGGTTCCTTAGAAGGTGAGCACCTTGATTGGGGAGGCTTCTTGAGGTGGGATCACCTCAGTAGATGGAGCCTCCTTGTTAGTTGAGGATTCCTTTGTAGGTGGGACCACCTAGGTAAGAGGGACTTTCGGCAGGTTGAAGTACATTAGTAAATGGGGCCTCCTTGATAGGTGGAATCCCGAGGCTTCCTTAGAAGGCGGGACCACTTCGGTAGGCGAGGCTTCCTTTTAGAAGGTGGGACCACTTCAGTAGACGGGACATGCTTAGTAAGTGAGGCCATTTCGGTAGGCGGAACTTCCAGAAGTGGGACGATTGCGGTAAGCGGAACTCCTAGGTGAGGCTTCTTTAATAGACGGGATCAAATCAGTAAATTGAAGCCCCCTGATAGAATCAGCCCTTCAATGGATGGGCCGGAGTGTGGCCCGGAGAGGGGATCCTTTGCGCCATCATGACTATGCAAGGACGAACAACGTGACGACAGTTGTCAGGAGGAAGAACTCTGAGACTTATGATAAAATTGTTGAATATAATAATCTAATGGTTTCATCAAAGAGTGTAGATGTACGATTTTTAACTATCTTTCAATTTCACTGAAATTCAAAAAGCAGTTCCGCATGGTCTACTCTGTAAAATTTGGCTAAGAAAATATTTCTGGATTTCCAGATCTTCAATTTTCACTGATCACTAAGGGTCTCAGCAAATGTATGCAACCTGGGAATTTTTTGCAATACTGTCATAAGGAAGAGGCAGATTCGCAGGATAAATTGTAGAGAGAAGTGAGTCGCAGACGCAGCTCAAAATTGCCAAAAGGAAGAGCAATCCGAACAGTAGTTCTGGACAGGCCAATGTACAATTCAACATTTTCCATTAAATTAGCCTACAGGTAATCATCTTTTTGGTAACCGATCAGCAGAAATTGCCATGTGACTTCTTAAAATTTGGCGAAAGGACGTACAGAAACGTACCACAAGTCTACGACGACTGACAAGAAATCACTAAATATCAACACACGGACAACACAATCTACAAATAACAAATAGCAACTAGAATTCAATATATGCAATCTATCTGAAGCGACATTGATAATGCACATTCAATTGTAAATCAACACTAACAGTAATCCGACCAGGAAGAATGACTGGATACAAATACCAGGCAAATGATACAAACCAGTATACTCCTTCATTCGGACTGCATAGCAAAACACAAATACAGAATTAAAAGTTCCAATACATTTCGGATGTGACCACTTCCTAACCTATATTGTCAACGAGGAGAGTGCAATCGTAACAGAACGAAATTGATTCCGATATATCCTCTCAGAAATCTTCATAGGACTAGAAATCGACCTGTATGCGTATCTCACAATTTATTCATGATACGAAAGCCCATTGTGAGGAATGATTTTTAGTCCATCAATGGAACAACATATGGCACTTCACCATTAACAAACTTCGTTCAAGATGAAGAACGTCACTGTTTTCGTCACACCAACCGTATCTCAAAGCCCAATAACGCGGTGAAAATTCAAAACAAGAAGCAAAACAAAGGGCTAATCCTTGTTGGCCAGCCGAAACTACAAAAGAGCCTCTACGGATCACGTCAGCGGTAAAATAGGGTAAGACACGCAGCTATGATTTTGTCAAAAAAGTAAACGATGACCAGAGCTTTGTCATCCACAGCATCATTCTCCGTCGACTACGGATTACATCGATCACCGTTGCAGACAACAATCCGCCTCCCCAAAATGATGAAAACGACCAAAAGCCAACAGGGACATGTTCACAAACTGGATGATCTTGGCTGTTCGGGTGACGCAGCGTCGAAATCGGTCACCCGGACAGCCAAGATCGTTTACATGACTCCGCCCGCGGAAGCCTACAACTTCATGTTCACAAACTACAAACTGCATAGATTCATCTTATGGAGAATAATCCAGGATATACTTATGCATACCTACAGATTTCGAACAATATCTAACACCAAAAATTGAATCTTCTCCGCCTTTGGACTACATCGAACCACATTCCGGCATCACGATAAGTTCGCTTCTGAGAGAAAAGAACAAGTGCCCTGCAAATAACGGAATACCCACTCACTCTACTCAACCTTGAACCAGCTGGCTGACAACAATCCAGCATCTCTCTAGACTTATCCTTCTGGACAATGGGAACGATCCAGTCTCAACATCGGAATCTCCACTGTCTACGGTCTGCAACTCTTAAGCTAGCAGACAACAATCCGACATGACTCTAAGCTTGGATCCTCTGAATAATGAGCACGATCTAGTACGAGCAGCGGAATCTCCGACAACGGACTACATCTATGGAGCTTGCAGATATTCGGCATTTCTCTAGGCTTGTCTCTTTATTCAATTGGCACAATCCAGAGCCAACAACAAAATCCTCGACTATGGACTACATCGATCCAATTTCCAACCAATTAGGAGACTACAATCCATAATCTCTCTAGGCTTTCTCTTCTGGGCAATGAGCACAATCCAGTGCCAACAATGGAATCTCCACCGCCCAAAGGCAACATCGATCCAGTAAGCTGTATCTTCCTAAGCATGCATCCGGAATCTTTCTAAACTTACCTTCTGGACGACCCAGTACCAATTACAAAATCCCCGACTATGAACTACATCGACTCTCTCTAGGCTTCCCCTCTGGGTAATGGTCACAATCCTGTGGCAACATCGAAATCTCCACCAACTACGGGGTACATCAATCCAGCTTGCATGCACCTCTCTAGGCGTGCATTTCCACACAACGGGCACGACAAAAGACCAACACAAGAATCTTCAACGATTACGGACGAAATCGATCCAACTTGCCGCAACAATGCTGTTTCGCTCTACGCTTGCAGCACAACTAACGCTAACAACAGATCATTTCCAGGAGAATAACGAAATTCCACCGCCATGGACTACATCAGTTCAGATTCCTGACTACAATCTGACATATCTCTAGGCTTGCCCTCCGGGCAAAAGAGAAGACCCAGTGTAACTACTGATTCTCCCCGTCTACGGGCTACGTCAAACCAATTCGCAAATTAGCAGACAACAATCCAGAATCTCTCAGAGTTTGCGCCTCTCGACAATATGCACGACACAGTACTAACAACGAAATCTTCAACGACTGAAGACTGATCAGCTTTTAGGCAGTATCCAGCATTCCTCAACGCTTGCTCTCTAAGCAACGGCAAGATTCACTGACTATGGAATCCCCACCCACACGGAGTACACCCATCCACTTTGCAGACCAAAATTCGGCAACCCCGTACGCTTCCCCTATGAACAAAGGGGCACGATCCATTGCCAACAACGGAATATCCGCCAACTACGGACAACATCTCCAGCTTTAAGGTAGCAATCCAGCGATTCTCTGGACCTTCCCTTTTGAGGAACGGGAACAATCCAGTGCCAAAAACAGAAACTCCGTCTAAGAACAGCATCGATCCAGCTAGCAGACAAATAACCTGCATCTCTATGAGCTTCCTTTTCTGAACATTTGGCATGATCCAGTACCAACAACATCTTGCTCTCAAAATCATAATCTTGACCATAACATCTTGTTCTCAAAATTACCTTCATACGGAATTCGTGGTATTGCCCTAGATTGGATAACCTCGTACCTTAAACATCGATCTCAAAGAGTAGAAATACCGTACTGGCACGAAAGGACTTTACATACTTATGTTCCCAATTCTTTGCAAATTGACAATGGAGTCTCGTAAGGTTCGATCTTAGGTCCTATCCTCTTTCTGTTATAGGTAAACGATATGCCTTGTCTATTAAAAATGTAAGAACAGTTCTGTTTGCCGATGACACAAATGTTCTTTACAAAAAAGAGAAAAAATAGTACGGTTTCATAAATTTCAAATTGGTTTCATAATAACAAATCAATAATTGACGAAGGAAAAATGGTTTCAATGCATATTTGCATTTCAAATCGGAAATCGCATGTTCCATTGAAAATGAACAATATGCAATTAGCTGATGTTAAGGTAACAAAATTTCTAGGTCTCTCAATTCAGTCAAATCTCAAATGGAATGTACATATAACAGAATTAAACACTAAATTAAGTTCATTGTCTTACGCATCCAGAATTCGTTCAAATTCTGTCAGCCGTCGTGCAGCTCTTTGCGTATATTTTGCAAATGTACATTCCCGCCTGAGATATGGCGTAATATTCTGGGGAAGCTCATCCTATACGGTAGTATACGGACCTTTAGATTGCAAACAAAAAAAAGAAATTATTCGAATTAAAAATGCCACCCATATGAACCCTGAAAGCCTCTCTTCATTGACATAGGAATATTACCATCGCCTTGCCTATTTATTTACGAATCTGTAATTTTTGTCAAAACTGAAGTACTTAACGATCGGAACATTTTCATGCAATACTGATATTTATAATTACAACACAGGCCGCAGAAATTACGTTCATCAAGTGTCAGTATCAACAGCTCACTTCAAGAAATCCACGTACAATACATGTATGTTACTTTACAACATATTGCCAGATGACATTAAACAATTACAGTCGGTACACAAATTTAAGTTAAAAGGAAAATGTTTTTTGTTGCATAAATGCTTCTATACAATTAGAGACTTTACTGATCATCAAAAAGAAAAATGTTTACTTTAACAAAACTAATAAGTAATGCTTTGGTTTACACTTGTATTGTATTTTTTTTAAAGATTCTAAACTCCTGTAACAAGTAATGTACTTGAGCTTCCGGGTCAATGACCTCTATCTTGATTAGGGATTTGTCCAGTTTCCATGATCCATTGAGCAAATGGTGAAATGGCCCCATAAATGTAGCTTCACTATGCGCACGTTTTGTTGAGCACTCCTGTTGCTTTTAGTGGTGGGAGTAGAGCTAAAGGTGAGCTACTATTTCGTTAGCAATGCAGAAAAATCAAATCTGCTGTTCGTTTACCTTCGCAAGGAAGTTTTCTATGAATCAGGAACGAAATTGTTTAATTTTTCAAATATTGCTAATCTTGCGCTTTTTAAAATTTTATTGTTGTTATTTTCTTTCTTTTAATTTTCAACTTCTATTCATCTTCCAACAATTTATAGTTAAAATGTTGGGAAGGGATTCTGGAACTAAAGAAAACGTGCGCAGATGATCTCCTCCATACGTCACATACAGTTTTTACTGTTTTTGACCAAATAAATCAAACAACGAGATCTTCGCCCACTACTACATCTCTCAAACAACAATCCGGATTCTCTCTAAGCTTGCCCCTTCGGACAACGGGCTCGATCCAGTGTCAACCACGGATTCTCAACTGACAACGAACTACATCGATCTAGCTCGCAACAACAATCTCACATCTCTACAGGCCCTCTTTCTTGACAATAAGCTTGGCACAGGCCCATCAATGAAATTCGTACTGACTACATTGATCCATCTTGCAGACGAGAGAAGATAAGCAGGGTCCAGTGCCATCAATGAAATTTCCACCGACAGCGGACTGCGTCGTTCCAGCTTGCAGCAAAAATCCGGCTTCTGTCTACGCTTTCACGCTAAACAACGGACACGAACATTTGCTGTCCTCACAATCAGCACGGACGAGGCCACTGCATAGATCCGAGTCACGTTGAACGTTCCTCCCTTCAGAAGACCATTTACCATTCTAAGCACTGTATCTCGGTTGCAAGACTGGCAAGAATTCGTATGCATGTAACATAACCTTCCGGCGGGCGCGCGGCAACACTTCGTGCTGCCTTTGTGCTTTTATTGTTCTAAAATGGAATACGGCTATTTGATATGTCAAAGGGCTTCAGTATTCTCAATTCTCAGTATTCTAAACGAAACGCGAAAATCTCCGTTCGGTTGTCTTCTCCGTGCTCTACCGCGCCCACTCGTGTAAGTATTTTTAGTATTCCAAACGAACGTTTTACTTATTCAGATTGTTCGTTTCTAAGTATTTTCGATCACTTCGCAAAATAAAAGATGTTGAGCTGTTTTTTTTTGGATTTTTTTCCTATTTCTTGTAGTCTTATTTTTGTTTTTCTTTGCTGAAGGGCTGAAACAGACGAAGAAATCAGGCATCGTCCTGAGTTACTGGAAACGGCTTCATGAAAACCAATTGATGCTTTTCTTAAATTTAAGAACAGTAACTGTTTCATTTAATTAATTTGTCTAATTAATAACAGTTTTCTAGTTAATTTTTTCTTTGATATATTTTGTTTTATAAGGTTTTCTGAAACAGTGTTTGTTATTATTCCATACCTAAAAATAGCCGTATTTCTGTGATTTATAAAATGTATTAACATTAAAAATGTAATGAATAGTTGTGAGTTTTTATACTTCCTTCTTCAACTAAATAATAGAAGTTTTGGGGGTGCAAGATACTTTTCTCGAGGCAGCATAGAGTGCTCCTACGCGCCTGCTTATGTGACTCAAATAGGCACGCCCACGGGAAGGATAATAATGCGAGTTACAAGTTGAAAAAACTATTACATGATGCATATATCAGTAATGTGTGATTTCAACTAATAGACTAATAGGCTTATTGTCAATAATGCGTGTGCTAAAAGCAAGTGTTGAAGTAGAATCATTACATCAATTTGTTTTGCCAGTAAGGGACTGCATCAACTGGTTTAAGTATAATGGAATTCATGTGAATATTTAATAATTTCTATTTAATTAAGTATAATCTTAAAACAATAAACACGACGACCCATGAGAAGACACGACGACGCATGAGTAGACAGGATGACTAGAGAAGTCACTACGACGCAACAGTAGGCACAACGATGCATGAGTAGACACGACGGTGCACGAAAAGACACTAAGACGCATGAGAAGTCACGACAACGCATGAGTAGACACGACGAGTAGAGAAGTCACTACGACGCAACAGTAGGCACAGCGATGCATGAGCAGACACGACGGTGCACGAAAAGACACTAAGACGCATGAGAAGTCACGACAACGCATGAGTAGACACGACGAGTAGAGAAGTCACTACGACGCAACAGTAGGCACAACGACGCATGAGACGACACGACGACGCATGAGTAGACACGACACCTGGAGAAGTCACGACGACGCACGAGTAGGCACAACGATGCATAAGAAGACAAGACGACGCATCACAACCTGGACGGAGCAGGGGCAAAGGCGTGACGTTGGAGGGCGAAGACAGTGACGAAAGCCTGGCTCTGGCGTGGCCTAGATAGAAGGGGTGTTGTGGAACACAAACGATTTCTCATAGTAACATGGAGGCAGAACTGGGGATCAGTGGAATTGTTGTGGTGACAAGAGCGTCGGAAACACGACAGTCTTGCCGCTTCTCCCCCCTCCATCCATCAATGGCGCGACCGTGCAGATTCAAGTATGTCCACCAAATTATGCTCTAATAGGTGATTTCAGATTGTGAAGACCTGAGTCTTCCCAGATAAATGGTTGAACTTCACTTGAATTTGGAGGTGAAGGGGTTGTTGTGGCAGCAGGAGCGTCAGAAACATTACTAACTCCGTTTTCCATTCCCTTCCAAAGTACACGCGTTCGAAATCCGCGCTGCTTCCGCAAGTGCACTTTATGTGGAAATAGGTTTTTTCAAATCGTGAGGGTCTGTCTCTTCTCAGATAATCCCGTGAATTTAGCTGGAATTTTTTACACAATTCCAGTAGCGGAAGTGATATGAATGTTGTAGCAGGGAGAGTGTAAGAGTCACAACTGCCTCTGTCCGTTTCCCTCACCCAAAATACTCGTATATAGTGAGCGTTGTTGCCGCACGCAGCCTAAGCGGGTGATTTGAGATCATGAAGCCCTGTGCCTTCCCAGATAAAATTGGTGGAATCCACAGGATGATTCAGTTGTGGTAGCGAAGGGGTTGTTGCAGTTGGAGAGCGTCAGGGAAACTATTACTTCTGCTTCTTCGTTTCCAAACACGAAAGAAGCGTACATAATCCACGCTGGCTGTGCAGGGAGATTTAATTCTGCTGAACTACGTATTAGAGATCGTGAAGCCCTGTGCATTTCCAGATAAGTGGTTGAATTTCGCCAGAATTTTTAGCATGATTCAAGTAGTAGAAGTGATAGGGGGTTGTGGCAGTGAGGGCGTCGGAGACTGTTGCCTCTTTCCGCTTCAAAGAGCCTCTCAACCATGAGAGAGTACATAGACCACGCTGTTCCAGACGCAACCTACATTACACTCGTGTAAGTGATTTGAGATCATGAGGTTCTGTGCCTTTTCAGATAAGCGGTTTAATTTGGCCGGAATTTTTAGCATAATTCCAGTAGTGAAAATGAGAGCGTTGTGACAGGAAGGTCGTTAAAAACACTACTGTCTCAGTCCGCTTCCCCTTCTCTTCCAACATTGAACAACACGTATGTAGTCCGCGTTTCTACGAAAATTATCCTCAAATAGGTGATTTAAAAACTTTAAGTACTTTCCTTTGAACTTACACGATTGAATTTGCTGGAATTTTTTGTATGAATGTAATACTGTGTGTGAGTTAAGTGTGTGAGTGTGTGAAGTAAGTGTGTAAGTTAATTAGGCAAGGAGAGCGCCAGAGACACTATTGACACCACAGATTTCCCCTTACCGTCCGACCATAAAACACGCGTTCATTATCTGACTTGCTATGGAACGCACACTAAAAACGAACACTACGCGCGATTTTAGATCATGAAACAATGTACCATTCCGAATAAGCGGTTGAAATTGGTCAAATAATTAGAATGATTACAGTAGAAAAAATAGGGTTGTTTGGCGAGGAGCTCTCGCAGACACCTCTGCTTCTGTCAGATTCCCCTTCCTTGTCCTCCCCCTTCCCTTCCGGACGACGCGTATATAGTCCGCGCTCTTTGCACGCTAGCTATAGTCATTAACGTATGTAGTCAATTTGGTTAGAATCGTTGGCTCGATGCGAGTTGTAGAAATGAGAGCGACGTTTGACGTCGAGGGCTTAGAAACACTTCTGCCTCTCTTCGTTTCCCTTCCCTTCAAACCATGATCCACGTGTTTGTAGTCAGCGTTGTTTCGCACGCGAGTTGTAAGTATGTGATTTCAGGTTCCTGTAGCACTGTGACTTCTCAGATGAGAGGTTGATTTGGAGCAGTATTCATTTGAATTGATTCCAATATTGGAACTGAGAGCGCTTTTGTCGCAGAGGGCTGAGAGACACAGCAGCCTCTGCTCGTATCCACATTCCCATACTCCATGAACGACGTGCATAATAAGCGTGATGTTGGCAAGAAAACTACAGATATTAACCGGTTGCTTTGAGTGGGAACTTTCGCTTCCCTGCAGTTGTGGAAATAGCGTTGTTTAGTGAAGACACAGTGACCCTTTTGCATCTACCTTTCCTCTCCAACCACGATTCACGGGTATATAATCCGCGATGTTTGCAAGCAAACTACGCATATTGGTAGCTGACTTTGGTTTCGTACATGGCTTGATTCCAGTTGTGGTAATTAGCGTTGTTTGGCACGGAGGGCTCAGAGTACACAAAGTACACTACGCACAAGTAGGTGAATTGCAAATCTTCAAGAAATGTGCCTTCCCAGGTAAGTTTATTAGAGCTGAAAGTACACAAAGTACATTACGCACAAGTAGGTGAATTGCAAATCTTCAAGAAATGTGCCTTCCCAGGTAAGTTTATTAGAGCTGAAATCTTTGGCGAGATTCCATCCGTGTAAATAAGAGCATTGTTTGACGCCCCATTCTCAGACGCCTCGGCGTCTGTCCGCTTCTTCATACCTTCCAAATACGAACGACGTGTCCGCGCTGTCCGCGCTGATCGCACAGAAACTACACTATGCACATGTCGGTGAAATGCAATTGTTAAGACATGTACCTTCCCTAATACGTTGAACTGAACTGAAATCTTGGAATGATTACAGTAGGGGAAATGGGAGCATTGCTAGGCGCACAAGGCTCAGAGACACTTCTGCTTCTGTTCTCTTGTTCATTCCTTCCAAACACGAACGACATTTATATTGCTAGCGCTGTTCGCACAGAAACTACATTACGCATAAGTCAGGTAGAATCACAAGTAGGTGAGTTGCAATCGTCAAGGCATGTGCCTTCCCAGCAACCTGTTGAATTGAATTGGAATCTTCGGCAAGATTGAAGTATTCGAAATGAGAGCGTTGTTAGGCGTGGAAGGCAGAGACACCACTTTCTCTGTTCCCTTTTTCATACCTTCCAAACATGAACAACGTATATATCCGCGCTGTTCGCGCACAAACTAATTTTTTGCTCAAGTAGGGGATTTGCAATCGTCAAGACCTGTGCCTTCTCAGACAAACAGTTGAATTGAATTGGAATCTTCGGCAAGATTGAAGTATTGCAAATGAGAGGGTTGTTAGGCGTGGAGGGCAGATACACCACTTTCTCTGTCCCCTTTTTCATACCTTCCAAACATGAACAACGTATATATCCGCACTGTTCGCGCACAAACTAATTTTTTGCTCAAGTAGGGGATTTGCAATCATCAAGATATGTGCCTTCCCAGACAACCAGTTGAATTGAATTGGAATCGGTGGCAAGATTGAAGTATTGGATCTGAGAGCGTTGTAAGGCGCAGAAGGCTCAGAGACTCTTCTGCCTCTGTCCGCTTCTTCATTCGTTCCAAACGTGAAAGACGATTATATGTTAGCGCTATTCGCATAGAAACTGCATTACGCGCAAGCAGACGAATTGCAATCGTCAAGACATGTGCCTTCCCAGACAACCAGTTGAATTGAATTGGAATCTTCGGCAAGATTGAGTATTGGAAATGAGAGCGTTGTTAGGCGTGGACGGCTGAGACAAGTATTTCTCTGTTCCCCTTTTCATCCTTTCGAAACATGAACGACACGTATACAAATTATCTGCGTTGTTCGTGACAAACTACTTTTTTGCTCAAGTACGGGATTTGCAATCGTCAAGACATGGGCCTTCCCAGTAACCCATTGCATTGAACCAGTTGCATTGAACTGGAATCTTTGGTAGTGGAAATGAGAGCGGTGTTAGGCGCAGAAGGCTCAGAGACACTTCTGCCTCCGTCCACTTCTTCATTCATTCCAAACATGAACATTATATTGTCCGTATTGTTCGTACAGAAACTACGTTTTTGCTCAAGAAAGGTATTTGCAACCATCAAGTCATGTGGCTTTCCTAATAAGAAGTTGAACTGAGAGGGAATCTGGCAAGATTCTAGTAGTGGAAATAGAATTCTTTGGCGCGCAAGGTTCAGAGACAGCTCTGTCTCCAACCACTTCTTCACCCCTTCCAAACACGAACATTTATATTGTCCGCGCTGTTCGCACAAAAACTACATTATGCACAAGTAGGTGAATTCCACTCGTCAAGCCATGTGCCTTCTCTAATAAGAAATTGAACTGAGCTGGGATATTTGGCAAGATTCCAGTAATGAGCAAGATTCCAATGAGAGCGTTGTTAGGCGCAGAAGGCTCCGAGACACCACTGCCAGTGTCCGCTTCTTCGTCTATTCCAAACATGAACAACGTGTGTATTGTCCGCGCTGTTCGTACGGAAACTAAGAATGTTACGTGGTTGAATAATGTGGAAACTTTCGCTTGATTTCATTAGTGGAAATGTATGTATGTATGTTTGTATGTATGAATAGATGTGGATGTATGGTGGAGATGGTATGTATGAATGTATGAAATAGGAAATGTTTGTATGTATGAATGTTGGTGTGATATGTAAGTAAGTTTATTTACTTAAATGTTAGTATATATGTAGTTTCATTTGTTGTATATGTATAGGCATGTAAATGCAGTTGCATGTTCTAGGTAATGAAGAAGATAATTCGTTTGTTTTTTTATATATTGTTTTTATAGTTAATTGTGTTTTGTAATTTTAATGTACTTTTGTGTCTCTGTATTCTGCCACCGGGCAACATCAGCCCAATTGTAGAATAAACCTTATCTATCTATCTATGTATAAATGCGAGTGCAGTTTGGTGCAGATGGTCGGAAATGCCTGTGACTCTTTCCCTTCCCTTCAAGGCATGATCGATCCGTGCGTAGTCCGCGCACAATCCCACAATTCGTGGAGTTCGCCATCATCGTAGGCAATTGAATTTGTTGAATTTGTCTGCGGCACTTTATCCCAAGTAAGTACCCAAAAGAGCATGCGAAATTTTCCTAAAGGTATGAGATAAGTGTCCCCTGAAGTGACTTTCACTTCAATACTTAAGGAACAGGATTGTTAAACCTGTGCCTGACCGCGCAGGTTCTCAAAATAATTTCAACATTGTTCCTAATATGAAGGTGGAGGACATCAATACAACAGTTGAAATTTGTTTTCTGTGACAGCGGGGGCCACCAGCTGCGTAGCGACATTTTACCCCACACAGCGTGCAAAATGTTCCCGAATATATAGGATCAGTGTTCATTGTGCTGGCTTTCACTTCTAGGCTTCAGGGAGAGGCTTGTTGTACGTATGGCCGCACAAGTTTTCGAAATAATTTTAAATTCTGTCCTTGTTCCTAACTTGAAGGTGCAGAATATCAATACAACTGGTCAAGTTGATTTACTTTAAGAGATGTAGTTACCAGTTTCGTAGCGCCGCCTTATATTAATTCAAGTACGTTTTAGGACCCAGCGTGAAAAAATCTTAAATATATAGTGTCAGTTTTTACTGCAGAGATTTTTTAAACCTCTCCAGTGATTCGCTTCTGTGACGATTGCCGGCGTAAGTGGTGAAAAAATTTTTGTTTGTTTCTTAATTGAAGGTGTAGGACTAGTACATATTTGGAATGTAGCGCAATAGAACATATAGAGCAACCATTGATTTAGCATTTCCCTTTAAGTATGCTCCTTGACACTGCGTGCTCTAAATCTTTTAACCAATTATATAGATCGGTTACGACGTCTCTCGACTTTCGATTTCATAAGAGAATAAACGAATCACCTGATTGTTTATAAGCGTTTTGGCATACAACAACAATCAGATTTATTATATTTTCTTGTACTCGGTAGCAGATTGCTTGTGTTGTATTACGCTCGAATGGAACCGCTCCAAATGGAAAGGTTAAAAATTGGTAGAAGCGTAAAGTACTACCTACTTGAAAAAACGGTAGACCATACGTCATCAGTAGAGACCAGAAATTTAGAAAAAAATATTTTTACTTTCTCGTTGGTTTAGCTTGAGAATATAAGGTTGGACAGTCTCGAAAAACTTTGCTACACTACTTCGCTTCAACTCGTAATGCCGCTAACACCGGGAGCAGGAATAATAGAACATTTCATTTGTGATTGATAAAAGCTGAATTCTGTATTTGTTTTGTTTGAGAATACAAGGTTGGACGGCCTCGAAAATTCTGGAAGAGCTCGAAAAACTTTGCTACACTGCTTCGTTCCGATATGTAAAGACGCTATCACAGGGACCAGGAATAATAGAACATTTCACTTGTGATTGATAAAAGCTGACGTCTGTATTTTCTTTATTTGGGCGTATTAGGTTGGTCGTTTTCGAAAACGGAGAGCTCGCAAAACTTTTGCTCCATTACATCGCTTCGACTTGGGAAAACGCTAATTGCGGGAGCAGGAATAATAGAACATTTCATTTGCAATTGAAAAGGATTGAATTCGGTATTTGTTATTGTTAGTGTGTATAAAAGGTGGTCGATTGCGAAAATTCTCCAGAGCTCGCCATATCGTTGCTCCACTATCTGGCTTCGACTTGTAAAGTCGCTAACACCGGGAGCAGGAATAATAGAACATTTCATTTGTAATTGAAAAGAGCTGAATTCGGTATTTGTGATTGTATTAATGTGTAAAAGGGGGTCGATTGCGAAAATTCTCCAGAGCTCGCAATATCGTTGCTCCACTATGTCGCTTCGACTTGTAAAGTCGCTATCACCGGGAGCAGGAATAGTAGAACATTTCATTTGCAATTGAAAAGAGCTGAATTCGGTATTTGTGATTGTATTAATGTGTGTAAAAGGTGGTCGATTGCGAAAATTCTCCAGAGCTCGCAATATCGTTGCTCCACTATCTCTCTTCGACTTGTAAAGTCGCTAACACGAGGAGCAGGAATAGTAGAACATTTCATTTGCGATTGAAAAGGGGAGCGAATGCGGTATTTGTATTGTTAGCATTGTTTGAAGTGGAAGGTTTGTTGGTTTCGGAATTTTTTTTGGAGATGAAACCCAGTCGTTCTACCTGGTCGGATTCTGTTAGTCTTGACCCACAGTAAAAACCTCTTTAGCCGTACATATGCAGTTCGTTCACAATGTGCTCACGATTTTCTATGAGCGAATACACAATAGTCGAGACAGAAGAAAGTGGGTTGGCAGGAGTCAGAAACATGAAATGCGGTAATCGTGGTTTGCAAATTCTACCCAGAGCAATGAATGTATGAAGATCAGAACGCGTATTCTCATGACTCGTGGTTTGTAGCACAGCTTGGACAACACTAACTGGTATGTATGTATAAGTTTTATGTGAACAATAGAAGAGAGTTTTGGAGGAAATATCGAACTGACAAACTCCCTTTCACAGGTGTAAAAAATGGGTAACTTAACCACTCTCCAGAAAGAAGTAATTCTTCTTTCAAAATTTTACAACTGACGGAAACTAGCTTTAGCTCCTTAAAAATACCACTATTAGAAGTAATGGTCCCCAATAACTCGCAAATTTGGCTTCCGCACCACCTTGAGCGACTTTACGCTGCAGCGATGCGCGTTTCTTTATCAGTTACATGTCTCCAATTTACTCAGAGATATGTGAAGTGAGAATGAGAAGTGTGTATGTGCTGGAAACTGTCACAAATAAGCGGAGCACCACAGATAATATAGAATTTTCAAGCACAAAAGACATACTAAGAGTATATATTGGCAAATTTTAGTGGAGAGTACGAGAGTAAAGTTAAAGCTTCATTTTATTTCGTATACAAAAGATATTGAAGCAGGATATACTGCTCGAAATGGAAAGGAAACAACTGTTATGGTTTGGTCACAAACAGAGAATGCAGAAAAATAGACTTCCAAAGAAGCTTTTGGATTGGCAACCGCAAGAAAGAAGGAAAAGAGGTCGGCCGCGACCTGGTTGGACAACGTAGAGAAGACATTGGCTGGATGGCAGATACCTCCTGGGACTTGGAACAACAGAGAAGAGTGGAAGAAGAAGTTAGGCACCGTAAGACACACATAAAGGTCAAACAAACGGCCAAGAAGAAGAAAGGATATTCAAATTGCTCGAATACTTACTGCGTTCGAATGGTGGAAAGAGATTTCTCTCAATAACATTTTCTACAGTCACTAAACGTTGAACTCAATTTTCTCGACACATAGTGCTCTTATATCCTTTGTACTCTAAGCGCTTCAATTATATTGGATGCCTGTTTAAAGTCAACGTTTCAATTAATGAAACACAATATCATTTAGTGTGTGGGTTGTTACTATCTGTGTTGGATCTGGAACATTCAAATTTAGTTTTCAATATATACCTAATATAAAATTAGATATTGGTTAGATATAGATTAGAGTTGATCCGGGTAACCGACATCGCTAAGCCAATAGTGCTGTGGCATTCGTAGGTTCGAATCCCGCCTGGGGCATGGCTGTGTGTGCTTCGTGATTGTATGTGTTGTCTGTGTGTCTCCTATGGTTGGCGTCAGGAAGGTCATCTGGCCGTAAAATCATCTACAAATAAAAATAAAAATAGTGTCCTGAAATTAATAACTAATGAGCCCGCCCCCATTAGACCCGACCCCATAGGAACGGGAAAGGCAAGGATGAAAAAAAAATAGGTATTGGTGAAAATAATATTCGAAGGAAGCTTTCTGTTACTCATGAAACTTACATATTTCTGCAAGAATAATAGTATATACCTTATGGTGGGTTTTGAATTATTTCTCATCCATCACATACTGATTTGTTTCTGAAATAAAAATCGGTTTATTTTCAAAATATTTGGCCAGAGTCCATGCGTAACGATGCGATGATTCTAATCTTCGAGAGAGGAATTGTTGAAAAACACCAGAACATAATTTTATTATATTGTAACGTATTAGCGAGCGAACCTCGTGGTAGCTATTTGGGAACGAGTGGAAAGGGATTAGCAACAAGAAACTGCCTCGCCACAGGAGGGAGAGAAAGGCTTTCCCTACAGCAATCACGTGGCAAAGGGCAAAACTATGTGCCGGAGCCATGTGCAAGTAGAAGCGAGCGGGGGAGACTGCGTGACGTAGGAGATCACACGAGGCACAGATATATGTAAGGGAGTGTACAAAGTCAGTGGGTGGGTTTTGGAGAAAGAGTGAGAACCTCGTGCTGAAGCACAAATTTGCGCCAGGGCGGTGCAGCGGCGAGCAGGGCTCGCGAGGCAAGTCACGTGTTGACGCGCCTGTGGGGACTTTGTGTCCCAGGTGTGACTGCGGTCACGTGGGAGTGACGCTGTGTGCGTGCTCCGAGTGAGGTGTGGTTGACATCCACGACTCACACCGATCATCAATCGGTTAAGAACGCTCCTGCAATCAAGGCATATTATTGATTGATGCGCCTGTAAGGACTTTGTGTCCGAGTGCAACATCCGGTCACGGAAGCTTGGTTTTGTGCGCGCTTCGAATTTAGGAGTGGCGAGGGCCACAAATTAAACCGATTCTAAATCGGATTTAGAACGCTCCCGCTATCAGGGGATATTAGGTCTAACAGAGCTATTGTGTAAAGTGTAAATATTTCAATGTACATATTTGTTTTATAAATATAACTGTACATATGAAAGCTCGTGTCCATGTTAGCTGTGAGTACCCATGACGTCACAATATTGTCGCGCTGTTGGAAAATGTTTACTAACTCACTGTGGTATATTGATAATTCAAAGTGCGGCAGAAAAGAATTTGTATCATCACGTCATATGCCAAGTGCCTTAGTACCGTAGTCACAACAGTAACAATTGCTAACTCAAATATCTTGTTGACAATGAAATCCTCAACTCAGGAGCAATGCCACGACGGCGTGCTCTAATATCTTCTAAGAATTTTAAAGACATCTAATATCTTTAACATTCCAATAAATTGATTAAGAACCCTTCTAGGACTATTAATCATTCCAAGTAGATCGCGCTCCAGAAATATTTTCTCACGGGTGAAAAATCGACAACCTACCCACAAATCTCCGTCATCTCAACACTACCTCCATCATCTCAACGCCACCTCCGTCTTCTCAACTCCACCTCCGTCATCTCAACGCGATCCGTCATCTCAATGCGACCTCCGTCATCTCCATGCGATAACAGTTATCTCAACGTCAACAAACCAGTGGCTTTCTTGTTGGCACATAAAATGCCAACATAGGCATTACATGTCAACAAACAATAAACCAGCGGCTTTCTTGTTGGCACATTAAAATCAAAGAACTATAATCTAAACATGTGACCTTCGCTCTAAGGAAAGGCGACTGTCAAGCAATAACAATAAACAATACACAGATCCCTCAAAGTAATGAAGTTATATACTTAGGTGTTCACTAAGTGGAAGGTCCATATGAAAAAGAAAAGAGCTAGAATTAAAAACTAAAAACTACCAATGGATAATCGGTAAACACTCCGAACTATCATTGTCAAACAAAATACTTATATATAAAAGTATTATACAACCCATATGGACCTACTGTATGCAACTTTGGGGCTCAACCAGTATCTCCAACATCGAAATTCTTCAGCTTCAGCCCAAAACATCTTCGACCAGTAACAAACGCACCCTGATATGATCAGCAATGAAGTACTCGACAACGACCTTCAAATCAAGACCATCAAAGAAGAAATAACGTCCGCGAGTCAGATATACCACACAAGACTGGAAAATCATCCAAATTATCTCGCTATTAATCTATTAGAGAATAGTGAAAAAACAAGAAGACTACAGCACCATAAACCGCTAGATACAATGTACCGATTTGTTTAGATAGGAATGCTACTGTTGAGTAACATTTCCACTCATGTAAATATTATTATTAAACCATTTGCCTAATATTTCTGAAGAAATAAATTGCAAATAAACCGAGTTCATCAAAAAAATCTCAATGTCTGCATCGAATACAAGGCTGTCGCCGTTCGTTGTACATCCTACTTCACTTTTTGCTTTTACTTCCGACTCTATCTTAGTTGTGGCATTCGCACGTCAGACTTTTTTGATTGTTTCCAGGCACGTCAACTACTATGGTCATTAGTCCTGATGGCGTAATATGTTTTATACATAACAAATGTGGCGGTATTCCTCCCGCTCTGGGTGTCGAGATCCGATGCCGACCTACACGGCGGCTTGAAGGGTGATTCCCTCTCCAGGTATCTCCCCCAGCAGGGCACGCAATACTCGGCACATGCTCTAAGCTCCCGACTGGTCTTTCAATATGTGTGTGATTGTAATGCATCTAAGTGTAGGTGTGTGTGAGTATAAGGGATGAGGAGGGGCCAAGAATGTCGAAGGAAAGATCGCACGCAGTCCGTGACCCGTTTGTGAAGGTACTGCTTCTACATTCACCTGATATTCATCGGAGAAAACAAGTAAAACTATCGATTAGAGCAGCCGAATGCTAGAATTCTCAAGATGGCGACTGGATAGCACCTAGTTTTCTCGCTATACTTCGGCTTTTCTTTCTTGGCGCACGGGGGGTATCAATAAAATGGAATATCTCACAGTATTTCGCGTCGTTCTCGATTGTGCCGCTAGGAGTCGCACGATCGCGACTGTGTCGAGCAGTGCTGGCGATCATGCGACCCCTGGCGGCACAGTGAAGAACGACGCGAAATACCGTGAGATATTCCGTTTTATTTACACCCCCTCCCCCATGCGCCAAGAAAGAAAAACCGAAGTTTAGTGTCAAAAGTGCAGCAACCCTTGACATGAACCCTTGGACCTCGCGGTCAGAGACATACAATGGGAACATCTGTTGTCTTGAGCTCCCTCAGATGGTCGAGGTATACGAAATAATGGTCATCTTAACATGGCGTCTTCCATTTTACTTACTGTCGTGATCGAACCGTGGCGCACCGGACAGTGCACGGGTCTTCCACCGCACGTTTGGATTCGATCCTCATCCAAATCAAGAAGAATTTCTCGAGAACAAAGCAAGTTCTCGGCAGAGCGTTCCGTGCCTCTCAATCTTCTCCCAATGACTACTCCTTACTTCGATTATCATTTCATCTCACTTCAAACGCTTTATCCAGCAGACACCACAACATTAAGACATCTGAGTTTGGAACAAGGGCCACTGTTCCAAAATTCACACCATACGATACATAAATGAACGCACTGTCCTTCCACTGAACGCAGAAATTCTATGCCGGGGTTTATTATATCGATACTCTATTGCATTTCCAAACACCGTCTTTGTGAATGGGATATTCATGTTCATGTTGAATGTTTATATAAGCGTTTTCTTTTGAATTTCTTAGGTGAGGTGTGTGTAGATTTTTATGAGCGGGGATAAATTGCGGACAAAGAATATGAACGAATCCCAGTTCGCAGGATCGACGGCAATTCATTCCAATCTTATGACAGCGAATAATGCATTCACCAAATGAACGCATTTCTTGCAGTTTTATATCAATAAAATTTCCCAGTATCGTAGGAAACGCCATGTATCACAGATTTTGGTACAGACAGAAATATTGAAAGAGACGGAATGAAAGAAAAACGTTTAGTATAACAGAGATACATGTAACAATGGCTGAAGAAATACCCTTAACATCGTTTCTTCTCCAACGCCATTGCTACGACATGTATACCTAAACCACAATTTTCATTAATGCCATAAAATCGCAAGAAATATAAATTCCACTATGACTTCGGAATGACTGAAATATACAGGTTTTCTCTACGCACACTACTTCAGTGCCAACGCCTTGAGTACATTCCATTGTACCGATGGCACCACTACGAAAAATGCATGCAACTATGGCCTCCGAATGACTCATAAATATGTCTTCTTTCTCACGCACAATTGCTACGGTGCTATCGCCTACAATTCGACATCCAATTGTGCTTGAATAGCATCACTTTAGGAAAGATAAATGCAACTACGGGCCCACAAAATCCATGAAAAATTTGGGTTTTCTTCACATGCACAATGGCGCAACGCCTACAAAACGGCATTCAACTGTGCAATGATAGTATCGCGACAGGAAAGATAAATGCAACTATGACCTCCGAACGATTCATAAAAGATTTTCTTCTCACGCACAATTGCTACAATGCTATCGCCTACAATGTGAAATACAATTGTGCAATGATAGCATCACTGCAGGAAAAATAAATGCAACTAATCCCCACAATGGCCTTCACACGCACATTTGGCGCTAACGCCTACAATACGACATTCCACTGTGCAATGAGAGTATCACTGCAGGAAAGATAACGCAACTATGCCCTCACAATGACCATAAAAAGTATGGGTTCCCTTCACACGCACAATAGCTACGGCGCAAACACCTACAATATGACATCCAACTGTACAATGACCTTATCATAAGAGGAATGATAAATGCAACTATGATCACAGAATGACCTCAGAGATTCCTTTCACGGTCACGTTTTCGTCAGAGCTGCGACACGTTCACATAGAAAATAAGATGTCGCCGGATAGAGTTCAATTTCATAAACAAGCCATTCAGGAAATGTTTGCTTAATGGCTTTGGCATGGAAAGCTACTTACTTTCATTTATAATATAAAAATATTATTAATATTTTTAGTCAAAAAGCTGCAAAAATTGCGTTACTCAGGAAATGCTTAGGACCTTAATTTTGTTCGAGATACAGGTTCATTTGTTGATTTAAGGATCTGCGATATCATTAGTCATATTTCTCCTAAATCTTCGGCAGTAGAATGGAAGACGTAGTGTACATGTGCTCATCAAAAAAGGAATATGGCAGTCAATCACTTTTCTCATATCCAAGGTCTTGTATGGTTTGAGATGGATGTATATCCCCTGTCCATATCACTCTATTCAATGTGATCTGCAAAGTACTTCCCTGGATAGTATGATCACTAAACTTTCTCTATACAATATTGGGTACCACAAACCCAAATTAGTAGTTTGACTAGTAAACCTACAACTAGGAGATAGATGAATGTGGATAGTGAATCGAAAGACAATTTTTTTCCTCTGTATGATCAAATTGTATTAGTGTTTGAATTGCCTTTCCACAAGGCTTCACAAAGTAATTCCTTGAAGAACACTTTGAAGATCTTCAAAAAGTCCTGAAAATACTTCATTTATACTTCTTTGCTAAATTTCCACAATGGAAAATGTTTCAAATGTCAATAAGAAATATATATGGAGGGGTACTAAAATTCCCTTGGGGAATGAAAAATATAAATTTCACCCTCAGGGATTCTCAATGCATTACATCTTGGGATTACCTTCCTCCAGTACTAGATAATAAGAATATGCACCTGGTCATTTCATGCAGTCATACGAGGGAGACAAGAGGTAGTGTAATTGATGCACAGAATCAACTGTCTGCTGTAAGACCTTTACTATTTCATTGAGCTTGATGATGCAACTACTTTCTTGAGTGTCAGTATCATTGCAAGACATGTTAATACTATTAGAAGACTGAAAATAAGTGGATCTGAATATATTCTTCAAAAATATCTCGTATTTGAGAATATAACAGAATAACGTTATACATTCAAAATGTCCATCTGTTCTACAAAATTAATTATCATTACTTCTCGGCTGTTTCAGGTCACTGCCCTGAGGAAGCCTACGACATGTTAGGCGAAACGTCGGCCTCCCTGCCAACGACGCGGCGTCACCCGGACAGCCGAGAAGTAATGAACTCGAGCCGCGGAAGCTTGCGTGTACAAAATTAATTATCGTCGACAGAATAAAGAATGTCTATGTACAAAATTTATATCCATGTGCTACAGGGACGCATGGACAAAATAAATGTGCATCTTTGGATCTGATTAGCAAAGATTACCCACAGAATATCAATTTTTTTATGAGCTGTATTTTATTGCACCATCATGGTGCTCAAGTGACAGCCCTGTGCAAGCAGGTCAGATCACCATTAGTGTGTATTTTTTTCGGGTGCGTATTGAATGTCCACTGCATTCAGTCACAAGGTAATATAAAACCTGCTCTGACTGAAATCAGCTGGTGGCAATGAAGAAAAAGTTTGTTTTAATTCACTCCACAAGAAAGAAATGTCGAAGTTTTCTTAGTCAAATGACAGTATCACTATAGCAAGACTCAGAGCAATCCCACGCTGAGTTCCGAAATCCAAGTTCTAAACATCAGGTGGAACACCCTTTTTAATGTTACATGCATGATGTTTAGAAGTACATATTAATATTTACTGAATTTAGTCACAAGGTAACAAAACATGCATCATCTGAATGTAACTGGTTGCAATGAATAAAAAGTTTACTTTTAACAGCAAAACAATTTCTCATCCACTTCCATCACTACAGAATGATGAAATCACAAATGAAATTAGTTATCATAGGACTCCCATGAAAGATCCTATCATATGACATCATCAATGAAATTATTGCCCACCATACATGTGAAATGAAAAAGACAAGAGAACCAGACTTTACAAGTACTGTCACACAAACAAGTCTTTAACTGTACAGACAAGTTTTTTCAATTTGTTACGTCTGTATTGATGTAACACGTCTCCAAGCTCCTTGGGGGACCTTGAGCACTTTGCACTTGGGAGTAATCTTCCATTACATGTATATGCCATTATATGTCATGTCTTCTCTTGTCAGTTGTCAAAAGGGCTGCCAAGTAGCATCTCCATGTACACACCTCCTACCATGTGCTCCTGTTTTCTACTTTTCTGTCAGTTCACACCATAAAAGTTTAACAATTTCTCACTTCATCATAAAACTTGAACTGTGTTGATTGTTCTAAGTTAATGATTACTTCAACTTTTAAAATTGCGGTAATTGCCCAAAGTGTTTCATGATTACCTATATCTTTTAATTATGTTTACACGTCCTGGTTATTTAGATAAGAGTTGACAACCCTAACATTACCACCATTCTGCAATTGCCCTGAAAATGCTGTATCTTATGGCTGAATGACTGTCACTACATGGGTAGAAGTACCTTAACAGTCCCATTACCTCTCTGAAGTCCTATCTCACTCTCACAAGTTCCTGAAGAAACTGACAAACTTAAAAAATAATGTATTTCTGCAAACAAAAATGAAAATATCTGGTATTACATCTAAAGCTAAAATGGACTTCATTTCTACAGCATAAGCAGTAGCGAGAAAGTAAAAGGTATCAGCCTCAGACTGACTACCTCACAAATTTATGAAAATGATGATATGTGAGACCAATGTTATTCTTTTGAGAATTACAATGAAGCATGGAGATACCACTTCATGTAAAGGACACCTGTTTCCATGTGATGGACATACAATATCAACTCGCATGCCAGCAAAAATTTTGTTTTGCAGTCTGCAGAGATTGTTCTTGTTATGGCACAGTTAATCTCACTCCAAAAACAGATGCCTGCATGCCTCTACACGATACACTCTGGGCAACATGAAAATATCTACATCAAGCCACAATACGTACTTATCATTACTTGCCTGAGTCATCTAACAAAATACATTTGACCAGCCTTCAAATCTCTTAAATAAATTCAGGAGGACTAAGATCTAAGGGATCAACCTGTCAAAATTTAAATACACATGTATAGTTACCCCAAAAAATAGAAAAATCTGTAGTATTTGCTCATCTGACTCTGCATATTACAGAAAATCAAGACTGATATTCCACTTTTAACAATTCCTTTATAATTGACCCTCACTCGATTAAAACCTATGTGAAGGAGTGTCTGAATCATTGTTTGGATTTAAGATACAGTGAAACTTCTATATAACGTTCCTCCATAAAATGTTTTTTTCTATGTTATGTCAATTTTTACTGGTCCCTACCAAAAGCTCGTATTCACAGTCTTCCTCTTTGTAGTGTTTTCCTCTATAAAGTGTTCAGAATTCATGGTTCCTTAAAAAACATTACATAAGAGGTTTCACTGTATAAAGAATACCATTAATAAAACATGTCAAAATCCATTAACTAGCCGAAAACTAAATGTTAACTCCCATTTCAGAATTGTTTTAGGATTAAACATCTATAAATAAAAAAAATGACTAACACCTGTCCAGTATATTTTATATTATACAAAGACCTGTCCAGTATATTTTAGTACTGGCAAATTTTCTGAAACTTCAAATCCTTCAAAATAAATTCTTTAGAAAACTTAGAAGTAACAACCAACTACAGAAGCAACTTCAAATTGAATCTCCAAAACCACTTGAATCTTATTTCACAACTTCAATAAAATTATCAACAATTCCTGTCTGATACCAATCAAATTTGGACAGCCATATGAAGGTCCAAACAGAATTAAAACAAGATTCGAAAAGACTAGATGACCATCAAGTGGGTCTCTCTCCTCTTCACATCACATAAAAACAACTCAAAATGTCACAATTTAAAACAATATTTGTTTATGAAAGTAATTAAGAAAATTTTACACATTTAATAAATTAATAACACTTTTCTGACAGTGAAATCCTTAAAATGATCAAATCCTAAAACTATATAGCCTGTATTATTTACAACTTTGCCAAACAAGAAAAAAATGAATATAAAAAATAAAGAAGACATCCACATTTGATTCAAAAATTTCCGGTTCAGTATTTTGAAATGACTACCAAAGGATAATGATATGGAAATGTTGCACATGACATTTGCAGATCTTTTGATCCAATTATATTTGTAGGGATTCCAAGATCTCCATAAGGAGGATCAAATAAAAGGGCGTGCATAACATGAATTTCATCTTCAGAAATGGCAAAACTACATTCTCTAATTTGAGATCTCTTACACCATCTGTATCAACTCGTACCATAGCAAACTGTAATGCCAACCTAGTAGGAATCTTGATGACTTTATGAGTCTGAAATGTCTTCTACTTATTATTTGCTTAGCTTAATTAGACCTTACGTTTTTCTCACTCCCTTATTGATTTTATTTTAATTTGTATATGTTTATGTGTAGGTTATAATGACACTTATTAGATTTAATATTTATTTGTTAAAACAGATTTAATAATTTTAGCTGGCATAAGAAAAATTAGAAATCTACGTATATTTAAAGAGAAATATTTTGGTACATTCATAAAATTTTAAGAACTTCCTTATTCATTTGAACTCTCTACTCTGAGATCCTAAGAAAAATAAGGTGACAAGAATTATTACAAAATTACTTATGTCACATAACAAAATACAATATTCTGAAAACCATAAAGTAATTGAAATTTGAATGGCCACAATGATATAACCCATTTGAAACCCTGTTGACAATGAGGGAGAAATCAATTTGTCAACTTCAGACTTCAATGACTCATCAATTAATCAGTCATTAATGACTTATCAATATGAAATAAAAGAAAAGGTACATAAAAGACTTT
The DNA here is from genome assembly GCA_031308135.1 of Acheta domesticus. Taxonomy (NCBI): domain Eukaryota; kingdom Metazoa; phylum Arthropoda; class Insecta; order Orthoptera; family Gryllidae; genus Acheta; species Acheta domesticus. The sequence goes on along the minus strand of JAHLJT010002630.1, from coordinate 77,029,215 downwards.
AAATATTGTGATATAAAGTCAGCCAGAATATCTATTGGATGTAGTTGACCGAGTTTGAATAATTAAAAAAAAAAAAATTGATATGCATTTATTGTTTTTATTATTATTACATTTATTTTTTTATAACTAGGTTTATTTATTCATTTTAAGTTAAACTTATCCCTATCTATTGTTATCTCTATTGTCACATCTTTATTACATCCAGCCAGTCATCTAAGCATTAAAACATTTTAAGAATATTGGTATTGCATTGCTCTGTTTCTAAATTTCTGGGTCTACAAAGCTACAATGTTTTCAAAGAATGTGAAATTAATACCAAACATAGTCCCTTTTTAAGGAAATGCAGTATGTCTCCTGATATTTCCCAGCAGGATATTATTATTATTATTATTTTGGTGACCACAAACCAATTCCTTTAATCTTGAACCATTATAGGGGACAAACGTGATGTGATGACACTTAAAAGGAGAAAAATATATAAATATTTTCAAATGGAAATGTATCCATTCACTAAATCAGACATAGTAGCACCATTGATTTTGAGGAACTTTCAAATAGCTTTCAACTTTCATTCATGGTTCCACATCAGTCACACACAATCACGAAGTTAATTAACACTATTCTATAACTTCCAGTTAATCAAATTACCATAGCATGAAAATAAATATCAGGAACTGTTAAAAATAAATGGCTTTGGAATGGCACTAGCTTCAGAAAATCATTGTTCATTGTGATACAATCTCTTCATCCTGAGAGCATATGGAATGCTTGACATGAAGAATTTGTAAACTAGCACTTAATAAACAAAGAACCAATAATATTTGTTGAAGCAACTGAAAATTAGTTTTGGTAAATGAGCAACTTTGCAACAAGCTACAAATATACATACAAATACCATTATGTGAATTAGCAAATGTGTATGTTTCGTACATTCATGGAATAATGACAAACAATACTAATCATGCATACACTAATATGATTATAATTACATGACAGTAACAATAAAAAATTTACATACATCAAAATACTTAATAAACATCTACCAACACACCAAAAGCAAAAGCTATAGTGACTTTGGTTAAAGAAATGGGAAAAAAACAAAACAACCCAAAATTACAATTAAGAACAAGCAAAACATCTAATATTTGGTCTAGATTGCTACTTTTCATTCCTCATGCTTCTTTTTCTCATTAACATGGAACATCAAAATACATAACATGTAGTAGGCTATACATAAATAAATAAAAAACTTAGGTAAATTTGAAAGCATAAAATGAATGAAGTAGTTCAACAATAAAACATGTACAAATATAATACAGACAATAATTAGCCCATCACAGATAGAAAATGTACTTCATTCATTTCTGGCTTATTCATTCAAAATAGCAACTCAAAAATTTTTATTTTATCAACATCATAATTCATTGCTCTATCTGTAAGAAAGTGCTAACATACTTTGTAATAAAAACAATACTGCAAAGTGATTTGCAGTACTTCATATTGAGCATTATTATTTAAGAATAATTCTTATTTTTTGCTACAAGTTGCCACTAAAACTGAATTAATGTATCCAGAGTAAATTAACATACTAATGCGAGTTTCCTATATCAATAATGCTGATTTGTGTGGTGTCTTTTCAAGATAGCTACATTAAATTGCATAGTGGCAATAATGACAATTTCATGCTGTGTCACAAAGATTTTTGAACTCTAGCACAATATTCTGACTTTTTCATAGTTCAACAAGAAAATACACATCCTTTACAGTTCTTTCAAAGTTTTAAAATTAGGCTGAGATCAAAATGTTCCATCAACTTTTCCAAAAGTTTTTCAACTTTTACCTTTTCTGATTTTCTTTTATTGTTTCATGTAAAACTTCATGACACAGTATTTGAAACAAACAAATGATCATCATTAAAAGGCTGGCTATTGTTCACCAATGCTTTGAAATATTAAATAACATAGCAACTAAATATCTATTCTAATTCTGTAATAACAGGTATTGAAGAGTTCTCTACCTGGCTATTACCAGAAAGAAAAGATTTTTTTCCATGCTTATTACTAAAATATTAACATAAATAATACTAATAATATTTTGTAATACTGTTACTAATTTTTGAGCATTAAATTACACAAAAATTGTAATCCAGGCATCTTCCTCCTTGAAGATTTAGTACAAAAATAAATTGGCGAATATAGAGTGATGCAAAATTGTTGGACTTTTACTAATGTAAAATACTGTATTAAAAGATTATGTTCCACACTGTTTATTATCCTAAACAATATTTATATTTTTCTTTCAAAACAAATGTTCTAAAAATTAAACTTATTCTAATACATTTTTGCAAAGGCAGTACTTAAAACATATAAAGTAATACTTTTTGTACACAAAGTTTCCAATTATATTATAAATTAAAAAGATAACATTTTCAAGGTTTTCTAGGCTGTTTTTATCTTCTACAACTTGATATAATGTGGAAGTTCAAAAAGTACAAATTCACACATAAGTATCATTCTTTTTCTGAGTTGAAAGAAGAATCATTATTTGCCTGAGAGTAATAAAGAAATTGAATGAATACAGAGAAAAAGTTTAAGAATATAAAGTTTTACCTCAATCTTCAAAGGCTTTTGGAAGACTTTTGGACTGAAAGATTGGACTGGACTATGATTATTCTGGATATGATCACTACAGTGAAAATATCACAATTCAGTCTCGAATAACTTCAATGTTCACACGCTAAGGAGTTTGTGCAGAAGTTTATCATTAACGTGGGTATAACTTAACAAAGCCAAGGGCAAAAGTCAATTAAATTCAGCAAATTAAGTTGAATATTTGTACTTTTAATACTTTTCTCACTTAAAAATCTTTTAACAGAAAATGTGAAAATACGAAATATTTATATTACTCAAATTATTAATGTATGTGGAAATGTAGAAACACAAATGCAGAATTACATCCTACATATAGTAATCAGGTAACCTGCATGTGTCAGTGTGTTTGTCCATTTGTTATTCACAATTAGACCTCTTCTAGTCCACCAGTGGGGAAAGTGAGGCATCATCGTCTACTGGCGAGGAACTGACCATTTTTTGCAAGACCCTATCAGGATGTTCTAAGAGAATTCTAGAAAAGTGTTTTTGAGGGTTTTAAGCATCTAAAACAAATTTTTATGAATTTGAAAGCACCTATAGGCGTGATCAATAGTTTATTCAATTGCTTTTGAGAATACTTTTACTTAAACTGACTTTTACAACTACTATCAATTGGGGACTATTTTTAGTTGGATCCTTCTGGAGTTTTCTGGAAGGAAACCTATAAAAATGTGTTTTGTGGGCTGTGATAATTAAACCAAATTTTATGAAACAAGAATACTAAAAAAAGTATTTACATTGATACTTTTTCATGGAAATTTCTATGTCTAAGGACATAGGAGATGGTTTAAAATATCATCATCATTATTCAAAATCATCATCACCACCATCATCATCATCATCATCATCACAAGCAGCAAGGATTAGGCCAATCTAGTCTGTTCCTGAAGTCATCTAGCAAATGCCATCTCTTCCTTGATCTTCCTACATTTCTCTTTCCATTCGGCATGTAATAAGCCTGTTTGGACTACCTGTAAGTGTTCAATCTTTCCAGATGATCCAGCCAGTGTTTTCTATGCTCTTTTATTCCATAAACATTAAAAACAAAAAATTGTCAAACATTTTTTTTTAGTTTATCTTCTACCTTGTCTCTATCTTTCTTTTCTTATATCTTAATTTCTCAATTGGTTCACTAATGTATGGCCTCTGACATACCTCATTATTTGTATTTATTCAGCAATTATTCTCTTGTTTTCCTTGGATGTTGTTACCCATGTTTCATTCCCAAAGAGAGAGCAGGTATAACCATTGTTTCATAGTTTAGTACCAGTTTCTTTCCATACTTTGTTTCAGTCCCCACAGCAGTGAGGTTGGCAGCCCCAACTACAACTAGCCCTGCGTAATGTCCATAATGTGATCCAGGGACATCATTCCAAGGAAAATCTAAGTTGCAATTACCCAGACTGACTTATTTAAAATATATAGTTATTATTAACTTTTATAACACAAATAATGATTTTTATATGAAAATGCCTTCCAGAGGCACCATGCTAAGCTACAAAGAAAAATAATATGAAAGAGAAACCCTTCACATTCTAAAAAATATCTTCAAGCAGCTATTGAAAGCACTCCTTGGGAAGTTATGCTCTTGATATAGGAAAAGCAATGTTGCTTATTATGTTACGTCAGCACCTCCACACAGCAGCTTTCAAAGTTCTGTTCACGTGATTTTATTTTGCAAACGGAATACAGGAATCATTAGAAGATACCTTCCTTTCTGATGTTTTCTGAGTGGAGTACTGAAATGCTAGTGACTGAAAACTGAATGTTTGAATCAGTGAATTTTTTGTGAAGGAGCACACATTCTTGCAAAATAAAAATTATAATGAGGATGATGATAAATAATAATATTAATAATAACAACAACAACCAATAACGCCATATGACTTTAAAATAATTAATCTATTCATATTTGAAGGGCTGAGAACAACAATCAGGCAAGTGACATGGACAATATTTTAAGGAACATGCTTTTTAAGTTATACATTCAATATAATATTAGAGAATTATCAAGTATTAAATTTTATATGCATTAAAGCTCTGAACTGTGTGGAATCACTTACCTGACTTTTTCCCTAATAAATATCACTATCAGAATATGCAATACATACTAGTTTTATCAGTGAATGTCTCTTACCTGATTTTTATTCTCAACCCCTTACTTATTAGATTTAATAAATACGTGTTTTGTCCTCCTCAAACATACACCCCAAGTTGTAACCATTATCATAAATTATTTACAAAAAATATATTTTCACACACCAATATTGTTACAACACATAGAGGTCATGCATTTTTTTAATGGACAGATTAAAATTCAAATTTTAATCTTTACTGATGCTCAGTATTTTAGTAATGTTTCATTACAGAAACATCCCATAAATATTATGAATGCAATTTACAAATCTGAATCATTTTTTAAAGATATGAGTAGTAGATTACAAACAGTTATAAAAAACAAGCAGAATGCAGTTTGTTAGAAATGAATTTACAGCAGTTTACTGAGATATTTGAACTGTGTTCTCCATGTACTTTAACATTAGAAACAAAGCTGCTAATTAGGTTACCATTATTCTTACCATAATTTTTGACAGCACTTTCATCTACAGATTACTCCACATATTAGCATCAATAAAAAGAATCTACTCTTTTCAGTAGCTAAGAGCATGAACAACTGACTGCTGTGACTGGTAACATCCAGCCAACTACACAATATGCTTATGTTCCAACACTGTTGGAAACATTTTTTATAAAAGGTACAAAACTGGTGAAAATATCAATAGAATTAAAAAAACATCAAGCACGATCCATGCATATGTACTAGGTAACACAAATACACACAGGCAAAATTTAGTAAGTTGCTGCATGGATTCTCATTTTCACACCAATGAAACTTAAGTCAGTTATCACCTTATGATCCGTACTGAAGGAACACACACCTGCAACAATCTGCTTCGTGCATATGTATGATGTTTCCAGAGCAGACAAATTGATGACACCATTATGTTGGGGTCTGGATGTATCTGCAGAAAAAACATGCATCTTAGTAGTGGACCTCTAGTTTGAAATCAAGTGTGAATGTGATTGAAATTATATGTGATTATATGATATTATATGATTATATTATATATAATCATATAATATATTATATGATTTATATTATATATATTTATATAATATATATTATATGATTATATGATATTATATGTGATTGAAATCAAGTATGTTTATGTGTTTGTTTTTAATGCACAATCGCAATTAATTTGTGACACTTCATGAATGCTTGAAAAAGAAAGTTGTTTATGATAAACTCATTTTTACAAAACAAACCAAAACACACAAACTGGCAACAAAGTGGCTGTGTTCTTCTCCGACTGGATGGAGAGATCTGGGCCGACCTACATGTTGGTTTGGGGAGATTTCCCCATCCCAATATCTCCCATCAGTGTGACACTGCTCCAGGCAGGATAAGTTCTAAGCTCCAAACTGGTTTTCAGTCATGTTGGTAGTGTAGTGTGTGTAAGTTAGAGGTGATGTAGGACAAAGAAGAGGAAGGAAAGATCACGCACAGTCTGTAGTATTTGTTAAGGTACTGCTCTGGCATTCGACTGGTGTAGATTGGAGATGGATTGAGCAGAGCAGCCAGACAAAACAATTCTCCTCTAGACAGTGGCTGAATTCGACCTTTCTATTTAGCTAGTGTCGCTAATGATTTAACACACATGGGAAAGATGGTATTTGATTGCCACAATCTACAAGCTGGAGTTCACTTCCCGGCATGTGCAAATGCCTTTGCAGGTTAGATACACTCACAGAGGTGCACAGGCTTGCGATCCCGAAATAAGTAACTCGTCGCTGGATGCAAAAACCAGCAATTGAATTCAAATGTGAGGAATTTATGCATTTGTTCAGGCAGTAATATTTAACGTAACCTTTTGAAATAGGTTGAGAAAGAAAATAATGTTGAAGCATCACAGGTGCAAAAAAATCATTATTGTTGTACCTAAGTAAATTTTAATTTGTACATACATATGTACATGATATTAATTCACATAGAGGTGGAAAACCAGAGTCAGGATTGAGGTAGAGTGAGTGAGGAAGTTTGAGGGAGGAAGAGAGAGGGGAAAGGGTGGGAGAAGAGGAGGAGAGAAAAGGTAGAAATCGAGAGGAGGAAGGGAGGAAGAGAGAGGGAAGGAATGGGAGCCTGAATGGGCATGTCAAGAAAGAGAGTGCGAGATCAATGGAAAGAGCAAGAGATCAAGGGAAAAAAAAGAGGGAGATGGAGGAAGAGAGTGAGAGGAAGAAAGAAGAAAGAGGTTGAATGAGAAAAGGCATGTGGCATGAGGTGGCGAGAGGTGAAGGGGGAGGAGCGAGAGGTAAAGGGAGAGAGAGAGAAGAAGAGAGCCAAGTGCGAGAGAGAGAGTGAAAGGGGGAGAGAGCGCGATGAGGGAGGGAGGGAACGAGAGGAGGGAGGGAGCGAGAGAGGGAGGGAGGGAACGAGAGGAGGGAGGGAGCGAGAGGAGGGAGGGAGGGAGGGATGCGAGCGGCGGGAGGGAGCGAGAGGAGGGTGGGCGCGCGAGGAGGGGGGAGGGAGAGGAGGAGGGAGAGGAGGGTGGGCGCGCGAGGAGGGGGGAGGGAGAGGAGGGAGGGAGAGGAGGATGGGCGCGCGAGGAGGGGGGAGGGAGAGGAGGGAGGGAGGGAAGGAGCGAGAGGAGGGAGGGAGGGTGGAGAGGAGGGAGGGGAGGGAGGGAGAGGGAGGGTGGAGAGGAGGGAGGGGAGGGAGGGAGGGGGAGGGTGGGGAGGGAGGGGGAGGGAGGGAAGGAGCGAGAGGAGGGAGGGAGGGAGGAGAGGAGCGAGAGGAGGGAGGGGTGGGAGGGAGGGGGAGGGTGGGGAGGGATGGGGGAGGGAGGGAGGGAAGGAGCGAGAGGAGGGAGGGAGGGAGGAGAGGAGCGAGAGGAGGGAGGGGAGGGAGGGAGGGGGAGGGTGGGGAGGGATGGGGGAGGGAGGGAGGGAAGGAGCGAGAGGAGGGAGGGAGGGAGGGAGGGAGGGAAGGAGCGAGGGGAGGGAGGGAGCGAGAGGAGGGAGGGGGCGAGCGAGAGAAGATAGGGAGCGTGAGAGCGCGCTTGTCTCCGCGAGCACCTGTCACCGCCTGACGAGCTGCAGCGCCAGCGGCTGGAGCGGCTGGAGGGGTTGCGTCGGCTGCGGGCGCGGAGGCGGGTGCGCGTGCGCGTGCGGGTGGTGCGGGTGGTGCTGCTGCAGCAGCAGGCGGCGCAGCGGGGCGGAGCGCGCCACGTCGGCGGGCCGCTTGCCCCAGATGTTCCTGGCGAGCGGCGAGGCGCCGCGCGCCAGCAGCGCCTGCACCGTGGCCTCGTGGCCGCGCGTCGCCGCCAGGTGCAGGGGCGTCCAGCCCGTGTCGTCGCGCGCCTCGCAGTCGGCGCCGCCGCCGTCCACCAGCAGCGCCACGCACGCCGGGTGGCCGCGCAGCGACGCCTCGTGCAGCGGCGTGAACCCGCGCACGCTGCGGTGGCTCCTGCGCACGCGACAAGCGTTCTCGCATTGGCCAACTTCACATCCAAACACTGAGAGAAATGTTTGTAGTAGAATGTACTAAATATTTTTAGTAAGCGATCGTAAATACAATTATTCGTGTAGTAAGATTCACTAAACATGATTTAATTTCGTTTAGTAAATCAAACAATTCATAATCGAATGAACTTAGAGAATTCATCGATTTGAAGAAATCGAACAATTCATAAGTGAATGAACTTAGAGAATTGTCAGTGGTACTATTCTTGTTTCGTAGATAAAATCATTTGGTGAGATCTACGTTTCATGTCGTCACACTTACTAAACACTGTTTAGTAAGCACTGTTTACTAAATACTGTTTAGTAAGCGCGAGTTCTCAGCAACCTGAGCAATTGAAATGGTTATAGAACCCATCTGAAGTGTAAGAATTCAACGCTGTATACAGTATTACACGCTATATAAATGGCGTGTTTAGTATTTTATTGGTTTTCAATAATTATGTTATATTCTCTAAACTAACGGTAGAAATACTATCGACAGCCTAAAATGAGCAGCTTTGCGTCCGTAACTGCTCTGCTAGGCTGGGGTCTGTCAGGTAACCGTGGTTAAGGCAGCTCAAGGCCAGGGGACCGTAGGATGGGTGACTGCTGCGGAACCCCAGTTGCTACCTGCTTGGAGGGACAGAAAGAAAGTATTTCCTTTAGTTATTTTCACTGCACTGTTTAGTAAATATTACTCAATATATTAGTCAACGCAAAGATTCGTTTAGTTTTCTCCACTAGTTGCCATTCGTCCCGGGTACGACCTGTTTAGTGAACATTAATATAAGTGCATTAGTGATTTTAACTAAACAGCAGTTTCGCGAACTTGACTAAGCATTTTGTTCTACGAAAATCTACTATACCGTTTGGTTGAATCTATTACGTGATTAATTGTATGAACTAAACATTTCTCTCCGTGTATCATATATTATACCGATGGCTTATACTTCGGTGTTTCTTTCTTGGCGCGTGAGGGGGGGGGTGTCATCAAAACGGAATATCTCACGGTATAGTGCCGCTAGGAGTCGCATGATCGCCAGCACTTCTCGATACAGTCGCGATCGTACGACTATAGTTCACTAATATTGAAGGTCCACTCCTGGTCATTTTACTTTCTCGCGACCTCTTACGCAGTAGAGAGAAAGTTATGTTATGCTGTGCGAAAAAACTGCGAATTGTCGAAAGAAAAAAACCCTTATTATGTGGCCCTTGTAACGAAAAAGTGGATTAATCCAGGTGCTAAATTTAGGGAGGAAAATTCTCTAACACGTGGTATAGCCAGAATCCATGTTTTGTGGGTCCTTAGTACAGAAAAGTCGAATGACCGCAAAACTGTGACTGTCCGTCCGTGTGTCTCTGAACAACGCTAGCGGCTAAACCGTTCAGACGATTTTCTCCAAAATTGATATTCCCCAAACGATCTAGCTGATGTTGCGACGCCTTGAATTTGAAACTGATATTTTAATTTGGAGGGTACTTTACATAAAGCCCAGGGACATTTTCAAAATTTTCCAAAAAATGGTTCAACGTTTTTGATTACATTTCGTTGTTGGATAATTGGAAGGATGTTGAAGAGAATGGTAGAGGTCTCATTTTCATTAATAACTCTGATTTTTCGAAAATTGCAAAAATTCAAAATTTTTTTGACGTTTTCCTACAACTACAATTTTGAAGATAGAGATTTTTTCCCTTGATGTAATCTGTCCGTTAAAGATATATGGATGGGGCAAAAACTCGGTATCGCTTGGCATCGTATCGATATCGTATCGCTCGGTATCGTAGTCATGGCCCAGCTCACAGAGTTTGCTGACAATGTGAAACTTTGCAGGTAGAGAACCCCAAAAAGATGGAAAGGGTTGCGACCTGCTTACCTCAGGTCTTCCAAGTCTATTCGCGGAATATCTCTAAAACAGTTAAATTCAGATAAGTCACAGTGCATGATTATCAGTTCGAAAAGCACTATGAATAAAATATCATCTGCTGATCTGCCTAAAATTTATATAAATGACACCGTTCTACCTTGGTGTTGAGAAGTCAAGAATCTAGGGGTGTTTATCGACAACACCCTCAGCTGGAACTCTCATGTAACCTGCCGTAAAGTTTTTGCTTCAATGCATTCCCTGAAACGCCTACGAACACTTTTACCAATTACCACACGTGAGACTGTCATCAAATCACTTATTATGCCACATTTCGACTATTGTGACTTTCTTCTGACCAACATGACATTTAAATTACAAGTAACCCAGAACGCTTAACTTCACGTAACCCAGAACGCAAGCGTACGGTTTACTTTTGTCGAAAAAATCCGATACATGGTCGTATTTCCTTAGATCAAACTTCAAATGCTTACTCTAGACAAAAGACGGTTACTTCATTCTCTACTTCTTCTTTATAAAATTTTGAACTGTACACATGTAACACGCCTTATAAGTAACTTCAATCCTCTGAAATTAAATCCAGCACGTGATTCAGCTGTGCTTTGTGACCACGTCATAACACGACTTCGTTCAGTAGATCATTCACCATTACAGCTATCCGGGCCTGGAATAAACTACCAACGAGTCTAAAACATTCAAATACTTTCCGTAAATTCATAAATGAATTAACCACATGGGTAAGGAATAATGACATGCAGAATGGCTGTTAACATCTTCAATCTCTAGACTTTTCCCACTTCCAAGCACCCGGTCACCGCACCCTCTAAAAGCTGTACTTTCCCAACTCTCTAAATTCAAAATTCCATCCCATACCCCCATGACTCTACTCATTTTCCATTCTGTCTCGCACCCTCTAAATTACAATATAATATACAATCATCTAATCTCTAATATAATCCTCTAATATACAATCATGTAATTTTCTGTGTAACTTAATGGAATTGTTTAAATGAAATATACGTAAAGTGACTAGCGACGACTCATTAGTAGAGACCGGATTTTTATGTAATTACATATTTTTGTCTTTTTACTTACCGTTCTCAAAATTGTAATCTTGGCGAATCATAGCCCTCCTAACACAACATCGAATTTTTTCGTTACATATTTTTACATATTTAGTACTATGTTACGTATTTTGTTTTTTTAACAATATATTTTCTTATTTTATCAATTTTCTTCTATTTAATTCCATATTTTTTATGAAAAGATATATTTTTTTAAATATCAGCATTTTTCCTACTTTATTGGGGAAATCTAGGTGTCTAAAGCATGATTGACATCGCGTGTTGTGGTAAACTTAATTTCGGGAAAAAAATGCGATCACTGACGTGTAACACTTCGATGAAGATGCTACAATGTATATTTGCTGGTCGTAGATCTCGCCAGTTTGTGCGATAGCTTTTATTGCGATTAGTCTGGCTGCTAAACTACGGTCCTGCATTACAATAGATGAAGCTTTTACTACTGACGAGAAAGTTGTATGATGTGAAGTGAGCAATTTTGATTAGTCTAATTTCGTATTAGGTAATTATATTTTATTATTCGTGTAATTTAATATTACATATTATATCCGATTTTACATATTTATTAAATATTCTTACTATTTTTATTACATATTTATGTACATATCGTGGCGAGATCCAGCGCCGTCAATCGTGCCAGAACGGTCTGAGCATACTGTGGTGATGCGTAGGAGCCACCGGAGCGTGAGGGTGAACACACATACAGACATGCCATAGTATAAAACGTCAAGTTTTATACTACGTATTTTTCCGGTCTCTACTCATTAGTACCGAAGTACATGTTACATCCCTGGAGGTGGCGGTGGTCCTCCGTGCCTGGAACATGTGGTCCGGTGCCCGAGGACGGGGCTCTTCCTGCAGACATCTTCCCCGGAAGGGCCCCGCCTCCGTCGGAACAAAAGCTACCGACAGGCATGTCTGTATGTGTGTTCACCCTCACGCCCCGGTGGCTCCTACGCATCACCACAGTATGCTCAGACCGTTCTGGCACGATTGATCGACTGTTAGTGATCCCGGGCACGTCAACTACTAGGGTTATTGGTCCCGTAAGGGTAGAGCATGTTTTTGCTCGGGAGGTGGCGGTGGTCTTCACCCGGCGGATGGCGAGATCCAGCGCCGACCTACCGTCGGCTAGCGGGGTTTTCTCCAAACGGGTATCTCCCACCAGCGGAGGACCGCCCCAGCCGGGACAAGCTCTAAGCCCCCGACCGTTCTCCCGGCATGTGCATGCTAGTGTGTGAGTGAAGAGAGAGGATAGGACGAGGAAGAGGTAGAAAAGGTCGAGCACGGTCCGTGGCCCGTTTGTTAGGGCTCCGGCATTCGCCTGGTGTTGGGCCCGGAGAAACCACAGAAAACCACTGATTAGAGCAGCCGGCTGCTAGAATTCTCCTCCACACAGCGACTGAATTTGACCTAGCTGACAAGCTAGTGTTGAAAATCCTGCCACCGTCAGGACTCGGAACCCACGGCATCCCGGTCAGAGGGACTGCAGTGACATCTGTTGATGCCCTGAGCCATCTCTCGACGGCAGGACTGATATCCTCCGGGACCATACACATGACCTTATGCCAAACTACGGAGCCCCTCAAAATATTCAATTATTGAACATACGATGTTTCAACTGTTCAAAGAACTGACTGCCTCGGCCTGCTAACGAATCCAGGACTCCCGGTTTATGCCCAGCTGCTCTACAATAACTAACAACTATCAGGGTGGTGAAACGTATAATGCTAAACATATAAAACAATATTTAATAAGTAGGGAAAACTTGGGCCTTTCAATTCACAAATTTCACATTGAAATATTAATAAAACAATAACAATAAGTATATGTACACATATAGTACAAGGGTTTTAAAGTAATAATTTAACGGTAAATAAAGGGATAAACTGAGCATGCTGACAATGTAATGGGACAATAGAGGACGAAATGTCAGAAATGAGGGAGAATGTGTGGAAACTAGAGAGGTTGTAAGGAAAATTTAGAGGAAGCAAAAAGAGGGAAAGAGGGCGACGTAGAGATGAAAGAAACAGCAATAGTGCTGGCGGGATGGGTGACATCTACAGGGAACGCCTCGTGACACAAGTCATTTTCGAAAGATCCACTAGACCAAGAAGTAGGTCAGCGCTGATGCTGTGCGATGCAGCATAACGCACCAGTCCTCCCACGAGAACATTTCTCGGCAGTAATTAGGTATCGCGCCGGAGCCTCCGTAAAGTGGCTGTCCATGCAAACAATGCGATTTCGCACGCATGGGAGAACCAAATAGCTCATCTGAAGTCTCAAGGCTGGAGCTTCGCCAATTCTATTCAGAACGGGAAACACGGCTCGGAACTGCACTTCCGCCACTTTTTTTACAGGAAGTTTTTTTATGTCCATACTATAGTTAACCAAACTAAACTGATAGTTCATACCAGATATACGCAGGTATCTTCAGGACACATCTCAATGTATATCTTCATAATAAATTGTATTTATTGTGGGTAAGACGATTTGTAAACAATATCGAAAACGTTGGCTGTATCCGTATACTAATATGCTGAATTAAAATCCGGTACAGGAAGAAAAACTATTTCGTATCCATACCTAAAAATGGGGTACCGAGACAATGAACACAAAAGAAAACCGGCTATTCTAAGGCTATGAGTGAAGTAGAGTGAAAGCATTAACCGCATATTATTCCGTGGACGAAACGTGGAAAGTTTTAAGAAGCCCAATAATGAACCTGCACATCAGGGGTTGATGAACAAATTGTTTAGGGAGAGGGTAAGTTTCAGTTCGAATATTCCCTCATAAACATTTTTGAAATACCTACTTTTCTTGGTTTTAAAGTTAAAATAATAGTTTTCTGCTAAAAATTCGCTGTTTTCTGGTGAACGATTACATAAACTTCTTCTTACAAAAAATTCGTAAGGCGAGAAAGTAAAAATATACATTCACAATTGCAATACTCCAGTGGATGTAAGGCGATCCGTAAATGATAATTGTTCTAAATAAATTGAGTAAAATTAAAAAACAATATTGGGTTTGCGAAGGAGGAGTCTTACCTTCATCCGCGACTATTTAACATGGCTTGTGATGTGATTTCTATGAATCAGGTGACGTCAGATGGCCAAGTTTGCAATTACGTAAAGGTTAAGCACAATCTGGTAATGAATTACCGATTTTCTTATGCAACGATGTTACTTCTTTTGCAAAAGAAAGGAGTATTATTTAGTTTCAAGTGTTTGCTGCTCTCTCTGCCGGAAGAATTGATAAACGCCTGTTTCACTGAATGACGTCAATAAGGAAGATGTGGCAAATGTTATCCAGATATGTACAACCAACACAGACAACGATTGCAGTCAAAAACATTCAGAAAGATGAATTTGTAAATGTTTCCTTCTTTGGGACGCTCCACTCTTAAACTTCCATTTAGCTCCCAGCCTCGGTAAGAATGTAACATCACACTTAAACGAAACATATCGTGCCCTTAAGTGAGAAATGGAAATGTTCCTCATAGCGATGACTTTTCCGATAAGAAGCTTCACACATATATGACTTCATCAAAACGACGCAACAAAGCATTGCGATAGATGGTGTGCGCCTAGTTAATTTAGGGAAGGGGGTCCTGACTGGTTTTGAGGCACCACTTGATAACGAACGGGTTCGTTTACTTTAAACATCAGAAGCGCGACAATTCTAATGCTCTGTGGCTGGAGATTTATCATCTTGGCAGTCTCCCGCTTCACTCTCTCAGTCTGAATCAGTGAAAAACTACTGATTGACAGAGACTATTCACTGATGGTGTCAATTATAACCCTGCCATTGACAATCGTTGGATTCAGCTGAACAAATCAGTAAAAATTGGATCCATTTTTTGAATCAGTGAAACTTCACGGTTTGAATCAGTGAAATGTGTGACACTAATTGAACGTGGCGACTGAACGACCAGTGACCGATAGTGGCGCGGCACTTTTACCACTGACGACCAGTGAAATGCTGGCGGTCATTACGAAAAGGTTCGCATATTCGCTGATTGTCAGCGAAACTACCTATTTCGAGTGAAGATATCAACGACTTCGGCTCTCACTGATTAAATCAGTGACAATTTCACTGATTCAGATTCAGAGAGCACGCCTCCTTGCTGAGAACTCGCCAAAGTTAGATTTCGAGGTAAGAAACTAGGGCGGCCTGGCGCCGCATTAGCGCCTTTTTACTTTCCCGTATACATACGGAGTAATATGTGTGTATATTTTACGTATACATACGGAGTACAGGGAACGTTATATAATGCTACGGAAAATCGATTTCGAGATTTCAACGGAAATACACGTTTTGGGGGCCCCTGATACAGAAAAAGTGGTTCTTTTCAAAACGTCCGTCCGTCTATGAACACCACTAGCGCCTAAACCATGCGTTGGATATTTTCCAAATAGAACAAATCCCTGTACATCTGGCTCGAGTCGAAGCTTTGAGATTTTGAAAAACATTCATTAAAATTTTCTCTGAATTTTTGAAAATTGCTGAAAGTTTGAATTTTTTTTTCGGTGTCTTCCTACAATTACAAAACTGAAGTAAAGAAATTTTTCTTTCAAATAAAATTTGTTCTGCGTAGTTCCGGGGTTCCTCGGGTTCTTTTATTAAAGCAATGTAATTTTTTTTGAAAATTTTAGTAGTTTTTGCACAATATTGCTTGCAATATTTTCAATTCAAAATCAATTCAATTCAAAAAATTCCAAAGTGTAATTTTGTTGATCTGTCACTCATGTTGTTAACATTTACAGTAGCGGCAATATGTTCACATTATTGTATTTATGAGTACATGTACTTTAAATAATGTCACCAAGTTTCTCGGAAAATCGCCCGTTTTCTCTGAAAACTAGCTCAAAATTCCGCATTTTCACAAACGTTCAAACACTATTTTCTAATACATGACTCCATTTTTTCCCTTCAAACTTTCCGAACGGATAGTGCTAATTGCACTGTTTAATATGTCGTAAGGTTCATTTTTTAAACAAATGTTATTTTTTTGAAAGATCTTTCACATCGTTAATAAGCACATTTCCAGGAATTTGTAAACACAATTGTATTTGTAAGTTAAAGTGCTTCAAATGACTTCTAATAAAGTTTTTCGAAAACTCAAATATTGTCTGTGAAAAAGAGCTTCAAATTTCGAATTTACAGTAGCGCTTAAAAGTCATTTTATTAAAAACGGTTCCAAATTTTTCAAAGGAAATTGTCATTTAGGACGAGGTTTTACTGTTCTTTAATATTCTTAAAATAATATTTCCGTTCTCCTATTTGGAAACCGAAAAATAAAATGTCAAAAAAAAAAAAAATGCAGTTTGGGCGGCGATAGATGGCAGCTGGCAAGAGTATGTGCCAAGTCCGAATACCTAGCCGAGACCAAAGGAAATAGAAAACTAATACAGGAAAGTTAGTGCCATTCTGTAGCACCACTTATTTTCTCGCACTTACTGGCGTAAGAAAAAGTATTGTAATCGTGCGTCGGAAAACGGCGAATTTTTATTGCCCGGCCCTGATAATAAAAAAGGGGATAAATAAGTCTAGTTGCTTAATATAGAAAAAAATCCTCTAACACGTGGTGTAGTCAGAATCCATGTTTTGTGCGTCCTTTACACCGAAAAATTGACAGCAAAACGTGTCCGTCTGTGCACAACGCTAGCGCATACACCCTTCAGCTGATTTTCTCCAAAACTGATACTCCCTCATCGTTCTGGCTGATGTCGTGGCTTTTGGAATTTGAAACCGATATTTTAATTTTGGGGGGTGCTTTACATGAAGTCCCTCGGACATTTTCAAAATGTAAGAAAAAAAGGTTCCAAATTGTTTTATTAAATTCTGTTGTTGAATAGTGCAAAGGACGTTAAAGAGAATGGTGAAGGTCTCATTATCGTTGACTAACCCGATTTTTTGAAAATTGCCCCCCCCCCCCAAAAAAAATTAAAACACAAAACTGAAGATGAAGACTTTTGTCCTAAAGTCTGTTGTACAAAATTAGCTCTTCAAAAAAGGTCATGTACACTTTTTTTTAAAAAAAACGAGTAGTCTAATTTCTGCTTGAAATTAATGAAATATAAGGTTTCACTGCAACTACGGGTCACGAGAAAAACTGAATGAATATGGAAAGTAATTAATTTAATTTTAATTATAATTTCCTATAGAAAATGCCAATATTAATTCTATTTTTGCTTTCTCGCACTTTGACAGTCTGCCGACGATATAATGGCTTTCATTGTTCCTTCACACCAGTGGCAAATAATTTTTAAAGAGCTGTGTTATTTGGACCATCATTCACAAAATTATAATATTGTCCACATTAAGGTATCAAACAACTGTAGAGTGCAAGCAACAGCACCTAGAAACTGTATATGTAGGTGGTGTTGGTGCAAAGCAATGACAGGAGAGAAGCTACTTCTCAGGGAATATCAACAATGCAGGGAACGCAACAATGGAGTTCAGTGTCGCACTCGCGAATTTCTGTGAATTACGCGACATTGATGTGACATGATTTAGCTGTAATAAAGGGAGTTATAATTGTGAATTTTGTGTTGATATTTGTTTGAAAATATTTCGTTTTCGCACTAAATGCTCTACCATTTGTAATGAGTAAACCCCGGAATTTCATGCACTAGAAAAGTTAAAATTTGCACGCAACCATGCACTTAAAATTGGCAATACATGCACATAAAATTCCCAATATACGCGCTTACAACTCAGAATATGCGTTACACAAAAATGAAGTGAGCATCATAACATTTATTCATATAAATCTTTATTTTACACTGTAGTACAAAAGGTGTATAATAAAATACATTTTCAAACATTAAAAGAAATAAAAAAGTTATTAAGCAACGAAAATATCTAACTTCGACCCACTTCTACGCAAAACCTGGAATATAAGCGCTTAAATATGCCGCATAAACATGAACAGAGTATGACGTACTAAGACTAACCGATAAACAAATTGAAATCTGAATATGGATGGGAATAAGCGTTTTTGCAAAGAATTGATATTATTCGCCAAGCGAATGCACATAGTTTTGACAATGCTGCGCTGGCAACAGCACTTTCGTATACTTTAGTGCATATACTGTATCAGTCAAATTTGTACCTGTTTGTTTCATTTACCAAAGTAAGAAATTATTGCTGCTCCTAACTACAGAAATGAATGGAGATAAGTATTACAGGCACTTTGTTTGAATTGGACGTTTTCAAGTAATAGCTGAGATGTGAGTAGCGCAGAAAATGCAATACTTCAATAATACGTAGCGGTTTCCAATAATTCGAGAAAGTATGTGATGTTGCAGCACCACTAGTTGTCAATACCGCCCTTATTTCACTCAAAATTACGAAAAAACTATTAAAAATTTTGAAAAAAATGTACATGACATTAATCAAAGAACTAATTGTGGGTAATAAATTTCATTTGAAGAAAAATCTCTACCTTCAATATTGTACGTTTAGGAAGATCCCGAAAAAATAAAACTTTTGCATTATTCGAAAATTCAGAGTTAACAGTGAAAATAGGACCTACGCCATCTAAGCACGTTCCACTCTATTCTTATAAAAACTTAAAGAAAACTTCGAAGTAATTTTAGAGAAAAATTTGTAACTATCCCAAGGGCTTCATGTAAAGTAGCCCCAAAATTTACAGCATGCCCATCAAAATCACAGTTTTGAGTCGCGCTAGATCGCCCGGGGAATATTCATTTTGAAAAACATCCTACTAGTTTAGGCGCTATACTGCGATTTTTCTAAGAGCGACCCTCAAGGCCACTCAAATCCCATCTTCGCGATGGAATATGTCACGGCATTTCGCGTCTTTCTCAGTCGTTCCGCTAGATTTCGCACGATCGCGACCGTATGAAGCAGTGTTTGCGATCGTGCGACTTCTACCGGCAAGACCGAGAAAAGACGCGAAATGCCGTGACATATTCCATCGCGAAGACGGGATTTGAGTGGCCTTGAGGGTCGCTCTTAGAAAAATCGCATTATAGTGTTGTTCACACACGCATGGACGGGCTGATGGGCAGGCGGTCACATGTTTTTTGGAGAAAAGCCCACCTGCAGTTGGCGTTGCCGCCGCAGCGCAGCAGCTCCTGCAGGGAGTCGGCGCGGCCGTAGATGGCGGCCCAGTGCAGCGCCGTGCGCCCGTCGGCGTCCGCCGCGTTGGGGTTGGCGGCGGCCTCCAGCAGGCGGCGCACCTCCCGCGCAGACCCCTCGCGCGCCGCCTCCAGCAGGTCCTGCGCACCGCACACACCTCAACCCTCTGGGCCCCTCACAGGGGCGGGGGGCGTGGCTGCGTAGGTGGCCACGGCCTCTGGTGGAAGCCAGACGACCACCCGTGCCTTGCGGCCCCACTCAGGTCGTTAGCCTAACGTGTAGGCAGTGAGCAGGCGATGCTAAGCTCCTGGTTGTCGGTTCAACCCGGCAACCCACCAGTTGGGCCCCTGGCGCGTCGACCTCATGGCAGGATTGGGTGCAGGAGACCCCTCGGGGTGCTCTGAATCCCACAAATACAAGTCCGGCGGTTAAACGAGGTTGCCTTGGTCACGGCCCCACCCAGGTCGGTAGCCTAACGTGTGGGCAGTGGGGAGGCGGGTTGGGAGCCCCAGGCCCCCCGGATCTCGGCCCGGGCGGCTCCCAGATGGGCACTTGGCATCGTCGTGGCAGTGGCCCAAAACTCTGGGCAAAGAGGAGGGACGCGGTGTCCTGGTGCATGTGAGTGGCGAGTTACCATGCAGGTAATATTGACTCCGGTACTAGCCTGGATAGCTAGTAGCTCTGAGCTGGCGGAGCGGCCCCACCCAGGCATTGAATGGGCAGGTTGCCGCGAGGGCAAACTGGGTACCGGCCATATCCGGTTACCTGCCCGGCGGCGTCCTTGTACGCAACCGGGGGGTGAGGATGAAGGCCAAAGAGCCATAGGAGCCCACCCCGGGGACTTGTCCCCCAGGTAGAAAAAGGACGAGCGGAAGTTGTAGGCCCGCGAGACTCAACCCTCTGGGCCCCCGCGGGCCAAAGCCAAGTGGAAGTACTGCAGTAAAGTGTGTATGAATGCGGGAATGAATGAGTGTGCGAATGAGTTGTATATATAGAATAAATAAGTATGAATGAGTGAACGACAAAATAATAAAAGAAGACAAGACAGAACAATTTTAAAGACCTTTCAAGCAATTTCCCGAAAAACAAACAAACTTGTAAATAAAACTAGGCTACACTCAATACTATAATAGTTTAATTAAGACAGTTTTAGGTAGTTTATTTAATTAAGTTATAGCCCTCCTCATTTCTCCATAAGCCAAATCGGCTGGAGATGAAGTAAGTCCCTAAATTGAATAAATTGCTGCCTCTCCAGGGCAACTGGAGAGGGGAAACTTGAAAAAGAAGGGCCAAAGGTTCTTGGTTAAGTCTGGAAAAGCCCACCCGGATCCCAGGTCGAACTCACGGTGATAGTACCAAGGTGGATGCAGTGAGTAGGTGGAGTTAAAGCTCCTTGTTGCCCGATCCCTACCCATCAGTTGGACCCAACAAACTCGGGGCACGATGGGGCCTCGTGAGTTTCAGCTTGGCTCCAAACCCACAAACTGAGAAGTCCAGTGGGATAATTGAAATTAATCCCCCAATTCATTTACTTTTCCGGCAGCACTCACGTCGTTAGTGCCCAAGTGACTGCGGTGAGGATACAGGTAGGGGGTTCCGAACCTCTGAGCAGGTGAGGTAATATCGGCAAGCAGCATTTTAATTTTTAAGGCCCTAGAACGCCTCGTTTAGGAGTTATTTTACAATATAGATTCAAATGCTGCCGAGCGTGTTGCAGGTTGCATTTGACATGAATATGTGGCGCCATGTAGTGGAGTTACAACAGAATTAACAACACATAAACCTTCTCGGTGAAAAAACACGTAGAAGTGCCAACTTTCATGGAGATCGGTCCAACGGTTTTCGCGTTTTGCTCTTATATACACACCTAATCCAATCCTAATCAACAGTTTAGGAAATTAATTTAGGGGATTATTAAGTAAATGAGGGAGAATAGTTGGTTATATAGCGATGCATAAGTGTTCTATTGTGAAGTGAGGCGTAGTGCAGTGTATAGCACAGAAATAAAGAAGGAAATATTTTCAGGTCTTAGTGAAGTGAAGTGCAGTGTGATCCTAGTGCAGTGTGGGTTTTTACCATTATTTTTATTATTTTACCATTATTATTACTATAATTAGTATATAATTTGATAGTTATATTACCTTATTCTTATTGTTGTAGTTATTGTTATTATTATTATTATTATTATTATAATAATCGTATCGTAGCTCGTAGCTTATCATTATTATTATTATTATTATTATTGGTATTAGTGTTCTATGTTACTGAGAGACTGTGTATATTTATGTTTTTGTAGTTAGCTGCCACCGGGCTATGTCCAATTGCAGTTTAAATAAATCTAAATGCCAACATCCTGTAGAGATTAAAAATCTCTTGCGCCCCACAGTTTGAGAGCCTCTGCCGCGGTCATTTCGTGTCTCACCTGCGGCGTGGGCTGGGCGCGAAGGCGCGAGGGGCGCATGGGCGCGGCCGGAGGCGGCGACGGCGACGCGGAGGACGGCGTGGACGACGGCGTGGACGACGTCGGGGACGGGGACGGCGATGGGGCGGCGGCGGCGACCTTCTTCTCCTCCTCCTCCGCTTCCAGCCCCTGCTGCAGCCCCCGGCGGCGCTCCAGCTTGAAGAGCAGCGCGTCGACGCGCGGGAAGAGCACGCCCAGCGCCTTGGCCAGCGACGCCTCCAGCGCCTGCCACACACGCACCATCTCCATTACACTTGGCTAAATTGTCCCCTGCCCTTGAACCGGGAGAGGCAGCTCAGGGCATTTACTAATGTCACTGCAGTGCCTCCGACGAAAAAATCCTTCGTACGCAAAAATCCTTTGGCGAAAAAATCCTTCGTACGCCTTCCTTCGGAGGGGAAGTAAAGCCGGCTGTCCCATGTTAGTAGATTCACTGCATGTAAAAGATCCTCAAGCCTAAATGACGCCTCTGAGTTAAATTCAAAATCCCCTGTTTCGTCGCCCAAGGAATACCTTCTTTCTCAGCTAGTTGGTGAAAGGAGCGTAGCGAAATTTGCGTGGTCAGACGGAAGAGCAGGTCTCATGGCCTAAGTCTCGCCACGTAAAATAAGGCATTAATTCAATTCCGACCGGGAGGTCCTAGTTGCCAGTCCCGACGGCGCTAGGATTTTTCACACTGCCTTGTCAGCTAGACCGAATTCAGTTGCTGTCTAAAGGAGAATTCTAGAGCCGGCTGCTTTGATCGGTAGTTTTGCGTGGTTTTTCCGGTGAATGCCGGAGCAGTACCCTCATAAAAGGGTCACGGACCGCGCGCTTTCGCTTTCTCTTCATATCCTCATCACACACACACACACACACATTACACTACGACACATGTCCGGAGACAGGTCGCAAGCTTAGAGCTTGTCCCGGCTGGAGCAGTGCCCCGCTGGTGGGAGATACCTGGCCGAGCGCCTATGCGTGCCCACACACGACGCAAATGTGGAGTGGTGTTAAATGAGTCAGACCCGTGAATTTAAATTTTGGTTTTGCTACCTTGGCGCGTAGGTTTGTGTCATCAAAATGGAATATCTCACGATATTTCGCGTCGTTCTCGGTTGTGCAGCTAGGATTCGCATGATCGCCGGCACTGTTCGATATAACTCCAACACCAAACATTTAAATCGTAACCAAGCTCCCAATGTGTACCCCTTTTCGTTCAGCTCGTAGCCTTCAAGCAACACTATGTCTAAACTGAAGTATATTGAAATTACGTTATGGACCACCTCTTTTCTACCTGAAACGATGTGGGCAAAAGTTTAGTACCTTACAAAAGATATCCATTTCATGAATGGTGAAATATTTGCAATCTTTTTTCTCATCTACACCCAAAATAAATGTTTGAAAAGAAGAGAAATGCGTTCTGTTCCAAAACACTGTCTACACAACGATATTTTCCAACACTGTTGAAATATCTGTCTTTTGAAAAACTGTGGATCCATACTGTATTTGAAAACTTTTCTTAGTTTTCAAGTACATTGTAAAGTATTTTGAAGATTATAAAAATCGGATTAACGTTTTGTAGCTTTCTGTCGATTTCTCGAATAAAACCTTGAATACGAAATAACACCACATTTGTTTACAATATATTCTGTACACCATTATTGGATAATCAATCAATGTAAATAGGTTCATTGGTCTTTCGAAAAATAGTGAGATAATCGAGGTAGTCGTAGCATTGCCACTGGCATTGGCATGACAGCACTTATATTAGAAACGAGGAAGGATTGAAAAAGAAAAATCAGACGATTCGGCATTCCTACAAATACGAAAAGCCGGCAAGACAACTTGCAATTAAAGTAAGCGAAGTCTGTAAAGTAAGCGATATAAATGGAAAGACTAAGTGAAAGTTGACGGAAGTTCCTGGAGGAAGAAGAAAAGATATGACAGAACAGCGTGGAAGTGCACGCGTCAACCCGCCAGACGATAGAAAACCCTTGGTCGGTGGACGGGTAGGGTGGGGTGGGGTGGGGTGGGGTGGGTCGGTGGGTGGGGGTGAGTGGGTGAATGCGTGGGTGGGAGGTGGGTGGGTGGGTGGGTGAGTGGGTGAATAGGTGGATGGGTGGGTGAGTGGGTAAATAGGTGGGTGGGTGGGTGGTTGGGTGAGTGGTTGGGTGAGTGGGTGGGTGAGTGGGTGGGTGGGTGCGTGGGTGGGTGAGTGGGTGGGTGCGTGGGTGGGTGCGTGGGTGGGTGAGTGAGTGGGTGGGTGAGGGGTGGGTGGGTGGATAGGTGGGTGGGTGGGTGAGCAGGCGGGTAAGCAGGCGTGTGGGTGTGTTTGTGTGTGAGCGCACCTGCATGCGCCTTTCGAGGTCGGCGGGCGGCGGGGTGCCGTTGAGGTGCTTGGGCGCGCCGTCCGGGAGCAGCAGGCCGCCGCCGTACGCCAGGAGGCGGGAGCGCTCGAAGTCCTGCATGGCCTCCCCGCAGGCGCCGGCGCTGGCACTCGGCTCCTCGTCACACGCCTGCTGAGCACAACACACCGTTTTAACACTTCCTCCACAAAGCGCATTTGCGTTCTTCGAATGTTACCTCACGAGAAATTCAATCTACTATCCACGAATTTATTCAGTTCTTCAGCATGCATCATCACCATTTAATTTCACTCACATTTTAAACCACACATAAAACAAATAACCGTGGCAAGTGGGACAAAGGCCAGGGCCCCATGGAGGTCCAGACATGGGTGCATCGACTATAGAAATAGCTGGGCTGACTTTTACTACGCATTCTGGCCCGGAGAACCGTATTTCAGGGTGCGGCAGCCATTTCTTTTCTTTCAGTGTATTAATATCGTCACTTGTCATACTATATTTTTAGTTAATCACATCCATTTCAGTTGCGGTCACATTTTGACAATTTTAACAATAAAAAAACTTATACTCCAAAGTCAAGTACATAACAATATGATCATCCATTGTTCACATAACTTCAAAATAAATTAGAAATACGCTCTACCAAGACGATTGAGTAGGCACAAGTATAAATGCAAGCCGAAATATAACTAGAAGCCAAAAAACTGGGCTTTTTCAACAAGATATTTCAGATAGTTAACTAAGAAACAACTGTGCGAGATATCGAAATTGTAAACGAATTAGAAAATAATTAAAAATTAAAGCTAAACTAATATAATGCAGTAATATAATCAAATCTATCCAATTAAGTGCAGTAAAATAAAAGTGAAGTTTTATTTTGTACTTTACAAATTTATAACTAATTGTGTGAAACATATTTAAATATTTTAAATGAATTATTTACACAATGATGAGAATAAAATTACTTCTCGAAACGTTGCTGATGTGACTGCAGTTTAAATCACTTTTTTTTTTCTTTTGGTCTAAACTCACGGAAGTTCCAAGCAATTATCGACTGAGGTCATGAAATCAAGCACGTGTGAAAATTGCAACGCTATCTTTCTTACTGTATAATTGTCAAACATATAATGTGATCCTATTTTATGATAAATTGAAAAGCGGTAGTTCGTTTTGAAATACGTATTCTAGTAACGTATGTTGCTCGCGTAACAATACAAATAAATATTACCGCCTGTCCGTTGGTGATGGCGGCGGCGCGCTCCAGGTTGGCCTCGTCCTTTTCCGCTCCGCCTCCGCCGCCCGTCAGCCTCCGCACCGTCTCCTCCAGCTCCTCCACCCGCTCCTGCAGCCGCGCCACCTGCCCAACAACAACACCACTACTCTCACGCCCACCGCATAAAATACCATACACAGTTATTTAGCAAAGTAATTACTGCTTGTGGCGAACCATTTGCTTCAATGTGTCACACGAAGAAAAAACAAATTGTTCGAGAGGCAAACTTTTGGGGTTGCAAAGGAAAAGCAATGATACTACGATATTGCGCTACATTTCCAATCCGTAAGCCCATTACGTCTCAGTGCATCAGCCTGATGTCACTGCAGTCTCTCGGACCGGGAGGTCCTAGGTTCGAGTTCTGACGGCGGCAGGATTTTCGACTCTAGCTTGTCAGCTGGGTCGAATTCAGTCGCTGTCTGGAGGAGAATTCTAGCGGCGGGCTGCTCTGATCGGTAGTTTTCCGTAGTTTCTCCGATCAACACCACGCGAATGCCGGAGCAGTACCCTAACAAACGGGCCAAAGACCGCGCGCGATCTTTCCTTCCTCTCCCTTGTCCTATCCCCTCCACACTGACACTAACATGCACTACACTACCACACATGCCGAGAGACCGGTCAGGAGCTTACAGCTTGCCCCGACTGGGGCGGTGCTCCGCTGGTGGGAGATACCTGGTTGAGGGGAAAATCCCGCTAGTCGACGGTAGGTCAGATCTCGCCATCCAGCGGGGAAAAGATCATCGCCACCGCCCAAGAAAAAACACGCTCTACACTTACGGGACTAAGTAGTTGACGCGCCCGGAAACACGAATCAATCAATCAAACCCATTACGGCCCAGAATTGCCTGCTGCCGCCAGTGAATCGTAAGCCAATGGCGTTGCGTGAACCTTCTTACAGAGGGGTATGATTGTATGAGGTATGGAAGTAGGGAGACAGTGGCTGCCGGTGGGTTGCGAATTAAGAGGGGGCGGGATAACATATATTTTTATTCTAAATATTTCTTGAACGAAGAAAACTACAACATGTACCGATTTGTAGGTATCGGTATTTTCATCCTGGTTTAAGACAACTTTTACGTTGTTAACGGGAGATAAATTTGTGCTCACGCGAAAGTAAGAGACTAAAATAAAATATTTCCAGCAAACAAAACAGTACTAATTTATGAAATCAGATGAAAGGGACGGTATTCTTGGTTTAGTTAAATACGGACTCTCTCGAACAAAACCCTAATAGCAGCATGCTGGCCCCACCCACTCTTCCTTAAGCTTCCTTTCCCAAGCACCATCTATGGGCGGACTCGAGGTAGTTCACGATACGACCCATTCCAAAAACATGTATCTTTCGCTCAATCGGGCACTTAAATCTAAATTTGTCCTCAAAAATTGAGCTGGTGGTTTGTACCAATGGAACGAGTAGATTTATTGCAAGTTTAATTTATTACAAATTCCCGAAGTGAGTTTTTCTGGGGAGGACGCCGCCCTTGAGCCCTTAAGGAGCAGCCGCCAAGTTGGCGGGTTCAAACCCGATCGAAGCCGTGGATTTTTAAGGGCGAAAAAATCCTTCGTACGCCTTCCGCGGAGGGGAAGTAAAGCCGGCTGGCCCATGTTAGTAGATTTACTTGCATGTAAAGATCCTCAAGCCTAAATGACACCTCTGAGCTAAATTCAAAATCGCCTGTTTCGTCGCCCGAGATAATACCTTCTTTCTCCGCTAGGTGGTGAAAGGAGCGTAGTAGAAATTTGCGTGGTCAGACGGAAGAGCGGGCCTGATGGCCCGAGTCTCGCCACGTAAAATAAGGCATTAACTAACTAAAATGTAGGGAAGTATGATTGTGGTCAGCAGACACTCACGTAGACTCGTTACTGACTTTGATATCCTGGTATGCAGTAAGATTCCATTTCCGCACATCATTCGGGAAGGTACAGAGTTGGAAAGGAATTTAGTATTAAAGGTGCTACATGAAGTTTTGGATTGGCGCCTCCATGACACAAACACTAAAGCAAATATCTATGCCCAAGGCAGAATTCAGACTCCGGAAAACCCCACAGTTTGTGGCTGCTGGCGATATCAACATTCTACCTGTTCACGCCCCGTTGAACAGAATTTTTAGATGGTTCACGAAAAAATGCCACAATTTAATTTTGTACGAAATATTTTCATATGAACGTTTACTGTTAAAACGCGATACTTCAGAATGCTTCGAAGGGTGTCGCCAACGTTACAAATCGAACGATAAAAACACCGGTCTGTGAGAGAAATTACAGTGCGTCGCCTTAACCTGTAACTGGTGATGTGGTGGCTGTCAGTACCTCAGCCTTTGAAAAATACTGAACCTAACCTATGCTTCTGGGTACCTCTCAGGAAGGCGGCCTCTAGGATTGTCCTCTAGAATTCGCTCGTAGCGAATGTCGAAAATCCTGCCATTGTCGGGATTCGAACCCTAACGTCCTGCCGATCAAAGGCAATGCAGAGACAACTGACGCCCTGAGCAGGGGCGTCAAGGAGGATGGGGGGGGGGGCAGCTGGGGTGACTTGCCCCAGGACCCGACTTAATTGGGGCCCCGATTTTTTTTCATTCAAAAGAAATTAAAAATATATTTATCTCTAATCCAAATTTAACGCTGTAAGTTTCCTGAGCAGAGAGAAATGAATTCGGTTTATTAATAGGGGGAGGATTTTACGTAAGTGGCCCCTTGGGATCAACTGCCCCAGGCCCCTGTTTTCTCTGGGTGCTCCCGGCCCCGAGCCATCTCAGCCATTAACTATTTACTGAATAGCCTAAATTGCAAGGTAGGAGTGTCGTCTACATATCGACAAGAAAGGGCAAAAGAGGAAAATGCTCTATTCCATCACATTTGACTAATTACAGAATCCACCATTCCTGCGCATGAGGACAAAAGTTCTCACGAAACGGAAACGATATGTAAAGTACCCCGTCCGCTGCGATAGATTTTTGGGAAGGCGCCTCAGAGCAAAATTTTAAAAATAATTCCTCTTTCGATATATGTAATATCAGTTCAAGGCTTCGTTAAGGAGATTGGCCTGAGTAGAGGGAGGAGATTGATCTCCTACATGAGGTTTCAGGGCAGGAATTTATAGCTAATTTACCTTTGAAAATATATTTTATTATACAGGAGCGAATATTTTGTCAACAAAACTCGAAAAAAAACTCTCTTTTCTGTATTCAAAATTCGACTAGAATATGGTTTAGGATAGAGACCACAGAATTATGAAAACATGCACAAAATTCACTTCTCCCCATAGCTCGTCACACGCAGTTTTTAACTGTTTTTGACGTAAATAAATAAGCACGGGCAGGAGACTGCCCCATGACAGGATACGTTTGATACTAAAAAAACACGAGTAAAAAATTACTCATGTTTGACAAGGAGATGCTCAGGCTCTTAGCCTAATCTTGAAGAATAAAGATGAAAACCAATGAGTTGTATTTTCTTACCCAATACCAGTGCCCGGTGTTTCATACTATACGAAAATGTTTTCTTTTAGATGTATTATTCCCACTTCAGACGACTTGCAGAATGCACCGAGAATGCTCCAGGAGGTGAACGACCACAAGGTCCGAATCTTCCTGGGGCACGAACGAGTCTGCTGTGATTCATGTGATAAAGCGAGGAAAGCCTCGAGCGATGCAGATCTCTACGTCATGGAGTGTGCCCTACGTACAGTTAAATGATAATTTTATGTAAGTTTGGTAAGATGTTACGGACATCCCACGTAAGCTACCTTATAAAGGCTACTATGAAAGTTAATTAATACCATAAGTCTTATGTATGTATGTATGTGGGGAGTGTGCGCTTTTGGCCACGGGAATCCGATAAGTAGAACCCTTTTATATGACACCCAATGGCAAGGCCTCTTCACTTAGACAATTTACACCTCTCCTCCAACTACTAGATAGCATTTTTGAACTCTCATTGGAGGCTTATTCAGCAGAGTTGATTTTGCCGAATGAACCCAAATTAGCTCCCAAGGGTTCATTCATGAGCCGTATACGTCATCCGTTCCATAAATTTTTGCAACCGAAAACTTGATTGGTTCCGTTCAGAGATTGATCACAGGAACAACAAGTTTGTTGTATGACCGCGACTGACACATTTTATCTATAGTCTAATATTTAGTAATTTAGTATCATTTACTAGCATAATAATCATATTTACAAAAGGAGAAAAGTTTAGTGTTTTCAAGGCATGCAAATTCAACAATGGAAAGAATGATGAACCAGAGATCCTTTATTATCTTTTACTATATCTCTTCACATCCAGCGACGACGATGCCAGATCACACATTCCAAAACATTCGATGGGAAGTAAAGAGGGGTTGAATCGTAAATCCTACTTTTAAATGGTTCTCAAAGTCCCTCAGTTCTTATTCCAGTTCTTATAACAATCTTCAATTAATACGAGAGGAATTACAAAAAGTTACGGAAAAATAACTGCTAAGTAGGAATTTCTAAAGAAGCGGCTGAATTCCGTTAACCAAATTCAATGGAAGAAATATCGGTATTACTAATTTCCAATGCGCGCAGAAATTGAAACGAAATATGAAAGGTGTCTATAGTTTCGATAGGTACCGAAGAGCTCGGGAAAAATCAAATTACAATTAAATAGTTCCAATTTTGACTCAACAACGCAACAAGCTGATCGTGTTACACCGCCTGTTCTCATACTGCGTGTCCCGACTCAACTTTCATACTCAGTGCGTCACTGCTTTCAACACCGTTGACGCCATGGGAGAGTAAGTCTCTAAGGAAGAAGGCGCTCGTCATTAAATATTTGCTATTTACGTGTTGCGTTATGGAACGGGAACCTTTTTTCTTATTTTGTCGGTACAAAACAACTTTTGTTCATAAACTCACACAATGTTTTGTTCACTTCTCCCCATAGCTCGTCATACGCAGTTTTTAACTGTTTTTGACGTAAATAAATAAATAAATAAATAAATAAATAAACTCATGTTATATATTACATTATCTCAGTATTCCTGAAGACTGAAATAAATTAAATTTTTGAACAAAAACAATCTTATATGAGAGTTGTTCTTGATCAGTGTGCGTGCTACTCTTTGGAAAAACATTTTGTGTGGTTTTTGTTCATTCGTTTAGAATAAATTCATTTTTATATTTAATGTAATTTATTCATCAGAAGCCCAACGTCCCCTACACAATAATTTCCCAAAACTGAACCAGTTGACCCTTCCCTTTTCGAGCGTGTACCGGTGGAGATGTGCGCCGCAAGCGTCGCCATGGCGACGGCCGGTGACGCGAATCCTTTCGTGGAAGCTGTGATCGATTGCCATGGCGACGGTTGCCGTGGTGATAACCAAGGACATGCCCTCTGCATGACCTCCGCCCTCAGGGGAAGATAATAGTCGGCCATTTTGACCCCGGCCCACCAGTTCTCCATCTCTCACTGTAAGGACGGAAGGCAGGATTTAGTCTGCACTTTCCACTTTCGTACTCATGTCCGCTTTCGTACTCTGTATGAAAACCAAGTGCCTTTGTCACGAATCAATCACTTTCAGACTAACACAAATTCGCAGGTAGATTTGTTACCAGATGCTGGTGGTAAACATTTTTAAGGTATTAAGGTATTTAAACTAGTGACTTGTGTAATCTAGAATCGAAAGACTGGTTAATGGAGTCTTCAGTACTTTGTCGCCTTTCGATTTAACACACGATATACAGGTGTGACAAAAAAATTCACCACCGCCTTCTTAATGCCATTTTGTTGAGAAGCGCTTCGGCTCTGCAGAGGAGTTTTCTTGACGATTTCTCTTATATTACGTGCAGACAGTTGGCTTATAGCCAATCAAAGTTCTATGGGAGGTTCCAAGTATTACCAAAGAAAAAAATATTTTTGCGAATACAAACGAAGAAACACACAAATTTGTGAATTGACGGAATTAGGGTGCAAATGACGAGTCCTACATCGTGCGCAACAGCGTCCGATTTTAGGTTGTTGGAGCCTTAACTCACCGGCAGGCCGTCAGAATTGCGGTGCACTCGCTGTTCAGAAATGATGGGAATGGTCTCCCAAGTCTATAACAGAGCTTGGAAAGGAATCCGTTCCTAAAATCGTGCTGGAGAGGCATCAACATTACTTTCTTTCCTATTCTAGTGTATTATAACTTGGAACAAGATCTTTCCTCAGTTGGCAGAAGACACGCGCAAGTCATACCGGCTTAAGTTAAAATTGTTTTGTCTGTACTTTTAAAAATTGGTACAACAAAAGATGTCCTTGTTCTCAATTACACACAGGTTCCGCAGTTATAAAATTATTTAAAAAACATACATTTTCCGGGTTCCAGCATCTTATGGTAAATCATACTACAGATGAATAAATAGAGTTAATGTAAAATCCAAATGTGTTAAATACACTTTCTCAACTTCATTCATCGTGGTCTGATTACTTATAATTCTTTAACTGTAATAAAAATATATTTGATTGAGGTATTTACGAAAAACCGTTTAAGAGTGTGGGGATTTAAGAGATTGAGGGGGGGGAAACAGTTTGTAATCTAGAAGCAGTGGCGCACACAAGGTGGGCTTCAGCCCCCCCCCCCCCCCAGGCAAATGGTATACTTCCAAAGAAGAGCTTTCACTAATTTTCTACATTAATGAAAGTCATTCAATATGCCAATTATTTACTTACAATTATTAACAATAAGTTAACAAATAAAAATACATTTTTATAGCGATGAGCTTCATTCAGCTCATTATTGAATGTAAGAAATATTCATCAATTCGGAAACAAAACAATGTTGCCATGATAACAAATACGTCGATTAAATTGGCAATATAGAGAAACACATGTTTACGAGAAATAAGTTAATAGGAATCAAGAAATAAAGGAAATAGTGAAGTATATTTGCGAAACATTTGGACGATGTAATAATAAAAAATCATTATTTTAATGTGTTTTAAGATAAACAATGTAAGATGAGAATATCTAAGGAACTAGTGATTGATAGAGTAGGTTTTAGGTGAAAAAAAAATACCAAGTGGCTTGGAAGTGACCAAGATGGAAAGATTTAAAATAGATCTGCGTCACGTCATAAAACAGTCGACAGATACAAGAGAGGTATTTGCTGCTAGAAAAACAACAAAGAACAGGAAAGTAGCGAAGCGGGACGGATGCCTTGTACCGATCAGGGCTAAATTGTTGATTTTTCGAACTTAAATGTTAAACCAGAAATGTGGCTGCATATGTTAGAGTATTTCGTGATAGAATTCTGGCAGAACTGTAGACATTTCAAAAATATATTTTGAAAGTTTGAAGTTAGAATCATTTCGAATTTTGATAGTGGATGAAGATGCAGAGGAAGATCCATGGTAGGAGAATGTGATGAAGATTGGGCGACCCATTGGCACAGAATAGATACTACACAGAAAGGAAAGCTACCCACAATCCGTGTGCCGATATAATGAGCATGGTCGCCATATTGAAAGAGTGGAAACTGCTGTATGACCCGGCATTTGTTGTGTGGTGAACGGTGGTGAAGGTGTCTTTCATTTCCGTTTTACTCGTTACATTTGGTTGTGTGTATAACTAACAAAAAACATACGTAACCTGAGGGGCATTTGTTTCGTATACGCAAATATTAAAAAATAGAGATAAAAAGGTAAAGAATTATAAACGCATAACTAGTAGTGCTATAGAATGGCACAGACATTCTCGTATTAGTTTTCTATTTTCTTTGGTGTGGGCTAGTTTATCGGACTTGCCACGTATTCTAGCCATCTGCCATCTATCTCCGCCCGAAGTAATTTCTTTGAAATTTTCTCAATTCTTCGGTTATCTAATAGTAGAACCGAAATATTACTTTAAGAATATTAAAGAAGAGTAAAACGTCATAAATAACAAATTTCATTACAAAATTTGAAGCCGATTTTAAGATATTGTTTAACCGTTACTAAAAATACAATATTGAAGCTCTTTTGCACAGAAAAGTTTTGAGTTTCGGAAAACTTTATTTGAAGTTATTTAAATCATTTTAACCCACAAATGCAACAGTGTTTATAAATCGCTGGAAATGTGTATATTAACGGCGTGAAAGATATTTTAAAAACAATTACGGTTGTGTAATTAAAAAAATATAATACACATAAATGAATTTTATACCATAATAAACAGTGGCACTACCCTTTGGAAAAAGAAGAAAAAAATTGGTGCCGTTTTTGAGAAAATGCCGTTTCACCTGAGACCTGCGGTTCCTTTGCAGTTTCAAGATGGCGGTCCGCGCTGCGCAGTGGCTCACTGAAAATCAAAGGAGCCGCACTCTACTTTCCTTTCTGTGTAGTATCCTTTCCTTTCTGTGCCATTGGGGTACCATTGGGCGACGATTTTTCGTCGGTCATGTGTACAGTAGACGTCGTAAGGGAAGTGAAACATTTTTAAAGGCTGAATAGATCTCAAAAAGGAACAACATTGGAGAAATTTGACAGAATATAATATAATCAATAAGCTGCGGATTTTTGTCTATTTGCCTATTTTTTCCCTTCTGTGGAAAACGCAATATTTTAGGTTACTTATTTATTTTGAAGCATTAAGAGAATTATTTACAAATTTTATAGT
This sequence comes from Acheta domesticus, assembly GCA_031308135.1. Taxonomy (NCBI): domain Eukaryota; kingdom Metazoa; phylum Arthropoda; class Insecta; order Orthoptera; family Gryllidae; genus Acheta; species Acheta domesticus. The sequence continues at coordinate 76,995,248 of JAHLJT010002630.1, read as the reverse complement.
GCCTATAAATGCCTAAATGTATCTTATTCTCGTATTTATTATTCAAAATTCAATTATCCTCAACAAAAAATTTAACCCTCAACTGGAATCGTGGTTCCATTTTGACCTCACTCGAATTGCTAAATTGGATATACTTTCTATTTTTCAAATGAGAATGTTGGTATGCTGTTTACCTTCAAATAACATCTTTATCGTTTGATTTGAGAAGTATTGTTGAATTTCGTACAGTTGTTTTGCAGTGGCGTGAGTGAAAACGGGGTGAAGTTGGGGTCACAGCGGCACCACCACGCCACTTACGCAACTATGAAATGGAGTCTTCATTGAAGACTGTATTTTGGGTTGACGTGGACCATGATATCGCTATCTCTAAATGGTTAGAAGTGGAGAATAATTATAATGACACTGAAGACATACGAAAGAGAAATGATTCTGAAGGGAAGAATTCTTGAAGATGCTGGCACGTCATCTTGCCGAATCTCATATGAACGTCAGACTCTTGAATGTGCAACTACCTAGAGAACTTTGTGGAACCATCTCAAGAATACTGAAGTAATCTATTCCTGGTGCTAAATGTAATCCACAAGAAATCAGTAAAACGAAGCGGTACGCAATACAGGGCGCAAAAATTACCGAAAAACAAAATTGTGATAGATGTTGCAACTCAATGTGTCACTAATGAGAGGCAAACGTATTAAAGGAGTGATTATAAGTCTATTTTTGCAATAATGTTAATATTTTATTGTTAAATATGTGCATCAGAAATTCATAATACAAAATCAATAAGGCATTAAAAATTTACACAAAAAAGAGATTTATTTATGAGTATTTATCAGTAATGTCACAAAAAAGTTAATTATTATTCAGTTCAGTAAAAAATATATTACATATGAATTATTTTATCTAAATTACTTTGAAAATCCTATAAAAATATAACTAAACAGAAATAGTTCAAATTGCTTCACAAATTTCATAAAGAAATGAACAAAAGGCATGGGGTCAAAATGTCCTCACGACGCCAGTTAACAAAAACTCACCACGGCAGTTGAGGGATAAAAGATTGTAGCTTTTTTGTTTTTGTTTTTTTGTTTTTTTGTTTTTAAACTGCAAATTGCAGAGAAATCGAATAACTATCGACAAATCTTTCGACAACAATTTTTTTAAAAATTCTGGGCCTCAAGAAAATGTGCGCAGAAAATCTCTTTCCCCACACGTCATATACAGTTTTTACTGTTTTTTTGACCAAATAAATAAAAAAATAAAATCTATGTTCCGTTTTACTGTCACCACAGTGCTGGTATTATCCGCGCACCTTTTCTTGAGCCCTCGCTTCGCTAGTTGTGAGAGGAAAGGGGAGTTTGGTAATTTTGACAAAAGGAATTTTATGTAAAATTTGTAGTTCGTTTCTCGATGTAAAATAGTTACACGGGAGCGTAAATATAATCGCCCGCTGCTGGATGAAACTGCTCAACAAGTACAGAGAACATGTTTATGCACGAACAAAGCAACTTTCGAATTAATTTTTGGGTCTTTGCCTACATTTTTAACTCAGAGAAGGTAAAAAATAATGAAAGTAAAGTTTGTTGGCTGCTAAATTTCCAAGAAAGAGGCGAGGTGTTAAATGTCTAGGGGCCGCTTGTGTCCATGCCTGGCTCTGCAAATCACTGCAAATTAAATGCACTGCCATTTTTCTAAAACGCGTCCAAACGAGGACGCCTCGCATGTTCTAACAGCACGTCACCGCGAGACTGCCTCCTTCCGCTTCCGGTGCTGACATGCAACATACATGAAAGTGTTAAAATTACTGAATGTATCACCATGTTGTTTGAATGGCAACCTTTCGTCACAACACAACTTCAAACTTCTCACTCTGCCCTCAGAATATCGCCATGTGTACGACTGTGACCTTTAATCGAAGCCTAGCATTCATCGTGCCACTGCCTTTATCGCCAAAATAGTCCAAACGTCACTGAGGGTTCGCGAAGACAAAATATTTTATGTACCTCAGAGATCAAGAGTTTCAATTCTATTGAAACTAATTTTGAAATTTTTATGTAATAATTGCAAGACAGTAATCTATTTGAAGGTGCACAATATCAACACTGGATTTAATTGGCCTCTACAAGCTTGCTGAAACTAGGGCTGACTTCACACAATACAAGCCCCCTCTGTAACGCCATCGAGAAGCGCTGAGCCCCTTCCTCACCAGCCCCCGCCGAGCGCAACTGACAGAGATAGGAAGGGTGCGTGAGTCACACTGCCACTGCCGTGGGCGCCGGCGTTCGTAAGGTAGTCAGCAGGTAAAAGCAGATTCAATGGCGCGTCCGCCAGGTTTAGTGTGAAGGCTGCCACATTAAAATGTATTCTGCCGTCGGTGGTGCGGAATCGCGGCAACGCTTGTGGTGGCGGGAGTTCGCACCAAGCGCCATAGCACTGCCACTACGCTGCTCGTGTGAAAATCTCCGTAAATACCAATGCTTTGGCAGCAAACGCGCCACTCAGAAGCCTTCGGCGATCCACTGCGGGCACATTTGGTTCCTTTCCCGCTTAATGACGGTGATAAATAAATTTCATATCAACTCTGGCTTGTATCAGCTAGTGAATGGTAAAATAATGATCTGAACATTATTGAATTATAAGGTTCAGAGACACTCCTCCTCAAAAGTTTCCGCACAAACTCTGCCGTGCCGGTCCACCTGTTGTAAGAACCGCCCGCCGCTTGGGGGAATGGGGTGCGGAGGTAGCCATAGCGACCGCCCTAGCAACGGCCCGGGCCTCCGGGAGGCTATTCTGGGAAAAAGCTCCAAGCCCAGGACGTCACAGGGCAAATGTCGATATTCATATCCGGTGACGACGAGCACCCAAGTCAGTCGGACGAATCGGCGCAAAGATTCAATGCACATTCATTACAGAAACAAATGAGGGTTCATATCGCTTCAAGTGGCATTATCGGATGTCAACTCCTATGGACGTTAGTCCCAATAGGTAGTGAATGTAAAATAAGGCATGTAAACGTAAAATAAGGTACGTAAAATAACGTAAAATAAACGTAAATGTAAACGTAAAATAAGGCATCAATTCAATTCAATGATGATCCAGAGAAGTGGTGGCCCCCCGCTAATGATGGGTTCCGACCTACCATTTGCCTTGCGGGGATTCCCCTACGAATCCCTCTACGCAGGACACAGTCACAGCCGGGACAAACTCTTAACAGATTGTTTCACCACCATTACTTAAAATTTTAAATTCATGTTAAGAATTTTAAGGTAGACTTAAGGTAGACGTTTCCGTTTCACCAAACACTTTAAGGCGAACTTAAACCATACATTCGACTTAAATTTAAGCACAGCTCTCAACTTAACTTATCCATTTTAAATCGTGCTTTACGTCGAAAAACAGTCAAAATGGCATTCGTATTGTTGCGTGTTGCTTTTGATACTGATAGCTGTGACAATTGTGAAGACGAAAGCTTTGAGAAGCCTTCTTGCAGGCCGAGGTGGATCCGTGAACGGTCCGAATAGCTCAATGAAATGCATTTTGAGACCCGATGTCTCCTACCAGAGATGACAACACTACATGATTGGGAGTTAATTGCAGACCGACTGGAATTTCCCAGTTCACTCCATAGTTAATTATTAACGAAATTAACATTTTAATATTTTGGTTCATAACTGCCTAGCAAGTAACAATTGCCAATCAACAAGTGTTTGGTTGGTATACGTCGTCCCATATCTTCTTTCAATTTCCAAGTTTTCAATTCAGTAATTTTTATTGCATTTCCTTTTTCACATAAACCTAATTCTCTCCACAACTTTATGTAATGTTTGTTATAATTAATCTTGTAGCTCGTTGCTTTAAAATCGCGTTCAATATTCTCCTAATTGTCATTTTTTTTGTCGGTGTGTGGCTCCACTTGTAACTACTTTTTATAGAAGAAATGAATTTTCTCATACATGCGATGCGCCCTTATTTCTCTGACGATAGAAGTTTCGCAATACTATCTCCTTTCCGCATTAACAAACTAGTGGTGTTACAACAGCACATACTTTCCCACGTTATTGGAAACAGCTACGTAGTATTGAAATATTGCACTTTCTGCGCTACCAACCTCTTGGCTATTATTTGAAAACGTCCAATTCAAACAAGAAGCGAGCAACTCGCAGTTTCCATCGCAGTATTGTCAGAACTATGAGAATTCTACAACTGCATTAAAATATAATACAAAAGTTTTGTATACTTGTATTGGAAAAATAAGCTTCATATCCCGGACAATATAGAAATACATTTCATAGGGCCATGATTAGAGAAGAGTTTTCTAAAATCATGCGAAAATTCCCTGCATTGTCGATATTCTCTAAGAGCAGGTACCAAAATAATTAATTTCTAAAAGATTAATGTGTAAATGTACTACAAAAGGTCGAATGTAAGAAACGAACAAAGAAATAATATACAAAATTGCAAATTATAATTTACGACACATCCAGCTGTCTAAAGAGCAGTGCATTTGCAGCGGGCTATTATGTTTGCCACGAAATTACAGAAAAACTACTCGTATTTTCAAAAAATTAAGCCTGACCTTATTTGAAAATGTAGTTTTGATAAATACATTTCATTGAGAAAAAATTGTAATTTTAAAACTGTAATTGTAAGAAGATGCGGAAAACGAGCAGTGAGACAGGTGGACTATTATGTTTGTCAGGAAATTACAGAAAAACTACTCATAGTTTCAAAAAAATTCAACATGACCTTATTTGAAGATCTGCTTTTGATGAGCATATTTGATTAAGAAAAACAATTGTATCTTCACAATTGTAGTTGTAGAAAGACGTTGAATTTTTTTTTTAAAAATCTGCAAAATCAGGTATTTTAACGAACATGAAACCTGCCCCATTCTCTTAAGCTTCCTTTATGCAATCTCAGGTCCCAATTTAATAAAAAAACGTTGTGCGATTTTTAAGAGAAAATGGTTTAAAGAAAATAAAAAAAATGTCTGACGCAAATTTTCGCAAAAACTACATGTTTTTGAAAAATTCAACATGAACTTATTGAAAAAACTGTTATTTATGAACATACTTCATTAGGGAAGAAAACTGTCTTCATAATTGTAGTTGTAGGAAGATGCCGAAAAGTTTGAATTTTTTTCAATTTTCGAAAAATCAGACTTTTCAACCAACATGAGATCAACGCCATTCTTTTAAATGACCTTCAGACTATCCAACAACAAAATTTAGTCAAAATTGTTGGCGCCATTTTTTTTGAAAATTTTGAAAATGTCCCAGGGGCTTCATGTGAAGTACCCCCCAAAATTAAAATATCGGTTTCAAATTCAAGGGGACACGAAATCAGCCAGATCGATCACGGAATATCAATTTTGAAGACAGCCGGCTGAACGGTTTAGTTGCTAGCGTTGTTCACTGATAGACGTTTTGCTTTCAATTGGTATTTTGGTATCAAGGACCCACAAAACAGGAATTCTGGCTGCACCACATGTTACGAGATTTTCTTTTCTTAATTTAGCAACTGGATTTAACCACTTTTTCGTTACCAGGGCCTTGTAATATGAGTTTTACTGGCGAAAATCCGCTGTTTTTTCGCGCACTTTCTCTATACTATATGTACGTATAATATATGGAATATTACTAAAAATAACCTCTTTGCAATAGAGTACAAAGCAGAACCAAAACAAACAAGGTTGGTTATGGTCACTGGCTGGTTCACAGGGTCCAGCATTGCCAACCAACTCTCGGATGCATTTAATTAAGTATGACTTTACCAAGTCGACCTTAAGAAGTTTTTGGTGAAACCGGCCGTAAGTTACGTCATGTGTGGTAGTGCTGTGAATAAGGAGAGAGCATAGATCACGAACGAGGAAAGAAAGATCGCGCATGAAGTCCGTGGCTCGATTGTTGGGGTACTGCTCCGGCATTCGTATGACGCTGATGGGAGAACCCACGAAAAACTACAGACCTGAGTAGCCGGCATCTAGAATTCTTCTCTGCCCAATGACCGAATTGTAACTATCTAGAGTCACACGTCTGCCACCGTCCAGACTCGAACCCCGGTGACTCCTGTTCGAATCGGCACAGAGATATGACAAAGCTGGCTCTGAGCTAACGCAACCGGCAAAAATTATTCGTAGGAATCGGCGAGAAGGTACAGGGCGCATTCACCGCAAAATCACACGAGGGCTCGTGCTTCTCGTGAAGGAATCACCTCACTATTTCGAAAGCAAGAGGAAAATACCAGGACCGTAAACAAAATGGCGTCTTGTATCCGGAATACCTGTTGCCGCTTCGAGGGCCCTGTTGCCGCTTAGCTAAGCGTGCCCACGCCAGTAACACGGCTCTCGCCTTTGGCGATTAACATAAACCTTGAGTCTTCCCAACGCAATTTACGCCAAAATTCTTTCTTGCATAAAACATCGGAGTCTCGATGCTACCACACATTGAGGGGGAAACACCGACACCAAAGCTACATTTTTAATTCTTCATCCATTATCCCCCAATATAATTAGAAACACGATTAGAAAAGAGAAGCGTTCTAAACCCTACCACTGTCCTCTGCTGGCCTCATTCCTTCCTCATTCTGGCCGCTGGGTAGTGTCGTAGAAGAGCGTGAAGTGCACGCGGAGATGCTACCTGGCGGTCCTCTTGACAAATGACTGACCCATGTGACGGTGACTGATTGTGATTAACGGAAGATTACGTCCTACAGCTCTCAATGCTCGATAAGGGGCTTAAGATGAGCATCGCATCAATAACGACGCAACAAATTAAAAAGAAAAGAAACTTGAAGAAAGAAAACAAAATTGGCGAAAGAAATAGTATCCAGAAAAGAAAGCTAATTCACACTTATTTTAAAAAAATGAATAACGAACGGCGTTATCCATGTAAGTGAATATGATTTTCCTTGTCAGTTACGAATTTATGAATTAATGATATAGAAAAATATATGATGGTTTTTTTTGCACTACGTATAGGGTCTAATCGTTTGATTTTGTGCCAAGATATTGCATTTATGATATATCTAAATAGAATTTTCATTCATTACACCGTTCTGCGTCATTTCTGATGTCTGTAATGTTTCATTTGATTCTTTATCTGTTTTTCGCGCAGATTTCAAATCTGCAAACGGTATTTCCGTATCAGGTCCAGTTTTTTCTCTATAAGCCAATAAATGTTTTTTGACATTTGTATTCTTTATTAGATTTTAATGCTAATACGAAATATCGTTTGTTTTTTTTAGACAACTGTTTTAATTACGGGAGTTTTATAGTACATGTTAAAGAGAATTAAACTTCATCAATTAACATGATTGGAAAATGCAAAAATGACCCAAAGACGTTTTGCTACATATGTGGTAAAGTGACGTCACCAGGACGAAGATCTAACATTACAAAATTTGTAAAGGCAAGCGATCACGCGTATTTTGATATGAAATTGGACGATCAGGACAAGACTTTCGCTTCACACACATACTGACGAACATACGTTCAATTTCTTAGACGATGGAGCATGAGAATCATAAAGGCATTACACTTCGGTGTACCTATGATGAGGAGGAAAGGAAAGGATCATTCAAGAGATTGCAACTTTTGCACGACGAAATTACAAGGTAATTAAAACCCATTGATTGACCCAACAAAAGTTCTGCTCCCACCCCTCCACATAAAAATAGGGCTACAGAAAAATCTCGTTGAAGCAGTGAATAAAAAGAATCCAGCTTTTCTTTATATAATGAAGGCATTTCCACAAATCAGTGAAGCAAAATTGAATGCAGGTATTTTTGATGGCCCCCAAATGATCCCGAGTTTGAAAAGACTGAATGAAATAGAAAAGGAAGCTTGACTTGATTTCACAGTCACTGTGAAACAATTTGTTGCTAAGGAATGAATTCCCGAAAATGAAGTCATTCATATTCATATCATTCGAAGTCTCCTGAACGGTTTCAAGAACAAGGGAGCTCGCATGTCTATAAATTGCATTATCTGAGTTCACATCTAAATTATTTTCCAGACAGTTGTGGGGATTATAGTGAGGAACATTGAGAAAGGTTCCACCAAGACGATGGAAGAGAGGTATCAAGGTCGCTGGGATTTGATGGGCTGACTTTTGTTGGTGTCTGAAAAGGGATGAACTTGAAGCCCTACTTAAACGAAAGGCGCTTAAGTCATAATTTTTATAAAATGGATTGTCTTATATAAAAACTTTAAAATGTGATCAAGAAAAGGTGAAATAGCTACATTTATTTCAATCGCACACATTTATTACTCACGAAGGATGGATACTGAAAGGAAGTACGAAAGTTTTTTTTTCACACTATTCATGTTTTTTTTAAATATAATTTTCTGTTAACAAAGATTGGGCTGAAACTATCTTGAATTTTATTCACTTAATACTTACCTCCATGTAATCTACTGTTATTGTCACGTCTGTTATCTAGTTATTGACCCTCTATAAACAGAAAATGTCCTAATGGTAAAAACAGTATGCTTAATAGCCATGGGATCCATAGCGCAAAAACTAGACGAGATTGAGCAAAACTAATATTATTTTCGAGTTCAGCGTGGTCAATTCCTATAAAAACCATTGAAAAAATGTAAACATCAAAATTTTGCTTAAAAACGCAGGTCAGTGTTATTTATGGCTAGTAATATAGCTTGCGATGACAAAACTTCGAAAGAGAAGCGGGTGTGATTTGGTTCTTCTCTCTTATCGAAACGAACGTGAAGGAATCGGCACACTTGCACAGGTACTTTGAAAACCACTCGCACCCGCCAGCAGAATTTCGTCAACCTCTAACTGGTAAGGCGGGTCCAATTTCATGACGAGGCTCAGGTCTTCGGTTTATGTGATTAACATAAAACATTAAGCCTTTCCAACGCATAATTTCCCATGTATTTTACGTCAAAATATATTTTTTAATTTATTGAATTATTCAATTCTCATTTGAATTGGCCTACACAATGGCATCGTCCCCACTACACTCTTCACATTGTTAACCGATCTCGCGACGTTAGAGCGGACTCGTTGTGATAAGGCAGGGGTCCTCAAACTTTTTAAACGGGGGGCCAGTTCACTGTCCCTCAGGCCGTCGGAGGGCCGGATTATATAGTGCGATTCTCAAGCCCCTTTGGCCGATCACACGGCATTTTGCGCCTTTCTCGGTCCTGCCACTAGATGTCGCATGGTCGCAAGCACTGCTTGATACGGTCGCGATCATACGATATCTAGCGGCATGACCGAGAAAGACTCGAGGTACCGTGACATATTCCATCGTGAAGACAGGCCTTGAGAGGCAGAGTTCAGGCAATGACAGGCCTACCGATAACATACAGTCATAACGCGAGCAGATCCCAAACTTCCTCAGATTGCGCTGGCGAAATGTAAAGAGGATAACGCAAATCATCGATATTGCTTTATTAAAAACAATTTTTAAAAAAACACCGATGTTTTGGTAACAAAATATCTTTAAACCATAAAATCCCGGCGGGCCGTATAAATGTCCTCGGCGGGCCGCATGTGGCCCGCGGGCCGTAGTTTGAGGACCCCTGTGATAAGGGATAAAGTGCCTGGGATTTATGAATTTGTGTGCTTAGTTCTCGTACAGAGTAACACGTGTATGCCAGAGGACAGCGAAACTTGAAACTTGCCCTGGACTTATTGCTTAGCAATGAGATACAGAACATTTATATTGTCCGTGAGCGGTGTCGAAGTGGCCGACTGTACTCGCCCTGAAGCGGAGGTCATGCAGAGGTTGCCACATCCTTGGCAATCACCATGGCAACCGTCGCCAGGGCAATCGATCACAGCTTCCGAGAAAGGATCTGCGTCACCAGCCGTCGCCATGGCGACGCTCGCGGGGCGGTCCATCGGCGGACGAGATGGGTGACTTTGATTGGCGAAATTCATGGTACGCGACAATTTAAAACTCAGTATTCCATTGAATACTTTGTAGTTTTATACTATTTTATAAGTAGCGAAAAGAGAATATTATTGTGAAGTTAACTGATTTTTCACGGGTGCGACTGAGTTATTAATTTGTATTCATTCATTCTTTAATTTCAAGTATATTAAATGATTCAGTTTATTCTACTTTACACATGCATTGATGACTAAAGGCTAACTAACTTATTACTTACAGCTAACATAAAGATATTGAGGAAACCTATCAACGATAATACAGGTACCCCCTTTATTCCATATGGGAGAGTATTTTGAGGAACAGGCCTACACGATATGTATTTTTTCAATTCTTATATTGTGGGTTGAGGATATGTACAGCGTGAATTCGCTGCAAAACATGTTATTAGTGAGCACGTAATTAAATTTTATCCGCGTGTAACATACGTTTTATCTAATGAGATCTCCTTTTTATCATTTTGACATTCGGGACATTTCGGAAGACAAGGTAAGTCATTCTACACATTGAAAAAATTCAGGAACAGATGAATATACAATATGCAGATTGGTTAAGACAAAATGTTACGACCATTAACGCAGATCTCCTTTTAAGCTCAGGTTCACTGCTTGGACGTGCATTGCCGTTACCACGCATGCATCGGTAAGGCCGACAAACTGAAATTTCTAAAGCCGGACAATAAAGACACAACAGTAATTGTGCTACAGTCGTACTTCCTATGCTTACCAGATTTTAAAATACTGCTGGAACACAAAGTGTTTACAATTGAAAAGTTTTCGCCCAAACCGAGATTCGAACTAGAGTTTTTATTTACCAAACTATGAGCCTATCCAAAAGGCTCAGTTCCAGTTAGTCTTAAATAGAAAATTGAACAAGTGCAAGTCAAATTTTAAAAAACATACATGGCATGTTTTGTAGATCTAGTTTTGAAGTACAGATCTTCAATATTGTAGTTGTAACAAGACGCCGAAAAAATGTTAACTTTTGCAATTTTCAACAATTCCGAAAGATTCACGAAGAGGAAGTTCATTGAAAATGTGACGTGCTCCATTTTTTATGTCTTTTGCTCTATACGCGGAAATGATTTAATCCATAAATTTGAAGTAATTTTTGAGAAAAATTTTAAAATATCGGAAAGGCTACATGTAAAGTACCAACAAAAATCAAAATAGATATATCGAACTCGTATGGCCATGAGTTCGGCCAGATCAATCGGAGATTACTAAATTTTGAGAAAATCGTCTAAACAGTTTTGGGCACTAGATTTGAGCACCGGTGGGCGGGCGGGCGGGCGGGCGGGCGGGCGGGCGGGCGGGCGTTCGGTCTTTCTTACCGAAAAACTGGTTTACAGCAAAACATCTGTCCGTTAGGACAGACAGATGTTTTGCTGTAAATCAATTTTTCTGTAACAATGATCACAAAACGTGGATTCTGACTCCGGAACAGGAGTAAATTACAACATAGAAGGACGAATTATCGCCTTTTTCGATATCAGAACGCACAATACGAGTTTTCCTGCTGAAAACACGCCACGTTCTGCTACAGCATTACAATACTTTCTCTTTATTACATCAGTATGCAGTTTGTGAGAAAGTAAAACTCAATACTGCAATTAGCTGTAAGAAGGTATTCCCGTGAAGGGAATACGTGCACCTGCTTAACACCAGTGCCTCAGCTATTGCCTATCAATTACGAGAACTGTTAAGGCGGCTCCACACATTCGCTATTCGGCGAACAGCGAGCAACTGCACGCCGAATCCCGAGTAGTGTGGACGGGTCGCTTGCTATTTGCCGAGTGACGAGCATTCGATGCTCGCCCTACCCACCGCGTGTCGGTCTTTTGGACACATCAAAGGGAGCGGACATATCAGCTGATCGGGATCGGGCAAGCAGTAGCTCGCTGCTCGGCGTATGCCGAATGTGTGGAGCCACCTTTAGATGTACAAATACGTTGTATGCAATTTCCCCACTATTAATCCACTGGCAAAATGTGATAACTCGCTTGCGCTCTAGAAGTTTATAACATTTGGTGTCGCACTCACCGCGTCGTCGGCGTGGCGCGCGCGCTCCTCGGCCAGGGCGACGCGGCGCCAGCTCTCGTCCGCCACGCAGCGCAGCCGCTCCTCGACGGCGCGCCACCGCCGCTCCGCCGCCGCCTCCGCCTGGCGCAGGCGCTCGCCCGCCGCGCGCCGCCACGCCTCGTCCGCCGCCCAGCGCGCCGCCGCCGGCCGCACCAGGCAGCCCTCCAGCGCCGCCACGCCCCCGCCGATCGACGCCAGCGCCGCCGCCGCCGCCTCCGCGTCCGGCAGCGCCCCCGCGCCCGCGCCGCCGCCCGCGCCCGGCGGCTCGCCCTCCCCCTCCGCGCTCTGCCCGTTGCCCATCGCAACGCTGCAAGCACACCACGACAATCAAATAGTCAGTAACCATCAAATGGTCAGTAACAATCAACTAGAGGCCGGAGCAATCTCCGCGCTCTGCCCGTTGCCCATCGCAACGGTGCAAGCACACCACGACAATCAAATAGACAGCAACAATCAACTAGAGGCCGGAGCAATCTCCGCGCTCTGCCCGTTGCCCATCGCAACGCTGCATGCACACCACGACAATCAAATAGTCAGTAACAATCAACTAGAGGCCGGAGCAATCTCCGCGCTCTGCCCGTTGTCCATTGCAACGCTGCAAGCACACCACGACAATCAAATACACAGCAACAATCAACTAGAGGGCGGAGCAATCTCCGCGCTCTGCCCGTTGCCCATCGCAACGCTGCAAGCACACCACGGCGGTCGACAATCAACTAGACTTAGGTTTTTCTTTCTTGGCGCACGGGGGGGGGGGGTCAAAAATGGATTATCTCACGGTATTTTGCGTCGTTCTCGGTTGTGCCGCTAGGAGTCGCATGATCGCGTCAGTATCGAGCAGTGTTGACGATCATGGGATTCCTGGCGGCACAACGGAGAACGACGCAAAATACCGTGAGATCAGTGATCTCAACATTCACGAAGTCTACAAGTCTTGTAGACTTCGTGTCAACATTATAACTGGATGCACAACTGCAGTGCTGTGGAGGGCTGAAAATCGTGACGATCGTTTTTCGTTAGGTTGGCTGCGGTGAACGTCTACCTCATTACTTTCTTACCTCCGTTATACGTGATTAAACGTGTCTTGTTTGCTGTTTATTGATGGTTGAAATCATCTGTATCAACGAAAATGCCTAAGTATTGTATAGCGTTTGGTTGTAAAGAACGCCAACAAACTGGAAATGGGATACAATTCCACATGTAAGTAAATATTGTGCCGTTAACTATAATAGATAATAGATGGTTAATTTAATAGATGGGAATGTACTTGCATAACATATGCTAGCCATTGCTTTAATATTGTTTTAAGATTTCCTTTTTCACGATCGGAGTTACTGAAGAAATGGGTGAATGCAGTACGCAGGGAACATTGGTCGCCCACAGCGTACAGTACGATTTGTAGTAAACATTTTTGTAGTGAAGACTATCAAGTAAGGCCTGGTGCAAGAGTCAAATTTCTGAAGGATGATGCTGTTCCTTCAGTATTTGACTTCCCAAGGCATCTTCAGAAAAAGAAGACTCCTGTAAGACGTTTGTGCCGTTAAGAAAGTAATTCACTAATCACTTTGGTAAGGAATTTCCTTTAAAATGTAGAAACTTTTGAAGTACTAAATATTTTGTAGAGACTTCATCACATTCAGACTTCATTACCTTTTAATGCAGTTATGTTTGATTTCATGTATTCTCTCAATTTTTTGTTTTATTTTTAATGAGTACTAATTTTGCTATCCTAATAAAAAGAAGTAATATTAATTATGAACTACAGCTCATATTATTTTATGAACACTATAAACTTCAGGATTCTTTTTAAGATTATGGTAAAAAAGGTATTGAATGTGTAGTGTGTGTATGTAAAAAAGGTAAAGAATGTGTAATGCCTCTTGTTATGTAAGAACTTTGTGTTATAGGAGCAAGAGAATATTGTGGATACTGAACCTCGGCAGAAAGATCAGCAGACGCAGACTGATAAGGTTCCATCATCTCCATCTAAGAATTTACTAAGAAAAAAGATCAGGCGACTGCAGATGACTGTTCTCCGGAGGAATGTGAAGATATTGAATATTCAAGAGTTGTTATCCGAACTAAAGAAGAAGGGATATTCAAATAGTGAATTAGAAAGTTCATTAGAGTGTCATTTCAGTGGAATCCCTTCTGATTTTTTTCGTAATCAACTTAAAAACATTGATATTGGAAAGCAAGCCAAACGTTACAGTGAACCAATGAAGCAATTTGCTTTGACATTATATTTTTATTCACCCAAAGTATACAAGTATGTGAGGTCATTATTTCATATGCCTCATCCAAATCGACTTATATTTTGGATTTCTGCAGTGGACTATGAACCAGGATTTATATCTGAAGTATTTAAATTCTTGAAAGTCTGTAATGGTAAGAAAGAATTTCTAAAGGAGTGTGCCTTGGTGTTTGATAGTATGTCTATCAGGAAACAATTGTTATGGAATGATAGCAAAAAAATGTGCAATGATTATGTTAATCTAGGCAAGATTTCCCCAACAGAATCAGAAGAGTTGGTTAATGAAGCGTTAGTTTTTTAAATTGTTTCTTATACAAAGAAATTTAAGTGTCCTGTAGGATATTTCTTTGTAAACAAAGTGTAATCTCAACTATTAGCACAGTTCTTAACAACTTGCCTTATGAAGTTGTATGAAGTGGGTATCACTGTTCGTACTGTAACATGTGATGGTGCACCAGCCAATATTCAGGCATTTAAACAAATAGGTTGTAGTTACAATCTACAAAATTTTATTTCGAACTTTAAGCATCCATCATGTGACAGCAATGTGTACACTATTCTCGACCCTTGCCATATGTTGAAGTTAACTAGGAACACTTTAGCCGATAAAAAGGTAATAAAGTCAATTGATGGAGAAGTGAAATGGGATTACATTGTAAAACTTCATTCTTTACAAGAAAGTGAAGGATTAAAGTTTGCTAATTCTATTTCGGTACAACACGTACACTTTCATAAGAAAAAGATGACCGTGACTTTGGCGGCTCAAACTCTGAGTTCAGGTGTGGCAGATGCCCTTGAATTTCTTGATTCAAACCATTGCCCTGATTTTCAGGTTCAGTTGCAACTGTTTTGTTTATCAGAAAAAATGATAAATTGTTTCATATTCTAAATTCTAGAAATGTATTTGGAAGAGGTTTCAAACAACCATTCAGAATGGAAAACATGAGCTTCGGTCAAGATTTTTTTAATGAAATGGAAGATTTTCTCAAGTCTTTGACAATTAAAGACATTCCAGTTTTATTACATCCACGGAGGACATTTGCACTAGGTTTCCTTGTGTGTCTAAAAAGTGTGGGTATGTTGGTTCCAGAATTCCTGTTTCGAGACAGTGTCCCATTTAATTATTTTTTAACATACAAATTTTCACAAGACCATATAGAATTGCTATTTTCTTGTATTAGGGCTAAGGGAGGTTGGAACAACAACCCTAATGTTGCACAATTTCAGTCAGCTCTCAAATCCTTATTATTGAAGAATAGTATCTCTGCAGGTTCCAGGGGCAATGTTATTGACTTAGATTCAATAGGCAAATATTCAGTTGCTCAGTTTAAATATCCCAGGAAGCAGATAACAGGAAATAACATTGACAGTTTTAGCAAGGATTGTGAAGTATATTTAAATGCCTTAGATGACATATCACTGAGTGATTATTTAAACAATATTGTGTACTACATTGCAGGTTTTATTGTGAGGAAATTATTAAAGTCTACCGAATGTCCAGAATGAGTTACTTTGCTCTCTGTAAATAAAACAACCACAAGTGATCATACATATTGCAGATCTAGAATGTGTGTTCCAGATGATTTTACTAAAAGTGTATCTAGGGGTGGTCTTGTACTAGTATCAGAGCCTGTTTTTAAAATTTTGCAGTATTCAGAAAAGTACTTCAGATTTTTAGTTAAGAGTACAAATGCTCGAATGTCAACAGTGTACGCCAAATGTATTAATGCCGTATGTCACCATTTTGCTATGGTTTCTCCAAATATTTTTGGCAGGGAACATAGCATTATTACTTCTGCTGAGTTAGAAGATTTGCATGAGACAAGATTAATGAAAGACCTTGTGTCCTCATATTTATCTCTTAGATTAAGAGCACATGCTAAGGGAGTAACTGCCAGGTCTCAGGGAAAGAATGCTACTATTAGGCAAAAACTAACAAAACTTGTGACCTTCTCTAATGTTTAAATACATAAGTGTTAATGTGTTAGATGATTGTGTACAGTTTGTAAAATAATAAAATAGTAAGTTGAATTAGTGGAAAAGAAAATTCATTGCCTTGTCACCAAAATCCCATTAACTAATTAAGCTAGTTACAAAACATAGGGGACGACTTATTTGCAATAAATTGGACTGAAGTAATCATTAGTTACGCAAATGTGATCAATGGAAGTGGTAAATTTAATTCATTGAACAGCTTTAAAAGCAAGAAAATGCTCGCCTTCAAGAAAATAAATACGAATGCCTCTTTACTACAATAAACTCGAAAACTCCCCTGCGTGAAATGTTAGAAAAGTCGAGGGTGGATTTTGTTAACAATTGTAGATCAATTGCAGTTTCTAACTAATAAATATACTACAATACTTTTGCATTTTTATTGGTTTCGTATGAATAAATATTTAAAAATGGAATGAGACACTTCATCCCCGCCAGTTTGTGACCAGAGGGCTACATGGAAAAGCGCTCTTGGCTTGTGAGATAGACGTTCACCAACATGGCGGACGCGCGAACGTACCGTCACGATTTCTCAACACGGAGTATTGTCTCCAGTGTATCCTAGAGCTCACTGCGTGAGATATTCCATTTTATTGACACCCCCCCCCCGTGCGCCAAGAAAAAAAAAACGAAGTATAGAGTGCGAAGCAATATCGGCGCTTGGCCCGTTGCCCGTCGCGCTGCACGCACACCACGGTGGTCGACAATCCAATAATGAGAAACAATCAACTAGAGGGTGAAGCAATCTCCGCGCTCGGTCCGTTGCCCATCGCGCTGCAAGCACATCACGATGGTAGACAATCAAATAGAGAGCGAGGCAATCTCTACGCTGTCACCCTTACCCGTCCCGCACGCACTCCAGGACGGTCAACAATCAACTAGAGAGCAAGGCAGAGGGAGAGAGAGATATAGAGAGAAAGAGAGGGATAGAGAGAAAAAGAGAGAGACTGCAGGGATAACAACATTCCTCGTTTTGGTCTGTGGCCATTGCCCATGATGCGATAAAAGCACACTGAGCAGAAGATGTCAGCAACGCGCCTTGAAAGCAAGGCAGGGGAAGAGAAGGGTTAACTAGAGAGCAAGGCAGAGGCTGGGCAAGTTTATCTATCAACTAGTGCGCAAGATAGGCGGAGGTGGTGGTTAACGGAGTAACTACAGGGCAAAAACCATACAGGAAATGGATAGGCAGTGCAATGCAATGCAATGCAATGCAATGCAATGCAATGCAAGGCATTATCCTTACGGGATCCTGGGTGCGACCAGCGCCGCTGATAACCAGCAGTCAGGTGGCGAGGAATACTAGGCAATGCATTTGGAAATTAAGGCAGAGGAAGAGAATAGTTCGGAAGAATGCAACTGGAGCCAAAACGTCGACGCCTCACGGGCTGTGGCGGTTGCGTAACCGAGTAGGTCGTCTGCTCTGAAAGAAGATAACAGATGAGCAGAACACAATAATTACAAATATATTGCAAAGGCAATGGTGTTTCAGCATATCTCCGACCACTCTAGTCAATTAGTTTGAGTTAAAATTATCATATTTCATTAGGATCGACGCTAACTCGAAAGCTTTTCTGTATGTTCTATGTATGATTAAGAGAGTTTCTGTTGATCAACCTTTCTCCAGAAATTAAATATACAAACTTAAATTGGTTTCAACGGAAAAAAATTAAAAAAACAAAGTATCTTTGCGTTCCCTAATCCCGATCACTTCCCACACCTGGCCTTGGAACACGCAGCCCACGCCTTTCTCGCGAAGTGACGCGCTCGCATCCTATAGCGACCCCTGCGCCTGCTGCGAAGTCGCCCACGCCCACGCCGCCCTCCGTTGCGAGGGACGGAGGCGGTTGCCATGGCGACGCGCGACGGCACAACCATAGCACAGAATTGATACTACACAGAAAGGAAAGTAGAAGGCGGTTCCTTTGATCTTCACTGAGCCACAGCGCAGCGCGGATCGCCATCTTGAAACTGTGGAAAGGAACCGCAAGAGTCAACTCAAACGCCATTTTATCAAAAACTGCTTCAAATTTTTTCTTCTGACTTTTCTAAGGGGTAGTGCTAATTGCACGGTTTACTATGACATAAAATTCATTTTAGTGTTTTATATTTTTTTTCAAAAATTACATAAATGTTTTTTTTTAATATCTCTCACGTCGTTAATACGCACATTTCCATCAATTTGTAAACACTATTGCATTTGTGAGCTAAAGAGCTTCAAATAAAGTTTTTCGAAAACCCAAAAATTGTCTATTGTAGTATCTATTCTGTGATAGCACAGAATTGATACTACATAGTATCTATTCTGTGACCATAGCGTCGGTGGACGCGGCTGCTGCTGCTGCGGTGGCGGCCAACAGGCGCGCCGTGTGCTGGAATTTTACAAAAATAAGAGAGCTACAGATGTGCAACGAAAGATGCGAACTAAGAGTAGGAGAGAAGCACCAATCAGGAAGTCTATTTATGCCTGGCATGATAAATTTGTGAGTACTGGATGCTTGAGTGCTATGAAAACAAGTGGCCGTCCTGGATTGAGAGAAGAGAACGTTTCTATTCCAGCAAACAGGGCCCCACCTCTTTTCCTTAAGACTTTCTGAAAAGCGAGGTACCTCAACGGTGGATCGAATGAGCAAAAATATGAATAACTGTTTCGAAAGGTGGGTTCCTAAATCCCCGGATATCACTCCTTGTGACATCTTCCTAAGGGGATACGACAAAGATTGTGGGTATGTGCCACCTAATCTACAGAAACTCAAGCTTATGATTGACGATACACGTACAGTATTAGCATATCCTCCAAAGATAGCATATGCTAGCAAGAGCTGTCTTGGCCATACCCAATTCTGAACATTCGTTGCATGTCTGTAGCATTCCGACACCCAGGAAGAAAGCTCTTCGCCAGAAGTCGCCATTTTTACAAAACGCCAACTACGGCGAGTGCGCGAACTACAAGTATTTGCTTTAACATCCCAAAAAACTTTTTGAGTTTCTTTTTAACAGCTTTATTTTCTATCTGTTAAATCCATTGATTTTACAGAGATTTTAATTACTTAACACTAGAACAGGGTTAGGGCATAGGCAGGCGGGGAGTTCATTTAGTTGAAGCTCCCTCTCACTTTGTTAAGTTTCCGTTATTTAATGTTTGAAATTTTTTTTTAAACTTCATTTTGAATTTGTAACATTCTATTACTGAATGTTATGTCTGTAAGTTTAATACATTTTTTATTCAATTTGTTTTCTTATTTGAACGTTTATGGCGGGCGTAGTTTATCCTTGGAAAACCTTGAAATAATTTTTATGTCTTCTGCTTATCGTCCTAGATTGAAGTTTTTAACGCATTCTGCTGCATTTTACTGATAGTTTACTAATGTAAGTAGTCATATTTTCTACGTTCAACTCGTTTCTAATTTGTCTATTTGACACGGACCATGGTGCTTTAATTATGCGTCTTAAAAATTTGTTTTGAACTACTTGAATTTTCTCCAAGTTACTTTTTGCGGCTCCACCCCAGACTGGGCAGGCGTAAGTAAGCGATGATCTGATAATGATAGTTTCTTTTATATGACATACATATGAAAGCTGTATCATTTACAGTTTTAGTACAATAAATTTACAAAACTGTTACCGGACTTTATGAACACCTGTACTTCGCCGACACCGAACAAGTTCACCCTGGAGCCGCCGCCGGTGGATTGCGTCGCGGGCGTCGCCATGGCGACGGCCGGTGACGCGGATCCTTTCGCGGAAGCTGCGATCGATTGCCATGGCGACGGTTGCCACGGCGGTTGCCGCGGCGGTCGCCAAGGACGCGACCTCTGCGCGACCTCCGCCCCGGGGCGAGGTCATTTTCGCAGTGGTCAAGCACAGCCTTCCTGCCTACAGTTTCTCACGTCTCGTGCCACGGTTCGTGCAACAGGTGGAACGCATGGCATCCTCACTTTTTGTCGATTTCTGGAGAGGTTTTTGTGATAGTATTTTAACGTAATGTCGTAGAATATAGAACATACTCTTTTTTATCACTCACGTGATGAGATGATAAACCAGTTACTAGGGAATTTATTTATAACATTTGTTTAGCAGAAAAAGAATAAATTATATTGAGCGAGCAAAATGGAAGCAACTTTATTTAAATTGCCGCTTCGCTCCCTCCGCTCTACCCTTCCTAACTCCGCCTCGCCCGCCATCCCCGTCCAATTCCGTATCGCTTGCTCCGGCCAGCTCCGCCCTGCCCAATTCAACATCCCATCCTGTCTCGTCCCTACCCGACCCGTCCACCCAGGCCGCACCGCATTTTGCAATATCTTTTGCACGGCGGATTGCATTAAACTAAATTTGCAAAATAAATCAATACAAGCGCAGTCTTTCAAACTTCTGGATTTTTATGAAGTCATACAAAATCTATTGCACTTTTAGATGCAGAAATTGCACAGGCAAAGCAAGAAGTGCATCAAAACAATTATAGAGTTTTCATACAAGAGTTGCAAAACAAGTAAAGATAATTTTTTTCTCCCTGAAATGACTTTATTGACATAGCTATTTACATTCACACCTTCAATATAATCGCCTCTGATATTAATAACCTTTTGTCGAATGTTAGGAAGGCGTCGTACACCATCTGCGTGTCTATTTCTGTTGATGTCCCATATCGACCGCTCTATAGCATGAATAATTTCTGAGGTATTTTACCGAGTTACCGAGTTTATCGGTATTTTGCCGATAATTTCTGAGGTATTTTACTTCTAAGGTATTTTACCGAGTTCTTCTTGGTGCTTCTTTCATTTTGCTGAAGAGATCATAACCAAAGATATTGGGTGAGTAAGGTGGCTGTTACAGAATCTCCCATTGCCAGAGCAGCAAGAGTTCTCCACGTGAGGTCGTCCTGTACGGGGCTTATCATTCACAAGCATCTCTCCCTATTCTGAACGATTTAATCCATTGTGTGACTGTGGAGGATGGCAACACTGTAGCATCATATGCTCAACGCAGTCCCTGAAAAGATTCTTGCTTACTCCGTCCTCGTGCCACGTCAATTTTGAACCACGAACGTTGCTCTACCTTTGTAAACATAACGTTAGGGCACTTGCACTATTGCTATGAAATTCAACGATTGACACACTGCAGTAGACTGACAATACTGTTCCTACTCGCTGAACACACTCGTCCGATAGTCCTCGCTTTTTGCGAAACAAATGGGAACGGGTTTTTATGTAATTCAGCAAACAATATTTACAAAGTTAAATAGCACAAATAATTAAGAAATTGCTCCTAAGATGTGAAACTTTATTGCAGTCAAGGAATAGATAGTTCATCCTTGTCGCGCCTCATTTGCAGAGACTAATTTTGCGAAACAAATTACTGCAGGAACTCGGGCCATTAAATGCTTGTAACATGTGGGAACGCGTTGTCGTTGGGCAAATATCTCATTTCTTTATCTTAAAAGGGTAATTAAATGAAACAATTCTTTTTATACACAGTACGTACAGTTAAGATTAGCTATCTCTTGGTACAATGAAACTTATTACTATAATTTGCGTTTGTTTATGACTCCGTAAACAGCGAATTGTTCCAATTTTGTGAAACACAATTCAACATATCCTCTTTGTCAGGAATTATCTTTATTCGCTTTAGGACCTAAATATTTAAACGTTACAATACAATACTTAAATATTATGTTCTCGCGTTAGCTTATAGGAAATCTGGAAATAGTTATTGCTTCAAATTTTACAATTCTCACCAAAATGAATTTTTTTAAGGAACTCTCCAACATTCATTATTTATATTCTAGGCACAAAAATAACACGAAAAAGTATTTTATATTATTAATGAACACATGAAAAGTAAACTTCAGCGATCCCAGGGACTGGATTAATTGACTAGCGATTCCGAACGCGTCAACTGCTAAGGTCATTGGTCCCGTGTTTTACATGTTTTTATTACTGGAGGTGGCGGTGATACCATCTCCCCCCCCCCGATGGAGGGCAAGATCCTAAGCCGACCTACACGTCGGCTCGCGGTGTTTTCCCCAACCAGGGATCTCCCACCAGTTGCAGCGGGTCACCGCCCAGCCGGAACACGCTCCATACATAATAGTGCAAGTAAGGGGTGAGGATAAAACAAGGATTAGAAAGGAAAGATGGCGCACGGTTCATGAACAGTTTGCTGAGGTTCTGATATGGCGTTCCCCTGGTGTTGATAGGAGAAACTAAGGAATACTACCGATCAGAACAGCCGGCCGATAGAATTCTCCTCCAGATAACGACTGATTTCAATCTATCCAGCTGGTGTCAACAATCCTGCCACCGCCGGGACTCGAACCAAGGACCTGCCGGTCGGAAGCCCTGCAGTAATATTCATGCCCTGAGCCATCTAGCCGGAACCAGAGACTCGACAAGACGGCTGGGGTCAATGTATGTTTAGAGACGGCACCCCTAATGAAGCAATGGAGTAAATAACAACTTAAGACAATTCCTAATTTAAAACGGTGTACTAAGTACACTTAAAAATATTGTAGACTCCATCTGGTACAGCAATTCTCATTTCAAACATATTTTAATTTTCCCATATACATACGTATGTACGCAGTAATATATAGATAGATAGATTTATTAGTTCGCTTTGAGCTAATGCTCGGTGGCATGACAACAATTAGAATTAGAACAATAACAACCATAAACAATTACAATTACCATTAGAATTAGAGGATGATATCCTAGTTCTAATTAATTTCTAGTTATCTCTAAATTGACTACTAGTTTCACTAACACTTCACTTCACTACACTGCACTCCCCTTCACTACACTACACTCCCTTCCCTTTCACTACACTACACTTCACTTCACTGTATAACGCTAATATACAATAATAATAAAAATAACAAAAACTATATACAATAATAATAATAATAATAAATTAAGAATTACACCAAAGCTAAAAGCAGTGTTAATAATGGTGATATTTATATCAGTAATAATAATAATAATAATAATAATAATAATAATGAAGGTAATTGTCTCAGTATTGATAGTAATCTAAATAGAATTTAGTATATTTTTAAATTTGCCTACATTAGAAGGAAGAGCCTCCAGTGCTTTTGCAGGTAGTTTGTTCCAATCTACTATAGTGCGATTCACAAAGGAGAACTTCACCTACATCAGTTCTTTGCTTTCTACAACGTATTTTCCACGGATGGTCTCCTCTGCTTTTATAATCTGGTTTATGCAATCTCTTAACGATATCTGCCCATGCTGTGTCTCCTCTGTAAGTCTTGTACATTACGCATAAACGCGCCCGTTCTCTTCTCTTAGATAAGGACTCCCATTTTTCTCGTTCATCAACAATGCGCCCATGATTTTAAAACTTACCGGCCCGTTTTTGAATTTTATCTAACGCCTCAATTTGCCCTTTCCTGTACGGGTCCCAGCATGCTGATCCGTATTCTAAAATAGGACGAACAAAGTGTACTATATGCTAGGGATCGGGCATTTGGACTACTATTTTTTAGGATACGCATTACAAAATGAAGTGCTCTCCTGGACTTTTTTAACGTATTGTTGATATGATCCGACCAATCCAAGTCGCTTCTCAGGACCAAACCCAAATACTTACAGCTTTTTACACGTGGTATAAAGTTGGTTCCTAATTCATAATTGGAGAGTACATTTGACAGACACTTGGGAAAACAAATGAATTTACTCTTTTCCGGATTTAATTCCATCTTATTTTTGCACGCCCAGTTCCATAAACAGTTTAGATCGTTCTGTAAAACATTTTCATCCGAAGACGAGCCAATACTCCTATATATTATACAATCATCGGCGAAAAGTCTAACTTTCGATTTTATTCCAGTTGCAATGTCATTAATGAACGCTAAAAATGTAGTATAGGGAAAATAATGTAACGCTGCAGAAAATCTATGTCGAGATTTCATTTCTCACGTTTAGGGGTCCAAAGTTAGAAATTTCTTGGGCCTCTTCCTACAACTACAAAATTGAAGATAGCGATTTTTCTTTCAAATAAAATTTGTTTTCCATAGTGAGTTCTTTCACTAAGGTCATGTACATTTTTTTAAAAACTTTTAGTAGTTTTCGCGCAATATTGCGTGCTATATGTGCAATTTTAAAAAACTACAAAAACAAGATTTTCTCAAAAACTGCTCCAAATTTTTTCTTTAAACTTTTGGTAAGTATAGTGCCTAATGTATTTTATGAGATGTGATATACCAAATGCGGGAGGGCATTCGATATCGAATGCTTTAATGCTAGTTTAAATTAGAATTAGGCACCTTAGTAACAGGTGACCAGGACGTTGCTAGGGAGAACACCAATGTTTTGACATGTCACGATATTTGGTAAGTAGGCACCTTTGTAACAGAGATAAACAATTTCACGAGCCCGTGGATATAGTGTAGAATCAGTCGAAAAATGCGTGTGCAAGAGTAGAAATTTCGCTCAAGAGTGCACCGTGGTTAGAAAAGTAAATACATAATAAGAATCCGTTGGTGGGGAATATAAAACAGAATTTTGTACAACAATGAATACGAGTTTTCCTGGATCGAAGAACGAAAAAAAATAGTTAGTTGGAGCTCAGATTTCATAGCGTGAGGATGATTTCTGAATTAGGGGGTGCGTGCTCGAGTTCAGACTTGGTATATTTATGTGATCGAAAGTAGGTGACAAAACGCCATATTGCTACACGCTTTTGTTTTGTTTTTTTTCAAAAAGTACAAAAATGTAATTATTTTGACTTGTCTCACATCATTAATATTTACAAGTGTATCATTAATATTTACGAGATTTATTAGTGGCGATTTGTTCACATCAATATATTTATGAGTACATGTGCTTTAAATAAAGTCAAGTAAAGTTTTTCGAAAACTCAACCGTTTTCTGTGAAAACGGGCTTAAATTTGCGCATTTTCAGAAACACTCAAACGCCATTTTCTCAAAAATGGTTCCAAATTTTTTCTTCAAACTTTACGAACGTAGCGTATACTTTTCAATCGTTCAACCACAATCTGTCCCCTGTCGACTCGCTTCTATATGGATAATTACACTCTTTAATATGACGTAAAGTTCGTTTTCGGGTATTTTTTCGTTTTTTTTCAAAAATTACACAAATGTAATTTTTTTGAAAGATCTCTCACACCATTAATATGCACATTTCCAGCAATTTGTAAACACTGTTGTATTTATGAGCTGATGTGCTTTAAATGACTTTTAATGAAGTTTTTCGAAAACCCAAAATTTAGAAATAGAGGCGCTTAAACGCCATTTTCTTAAAAACTGCTCCACATTTTTCAAAGAAAAATGCCATTTAGGAGGAGGTATTACTGTTCTTTAATATTCTTAAAATAATATTTCCGTGCAACTACAGAGAAACCGAAAAATTAATAAAATGTCACAAAACTGTAGTGTGGGCAGCGATAGATGGCAGCCGAGAGTATGTGTCAACTCCGAATAGCTAGCCGAGACGAAAGGAAATAGAAAACTAATACGAGAAAGACTGTGCCATTTTGTAGCACTACAAGTTAACCTTTTTGTAACGTTTACGTTATTTATGGGTAGTAACTAGAATTACTTCTCTCCAATCAATACATTTAACCGCTTTAACGTTCTGAATATGAATCAAGAGGATAAACAGTGCTCTTCTGGTTCCTGAAGCAACGTAGTTTCTATTACTTGAGTGCGAAATAACACACGTATTACAAATGCAAAACGCGAATCAACACTTTCACTTAAGCTCCCCAACGTGGAAAGGAAACCGTCGTTTCGCCTTCTGGTTGCACAGCGATATCCTCCCGCTACGCTCTCACCGACCAGCCGAAGCTCCTCCGGAAACGAAATGAACGAACTCAATAAAATCCACCTTAATTATGACTTTGCGACGATTTCTCTCTGCAAACAAGACAGCTTATCCCCATCAAATGAAGGGCCGATATCAGGTTTTTATCAATATTACCAAAAAAAGGAAAATTTAGGGTTTCATTTGTGAAGTGAAACGAGCCTTTGATGAAATTGAATACAAAATCGCAGAGGTAGCCAAATTATTAGATGTTAGTATTTTTCACAAGCTAACAATATATTCCACTCTAGGAGCAATACATTTCACCTGATGTACACCTGATGTTGCTGATATCTCAACGCGCAGCATTCAGCACGTGCTTGAGAAAATTTGAAATGACTTTATTTCAGTATTTTGGTACCACTGACGTAACGCTAAGCAGTAAATGGGTTTGCTTAAGTGAAGAATATGCTCATTTGTTCGAAATACTGTGTGCAACACATTATTGAGTCTGTTGTATAAATTTCATTCCTAGAGCATAAAGCAAATTGTAAATCAACATAAGTAATGGTTTGGTGTGATAGATTGAACATGGTACTGCCTCTGTTTTCACAGTCGTACAATGAAGCAAGGCTAGAGACTCGGAAGCAATTTTTCGGAGACAATTTTCTGCAGAATAGTTTTCCCTTCCAATAAATCAGTAAATTGGAGAAAATCCTCGTACGAATTCGTGCCATTTTGCTTAGAAAAAAAAGGTTTAAAAATGAGTTCAGAATATTAATCAATATGTTTTCCAAAGGATTGAAAATTGGGAGAATTCAAACAGAGGCGCAATAATATTTTGTTTTATATAAGGGAGGGGAGTGGGTTTACAGGTAAGTGATCAGCCAACATGATGATCTCATAAAGAATATTTTATTTAGGCTGAATACAAAATTTATTTTTTGACTTAAAAGTTAATGCTTATAACATAAACCATTGATATACTGATTGTCGTTAAGTCTAGAAAATTAGTAAATTCTACATTTTCTTTTAATATGAATCCGTAGCTTTCATTTGAGAGGGTGTTGAAGTAACACCATCTAGAGAAGCCTTCTACTATAGGTAGTATTGGTTGAAGCCCCATGAGTGTTGGCCATGCCACTGGCTACGACTCATGTAAAATTTATTTCGTTTATACCGAAGACAAAAAAGAGGATAACTACAATCCAACCGGTATAATAATTAGCTCACGTATGGAAAAGCCATTCGGAAACTAAAAGTGTCAAAAGCTAATTTTCAGCATATGTTACAATGAATATAACAATAAAAATATTAATTAAAAATAAGATAATGTGAAGAAAATATTAGATTCTTGAAGACTGTTTGTCTCGCTTATTCTACATAGAAAATGTATTTTCCAGAACTCTTCAAGGAAATCATTACTGTCATTTACCATTTATTGATTGGAAACTTCGCCTTCGTACGGAACAGCTACGATGGCCTGTAGGAACACGAACGGCAAAGACATCAGGGTCATTCAAAATAACCATATAAATATAATACTAGGATGTCATAAATCCACATAGTTGCCATCTCGTATATTGTGAATGATCCTTATACCCCATAGTTTCCATGAACTCGTACAAATAATAAAGTACGAAACCAGAACGAAAGTCTTTGGAATATTCAGTTCAAAATTCCGGACTCGCCTCCTGTCGTCGCATTTCTGTACGAGTTCCGTAGAAACTGCATAAAGGAATCGGGAAATCTGCATGTGTCCGTCCGCCCGTCACTCATGGCTTGTCCTCTTCCGGTCCACAGTTTGGACACGTGAGGTGTCATGCAACGTTTTCAGTCCGCTGGTGAGGAACTGGCCATTTGCTCGCATCATTCTAATTAAAAACCTCACATTAACAAATAAGACTATACTTTCCAAAATGAATAAAACGTCAGGGACGACCCCCTATTCTAGTAGCTATCTTCCTCTTAACGACTCTAATCAGTCGGAAACCTTTATAAGAACAAATACATCCTATGCTTTTGGGATTTTCGCCATTTCAGGTAACCAGCATATATTTTGGGAAAGTCCATTTTCACCTGAAATAAGGTTTAATATGTTAGGGCAACACATGGGAAATGGACACACTTTTAGAATCTGCCATGCCGGATAAAAATAAATTTACGAATATGCTGTTTTGGTAAAATAAGGACTACTGCAGACCGCGGGTCCCATTCTCATATTCCATGTTTCGTTGGAATTTCACAATTGCACTAATGCATAAAATTAAAATATACACTATAACGATTTCAGTAAGTAGACAATTAACTTTCGGAGCAGAAGCTTTTTATAGCGGTATCTCGAACAGTCAGGAACGTGTTGCCAAAGTTTCGGCTGATGCATCACGCTACTTCAAAATACCACATCCGCTTATTCTTTTCCTTGTTCACGTAAGCACTTTCTCACTCTCTTGTACTAAATTTTATTTTTCGTTATTTCACGAACACTTTTGCGTACTATATTTGGACGTGCCATATTTCTCAATAATGTAGTTATTAAAGAAATCAAGTAGCAACTTCGGAACGTGATTTAAAATTTTCTTTCTCCTATGAGAAATGAATCATAGTAAAAGGGAAAAAGTATTTGCATATTATGTGATTTAGCCAGCTATTTACGAGCGAACTCAAAAAGTATTCAAACCCGTAAATTACAAACCAACATTACATCAATTATTACTTTTGAAATTTGAAACAAAATCTCCAAAATCTTAATTATCGCGCTTTTCCAACATGGAAGCACGACTTTCCGGACTAACTTTCAGAATTTTTTTGTAAATATTCTAATTGTTAAACGTTTTACCCCCGAATCCCATATAATTTCAATTTTTAACACAAGTACGTTATTTAAATTTGTGAATTGAAGCGATAGTAGAAAATACAATGATCAAAATTGATTAATTTCAAAAATGTAATATACATAATTGTTTTTACTGATTTTTTTAAAATGTTTCACCATTCAACAATAGTACTGCAATTTCCACTAACACGTGCGTATTTGGCGACCGAGTGAGACGTCGACGGACAAGGGGACGGAGCCGAGATTGGCACTTTGACATGAGTGTGCCGATTTAAAGACTCCGATTTAAATATAGTGGCACTTCAAGGTCACGAAACTGGATGGAGATGGGGGACACTCATTCAACCGGAGCTGCCGATTGAATGACAGTGTTCCCTCTTCCTGCTTGTGACTTTGAAGTGCACCTATATTTAATTAGGGGTATAAAACACTTTTGTAGGAGTTGCATACTACTGCCACACCATTTCCTACTATTGCATACTACTATAAACATCAATGCCTCCACTTCAATTTGACGACAAAAAAATCGAGATGGAGTATTTGAGAAAATGAATTTTGAAAAATAAATCGTAATTATTTACTTTGGCCTTAATATGGCTTTATTAATGCCCTTATAATTTGGCTTATCATATCAAACCTTTAGGGTGGGATGTACTCATTAGAAATATAAAGTAAGTTGCAAAGTGAAATAAAATTGGAAGATGGTTTACTAGTTTTTTAAATAATACCCTCTGAAACTCATGCAGAATATCACATTTCACAATTTTCAAAAGGAAGTAAAATTTAATGCCAAAAAGACAATATTCAGCGTTGTTTCGTTATTTTAAAACGATTTAAAAAGTTACAGCCGAATCGGAAGGTGGTCGGGAAAATTTGGCCGATTTGACATGGAATGACCCATGTTTCAATACAGAGTATTACAAAAAGTCCGATAAAACTCGTGATTTCACACTACAGAGGCATTTCACTCTTTAAAGGCAGTCTCATACTAATTGGCCAAGCTCTCTGATTTCGCCATGGCAAATTTCTCAACAAATAAAAATTGAGCAAAATATAATGCTGTACGAACGTTTTTAACATATGATATCACTATAACCTCTCAAAATTTTTCCATAACATCTTAAGGTTCTTCTACAAATTCCCTGATTTTCCTGGTAATCCCCTGATCTCCCCCAGTTTTCGAGAAAGTAGCTACCTATTCACGTGTACAACGCCCGGACTTTCATTTAGAGCCATACTTTCCCACACCTTTTCGGTTTTTCCAGGGGTCCAACGGCTCAACCTTTTCGCCCGCCCGAACAAAACGATGCGAAAAAAGAAGGGGGAAAAAAAAAGAAGCTCGACTGACCGTGAGCAAGGTCATGGGCGCGAGGCGGGAGATTCCCGGCGCGCGGGGCCGCGCTGCAGGTGAATGCAGCTGCACGCCGCACAGGGCGCGCTCAGGCAATTGCTCTCTCCCGCCCACGCGACGCCACGACACAAGAGGCGCCACACTGAATCCGCCATCAGCCGGAAGGTCACACGCTGCGTGGTGCGGAGGCTGGCGTTCCACCACACAGCGCACTCGTACTCATCGTTTTCTTCTGCTTCTTCTTCCTCTTCTTAGTCTTCTTCCCCTCGGTTGACGAATCTTTTACTTCTTCGGCACGGTCGGCATTATCGACTTCTCCTTGATGTCATATTCTTCTTCTACTTCTATTCCGTCACCTATTCTTCTTCTGCTTCTTTGTATTATTATTACTATTGTTGTTATTACTGTTTATCGCTGTCGTCCACGCCTACTTTTTCTGGTCTTATTCTACTTTTTCTACGCTCTCTTTTCTTAAGCTTCGTCATCTACGACTGCTTCTCTGCGTTATCCACTCTTCTACTTCGTCTGCTTCTTTCAAGTGTTTGGCTTGCATCATTAATGGCTTGTGCGCTCCTCCTCTTTTGGAGGAAGACGATTCTAATATTTTTTATCGAAGTGGTAAAATTTGTCACGGAATTAATGTTTCTGGCCTTTTAAGGAATGACAGAAGATGATAGCTCCTGTTCCCACAATGATCCTCAGTGAGAAGCTAGTAGCTACTTACTGACTCATAATGATCAAAGTCCAAATTGTTTCTAATGACTTTGATCTCAGGAATACATCATATTGTGGAGTGAAAAATAATCCCCTTCTGACTTCTATTGTCTCATTTTGTCAAATAATCACAGAAACTCACTAATGTTTTTAGTCTAATAACTCCCGACCATGTACCAACTATTCTCAAAATGTGTCATGTTATGGATGTAAATCAAACAACGAAAATCATGACATATTCAGAATAATATTTCAACTTTTATTTCAAAAGTTTGATGTCGTACATAATTTTAACGAAAACTTTTCAGGGCCCTGCGATCATGATCAGACAATTAGTTGAATCTCTCTTAAAAGTCATTACGAATCATAGGATAAAATTGCGTCATAATTTTGTAATTCGTTTTATTACACACAACTCGCAAGAGATAAATAAAAGCATGATATGAAATTTTATATAATCACAAAAACGTACTAACTAAACAAAACGGAAGAACGTACGACTAGAAAGTGCACTTCATAGATATTAATGCGAATAGCATTTCTTAATCCGGTTAAACGTCTTGAATCGAGCTTCAAATGCATCTTTCTTGCGTGAACAGAAGAAAAAGATTATTATGGTGGTTATTATTATCCGCACCTTTATCATCGATTAGTCTGTAAGCAGGCTGCGAAAAAAATATGATCCACAAGTTAGCCATTAATTTCGTTTCGCTTTCGTTGTACCAGATTCTGCGTGACAAGCAGGAGGCTTGCAGTAATAACACACATAATCAGGCCACTAGCTTAAGAATGACTTGGATGTTTCCGGGCCAACCGACTATTGAGGTCATTAGTCCCGTCACGGTAGTTAATGTTATATCCTGTGTGATAATGATCCTACCCAGCTGGACGGTGTGATCCGGCGCCGTCCTACCAGTCGCTTTGTGGTTTTTATTCCTCCTCCAGGAATCTTCTCAGCAAGGCACCACTCAATGTTTGCATTGTATACATTTAACAAAAAATTTAATACGCCTGTAACAAGTAATGCACTTCAGCTTCCGGGTCAATGACCCCCATCTCGATCAGGTTTTTGTCCAGTTTCCCTGATCCATTGAGCAAATGCTGAGATGGCCCCTTGTTTTGCTTCTGGACGTAAATGTAGCTTCACTGTGCGCACGTTTTGTTGAGCACTCCTTTTGCTTGTAGTTCATTTACAGTTGAAATTGATTTTCTATAACTCGGGAAAAAACATTTTTCAAATACCTTTATTTTTCTAAAATAATTATTTTCTAAATTCATTTTTTCGTTGTTTTTTTTTAAATAAAATTCTGGCCCTCAAGAAAATGTACGCAGATAAATTTCTTTCCGCACACGTCATATACAGTTTTTACTGTTTTTTCGACAAATAAAAAATAAAAATAAAAAAAATAATGGACAAGTTCTAAGCTCCCGACGTGACAGTACAGTGCATGTACGTGAGTGTTTGAGAAAGTAAGGCGAGAGGACAGGACAAGGAAGAGGAAAGATCGATCGCGCGCTGTTCATTGCTCGTTTGTTAAGGTACTGTTTAGACATTCTCCTAGTATTCATCGGAGAAACCGCGAAATACTACCCATCAGAGCAGCCGGCCGCTACAATTCTCCTTCAGAAAGCGGCTGAATTCGACCTAGCTTTGTAATGAATTACTTCGAACTATTTCTACTAAGTGACGTATTTCCATTTCCTTGGGTTTTATGTACTAATGTATTCTTGGGATGCTTTTCCATCACACTGCCAAATATGTTTTAAAAATGACGTTTCCCTATG
This sequence comes from Acheta domesticus, assembly GCA_031308135.1. NCBI lineage: Eukaryota > Metazoa > Arthropoda > Insecta > Orthoptera > Gryllidae > Acheta > Acheta domesticus. The sequence goes on along the minus strand of JAHLJT010002630.1, from coordinate 76,962,540 downwards.
TTGAATGGTATCCGCAAAACCATTGACTGCCATCATGAACTACAAGGATGAATTTGAAAACTTGTCCTTCTTGAAAAATTATATTACTTGGAGATACGTCACATTGGAATTTCGATCTGCAATTGCATCTGCTCTGAGAAACCTTAAGCTTCTAAGTCATTTCACAATCCGACAATTTTACTACGACAAGGAACGGATTGTAATTCACTGGTGTAATGATTACCCAAGTTGGAGGGTTCAAAAGCGATCAAAGTCATAGATTTTTAAGGGCAAAAAAATTCCTTGTATTTCTTCCTTATGTGGGTAGGTAAAGCCGGATGCCCATGTTGTAGATTTACCGCATGTAAAAGAACCTCAAGCCTAAAAGAAGCTTCTGAGCAAAATTCAAATCACCTGTTTCTCTGCCAGACAGTGAAAGGAGCGTGGCAAAATTTGCGTGGTAAGGCGGAAGGACAAGCCACATGGCCTGAGCCTCGCCACGGAATATAAGGCATTAATTGAATTAAACGTCCTGATAGTAAATTCTACTCCAGTGGTGCTGTAACAGAACATTCACTCTCGGATTATTTGTAACGGTAACCTAATATTTTACACATGATAATGAAATTATACATGTGTAATAATGAAATTTTTAACACTTCACCATTCTCTTGAAAACTGGACGAAAGGACGCGAGGTCTGTGAAAGTCAAAAAATACCTTTATTTTAATTCAAAGTTAAATGAAAATGGAATTTCTCCTATTAAATTCAGAGAAAGTAAGATTCTAAAATTCAGAGAGGTATTAAACTTCTATTAGCCAAACTAAAGTATCTTAATATGTTCTAAGGTGTCATCCAAGATCGCTGTTAGGAGAGACGATTGGTCAGTGTGCTACGAAATTGTAAAATGGTGCAGGGAATTATTGAAAAGTGTACAAATTCCAAGTTCGTAGAGTTTGCATATGGGAGCGTGTTCTGTTTACATCAAGCCCCACTTTGTGGACCTTTTCTTTTACTTTCTCGGATACAACTTAAAAACTATAAAGGAAGATGCGCCGAAAATCAGCAATTTTTCGGCAGAGAAAGTCCTATTGAAGGTCACTGTTACCGAAAAAGCGAATAATTTTTGTTCATATCTGTAGTAAATGACTTCCTCTAACATGTCGGAAATAAAATTCACGTTCTGTGGGTCCTTTATACCCAACAACTGGATTACGGTAAAATTTTGTTTGTCAGTCCGCCCGCCCGTATGTCTGTCTACCCTTCAGAGTGTCTATCTATCCTTTTGTCTGTCTGTCCATCCTTCCGTCTGTCTGTTCATCCGTCTGTTAGTCTGGCAGACTGTCTGTCAACACAAGCGGATAAACCTTACGCAGAATTTTCACCAAAACGGATATTCCCCGATCGATGTCTCACGTCGCGGCCTCTTGAATTTAAAATATTTTTGTTTTGGGGGACTTTGAGAGAAATTTTGACTTTCTTGACGGTATTTTAAATATTAATTACTTAAGAGAGATATAAAAAAATATGTTTGTGTAATTTTTGAAAAAACAAAAGCAAGCCGCAGAAGGACATTAATGTCAACTTGTACAGTGATATCACTGTACCTACAAAAAGTTTAAAGAAAAACAAATTTGGAGTCGTTTTGAAGAAAATTTTGTTTTGGATATTTTTTTAATTGCTCATATTTACTCATCACTGCTCGCAAACTGCAAACATTTCTTTAAAAAAATGTACAAGACGTTAATGAAACAATTAATTATGAAGAACAAATTTAATTTCAAGAAAAAATAGCCATCTTCAATATTATAGTTTTAGAAAGATGACGGAAGAAATCAAACTTTTGTAATTTTCGAACACTTACAGTTAACAGTGAACATTTTTAGGGGTATTTCACTCTACTCCCACAAAAAATTTAAAGAAAAAATTGGAACCATTTTGGAGAAAATTTGAAAATGTCCCAAGAACTGTAAAGTACCTCAAAAAATAAAGAAAGCTTTTCAAAATCGCCGAGCTTTGAGTCGAGCCAAATCGACTCAGGAATATTCTTTATGGAAAAAAATGTATGAATAGTTTAGGCTCTGGTAATGTTCACGGACGGCCGTAAACCACTATTTGTGTATAGGATTACAAATCGTGAAATCTGTCTACAGAACGTGTTAGAGGAAAATACACTACAATATACTGGAACAATATTTATCCATTTTTTCTGCATCGGCGCTCCACAACACGAGTTTTTCTGTCGAAAAATCACTGTAATTTCCTCCGCAACATTACATAACTTTATCTATAATACTATGTACTCGTATATACTCCAATGTACGTGAATTAGAAAGAAGAAAAAATTTGTTCTAGTAGTATTATAAAATGTAACCGTTATAAATAAGGACCGGATTTCTACGATCGTGCATATTTTTTGTCCGTTGCTTCAAGTGAAATTTCTGGGCATTTGGTTAGACTTGGATGCTATATAGATTAATCTGTCAATGCACATTTGGCCGTTTTTTCCTATTAGAGCATATTCGTGCAATTATAGGCGCATATTCCGTACATTTCGTTAAAGTAGAGAATTGTCTCAAAAAGGTATCAACTTTTCATACGAACGACCTATTTATTTGCGAATGTCCATCGATTTCAAAGAGCTTGTCAGTTATCTTTTTTTATATTTTTTCTGTAATGATAAAATACTTGTGCAAATGTAGGAAATTTCTTGATATCATTTTTTTAAAACAAGGCAGAAGAAATGCAACAACACATACAATGAACTTCACTAAGGTGAATATTTACTTTAATTGTATTTTTCCCTAGAAGTACGGTAGATTATATTATGTTTGCACAAAAATATATCTTTTCATTCCAAGCACGCTTCTCCTGAATTTTATCAAGAAAGGTTAGTGCACGAAACGAAATATTGTTAATTTTAATTGCAGAATAAAGTGCATACTTCAGAATTTTTAGGTCAGACATGCATATTTTTAACAGCACATTTCAAGATTTTAGGGCATAAAATTCCTCTCCTTAGTTATAAATAATGCGAGAAAATACTTGCTGCTGCATCACCACTACGGTTCGATTATAAGAAGTTGGTGATTGACAGTTGCGAATGGAAGAGAGCTACGTTGACAGATTGTGTACCACTGAGCACGTGTTCCCGGGACACGAAAATAAACACTTGAAATAAGTAATTATTAAAGTGATACAATAAATAACTATTAACCAAATCATACACTCATATTGTATGAAGCTACAACTACAGAAGCACAACTGTCAATCACCATCTTATTTCAATCGGTTTAAAGATGGTCATTATTTCGCGCACCTTTTATGCCGAAGTTCACGTTGCGAGACGTTTCTTGTAAGGAAACAATGTGAATTTAGGGCGTTTTCGAGAAGGTACTTAAAAAATTAAAACATTATATATTTTGTTTTATCGCCTCAGATACAAAAGAACATTTCTTTCTAACACGTTATACCCACGAATTTTTGAAGTTACACAACAAACTTTAGAGAAGTACTTTGTTAATATTTATTTCAAATAAAGCAATAAACCAAGAGTTTTCAAACTGTGCATCGCGGTGATTTATTAAAAATTATCTTTAGATTTTATTTACTTTAATCCTTGCGTCATTATGTTGTTTGTACTATCATACTATGTCTTTGTAATGTGTGATTTTTATGGATTAATTAAACCTGGCAAGTCCTTTACCAAAAGCTTATTGTATCACTTACTCATTTGTGTTGCATATTTAGTTGGCCAATATTAGCCCTTGCATTTGGAACTTTAGTTATACGGGGAGCCGCGGGAAGTATCGTTCAGGTCAAGGGAGCCGTCGACGAAAACCGTTTGAAAACCTTGGTAATAAACCAATACATAGAAATTGAGTACGTTGTCATAAAACAGGACAACTCCAACCAATTCAAAACCGAACGTTTTTTGACTATTTAATACCTTGCTTAGTCCGTGCTTTAGTTTACTCGTAAATCAGCTTTTTGAAATGTTTACTTAAAACGGACGTGTGAATCTCTCTCTCGTGCGAGAAGTGATTTCGAGAAAGAAACGAGAATACAGAGGCGTAGCTAAAGGCCGGCAGGGGGGCGGCGCGCCCCGGGTGACACTATTCTAGGGGGGACACCGATTGCAATATTTTATAATTGGAATTATATAATGTAAATCATTTACTTACAAATTTTATATATTAATCAAGACCATCTGATTTGGCTCTATTTTCAATAGCAAATGACATTGCAATAAGCATAGATTTTAATGAAATTATGAAAAAGTTTGCTGCCGTAAAATATCGTAAAGAGGTTTTATAAAGAAGTTACATTTATTGATAAATTATGTGTCATTTTAAAATATTTATTTAAAAATTATATTGCAATTATTCTTAATTACATATAATTTTTTAATATATTATAAATAACTATCATGTGCAAATATGTTTGTACTTTTAATAAAATAATGTACAATCTATGCAGCAATTGATATACTTAATTTATGGGAGGGGGTGACACCATTAGCTTTGCCCCAGGTGTCACCAACTGAAGCTACGTCACTGCGAGAATATAACAGGAAATGCGTAAGAAGTCCAACGCGAAAGCATTGTTCCGCATTTTCAATATTTCATTCGTATTTCCTCTCAATATTTGCACCACCCTTTGTTGTTCGTGCGAGCACAGCAATGTTTTACGATCGGTTGTTTATGCTCCCGTGGGCGTCTTTATAGTCTGTTTATTAGTGTCGCCCTGGTCTATATACACTGTTGAGTAATGCGCTATGTCAACCACAGTATACTGTGATATACAGTACAACCACAGTTATCTCCTGTTCACACCTTGTGTCGTTAGATAAAAAGATCACCTCTGAGCAATGGACATGTGTGGAGGTTCTTGGTGGGATGTGATTTCCTACACAGCACTTTCGCTGAAAAAAATTGCCTGCGTATTTGTGGAAGTTTTGCTAGCTTGAAAACTACTTACATAATCGTTCCAAAGATGAACTAATAACGCTTTCAATCTCACCGGCTGAGACTTTCTAAATTTTTCTGCCTTGTTCGGTGTGATGTGGATTTTCTATCTACGCTGCTATCTTCACTTATTCTTGGCGGTGCGCACAATGTTCGCATCCTGTAGGATCATCTTAAGTCTTCAATTTGCCAACGGCTAACAGTATAACTGGTTTGGATCTTATCTTCCAACGATTTGTTATTGTTTATTTTCTCCCCGTACTACGTACGGAGAACAGAGAAAGAGTTGTAATGCAAAAATTTGGCGACTTTTCGACAGAAACTTGTTGTTAGACTATGGAATTGAAAAAGGTGATAAATCTTGTTCGTGTATTTAGGAAATTACTTCCTTTCACACAATGAACTGCAAGAAGTTTTGCGGGCCTTCGATCACAAAATATTGATGGGGAAACGTCCGTCCGGCTATCTGCGGTTAACACTACCCGTTCAGACTATTTTCTTGAAATTTGGTATTCCCCGATGGATCTGAACGATCAGACCCTGCGAGTTTGAAATGGATTTTTTGATGGGAGGAGGTTACTATATATGAAACCTCACATTTTCGAAACTTTCTTAAAAATAGCTCCAAATTTGGTTATTAAATTTTGTCATCGCATGTCGTAACTTCACGCCGTAAAGCGGCTTAATGAAAAGGCGCAGGTCTTATGTTCCTTGAAATACCCGATTTTTCGATAATTATAAAAGTTAAAATTTTTTTCGGCATCTTCCTACAACTACACTACTGAAGATATAGCTTTTCCTAAATGTTTTTCGTAATCTGTTGTTCAAAAGCATATCGCGTAATTTTGCGTGAAAGTTTTGCCCAAGTTTTCGTGTAATTTTGTGTGAAATGTAAGCAATTTCCCTCAAACTTTTTCTTTAAAATTTTCTTAGTATATAGCAAAGGGCGGTAAAAAATAGCGCGGGACCCGCGACCGGCCATCTCCATAATGTCAAAAATTGCAAAATCTTGACAATGTAAAAGTTTAATAATGATGATAGAGATTTCTTGTAAAATAAAATCTGTTTCTAATCAACGAGTTCTTTAAATAAGGTCATGTACATTTTTTTTTAAACAGTTGTTTTCAAGTAATTTCTGCTTAATGATTTTGCAATTTATAAATTTTCAAAAGCAGCTCCAAAATTTTATTTAAAGTTTTTTCGAAGGAATGCAAAGACTGCTTAAAATGGCGGGGGTCTTATTTTCGTTGAGATGTCTGAATTTTCGAAAAATGCGAAATAATGCATGAAAGTACTAGTTTTTTTTACAGAGACGAGAATGTTGAGTTCTATATGTGACTGTTGATGTGAAGGTAACGTCTCTGGCAAGTCGACTCGAAAGACTTGCAGCCGAATTCGGCGCAAACAAAAAATGTTGCTGGTTGAAAAGACCTTTGCAGGTTCGTGTAGTAACATAACATTCCGAAGCCGTTCAGTTAATGCAAGAAAGTTAGTGCTGTTGAAGCACCACGAGATTGAAGTAATAAGCGAAAATATAACAACATTTTTTTTAACAGATTGTGAAAATTTCATAGTGTTCAAGCGCCTAAACCGTTTACCTGGCAAAAATTGTTGAAGAGACATAATTTATAAGAAAATTAATGATTTACGACATTTTGAATTAATAACATTACTACATAAGAAGAGAAAGCATGTAATCATGTCGGCGAAAAAATGGATTTTTTGACACAAAAATATATTCATTACCGGGTAACTAAAGAGAGTATAAATCTTGTCCGTATAGTAAATTACTAACACGTTGTATAGTCAGAATCTACGTGTTGTGGCTCCTTGACACCGAAAAATTGATTGACGGCAAAACGTCTGTCAGTCAGTCTCTCAGTTTGTGTGTCCGTCTGTGGCTAGCGCCTAAACCTTTCAGACGATTTTCTCCAAAATTGATGATCCCGAATGGATGTGCACGAATTCGAGGCCCTGCGAGTCAGAAAATGATATTTTGATTTTGGGAATAATTTAAACGAAGACTCTACATCTAAATTTTCTTAATATTATCTCTCTTTACTTTCCGGTATACATACGTATACGCGAAGTAAACTACGTAGTATAGGGAAAGTTACGTAATGCTGCGGGAAAAAACGGAGGATTTTGGGGGAAAAAAATCATTGCTGGGCCCTAATAACAAAAAAGTGTATAAATCCAGTTGCTAAATTAAGAAAAAAAAGTCCCCCAACGCCTGGTGTAGCCTGAATCCCTGTTTTGTGGGTCCTTGACACCGAAAAAACCATTGAAAGCAAAACCTCTGTCTGTCCGACCGTCCGTGAACACCACTAGCGCCTAAACCATACGTGGGATTTTTTCCAAATTGAAGAAGCCCTTGTCCACATGGCTACACTGGAAGCTTTCAGATTTTGAAAAAGCATTTCTCAAAATTTGGGGGTACTTTACATGAAGCCCACTGGACATTTTCAAAATTTTCTCAAAAACGGCTCCAAATGTTTTCTTTAAAATTAAAAATGTCAGAATAGAGTACCATTTATTAAGGTGGTATAGGTCAGATTTTCATGGTTAACTCTGAATTTTCAAAAATTGCAAAAGTTTGAAATTTCTTCGGCCACTTCCTACAGCTACAAAATTGAAGAAAGCGATATTTTCTTCAAATAAAATTTGTTCTCCATAGTGAGTTCTTTTATTAAGGTAAAGTACATTTTTTTGAAACTTTTAGTCGTTTTCGCGTAATATTGCGTGCAATATGTGAAATTTCAAAAAAAAAAAAAAAAAAAAAAGTACAAAAACAAGATTTGTGATAGTGCCTAATTTCTCTACGCGACAACATAAACGCCATTTGCTGTATTCTTTTGTTTTTGAAAAAAATACATTAATGTATTTTTTTCACTTGTCTCTCACAAAGTTAATATTTACATTAGGGCGATTTGTTCCGATTATTATTTTTATGAGTACACGTGCTTTAAATAATGTTATACAATGTTTCTCGAAAACTCAACCGTTTTCTGTGAAAACAAGCTCAAAATTCCGCATTTTCAGAAACGCTCAAACGCTATTTTGGCTTCAAGTTTTTTTTTTCAAACTTTTCGAACGGATAGTACAAATTGCACTCTTTAATATGACTTAAAGCTCATTTGGGGTAATTTTTTGTTCTTGTTAAAAAATTACACGATTGCAATTTTTTTTAAAGATGTCTCACACTGTTAATATGCACATTTCCAGCAATGTGTAAACACTATTTTATTTGTGAGTTAAAGTACTTCAAAGGACTTCTAATGAAGTTTTTCGAAATCACAAAAGATTCCTGTGAAAAAGAGCTTCAATTTTTCGTATTTACAGTAGCGCTTCAACGCCATTTTCTTAAAAAGGCTCGAAAAAATGTTTCAAAGAAAATTGTCATTTAGGAAGAGGTTTTTTAATTTCTGTTCTTTAATATTCTTAAAATACTATTTCTGTTCTACTATTAAGAAACCGAAAAATTAATAAAATGTCGAAAAAAAAAAAAATGAAGTTTGGGTGGCGATAGATGGCAGCTGGGAAGAATATGTGGCAAGTCGAATAGCTAGCCGAGACGAAAGGAAATAGAAAATTAATACGGGGAAGTGTGTAATTCCGTAGCACTAGTTGAAATAAACTTTGTCGTCGGATAGCGTAAATATAAATATCATATTCGTTGAAATTCATTTTTCTAAAATGTTTGTTTAGTGTCTACCTACAAGTACTACACTGAAGATATAGATTTCTCCCCCTTCATGTTGTTCAAAGTCAGACCTTGAAATAAAGAAATGTTCAATTTTCTGAAACTACGAGTAGTTTTCACGTGAAATATACGGATAATTTTTGAACAATCACTGTCTCAAAACCGGCACCAATTTCTTTGTTTAAATTTTCCCTTCGTATGTAGCAAAGGCGAAAAAAAGAGGTGATGGTTCCACTTTCGGCAAACAATCTGTATTGTCGAAAATTGAAAAAATTAACATTGCAGAAGTACAATACTGATGTGAGCGATTTTTTCTTAAATAAGTTTTTTTAACGAGTAGTTTTTTGCGTAAATTATGCTTACAGTTAATGCAATTAAAAAAACTTATCAAAAACAAATATTTTTTTACAATTTTTTGAGGGATGGAGTAAAGAACGCTTAAAAATGGGGCATTTCTAATTTTCATTTAACTTCTTTCATGTTAGAAAATTCCAAAACTAAGAAATGATGCACGAAGTAATGTGCTGTTGTAGCTCCACCATTTTTTAGGAATATCTTTCACTCAGAGTGCGTAGTTTTCGAATTAAAAAGGAAAAAACTGTAAAAAGAGCATTTCGAGCAAACAATATTTATATTTTCTTTGAACCAACATTTAGAGTTCACAAAAAGTTGAAATTCGAAATTCAGCATCCTGAAGAGCGTAGAAACGAAGAGAGGAGAGAAAGGAGAGAGGAGAGAGGAGGAGGAGGAGGAGAGAGAGAAAGAGTGAAAACTTGCATATTTTCAACCCGTCGAACTATGGGACTGAAGTATTTCTTTGTCACACCTGGTAAGATGAAAACAATACAACAAAAGAATCTGATTTAAATTTTCCTCCTTCCTTCATAATCGCATAATATGCATGGGTTGAAAGAGGTTTGGCCGTGACCTAGAATGAAACCCACGATTCCCCGCGGATGCGAAGTACAAGGTAATCTTTCTATTCCTGATTCCAGGAACTCAACGCTTTCTCCGTTTTCAAGCTATCTTGGAGATGTTTCCTCACTTTTTTTCTCTTCTCCGAATAGTACTTCGGGACAGGCTGAACGTACTTCAAGAGCATTCTGCTGCGGCGAAGTTACGCACTGACGCCTGACACTTCATTCATTGGAAACAGTTCGGTAACAGAAATTCTCAACATAGAGCCTCCGGGCGCACAATTCAATTACGATATCGTATTCGTATTCTGGCCTGAACCAGGAGAAACACACTGCAGCTGTGCTGCGGTCAGTAATGGAGGACTGGGTGATTAATTTGTGTTTCCGGGCGTCAACTGCTAAGGTCATTAGTCCTGTAAGTGAAGTGCATGTTATATCCCGAGAGGTGGCTGTGTTTGAAAATGCAAAGGAGGCTTTGTGTGAAGTACCCCAAAAAATAAAAATATCCGTATCAAACTCAAAGGACCTCCAGTTCATTTATATCGATCGAGGAATATCAATTTTGGAGAAAACCAGCTAAACGGCTTAGGCGCCAGTGTTGACCACAAACATCGTTATGCCGGCAATTGATTTTTCGATGTTAGGGAAAGATAACTAACGGATAACACGTGTTAGGGAAAGTAATTTACTTTTTGTATGGGAATACGATTTTTTCTACTTTTTGCTCTCTACGTATTTTCGTATTTGCTCTTTACACATTTCATAGCATCTCGCTTGAATTCGTATTTATTTCAATTTGTTTCCTCAGCTGTTGCTCTCGTAGCATTCGTTTAAGATGGCTGTTGCATTACATGTCGCAAGCAACGTGCTGTAAGAACAAAACCGTCACAAACATTCACAAGATGTTACAAATGTGTATGGAGATGATGCTGTTGATTACAATACAATTAGTCGGTGGAATTCCAGATTATCTGGTGTATTAGGGCAAGCGAATACTCAGGATCTCTCGCACAGACGCAGGCCGCGCTCTCCAAGTTTTCCTGACAATGTGCAGCTCATTCATAATCTCATTTTGGTACCTGACATCCGACAAAGGTGTAACCGTGAAAGAATTGTCAATAAACGTGGGTATAGGAGAAGCGAGTATGGACAGAATATTGAAAGAACTGCAACTGAAAACGGTTTCTGTCAGGTGATTTCCAGGAGATGATTACTTTCGGATGAAGGGTGCTAAACAGTGGCTCAGACGTTCTGGACGAGGCTTCTACCGTACGGGTATACATGTCCTTCTTCAAAGGTGTCGTAAGGCAGTAGAAATAGACGGAGATAATGTGGAGAGGTGGCTTTTTGTTCCTCAAAGATGAACCAACTCACTATAAAAATAGCACAAGTATGGAAAATACTCAATGTTTAAAACAATTGTTGTGCATTACTTCTGGAGTGACCCTCGTAGTTTATGAGGTGGGAGACAATTTCAGTTTGGACTCCACCCCATAAATTTCTGAAATTATGTACTAAAATGAGGTGGTCTAAAATGAGGAGGTCAAAGATGAACAGCAGGAATTTTTGAAGAATTTCTTCCTTTGTTATCATTACTACTTCCAAACTCAAATATGCAATGAAAAACATAAAATTTAGAAGTCAGAAATAATTTAAAGAGCATTCATAATGAGAACACTCCTTTTAAATGCGAGTGATGTGATCAATATTACGGTACTGGTTTTCAATAAATTGAGTAATATAAAAAAGGGAGGAGACACTTCACTACCTTTGCTGATCAAACCGCACATTTAGACAATATAGAAAACCAAGAATTTTAGAAATCTACAGGAGTGTAGCAGATATTAAGTTTAATTTTAATTTTCAAGATATGGAAGGAACATCGATGCAGAGACAATGCAATTTGCATTGTCTGCATCAATAATTGCAATGCATTTTATCAGTCAAGGATAAAAATTGCAATGAACAATTTTTCATAAACATTACTAATAGGTCCAATGCTTATAAAATCTTTACAAAAAATTTACAAATTACAAAAATACTCAAATCAAACTCCCCAATATGCTCTTTCTACCTGAGGAAGTTTTTTCATCCTATTCAAATCATACTATTTTGGAAAGGTACGCAAGCTTTTGACTGCTTGTGACAAATAGATGATCTTATGATCTTTTTTGCACTAAAATGAGGAAGTCAAAGATGAACTGCAGGAATTTTTGAAGAATTTCTTGCTTCTCTATCATTGCTTTCAAACTCAAATATGCAATGAAAAGTAACATTAAATCTTTTAAAATCCCTAGACAAGGTTTACATATTGCAATAAGTATAGTCACACATTTATAATAATTTTACAAGCAGAAGGACATATTGGGCTACTTTTAAACAAAAACTTAATACACAGTATTGAAAAATTAATGATAGGTAATATAAATGTGTGTGACTATAATATTTTGAAAAACTATTTTCTAATAGTGTTCTCTACACCTTACAATTAACCTGCAAGCAGAACCCACAGAAGCATTTCTTTTCTGATACTGCAAACAAACAAAAATATTTAATTCCAATTACTCAAAAGAACGCATTCATATGACAACTCACTCAATGAGTAGTTGAGTGCAATAAGTATATTTTACAAGGTACTCTCTTATTATAAACATTTATTTAATTTTTTGTAACGAAAAGAAATTTATTGTTTAGAAACAACTACCAACATAATACAATCTACTCTGAATGTGCATTTATCTCTGCAGTATAATTTTATTTAAATAATTTTTATCTAACTAACTTTATTTTCAAAATTCCTATTTACTTAAAATTTCTAAATGATGACCAATAAAAATGTCAATTTCTTTATTTTATTTATTTATTTATTTTGTTTTGACTATTGCAGAAAATTGTGACATTGGTATTTCATATTTGATGGTGTCAGGAACTGCATGCTTGAGAATTAAATATTTCCCTTAAAAACAAATACAATTAGAAATACATGTTTTCATGAGTACACCAATTTCCATTCTTGAAATATTACAATGGCAAAGCATTTGAAAAATTTTTCAACACAAACACTTTGTTGCCATTACATACATAAATTTGTACATTTTTATATTCAATTAGTAAGATTAGCAGTATGAAATTTAAATTTTAGTACTGATTAACTATTTCCTAAAACTGAGATTATTCTATACCACAATTAAATGATTGGCAAATTTAATTCTCTACTTGCAATTGTCATACATACATTTCAATGATTACTGAACTGCCTCTAGGGAGTAAAATAAAAATTAATTGTGACAATTATTTCTATAAACTGTCACTTGGTTTCTTTAAAACTTTATTAATACTTTCATGAAATAAACAAGTTTCTTTCAACCAGAGGAGAAAAATCAATTTGCACATTTATTTTATTTTTTCTTGACAGATGAAATCATAATTAACATTCGTCAGATCACTTTAAGCTAATACTACGTTTCCAAAAACTACAATTTTCTGTATAAATATGTCTTATTGACATTAATTTATACGGTTCAAGGAGATATTTTACAACTCAAGCATCCTGGGCGAAAGATAATGTCTGCATTCCAGGCATTTAACAGTAGTTCCAAGAATTCATCCGTCAGATAATTGCAAAAAAAGAAAAGAAAAAGAGTATGTTAACAGAGCAAAAGCAAACACCAAAGAAAGGCAGCGTGGATAAAAACACGTGTGAGAGATGAAGCAACAAGTGTATCCCTTAGTAAACAGTCACTGGGAAATGACAGTAGAAAACAAGACACCTCACCTTGCGAGGCAGCAACTGTTGGCGCACGAGACTACAAGTTTTCGTGTTCGGGAAGGCGGAAGTGATGTCAGCGTAATATTTTTACGCTGCGCACCACTGCACAATAGTCAGCCTTCAAATCAGAAATGTCAAGTAAAGTTTCGGCGTGCGAAGTGATGAAATTAAAAGGCCACACCTGAACTCACACGAAAATCAATACTCTTCGTCCGACGAACCACAGTTCACAGAGCACCAAAGTTAGTTTGTCTATGCCACAGTTCACTAGCGCGTCATGCGCAGTCCAGCTGAAGACCGATTGTAGCGCTTCACGTGGCAAAGTTAGAAACTGTTTTCGACGCAAGCCGTTTCGGGGAACGGCGCTGCGCCTAAGGCGCTGCGCGCTCTCTGTTGGCGATGAATAGAAGTAAGATATACTTGCATGAATGACACCATGTAGCGTTTCGTTAAATTCTCTTTTCTGAAATATCCTGTAATGATTCTATTGTGTTTATGAAATATATAAAACACAAATAAATAAAATTAATTGAAAGTATCAAAACTTTGTATACATTTGTATTTTATCCGATAACTTTTGAACTTTTTGAATTAATTTTTGCCAATGTTTTAGGGGTCATCCATAAATTACGTGACGCTAAAGGGGGAGACGGGGGGTCTGAGACAGCGTAACTCTGCGTTACATAGAGATAGGGAAGGGTCTTACAAGGGGGAAGGAGGTATTGAAAATACTCGAAATTTGCGTTACGTGATTTATGGACGGCCGTTTAACGAAATTTTTAACATGAATATAAAGAGTGAAATAATTAAACATTTTCGTAATTGTACAAAGTAACATTAAAAAGCATTGTCACCACGTTCAATGAGTGCCGGATTTACCTACAAGTACAATATGGAGCCGCCTAGCCCTCTAGAGTCCCACCATCAATGCGGGGACTGGCGTCCCGAAAAATTGTCACAAGATAGTCGAAAAAAAAAGGCCATAAAATGTCTATATCTGTAAAATAATTTCTAACCAAGTAATTTATAATTTGTGGTTTTCTTTTTTACAAAATCTAGAGGCTTTTTTCGTGAGGGGCCTCAAAACGATTTTGTGTTCAGGTGGCCCTAGTACCTAAATCCAATCAGGGCTGTTTTAACAGCTTTGGGGCCTATGTTAATCTGGGGGCCCCTTATTCTTACTTTCACCGATCTCACCGAAAATTAACTTATAGCAGGGACATTCTCGCAGCAATTTAGAACATTCCATATGATAAATATTATCCAATAACGTGCGACACATCACTCCATTAAGCCAATTTTTACTTTCTCACACTTATTAACGTAAAAAGAGAAAGTATTGTAAACGCGCGCCGGAAAACGACGAATTTACAACACAAAAACTGTTATTGCGGGGCCCTGGTAACGAAAAAGGGGATAAATCTAGTTGCAAATTGTAGAAAAAATCCTCTATTAACACGTGGTTTAGCCAGAATCCATGTTCAGTATGTTCTGTACCTCGCAACACGGACAAAAATAATGATTATCAAATACGTTTCAAATAATTTCTAAAAGTCTAATTTGTAAACACAAGCTGTAATAAATAAAACATCTTTATCTTATCACTGCCGCCATCTCATAGTTCACCAACAATGTACTCTTCAAATAATCATTGCCGCATTGTTGAGCACATTTCAATAAAGCTTTCCGGATTGCTTGTAAATTGTTAATTTAACAAACATTTTTTATAAATTATTATAAAATACTATTTTTGATCGATATATTAATCTCGTCGAATCCTAATTGCTTTTTAATCGCCTTAATACGAAGAATAGCATTCTTAAATCTCTTTTCCGACACGTCATATACAGTTTTTTACAGTTTTTGACAAATAAATAAATTTAAATTATTAATTATTTAAGCAAAGACGGTCTTGTTTTCCATTTTTTATACTTCAACGAATGAAGTTTCGTTATTTACCCGCTCTGTTTCAGGATCCTAAAATAGGTTACCAAACAAATGTTTAGCACTGTTTAAAATTCTCTTAGGTTAAAGTTCTCTTAAGGGAGCGGGCGACTAATTTGCCGCCCAATTACTCCACAAATACGCATATTTTGGAAAAATTCAACAAGGCCTTATTTGAAGATTTGTTTTTAATGAGCGTATTTCATTAAGAAAAACAATTGTATCTTCACAATTGTAGTTGTAGGAAGAGGCCGAACATTTTAATTTTTTAAAAAATTTTTGCAAAATCAGGCATTTCAACGAACATGAAACTTTCATCATTCTCTTAACTTTCATTCATTCTTTCAACGAACATGAAACCTTCTTCATTCGCTTTCTTTATGCTATCTAAGGTCCGAATTTAATAAAAAAAGACGTTGTGCCGTTTTTTTAAAAAAACGGTCTAAAAGAAATAAAAAATTGCCTATTTGACACAAAGTTTCGCAAAAAATACTTATTTTTTTGAAAAATTGAACATGACCTTGTTTAAAGCTGTTTTTTATGAACACATTTCATTTAAAAAAATTGTATATTCATAATTGAAGTTATAGAAAGAGGCCGAAAACAATTTTTTTCAATTTTCAAAATATCAGTTTCCAACCGACACGAAACCTGCGTCATTCACTTAAATGCCTTTCAGACTATCCAACATCAAAATTTTGTTAAAATTGTTGGCGACATTTTTTAAAAATTTTGAAAATGTTCCAGGGGCTTTATGTAAAGTACCCCCCCCCAAAAAAAATTAAAATATCGGTTTCAAATTCAAGGGGACACGATGTCAGTCAAATCGATCGGGGAATATCAATTTTGGAGAAAATCGGCTGAACGGTTTAGTCGTTAGCGTTGTCCACAGATAGACGGACAGGAGAGACGTTTTGCTTTCAATTGGTTTTTCGGTATCAAGGAGCCAAAAAACAGGGATTCTGGCTGCACCACGTGTTAGGGGATTGTTTCTTAATTTATCAACTGGATTTATCCACTTTTTCGGTATCAGGGCCCGGCAATGAATTTTCCGCCGCAAGCGAAATCCGCCGTTTTTTCGCGCAGCATTACATTACTTTCCCTACTTCGTATATACGTACGTATACGGGAAAGTAAAAAATGGCTTTGAGCAGCGATTGATGGCAGCTGGCAAGAGTATGTGGCAGGGTCCGAATAGCTAGCCGAGACCACAGGAAATAGAAAACTAATACGAAAAAGTCTGTTCCATTCTTTAGCACCACTAGTTTACTTTCCCGTGTACATACGTAAACAAGCTAGGGATGTGCCTAAACTGTTATTTCTTAACCGTTAACGTTTTGTAACTGTTATGCGAACTAACAGTTATTTCATTTATCCTGTCTTTTGCTGTCATCGGTTAAAATTGCAATTTATTGGGCCAAACTTGAACTACAAGCTTTGGCGGCAACCATTTTGTAAGATAAGTTTCACTGCTGCTAATCAATCGTGAATAGCAAGTGTTAAAATCATAGAGTCAGTATTACAATCAAATTATAGATTAATGCGTCATTATTACACACCATGCGACACAGTATTTCATTGTATACTCTGCCCCTAGTGAAAATCCGTGTTGTGGTGGTCTATACAGAAGCTGTGCACAACGGGTTTTTCACTTCGTGCCCTGTTCCTGTACGTACTGTACAGTAGTCCACATCTCTTGTACACTTAGTTCAAAACAGTTTCTACTCATAATGAATACAATGTGTTCACTTCCACATCCTGTAAACTTCTGCTTCTCTTCGTTGCGGCACTTGTCTGACACTAAATGTACATTTCAACGTCACACATGTTTCATTGTACATTCGTACATTTAAGGGCTGTTAAAATCTCGTGCAAGCTGCACACGTTCTTGACATATCCATTTCATGCATAAATTAATTTCTTTTCGTACATCACGTAACTTGTACTTGATGAAGTAGTGCATGTGTGAGGCATGCAAAGATACCCGGGAACCATGCACCGAGATCCAGAACACGTATGTTTTAAAGTGACAATGAGTGTTATGAAAAAATGGAATTTTTATATCGTGTTGAATGCTGGAGTATTGACAAATGAGGACGCAAACGAGGTTTGGTTAGTACAGCAGTGAGTTCGCGCCCTTTTACAAGATTGTAGTTTAGCTACATATTAATCAGTGGTCACTGTGCGGATTTCGTGAAGTAAGCGGCAATTTACTGTGGAAATCACATAATTTCATTTCGTATTTAATGCTGTATGTCTGTCCCATCGAGAGTCTGCTTTTGAAAGTACCAAACGCAACTATATTTAGTGGTTAACAAACATCTTTCATATTGTCATTAATGAATTGGTGGCCCGTGAAGAGTTAACGCATGAAATAATCCAAACATAATCATGTTTAATTGTAAGCAAATACGTTTCTTTCTTTGCGGCAAAATTCAATTTATACATAATAAATATACTATTAAGTATATTTATTGTTTCAGAGGTAACCCCCCAAAAGACAAAAAAACTTTAGAGTTACCTTTTCCAACGTGTCGAGTGGTCATAATCTGATTATTGATGTGACGTAAGGAAAACTAAATACAGTGTAGTATGACGTACGATATCCAAATGCTTGGTGTTTACGTATTGACCACACTATGAAGATCCTTATGTTTCACCAGCTCATAGGCAATGATTTGGCCAATTTCGAAAATTGCGAGTGGTTTTCAATGAAACAACAAGAATTAGATTATTGACTCATAGAAATATAGCTGCATTTGCATGATAAGTTATTTTGTTACTTATAGTAGATAATAATATATTTTTATTAGAAAGTGTAATAACTTATTTGATTTTCAAGTGGTGTAGCAAACTCATTTTTTTGAGTGTGTAATTAAAATTTATAGAATTAGTGTTATAAAGTATAATATAATATACTGTATTGCTCTGTAACATTTATTTTTTTAGACTAATGATTTTCTTAAAAATTAAAATTTAGAATAATTTCCCTTGTTTTATCAAGAAACAAAAATATATTTGAATTTTTAAGACTAGTGTAGGCCTATATGTTAATTGAATTGTATTACATGCTATAAGTAACTACAGGTTTCCAAATGGAGTTTTTAAAATATTTTTTAAACTGAAGTATTTTACTTCAGCTAATTTTTCAAGTTTTCAAGATGAATACACCAAAATGATGCACAATACTAGTTAGCATTCTTAGAATATGCAAAGAAAATACTCTATCAGGTACTAATTTTATATTAAAATGGTTAATGTTTTCTATTGGGTTTGAAGATAATTTATTTTCATTGTTTTCAGTATCTTATGTTTCAAGACAATCTATAGTATTGTTCAATACGCAATCAGTAAATTGTATTTGATTTAATTCCAATTAAAGAAATACTAGCGTACCCGTGCGAGAACTCTCGCATGTTAAATCCCACCCTTTCCCTATCCATTTGTCTATCCTTTCCATAAAGGAGGGGAACTACTAACGTACTTACAGAATATCAAACAAAATAACAATGCAATGTTTGAAACAAATTTTCAATTAAAGTTTATTCAACATTATAGAGAGATGTTCTTGGAACAATTCATACTTCTTTAAAAACAACATGTGAAGAAATTATTCAATCTTCCTAGAGATTTAGCTTTTCGCTTTCCTTGATAGTCAAATAATAGAAAAGGGTTTTTACTCTTGAGAAAGCCAAGTAAAGTAGTGCAAAAATACCGGATCGTGCAAGAACAGACCTACTCATTGCAATATTATTTACCTTTCCTTGATTTGTTATGAAGAACCGAGTGGGTTTTGGAGGGTCAGGGTGCCAGCTTGCTGGGGTGAGAAAATTGAAAAATTATTTGTATACTAAAAAGTATTGAATTATTTTCTACGTCCTTACCTCAAGAAACGCAATTCTGAGCCAAAAAATAATCAAACTAATGTTTTCACCTTTGAGTACAAAATACCATTAGTTGCATTAGAAACAATTTAGTAGGCATTACTAAGCCCACTTCGGTGGATGGGAATGTTGCTCACACGATGTTTGCATTTTTAATATCTTAACGAACCGACACCTTGAGTTTAATATCAAACGGCTGTTTTATTTACAATATGAAGTCTTGCAGCTGGGCGTTGATATACATACTTCCAGATACCGCCAATCATTTAAATCGTGCGTTTGGACTGCGATCGTTGGCAGTTGTCGAATGACTTGCGCTTTTCTTTCAATAATTTTAAATTATAGTTGTTTTTTAATTAATTCACGTAGTACTGTAGGCCAGTGCGTTTTGATTTTTGTTTTCTATTTATTTCAGGCTATTTGACTTTAGCTACTTTAAAAAGTTTGTTCCTTGTGTTGTGCCATAGCGACAAGTTTTCCCCCACAACCTCTACGTACCCCGTGCGAGAACTCGCATATTAGACCCCACACTCATTCCTATCCTTCTATTTTCATTCTAAGAGGGAAAGTAGTTTATTTGTCTAAAAATCTATAAAGGTAACTTGCAATGTACTAACACAATAACAAATAAAAATAAAAATACAATTCAATTAATGTTTCATTGATATTGATATTAATTATGATATTAAAGTTTCAATAAATATTTATTCAATATCATGGAGAATTTGCTTGGAACAATTCACAACACTTACTTAAAGGCATTTGAAATAATTTTTCAATATTCTTTGTCAGTTAGATTTTAGTTTTTCGTGATAGCCACAAAAATATTAGCTTTTTACTTTTGAGAAAGCTACGTGTCTGAACCCGTTGACCTGAAAATTTCATCGAATGATAACGAAAATATTGGTACAGGGAAAACACAGTCTTCACTCTTCAGTGAACACCCTCATCCCTCCACAATTAAATACACAGCACTTATAGGCCATGAAAAAACGTTAATTGAATAGTTTAACTACACGCATAAGAAACAATCTTCATAGGTATGAAGCAACTATAATAGTACTTGTAGTTGTTGCTGGAGAGCAAATCTTGAATTAATGATTATTCAAATAAACCTCGTCAGACTGCACAAACTACTGTGTTAACAGAAAGCGTAAATAAAGATTGTCGAATCTAAGCCTCCTAAGCGTGTCGCCACAAAAACTGCTAACAGCAGGAAGGGCTGAAATATTGAGGTGGCCTTGATAGTATTGAAGCGTGGAACCGAAAAGTTAATTGAATGGATCGGAAGAATGTCTCGTCTTGTAGATTATGGTGTGAAAAACGTTTCTTTGAAGCCTTTGGCCTCAATATTTTACATTTTAAGGCTCTAAAACGCTTTGTTTATGAGTTATTTACCGATGTAGGTTGACATGTGATGCGGGTTGCATTTTACATGAATATTTCGATGCGTTTTTTTTAAAGAAATCATGCATATTTTTGAAGTCAAAGTGGAATTTGTCAAGTCTCTGTGAAATTCTCTTTCTTTAGAGCCCTCATTTATAAAGATTGGTTGCGTGTGAGAGCCGGAACCCAAAGGTATACTACTGAAATAATACAGGAGACGATCTTATTTTTATTGGAAGCACAACGTTTCACAAACTAATTGTTCGCATCTTCAGGTACATACATAGGTTTTGTAAACACTGCAAAATTACTTTACAAATAACAATAATATCTATTGATGCTGATTTTTTTCTTACAGCATTTTCCTTTAACTTTAAAACTTTATTTCCTTAAACATTAAAAACTTTAAATTCATACAACATATAGGAGAAGTAAAGTTGCTATAATTGCTTTCTCTTTGACAATGCTCCCTTATGATTAGGATTTTCAGACTATACTTCATCTACCATCTTGCAAATAAATTGCAATCTATAAGTAGATGTTTTTCTTGCATCTTTCTTGAACAATATTTGAACATGCATTTGTTGTTGGGATACCTCGGATCTTCAATAGAATGTGAACTGGCCATCATCACCTCCTTGGGCGCACTGCATATTTACAAACCATCTGATGCAATGTATCTATCTCCGCCTATCCTTAAAAAAAACATCACCTTCTTTTTTCCCAGAGTTCTTTTATTTTTTTATTTGTCAAAAAACAGTAAAAACTGTATATGACGTGTGGGGAAAGAGATTTATCTGCGCACATTTTCTTGAGGGCCAGAATAAAAAAATTAAATTAAATAAATAAATAAAATATAAAAAAATAAAAAATTATGTGTGCTGATGCTGTCATGTCAGGTACTCAGGATTCGAACACTTTTATTCTTCTTTCAATAATAATCTGAGAGAGTTTGACCGAAGTTTTCTTTGTCCAAAAGTTGTAAAATTCACCATGACAAAACTGCCTTGATATTTTTGATATGTGGTTTTCAAGTGTCAGATCTTGCTGATTCCTTCTCATTATACCTATTTTATTCATATTCAGCTTTTCTGCCTGTGACACAGAAGAAAAAAGTAATCGCAGTTCATGTTAAAGCTCCCCCTCCCCTCACTCACTAAGTTCCGACTGCTGCTTTTCCTACTTTTTGGATAATAGTGGACATTTATTCTTGTTCTTGTTCTACTTCTTCACTAGACTTCATATATACCAGAATCCTTGATTTCATTACCCATGTCATTTCCTTCCTCAGAAATGTCTCCATTGCTGTCACAGCCACCTTCACAGCCACATTTAGTAAAATTTTAAAGTTCAAGAAGTATTTATTCCTTTTTCTGTACTCATTATGCAAAAGTTTCTCACACACACACAAACACACTCACGGCTTGCAATTACGTTTTGCACATTGAAAATTCTCTGTAATACATACTGTGGATTCAAGAAGAACAGGATGTATCCGGCAATTTCTAACGGATCGTTATCATCGTCATGCATCGAATTTCAAGAAGGTAACAATAGTCTTATCAATCTAAAAACCAGAGATATACTACTTCTAATGGGAAACGGAAGCATGATACAGAAATGAAATATAAAGACTTGGAAGCGTATACTGTGTCAATATGACACATGGCGGTCCTTCTAGTTTTTTTATCTAAGGTTTTTGTATCTAAGATTTTTTCCAATTCTATGAAAAATCACAGGATTGAGCTTCACAGCACATGAAGTTCATGCACTAAGGACAGCACTTACAAAGAACCAGTTTTCTAACTTTTAAAACTCAAGCACTACATTGTAGTATGTGTCACAAATGCGTCATTTTGACACACTCGGTCCTTCTAGTGTTAATGACAAAATTACCAGTAACACATGCAAATACAAAATACAATTATGAAGAAGACTCATCTTGTGATGTTTAAAAAAAATTGTGATGGTTTTTTATATTGTTCAAAATATGATCGTTTGAAGTGGTAAAAACATTACACTCTTGATTTGAATTTATTATTTTATTAAATTTGATAAATAATATTTGGGAAATTAACCTGGCATGTATTCTTGTCTCTCTCTAAAATTAATGGATTTTCAAAATCAAATTTATGTGAATACTAAATTCTGTGCTTTGAAATTGTGTTTAATTTTTCATGAATTTCTCGTATGTTATTTTTATGTTTGTGTATTCTTTGTTTTATTCTTCGTTTTGTTTGGCCAATACATGATTGTAGCAAAATTGGCAACGGATACAGTTTACGTTTTCCACTTCAGAAGCTGGAATAACATCTTTAACATTTCTAATAAGATCGTTTGGCTTTTAATATATGTCTAGATCAGGCCTGTCCAAAACTGTGCTCCGGTGCAATTTTGCTCCGCCCGTGCTCCACGCAGCGCGCCGGCGCAAATTAGTCACCAGGGGAGGGGGGCATCCCTTCAGTCCGTGCGACAAGGCAACCTCAAGGACACAACAACGGGTGTAGATATTTTTCGAGCCGTTGAGGATGCTTTGGAAGAAGTGGGTTTACCGTGGGAACGGCTGTGTTCTGTAACAACTGACGGTGCACAGTCTATGTGTGGAGGGCACATTGGATTTGTTACGTTAGTAAAAACAAAACTGTTGGAGTTTGGCAAAGAACTCATTAGCTGCGTGCATTGTATTATACACCAAGAAGCACTTTGTGCAAAAGCGGCGAATATTGACAATGTTGCTAAAGACGTTATCCGCATTGTAAATTTTCTCCGTGCTCATGGACTTACCCACCGTCAATTCAATGAATTATTGATAGACATAAACGCTGAAATTTCGGATATTCCGTATCATTGTGCAGTGAGATGGTTGAGTCGTGGAGCTGTTTTTAAGAGATTTTTTGCATTAAAGGGGGCAATACAATTGTTTTTGGATTTTAAAGAAAAACCTGTTGAATGTGAACTGCTAGCCGACCCAAAGTGGGTGGCAGCATTAGCGTCTCTTGCTGACATTACCTGCCATCTAAATTATTTTAGTATATCAATGCAAGGCAAGAACTGTCTCATTACAGATTTATTTGATAAAATAAAAGCCTTTGAATTAAAGCTTTCCCTGTGGGAAGGTCAATTAAGGAATAGGAATGCAGCACACTTTTTATGTCTTCAGACTGTGGAAGAAGGTGCATGTTTCGATGAATATGTCACTGTTATTCAAGATTTGAAAGAAAACTTTTCTAACCGCTTCAAGAACTTAAGAGAACAAGAACAGTGGTTTAAATTGTTTGCGACACCATTTTCGACTTTGGCAGAGACTGTTCCGGAACATTTGCAATTGGAGTTGATTGACTTGCAATGTCACACGAGACAGAAAGATAAATTTCGGACGGCGAACTCTTTGCTAGAGTTTTATGAAAATTTTCCACAACAAGAGTTCCCAAAACTGCATATGCAAGCAGCGAAAGTAATTTCTATGTTTGGATCCACGTATGTATGTGAGAGCTTATTTTCTGTTATGCAGTTAACCAAATCAAACTTTCGAGGATGTTTGAGCGACGCGAGTCTTCGCAATTCCTTGAGTTTGATGGCGACAAGAAATTTTGTGCCCCGCATCGAGCGAACTGTAAACAATAAAAAAGCAAATAAAATTGTTACTATGAAATTGCTTTTGTTTGCTTTAATTAAACCTACTTCTCCAGGAAATCCCGTTTTCCTCCATTATATGTTTCAAACTAGAAAATAAAAAAAGAAAGTTATTCCGAGGAATAAAATTAAATTAAAATCCCCTTTGATTTTACATGAACTGCATTAAAACATTATCGCATTTCATCCGATTGAAACGATCCAGTAAATGACTGTCGCCCGGCGAGAATCGTTGCGCGGTAGGGGCTGAGTAACTGGCAGTCGTGACGCCCGTCGGGCTGTGGCGGAAACAGCCGAACTAAAGCGCGCTTCGTCGTCAGTCGGAGCGAACTTGGTGCTCCGGAGCACGAGAGGAGCAGAAATCGTGGACAGGCCTGGTCTAGAAGTTATATTTAAATTGGACTGTTTTAATTTTTTATAATTCTATTAGTAATTCTAGGTACGTATGGAAAAACTATAGTTTTTTTTTACATCTGAGGTTTCAGAATTGGGTTGATCAGGTATAATGTTACACATTCCACATAGCATTGCTTTCCTATTCTTTATGTGTTTTTATAAACTCAACAGGATATTGTTTTTCAATTAATATATCATGTACTATTTTTACATGACATTCCTGGTGGATGGGATGGGATAATTTTATTGCTCTATTTACGAGGCCTTAACAATGCCTCTCTTATGCTGTATGTGATGCTCAGGTAAATAATTACGGTTACGGTTAGCAGCACTACTTTTTCTATACTAATTTGTTGATATGTTTTCGCTATCATGTTTAATATTGATATCTATACTGCGATTTTTGTAACTTTGCCCCTGACAGGAATCAGCTGTTTCGTGTCCATCCAATCGGGAGCTTCTATTTCGCTACAGTGACATCACAATGGTGACGTTCAAGCTCCCTATTGGATGAAATCGTCAACAGCTGATTCCTGTCAGAAGCAAAGTTACGAAAATCGCAGTATAGGACGTTTATAGATTGATTTTTGTCTTAAAGTGATTTGGACAGATTTGTCGCAAGAGTTAAATATGTCAAGAGTTAAATGTGCTAATTTAATGTGTCATTTGTATGAACTAAAATGAATAGGTCATCTACATATCTTTTGTAGTAAAACAATTTGTCAGAAGGTAGGATTGATCCACTTTTCGCACATATAACATCTTGTGTGGTGATCTCAGAGAAAATACATGTACTTTGTTTAGGCCGAAAGTGCTCGTTTGTTAGGCTACTTTGTTTAGGGCGTGTTTGCTCAAACCTTTATTTCCTGCCGCAAATCACTCCTAAGTTAGGTGTAATGGCGAAAACAAGAACTAACGAGCAATGTACTACATCCTCGCGCATTGTATTTGCGTTATCGCCTCTCCAACGCTGTTTCGGGGTCGTAAATGGGCTTTAACTACCCCATTTGCCCCCGTTATCGGCCTAGAACTGTTGCGTTTGTGGAAAAGAACGCTGCAAACAATATGCTCACAATGGAGGATCGCCGTTTGTTATTCCCTTAGGTAGTTTACCTACTTCTGAGAAATAAGCAATACACACAATTACAACGGTCTCATTGTTTGGACATCTTTCTAATTCTATTGCAAAATTATTCATTCTGAACACCTTTCCGATAATACAAATCTACGTATCTGAAAAAAAAACTTTTTTCGGGTAGTATGATACGGACAAAAGTATTTATGAGGTTCAAAACTTACGTTGCTTCAGAAATGCTCCGATGCAAACGAAAACTAGTGGTGCTACAGAATGACACAGACTTCTTCGTATTGTTTTCTTTTTTTATTTTCTTTGGTCTGGGCTAGTTATACGGACTTGCCAGATATTCTTGCGAGCTGCCATCTATCGTCGCCCAAAGTTAGTTTTGTAAGGTTTTAGTATGGTGATGAAAAATAACGATGAGTCAAATTGTATTTACAAAAGTTACTTCGATATTTACCTCTAACGAGGAAAACCCGGCAGACGTTGTTCTGCCCTTCATCTCCCTCTTTCCTCTCCCATCACCGTTTCTCACTCTCTCTCCCTCCGTCTCTCACCCTGTCCCTTTCTGTCTCCGATATGATATTTCCGATCTACTATTAGGAAACAGAAAAAATAATAAAATGTCAAAAAAAATGTATTTTGGACGGCAATAGATGACAGCTTGCAAGAAAATGTGGCAAGTCCGAATAGCCAGCCGAGGCCAAAGGAAATAGAAAACTATTATGGGAAAATCTGTGCCATTCTGTAGCACCACTAGTTACACTTTTACATTACAGTTTACATTTGTTCACGCAAGCAATGCTATGTAGATGTAAACAAATTGTCTGATACGTCTGACAGCCTGGTTAGCAGATGTGCACATTATTTTAACTTATCATACTGTGTTACGCAAGATCTATGAAGGTGTTTAAAGCGATCCTGGTGTCTGAGCTGCACACTCAGTGACCTTTACTTTACAACAGCTGCTCTACCGACAATGCATTGGCCTCCCAAACTTCGCGCAGGACGCTGGTTCGCCTGCCTGTTTGTTCTGTCTTGTCCTCTGTGAGCATGACAGGTTGTTGTACTGCTGCTGGTATGTTTTTTTTTATAAATGCAATCACAAAAACACTGGCGTGAAACGTTTCAATTGTAATTATCATTCGTCTAACACTGAATTCGGAGGTAATTGTGAAATGTGGCGATGCCTCGTTGTCGCGATGAAATTTTTGTGATTTCGCTAGGGTGGTTGTAGCACGCCACGTGGGCCACCTGGCATTTTAATGTTTGCTCATCCTGAGTGATGTGCTCGTGAAATTTATGACTGCACTACTAGAGTTTCTGTCGTCTAAGCATGCCACCTGATGTGAAATGGTCGTACTTACTCCGCAGCAAATGACATTGGACAAACGCCACGTGTGTGCAGCATATTTTATGATAAAATGAATTTGAAACGTGTATAAAGAATAATTCTCGCATTGGTATTGTGGAGGTATAAGAAACGAATGTTTTGTACTGGAGAAAACCTCTCCTGTGATGTAAAGATTTATTCAATCACTTGAGTTCTTTGCTATCAAGCATATTTTGTATGTTTATTTATTGTGGTAAGGTTAAGTATGAATGTTACCAAGTCAAACATGTGTTCAAGAGATTTATTTAATCATTTGAGTTCTTTTCCATCAAGCATGATATTTGATATGTTTATTAATTGAAGAGGAAACAGTTTGTACACAATTTATATGCTATCATTACATCATGAAACATGTCCATACGTTTGCATCAAAGGTATGCAATACAGTCTAGATACGGCTGTTGTCTCATCTGGGACCAATATGCATCTTCTGTGTGCACTTAAGGCTTGTGTTTACTAAACTGTTGCAAAATTGCTTACTGGTACTTCATTTATGCTTTGTTTTTTCTTAATAGCTTGTTTAATTAAAACTGTTGATACTCTTTCAAAGGATAATTATAGGATACTGTACAATATGTTTTATTGAAAATTCTGTCTGATCTGTTTTATTAAAACGTTTCTATTGAAAATTGTAATTGTAAGTTTATGATAATACAATGTTAAACAATGTTATGTTAATTCAATTCAACAATGTGTTTGAGCATTCTATTATATACCTTTCATTTTCCTGGTTTAAGAGCTCCTTGCACTTTAGTGTTTTTGAGCATCGTAGGAATGTTGAGGGTTAGCTAATTTAATTTCCAGTCCATTGCCTTTCAGTAGCCCCCAACTACATTTTAAATTATTATTTAAATCAGTTATTACATACGTCAGACACTTCAATGTTTTCGGTACTACAAAATATTATACAAGTTACATAGACATTTTCATTTCCATTTGGAATACACTAACGAAATCGCGAGTCTTTTAAATTAACGGCTGACCCCAGAATAAATTATAAATTAAAGGAAAATTGTATACATTTACGAACTACTCATATAATTAACATTTTCTGTACTTGCGATCGTTTTCGCGAGAACACAGATAGCCACGTCCTATTAAAAAAATTGCTCACTTTCACCAAGTTGTTGCGATTACACAACTGTTATCTACATCGACAGACAGACACTAAAATAAGATTGCAAAGTATTTATGGACATGTCTGGCTGGAAGAGAATGTTGGAACATCTAAAAAGTGATTATGCATAGCGATGATTTTGAATTGTTTCATAAACAATCCGTAACCTTTGGAACACAATACAATAACTTGCAATTAGGAAAGATTCCAACAATAAACGTTCTAAACGATTAAATAGTAACTTCTGGACTAAAAGATGTTCATTGGGGGAAAAGCACTACGCTGGGATACGTCGTTGACCTCCTGCCCCAGTGGTACGTGACCAAAGAGGAATGGACAAGCAGAAAGTGATGTCCCAGGTGGGGCTCGAACCACAACCATTGAAACCGAGAAAACGGCTCCCATATTAACAACTCGGCTTCTTATAAGACACAAAAGTCATTAGTAAAAAATAATCTTTGCCAGAGACCTTTGAAACCTTCCTAATAGGAGTTAATTAAGAGGTATATGAAGCCGTTCTGGCCTGCGCAGTCCCCGACTCCACTGTCAGAAACTACAAAGTTGTTGGGACGGTCGCATCGGAACCGCAGATCAAAAGGTAAAGATCGGCTGGGATATCTGAAGGCAGGCTGTTGCAACTACAGTATCTGTGACTGGGAGGTTCTTGTCTTCTAGTCCCAATGTTTGGGGGATTTTCTACACAAGCTTTATAGCTAGATCAAATTATCCGCTGTCTGGAGAAGAATTCCAGCGGCCCGGCTGTTCTGGTGGGTGGTTATAGGTGGTTTCTTCGACGTATTAAGCGAACACCAGAACAGAGCCCTGAAAAAATGGGCCATGGGTGGCAAACGACCTTTCCTTCATAATTCTTGTTCTCAGCACTTCTGTTACGCATTTGGATGCTTTACATTACCTCACGTGTCGGGAAAACAATTGGGAGCTTACAGATTATCCCATCTGTCTCACTGGGGAAGACAATATAAGGCTGGAGAAGATACCTGGAGAGGGAAACACTGCAAGCCGACACGATGTGACAGTTGCCGACTGTCAAGACCGGCCCCTAATCTCACCATCCATGCGGGGAGGAACAGTCTCATCTCGGGATATAACATGCTTTACACTTACGGGAATAATGACCATAGTAATTGACGCCCCGGAAACTCTTCAGTCAATCAATGTTCGCCTGTCTTTTGCGTCGATTGCCAGTGTGCGCGTCATCCGACTTTACGTTACTAATGACCCCGCGTTAATCATTGCTACAAAGGTCTCTAACCAGAAAATGAAGAATGATCTATTGATGGAGAGAAGAAGGTAATGTTCATTTTCTCAAACTGGAACGTACTGAGAACAAGTAAATACTTGTAAAACAGCAATAATTCATTTTATCTACATCTGTCCTATGGCGCCCCCTCCCAACCAATTAGCCCCTCTCGCCCTCACATGACTCAATAATTGCTCCTACACTTCCCTCTACCTTCACACCTTCTCCTCTGATTCCCACACAGACAATCGTCTGATTACATCCCGAGGTCAGGTTTCCCTCACTCTCTCTTGCACTGTTGGCAGAGGACAATTGGACTTGACTTGGCAGAGGACTCTAAGAAGGGACCACTTTGACAGGTCGAGGAATAAATGAAAGTCATGCAAGGCATGCAAGGCATTGCAAAAGATATTGATGAAGTATTTACAAAGGAGCTAACTGTAAACGTACGCACTGAAATTACGAGTCCATGGGCGTAACCTTATGTTGCCAGCAGTGGCCATTCTGTTGCTGTCAAAGCGGTTCCTTCTCAGAGTAATCTCTCTATACCTCAGAAGCACAGACCGTACGGAGTATCCTGGTGTTTCGGGAAGGCGAAGGAGGAAACTGTGTAGTTTAGTTTCCATTTATGAATAACGCAAATGGATGTTCTCATGCTTGTTGACAGAAAACCTCGAACACAGATGAATATGTTAGAATCTTCGGATCTGTGTATGTAACCTTGTTACCAGGTTAGGGATTTCTCCCATAAATTGAAGATTTTTTTGCCATTAGTAGCCATTGCCATTGCCATGCCATTGCCATTTGCCATTTAGGGGGCAAATTTATTTACGGATGTTTGTTAGAGGTTTTCATTAAGTTTTTTAAATGTTAAATTAAAAAATGTGTAACACGCAATCACAAAACAAAAACAGCATTTACACGAATATTTATTCAATAATACTTAAGCGTAGTAATAACACTTACAGACGTGTCAGATCATTTGAATGAAGTCCCTCACTTACAGATAAATGCGCGGTTATTTGTCACAACCAAAGGTTGGTAGATTGCGACACATTTTAAGAAAAGTAACGAATCGCAGGAATAAACAAGTAATGAAAATAACAATTTCGGTTGAAGGAAAAGTTTTATAAAGTGGTATCATTATCTCTTTCTCAGTCATTAGAATGAGTAAGACAAAGATACCTCTTTCGATTCACAGTGTGAAAACTACTTAAAGCAAAACTAATACAATGTGGGTATACATGTTCATAATTACGTAAATAGTTGTAATACATATTTTTGTATATTAAAAATATAGATGTTTACTATAAAACATTTTTCGTATTTCTTTAATTTACATACGAGTACCTTCACATAGCATATTTTAAATGTGAAAAAATCGTTATTCAAATTTGGTGTTTTTTTTATCGTTTCGATGGTTATCGGATGGATATCGCATCGCTGTCATGTGAGGAATGCTTAAGGTCACCTGGCTACACAACTAAAATTGAGTAAACTCCTATACCATGCGTGTGTGGAGATTTTCGTGCCTCACGGCTAGACCACTTCCTGTGCACCAATCGAGATATATGAGGTGGCATTGAACGCGTCTGGGTACCCTGTTGGGGAAATGATAATTTGTTTTTCGATCCGGCCATAAGATTCCAAGAAATTGTCAAAAACGTGCTTTTACGAGTTTTGGATCTACGATCTTTGTATGATGGGAATTAAACCTACGCCACCTAAATAGATCTATGCAGGTGGCGTTGATTAAACCCCATTATTCTGTGGTTATTTTCAGTCCACGACACCATAATTTTCTTCCATGAGGATGGCAACATCGATTTTTGCCAAAAGATAAAAATAGTTATTTAAGTCACGAGTCCTTAAAGACTAATAGAGGACGAGTCACATTCAATGTTTTTTGTTATTTCTAGTTTATCGCTTATTCAAAATAAATTTGTATCACTTTCATGAGTTAAGAAAAACTTGTCATTACTCTCGATTTTCTGTAGCAGAGGTTGGTTGTACTGGATGCTTTGTTTGTGATCAAACAGTTGAATGCTTTTTCTAATAATGCAAGCTGATTGAGAAAAAAATCCGGAAATTTCGAAGTATCAGCAGATATTTTCGTACCAATGATATTCTGGAGGAAGCAGACGATGCAAGATATAGTTTGATGCCTTCTAAATCTGTAACCACTTATGAAAAAGCTTATGATTTGTTTTGTGATTGACGAACGAAAAGGAATGTTCGAGGCAGTAACGAAGAGATTATTCTAGCATTTTTGAACGAACGATCAAAAACATTAAAACCAACTAGTCTTTAGTCATAATTAATATGCTAAAAAAATGTATAAAAATATATGCAAAGACGGAGTATCCAACGTAAGTTATTGATTCCCTGTAATTTGAAATAATAGTAAATACTGAAGACGAATTATTTACAATTTATTTGAATGTACCATTATAAAGTTATTGAATATTTGAAGAAAAAATATAAACTAGCTTAAAAATCAGAATAGCAAGTAACTAAGTTCTTACAAGAGACTGACGATCACATAAACCTGCTTTTGAAGGTCATTCTTGTTTTTGGAGAATTTGGTGCTTGCCGGGGATAATAACTTGCAGACTTGACCGTGGACAATATACAAAAGAAAGGAACACCATTGGGTACATATTCCTCTGACAATTGTTTACATTTACTTCCAAAAATTTTGTTTTGTTCTAAAGTCATATTTATTCCAAGATTTACGAGCACTAATAGAATCTAACCCGAAAGTCTGCTAAAATATTTTTAATGGACTCTCGAGCATTTTAATGGCCGTTGCTATAGACGCGCTCTTAAAGCGTTGTTTAGGTGGTTGCTAAGGGGCTAAGTGCGTGTTTACCGACGTAAATATCAAAAACCTAAATGGATATCGCCCGGCAGAATGTGTTGTAAATTTTGGAGTATTTTAGTTGTGATGAAGTGTGAAGTAGAATTTGCAACTTGCCTTGGAACATTAAATTTGAAAAATGTGAAGTGAATACGAAGGAAACAAAAACTGTAAATACTAAACAATTCATTTCTTATGCGTGCAAACATCGATTTTCAATTTAATGTGACTTACAACTTACACACATAAACATACAAAATAGTAACCTTTTAATGTTTATACAGGGTGCTTCAAAAAAATGTATACACACTTTAAACTATCGTAGTTTTCCGGCTGTACAAGGCTAATGTTATATTTCTTCGCCAGGTGCCAGCATAATCGTCCCTCTATGTTATATTGTCAGTTGGAATTTGTAATATCAACATGGCGGACGTACGTTTGAGTTTTGAAGAACGTAAGCAGGTTATTAAGTGGTACTGGAAGTTTGAGAATGTAAATGAAGTTCAAAGACAGTGGAGAAGGGAGTATGATACAGAACCACCTTCAAGATTAACAATTACACGCATACGAGACAAATTCGAAGTTCATGGAACAGTGTGTGATGTGCATAAAGGTCATTCAGGTCGACCTCGAACAGCTACAAGTCATGAGTCATCAACGGCAGTCTTGGACCTGTTTCAACGCTCTCCTAACAAATCTTCAAGGCAAGGGGCACGTGAAAGTGATGTAAGTGCTAGCAGCGTGCTACGCATTCTGAAGAGAGGCAAGTATCGTTTTTACATTCCAAGGCTGGTGCAACAGCTAAGTGACGACGATCCAGATCGAAGGTTGCAATTTTGTGAATGGATTCAGGAGATGGTGATACGTGAACCGGGATTTATGGGTAGCATCATTTGGTCGGATGAAGCCCAATTCAAACTTAATGGAACTGTCAATAGGCACAATTGTGTTTAGTGGGGTGAAGAAAATCCTCACATTACAATTGAAAAAGCTGTAAATTTGCCTGGTGTAAATGTGTGGTGCGGTTTGTCTTCAAGGGGACTCATTGGACCTTTTCGATTTGAAGGCACTGTAACTGGTATTAATTACCTAACAATGCTTGCTGATTCCATATTTCCTGCCATTCGTGCATTATACGGTAATGATAATTTTTATTTTCAACAAGATGGTGCCCCGCCGCACTATCACAGGGACGTACGAGCTTACCTGGATCAGAATTTGCCGGGCCAGTGGATAGGACGCAGGGGGCCAATCGAGTTTCCAGCACGCTCTCCAGACCTTACACCACTGGATTTCTTCTTATGGGGCACAGTAAAAGATGAGGTGTACAAACGTAAACCACGTAACCTAGACATTCTTTGAAATGAGATTCAAGCCGTGTGTAGAGAAATCTCATTGGACGTTTTGATACGATGTACAGAATCAGTGGTGACTCGTACTCAGAATTGTATTGATGCTGCAGGTCACCAATTTGAACAGTATTAACATTTGTTATTTATGTTTCATTTACATAGGACTTTCAGCTTTCTAATTTCCTGAAATTTAACTTTGTAGAACGGTAAATAAATTTTCTATGGAAGTTCAAAGTGTGTATACATTTTTTTGAAGCACCCGTATATAAATTCGCCATAAGAAAAAAAATCAGAACGAGTTAGTGGAGTTTTAAAATCTTAAAATAGGGGACAAAAATATGGAAGTGTCGAGCAACTCAGGGGAATCAAATGTAGTTGTAAAAGATTTTGCGTCAGACTTTTCCGAAGTAACTGAGAATGATATTATATTAGCATTAGAGAATAACGCAGAACAACAGCTTACAGGTGATCATTTATGGTCATATTAGAACACAAAACGTTAAAAATATAGCTGTGCTGTCGCTTCATTCATATACCTGTAAGTATTTTTTTACAGAGATTATAATTTTCAAATTGCAATACGACCAGTTCAATTTCCGTTTGGAGTTAATATACAAGGCCATTGAGTGTTGGAAATTTTTGAACTGGAGTATAACATTAAAAGATACTACGATTCATTGGTAAGTCAGATGCCAGATACTCTAAGAACATATCTGAACAAAGTTATGCATGAAAGAAATGAAGTATGAAAGAAATTTTCAACACAAGAATATAGTTTTAAAACAGTTTACAGCGTCGGCGACGCCACATTCAACTAGTACGATTATATTCTGCATATTAAGAATATTCAATATAGTTTAATTCCAAGAAACAAGCCTTCTTTAGAATATGTGATCATTTTAATACAAGAGTAACACAAAATCAATAAAGTTAAAAGGAGCATTTGTTGTTTTTCTCTTTCATGTTCTTCAAATATTAAAACGAATGAGCGATCTTGAAAACACAGGTACCTGGGGGAACTCTTCCTGTATTCACGAAGAAAACCACAATAGGATGCAATCGGGCTAGGCTTTTTTCGGGAGGGGGTGAAAAGTTTCCGGAAAAGTTGACTGCGGGATGCAATTGGTATACGTCCCCACACTCCCAACTGCGCCCCCCCCCCGAGTGACGATTTTTCCATTTCCTCCTCGCCTTGCATCTCTCCACCACCGCACCCAACACCTCCCCAGCAGTGGATGCTCCTCCTTGAAAACTTCAGGGCGGTCCCCTCCCAGGAAAATCAATCTTACAAAAAGTTGCAGAATATATTAAACTTGCATTAATTCGACTCGTTTAATTTGTGCGTACTACCAGCGCAAGGTTTGAGGCTGAATTTAATTTCATGCGCAAAAGTGGCTGGTCAATGTTTTTAGAATTGGTGGCATCGCGGACTATCGCGTCATCGCCGACCGTAGCTGGCGCAAAATAGGCAATGAAGACATGAAGCAGAGAGGATGAGGCGTGAGGAGGCAGAGTGGAGGAGGTGGTGAGAAGGGGACCAGAGAGGCAGAAAGGCAGAGAGGATGAGGAACGGTCTATGAGGTAGTGAGAGGGGAGCAGTGTGTTGCTATTATTGTTTCGTTCGGCAGAGTTCTTGCCTATTATCAAAACTAAAATTATCGACCCTTTCACCTGATTTAATAATTTTTTTCGTTTGCTGAAACTGTTTTTTAATCTTTATTTTCTATAATACAATTGTATCTTCAGTTGTCGAAGTAAATGTCATAGACAAGGATTAAAAGCACTTTTCTTGAAAATTGGTCGTATACTACTTGCAACAGTTTGCTCTAGTTCAAGAAATATTTTGAAGAGACAAAATGTGTGTGATTATTCGTTCACCGGTCGCTACTGCTCCCAACATGTGTGTAATTTTTCTCCCTTTACTCTTTCCCTTTATCCCTCCTATGTATCTTTCATCCCATTCGATTCTGCCTCGCCCTTTTCTTCGTCATCCTCCGTCTACAGCACATTTTTTGGCCTACTCAAACACACCGTCTCACCCAACGAACCACTACGTACCGTTTCCGCCTTACTACCATCTCCTTGTCCCATTCCCTTACTCTCAGACCACATCCATTCTTATTCAGGCCTTATTCTTCCCATTTTTCTCGCTCTTCCTCTCCGCTTAAATTTTCACAAGTAGATTCCTTATGTTTATGGATGTAATTTTTTTGAACACTTAAGAATATAAAGTATTTTTTTATTTAAATTAAAAGTGTATCACATTCATAAACGATACTTACTAACATGGCATACGTCCGATTTTCACGGATAACTCTGAATTTTCGAAAATAGTGAAAGTTTGATTTTTTTCGGCGTCTTTCTACAACTACAAAATTGAAGATAGAGATTTTTTCTTCAAATAAAGTTTGTTCTGCATATTGAGTTCTTTCATAGAGGTCATGTAAATGTTTTTCAAAATTTTAGTAGTTTTCGTGCAATATTGCGTGCAATATGTGCAATTTTAAAAAATTACAAAAAACAGACTTTCTCAAAAACGGCTCCAAATTTCCAAACTTTTCGGCTCCATGTTTTTCAAAATTTTTTCTTTAAACTTTTGGTATGGATAGTGGTAAATGTACTCTATCAGATGACATAAAAGCCATATTGCTCTATAGGTTGTTTTTTTTCAAAAATTACAAAAATGTAATTTTTTTCACATATTTCTCAGGTCGATAATACATTTAAATTAGCGGCGATTTTTTCACGTTATTATATTTACGAGTACATGTGACTTAAATAATGTCAAGTACAGTTTCTCGAAAACACAACCGTTTTCTGAGAAAAGTAGCTCAAAATTCCGCATTTTCAGAAACGCTCAAACGCCATTTTCTCTTATATGGCTGCAAATTTTTTCTTCAAACTTTTGTAACGGATAGCGCTAATTACACTCTTTAGTATAGCGTAAAGTTTATTTTGAGTTATTTTTTTGTTTTTTCAAAAATTACATAATTGTAATTTTTTTGAAAGATCTCTCACATCTTTAATATGCACATTACCAGCAATTTGTAAAGATTATTATATTTGTGAGTGTAAGTGCTTCAAATAACTTCAAATAAAGTATTTTGAAAACTCAAACATTTTCTGTGAAAATGAGCTTCAAATTACGTATTTTTAGTAGCGCTAAAACGCCATTTTCTCTTAAACGGCACATAATTTTTAAAAGAAAATTGGCAAGAAATGTGTGTTTACGACAAGAAAGAGTGTGTGGCAATTCCGAATAGCAAGCGAAGACCCAAGGAAATAGAAAACAAATACGGGAAAGTCTGTGCCATTCTATAGCACCACTAGTTTCTGGTGTATGAAGAATACAGATTGCTAGATAATACTTATGTGTGAAAGACAGATACGTTACATTCCATTATCTTTCAGTTCCAGCGAGCAAATACGATCTGACGCAAGGATAAATCATTGTCCTGCGAACCAAACGATAGATTAGCGAAAACTAGTGGTGCTTAAACAGCACTATTTTCACGCAAAATCACGAGAAAAGTACTCAAATTCTCGAAAAATTGAATATGACTTTATTTCAAAACATATGTTTAAGGAACAGATTTCATTAAGGGAAACATTTCTTTATAATTGTAGTTGTAGTTTTAAAATATTTTGAAGTTTCGAACATTCAGAGTTTTCAACAAAAATGGGACCTGCACCATTCTCTTAAACTTCTTTACACTAAACAACAACAAACTTATCAAAAACGATGGAGCGATATTTTAAAAATTTTGATGATGTCTCAATGGCTTCATATAAAGTGCCGTCCAAAATTAAAATAAAAGGGACCGCGACATCAGCCAGCTAGATTGGGAGATATGAATTTTGGATAAAATCTATTGAATGGTTTAGCCACTTTGTTTACACACAGACGGACGGACAGAGAGTCGTTTTGGCGTCAATCGATTTCTCGGTATGGAGGACCCACAAAACATGAATTCTGGCTCCACCACGAGTTATAAGATTTTTTTCTTTTAAATTTAGCATCTTGATTTATCCACTTTTTCGTTGCCAGGGCCCTGTAATAAGAGTTTTTCTGCCCAAAATTCGGCTCTTTTACGCCCAGCATTACATAACTTTCTCTCTACTCCGAAGCGAGGAAGTCAAAAAGTCGCCCTCCGCGTCAGCTGTTCGATTCCTTTCCGGAAGACCGAGAGGAACGCATGTTTCGCGAACCAATTTCGCACGAAACAGATAAAGCACGCCCGGCGCACACGCGCCAACATCACGGGCGCTCAATAGGTGTCTCGTCATACTTCAACTGTCAGCTTCTTGAAATTAACTCCCTGCGAAGTGGTGTCCCTGCTTCGGGCGGCCGGGCGAAACGCAAGCGAGCATTACACTCTCTTGCCATAAATCATTCTTCCAACAGTAAATGGACGGGTATTTTCCCGCCGTATGGGGAGATGTAGCACCTCTCGTTTGTTTTCGAATCCTTTCATTTAGAGAGCAGTGAATTCGTTTTCTCACTGTCCGCACGCGTATTCTGTCTCGTTTGTCTTCCTGGTCGGCGTCGATTGTCAGGATATGGCGATTGTTGTTTAATTGCATGACAACGGGTAATGTGTTTGGGTTGTTCTATTTATAAACGTCGGGAACAGATAACCTGCTAATGTTGTTCGGTTGGAACATAACTTATTACTTTCCCGTATTCGTACGTATATACGGAGTAATATACTTAGTATAGGGAAGGTTATGTAATGCTGCGGAAAATCGATTTCGAGTTTTCAACGGAAATACGCGTTTTGGGGTCCCATGATACCGAAAACGTGCGTCATTTTCAAAATGTCCGTCCGTCCGTCTGTCTGTCCGTTTGTGAACAACACTAGTGCGTAAACCATACGTGCGATTTCTTCCAAAATGGATTTTCCCCGGTCGATCTGCGTCCACTCCTGACGCATCGAAAAACTTTCTTTAAGATTTGAGGGTACTTTACACGAAGCCCCCCGGACTTTTCAAAATTTCCTCAAAAACGACTCCAATTTTTTTCTTTAAATTTCTTGTAAGAATAGAGTAAAATACACTTATTAAGGTGGCGTAGGCCCCATTTTCACGGTTAACTCTGAATTTTCGAAAATTGCCAAAGTTTGAAATTTTTTCGATGTCTTCCTAGGACTACAAAATTGAAGATAGCAATTTTTCCTTCAAATAAAATTTGTTGTCCAAAGTGAGTTCTTTCATTTAAGTCATGTACATTATTTTGAAAATTTTGGTAGTTTCTGCTCAATATTGCACACTATATTTGAAATTTTTAAAATATACAAAAACTAGATTTCCTCAAAAACGGCTCCAATTTTTTTTTTAACTTTTGGTAAAGATAGTGCTAAGTTTGCTCTATGAGATGACCTTAACGCTATATTCCTCTATTTTTTTATTTTTTCAGAAATTGCAAAAATGTAGTTTTCTTGTCTTGTCTCTCACGTTGTTAATAATAACAGTAGCGGCGATTTGTTCATATTATTATTTTAATGAGTACATTTTCTTTAAATAATGTCAAATAAAGTTTCTCGAAAATTGAATATTTTTTTTGTGAAAACTAGCTCAAATTTCCGCATTTTCAGAAGCGCTCAAACGCCAGTTTCTCAAAAATGGTTTAAAATTTTTTGTTCAAACTTTTCGAACGGATAGTGCTAATTACACTCTTTAATATGTGTAAAGTTAATTTTGGTGTATTTTTTTGTTTTTTCAAAAATTACAAAAATGTTCTCTCATACGGTTAAAATGCACATTTCCAGCAAATTGTAGACACTATTGAATTTGTGAGTTTGAAATGACTTCAAATGACTTCAAATGAAGTATTTCGAAAACTCAAAACTTTTCTGTAAAAAAGAGCTTCAAATTTCGGATTGACA
Organism: Acheta domesticus; assembly: GCA_031308135.1. Taxonomy (NCBI): domain Eukaryota; kingdom Metazoa; phylum Arthropoda; class Insecta; order Orthoptera; family Gryllidae; genus Acheta; species Acheta domesticus. Next base: position 76,923,016 of record JAHLJT010002630.1, on the reverse strand, counting down.
GTATCGCTTAAACGCCATTTTCTTGAAACGGCTCCAGATTTTTCAATGAAAATTGCCATTTAGGACAAGGTTTAATTATTTTTTTATATTCTTAAAATAATAATTTTGTTCTACAATTGGGAAACAAAACTTAAGAAAATGTCGAAAAAATGTAGTTTTGGCGGCGATAGATGTCAGCTGTCAAGAGTATAGGCAAGTCCGAATAGCTAGCCGAGACCAAACGAAACAGAAAACTAATACCAGAAAGTCTGTGCCATTCTGTAGCACCACTAGTTTTTCTTTGCAGTGCAAATTCACAACATTCATTCGGCGTTTGTTCTGCCCCTGAAAGTGGGAATATGAGAGGAAATGAGATCGGTGGCACAGATAAATTACGCTAGGAAAGAATGTGAGCCATTTCAAGAAGATTTAGTAGTTTCAAATGCATCTAAACATTATATAGTTATTGTTCATAATTTACAGTATTCTTTACCCGGACACAACACAATATCCTTTATCTTTTATACTTTGCTAGGAATGCCTAGGTATTTAATAGAACACTGTAGATAGGATTTTTTTCAAATTATTTTAATACTTAGAAAAATACACGAATTAAAAAGAAAGCTCACAAAAAATATTTTTCACGGTCTTCCAATTGCCCCCTTTTAAGGAAAATCCCTTTATAAGAAATTTGAAATAAACTGAATACAGAGAGTTTTCGAATTTTTTAGTGAAAATGAAGCTAATTTCCCTCTGTTATCAACGTGTGAATAAATTTTTGAGAAAATTTTGAAAAAGTTTAAGAGATTAAAGAACATCACTCTTAAACATTTTTGATTGAAATTTGAAGCAATTATTCAATTATTGCAATTATTAAGCAACCACAGGACCCAAATTGTAAAGAAAAAAGAAAATAATTCACCCTAGATTTGTTTGTAGACTGATGTCGAGATGAAATAATAGATACATTATTTCTTAATCAACAGACCCTGAAATGTGAAGTAATGTAGCTTCTAATTCGCACACAATGTTTAGAATAATCGTTTGTGGACTAGAATATTGTTCAAAATTTTACTTTACTTTTATTTGGATTTTCAAATTAACTCTATCTTCTCATTCTTCATTTATAACTCCTGTTTTTCCTCTTTTACGTGCCAAACATTGAAAAAAAAATTAGCTGGCCTTCCAATCTCCTTGCACTTCCATTACCTATTTTTGATCGTCCAAACTTGTGCATCCCCTCAGAAAACTTTAGGAAATCGTAAGTACTTGAGGTAAAACCTAAAAATGTAGAACTAGAATGTGATTGCATTGATATGTTGAAGGCATATATAATAGTCCATTTATAGGTCTTCGAATTCTATTTATGTTAGACCAGACACACTGTTCATAGACGCTTTGTTTTACATTTGAAATCTAATACTAATGAAAAAGACTATTTAAAACTTGAAACATTGAAAAGATGTCAATTTAGGTGTCGTGGCATGTATATCATCAATAATTCAGTACGTAGTGTGGAATGAAATGATAAGACAAGGAACGTTCATATCGGAGGGGTAGGAGGATTTTCGAGTAATTACAAAGGGGGGAGAAGCGGGTTAGAAAGAGAAAACTTTTGCGAACGTATTATTTGGATAATCTTTTTGCAAAAATGGAATTATATTACTCGTAGGTTAAAGTACGACATTATAATCGACAAATTTACCGCGCCTCCTGAGTTTTCTGACCACTCTCGGATTTGAAAATTCCTGCGTAAAACACTGGATACAAAGACGTAAGAACTCGCGTAGTCAAGATGCAAAGTCCGGTCGTCGTACGGGAAAGGTCGCCGAGTGCTGAAGCAAAGCGTGCATCCTAATGTGTGAGCTCCAACGTTTACGTCACCGCCTCCCGGTCGCGCGACCGGGTCAGAGTTCCAACTCCGAGGCTTCAGCCGCGACCGTTGCTCTCGAAGATACTATCGATTGATAAAGCCACGGCCCCCTGTTCATTTCGCGTCCAACGCATCAGACTGTCAGCTGTTCTGCTCCGACTCGGAGGCACCTGGCCGCCCTCCGCGTTTGCAAAGGAGGTAAGATTCGTCATATCATTTCGGGAATCTTATTATCCTGGTCAGTGGTGTTGGATTTATTCTGCAAGTAGTCGCATGAAATGGTGGCAGAAATGACAATAATAACAATAACAACAACAACAACAATAATAATAATAATAATAATTAGTGACGCAACGAAATTTTTTCTTGGGGGAGGCCGTACAGGTATTGACTTTCAATAAATCTATGTAATGATTTTCATTTCTACAAAACAAATGTATTTTTGAATACGTGACATTGTGAAATCAACTCACAACCACAGAAACAAATACGATAGCAGCAATTAACAATTAAGTGTAAGTTCTTGTTTGTTATTCATTTCACACTTTGCTTCACTACACTAAGTCACTTTGGTACTCAGTACGTATGCGATTGGAAATTGCTAAACAAATAACGTGGGTTATGATCAATATTATCTCTACTAAATCACAATTCTACCTAAAATAACAATTCAACGTCGATGTTTAATTCGATATGCAACTTTTGATGCGTTGGCCAGATCATTAGATAAGTTATTAATGAGAATCTATTGTTGATTCACATGCTGAAGATCAGATAACCTGACAAAGTCATCCATTGAAAGCTGATTATCGAAATAAACAGTAAGTTATTCAGATAAGGCTGGTATTTCATGCATGCAAGCGAAAAAGTGAAAACCCGAATAAGATAAGATATGATAGAATATTTCTCTCGCTTTAACTGGTTTTAACCAATTCCTTTTCATGACATTCGCAATAACAACTTGTACAAAATTTTAGGAATCGCGAATAGACCTAGGAGAGACTGGAACTGACAATAACACTTGTTTTCTTTTCAGGTAGTATGCATATTATGTTTGTTTCTTTTTTTGATAAAGGTAGATTTATTAGCTTGGATGTGTTTATAATTTTTCTTCTCGATCACATTTGACTACAAGAGCTCGCTTCTAGTTGGAGGTAGTGTAGTACATCATTGAATATTGTGAAAATTGTGTAGCCGAACATGCATTTCCTTGTACGGTATCGCATGTTTAAGGGTTTTCGAAAACAATGTCATTATTGTCTCGTCTTTATCGTGTATAAAGTGCATTGGAGACGTTTTTAAAAAACTTTTTTTAAAATTGAAAACGAAAGCATGCCATTGTTAGATAGCATGTGCCAAGAAAGAAATGTTACTGTCCGGTGACATCAGTTGAGGCAAATTTTATAAGAAAATGATACATTACATAACCAGCAGTAGAAGCTTTTATACCGCGTACCGACCATCTATGTGCCCGTTGTCGTGACTGATATGTCTCGGCTGACTGTTGCGGTTCTTGGCCCTGGCCACGTGCTCAGCGCATGCGCTCCCGCACTTCACCACATACGCCAGTTGCTAAGTAATAACAGTTTAAATCAGGCGTTCCCAAGGAGTCGATATCGATCTCAAGGATTCTGTGATATACTAAAGAAGGTCAGTGACCAAGTATGGGGGAGTGTCAAATGTGCACTTGCGAGAGATCAGCGTAATGAAGACGCTATCGACTCTAAAATATATTAAGGAAAGGATAATTGTTTGTTTTCTGATATTTACTATTTGTTGGTCTTATTTTCATCTAATAATAAAGTATATATTTGTTCGGTTTTTTGGAATTGAATAAAATTCAGACATGAATAAAAATTGAACTTTTGTGCAATCAAAATCTGTGATTTGGCTTCTGAAAAACAGATTTTATAATTCATTTGTGCAAATTATTGCATCAATATCATATTGCAACAGTTATTGCAATATGCATTTCATTTGTGTAAATCATCTTTAAGTAATTTATGTTCCATTTGTGCTACGTAAGATCACGTAGTTTGCGGTATATTATAAAAATTGTAAATGGGGTCGGTGAAGCAAAGCATTCTTTTGAAAAAGGCCGATGACGGAAACAACCTTGAGAATCCCTGGTGTAAATAAAAATTATACGTACGGTTGATGACCCAGAACTTTTACACAGAACGATTACAAATTTTACTGCAATTCCTGACATATTCTGAGTTTTCTTTAAAAATTCTAAAATAATATCGAGAACACTGTTCACGTCTCGCTGTATTAGGTCTAGGAATGGAATATTTTTCTGTCATATAGGCCAAGGCCAATTACTAAACACTATTTATTTCACAAATTCTAAAAATTAACTGAATTCGGAAAAAAGAAAACTAGTTGAAATCGATAGTGAGACGACAAACAACAATTAAAAATACAAACAATAAAAAGAGGTAACTAACAAACAAGAACAAGGCCAATTATTCGCCTCATACCAATGTAGGCAACGCTCGTCCAATCGCGTGCTTCTAACATAGAAGGTACGAGACTCTCTTCTACTTTCCTTTTCATTTGACTTTGACCTTCGAAGATCCCCTTCTTTCTTCCTTTGTTCTTTGGGGGCAACAAGGTAAACTTCGTCACCTCACGCACTGCTGCAATTCGTGGTTACCAGGATTCCGCTATCGAAGTCATGACGTCACTCTCGAATGTCATGCGTAAATAAGTTTGACACACAATCTGCATGTTACTGCAATTTTTGGAGCAATTTGGAAGGATATTTTTGCAACAGACATCTCGCCTACATCAAACAATATGATAGTTTTTTATGAGCAAAAATGAACAATATGTCCATCTTCGAGAGGCTGATAGTTATTTTGGCTTGGTTGGAAGTTTTTCGAATCCCTTTCGACATTATATTTAAAATATGAAATCTTTAAGTGATATTAAATATTATTAACCCATGTTACCGATCACTTGACGTTTTTTAGAGGGCTTTTCTATAAAAATCTAATTTTTCAGTAGGAACAAAAGACTATGTAGGTACGTTCTTGGTTCTTTTATGGATAATTGTATGTGTAGTAAAAGTAATTGCCTTGGACTATAAATTACCTTTTTTCATGCATAACTGAAATTATTTAAATAAAAATTCGGGTCAGAATTTGACGTTGGGACTCGAACTCATCAAACAGCAGTTTTCACCACCGTATGCTCCCCACTTAATAATGAACATCCCTTAGAACATGTTTACCACTATTTTTTATATTTTAAATATAAAAAACTCAAAATAACAACCACAATTGTCTTCATATATATGTCATGCAGATTCAGTTTCTATTGTTTGATTTTAATTCTGTAGCATGGTTGCAATATTGGTATTTATGTTTGAAAAGAACATTTCGATTGGTGTTAAAGTTATTTTAATTCTTAACAATAAAATTAAGTAAATAATAAGCGCTAACTATGAAACAAAACGTAGACTAAATGTAAGCTAGACGGAAAATATTATTCACGAATAAACGCATCATGTGTTCATTTCCGGTAAAAAGCAAAATATCGCGAAAATATTCTCCTTGAGTACGCTAGCGTTTATAGCAACTGATGCTTCGCAGTCTTAGGTTCGAATTCCAAGGTGACGTTGTTTTCAAGTCAGTGAAGTACCTGTATCAAGATCTGCCTCTTCTTGGATGAGAATCTAGAGGTCGGCAGCTCTGATTGGTCCTTTTTACAGACACCTGAGGTCAATTGAAGAGCTTATTTCCAACGGGACGTATCTCTATGAATCACAATTATTTAGAAAAGGAAAATATTCACATTCAGACTTGTAGTTCAAAATAGATTAACGATTTCCGGATAATGTTTAGCAAAGGAGAAACGCATGTTTTGAACAAAATGTTTGGCAGCACGATGGGGAAGATTTTAAAAGTCTGTTATTGATACGAGAAACTAAAAAAGAAACGGAAATGAAGATATTGCATTGATAATGAGCTATTTTCTACTGCTGTAAAAATAGCTCGGCTGCTCTCGTCGGCTGAGTTTAGCTGAGAGCCAGCATTGCTGCCATCTGTGCGGCACCTCTCGCCCGAAGGTTCTAGGGTTCGAGTCTTCATTGTGGTGGTTTTAAGAAGCGCTGCAGCTACAGCTGCGTCTATTCACTGGCGTCTGGAGGAGAATTCTAGCGGTTGCTCTGATCGGTAGTTTCCCGTTCTTTCTCAAATCAATATCAGACGAATGCCGGATCACGCGATCTTTCCTTCTTTTCCTTGTCGTGTATTCACCCCTTACTTACACACACTTACACTCACATGCACTGCACAACCACATATGTCGGGAGCTTAGAGCTTGTGCCGGCTGGGACGCTGAAAGAGAACGGAGAAAATCCCTGCGAGCCAATGTGAAGGTCGGCACGTGATCTCACCAGCCAACGGGAAAGGAAGCCCTGCCACCTCTAGGGATAAATATTTACACTTACAGGATTAATGACCGTAGCAGTTGATGTGGTCGGAAACATCAATCAGGCAGCTTTCGGTTACTCTTCACCACTCTCAATTCCTATCGGTTACTCGGCTAATTTTGACTATTGTTGGGTTCTTTCGACTTCTGTCGGCTACTTTCGCCTACTAGCGGCTATTTGCTGCTTCTTTCGGCTACTCTCTACTACTTCTCTTGGTTACGACTCTAATTTACTCTCGACAACTGTCTCGACTACTATCTCGACTTCTACCTCGACTACGTCGTTTTGCGTCGATCTACTATCGATTTCTCTTGCCTTGTTTAAGTTCCCTGGGCGAGAAGAAGCGTTGTCACCCCGCACGTGTTGCAGCGATGACGAGCGTGGTTGCCGGCGGGGGCGAGGACAGCGTGCTGGGTGCCGTGGGGGACGTGGTGCAGCAGATGGCGCAGGGGCTGGCGCGCATGCAGGAGGCCATGCGCCAGCAGCACCAGGAGGCGCAGCGCCACCTCGAGGAGCGCCTGCAGGACAGCTTCCGACAGCAGATGCAGGAGATGCACGTCCAACACGAAGCGCGACTGCAGGTACAGCAGGTTGCGAAAACAACGTGGTGTTGTAATGTGCTGGAAGGGTCAATGAACCATAAAACAGAGTGAGTCGCGTAACATTAGAACCTTTAAATCCTTTAGAACAGCTGATATTGCAAAGCAGATTTACCAAGATGATGTGATTACTAGATCCATTTTGTACAATTTTTATAGCTTTCATTATGACACTAAGTATATATATATACACATATAAAAATCAATATTAGATGTAGGCTCCTCATCGTAACTGTTTATTTTGGCATAAAACTTTTTCGGCCGCATTGCGGCCATCTTCAGTGCTACAAAATAATGATGATGATGATAATAATAATAATAATAATAATAATAATAATAATAATAATAATATTATATCTAAATTACAAAAAAATTTAAAAATTTTAAAGAATTAAAAACTTTTTACAGAATATTGTCAAGAATTGGATTTTAAAGAGATGTAAAATGTGAAATGGACATATAAATTTTTTTTAAAAACGACAAATGAAAATTAAATAAAATAAATGGAATCTATTACAAATAATATTATGAAGCAAACTGGAGTGAAATAAAACTGGAAAAGTATAATATAAAATGTGTAGATGGAAACATAATTTTGAATAACAAATGTACATTTTGAAGAGAGGTGAAAATAGGAAATGAATAAATATGTAACTAAATAAATAAATGAATTAATAAATTTAGGTGAGCAAACTGACATACCTCTTAGAGGCGGCTGTGGGCCTCAGTCCAGACAAGACAGCGAAGGGCGAAGGAAGGGCGAAGGAAGGAAGGGCGAAGGAATATATATATATATATATATATATATATATATATATATATATATATATATATATAGGGGAATGTGCGTATGTCTGTCGCACATAGAATCAAAAACTACTCGACCGATTTCGCTGAAATTTTCACACCTGGTTTTTTATGGGTATCGGGAGTAGTTAAAGACATGTGGGGGCGTTGTTTTGCAAAGTTAATAGACGAGGTGGTCACTACTTACTTCCCAGAAGACCTTGCTTGAAGTGCGATCTACGAATATCTTTTTGAGCTACACGCCTCGCTTCTACTCACAATATCGAATAACATCGAAGTTCTGATCTAGAAAGCAAGAGGTCTAATATAAATGCCGGCGATGCACAACATTATTCGAATATTTGATTTTTAAAGTTTAGTGTAATACAATAAAGAGTAGTTAAAGTATAGTTAATACGTAGATAATCTTCAGTGAATTAATGAGATTTTGAACTTTAATTATATTTATTTAATTCATTGAAATTGCGAAGCATTGCCAGGATCACTCGTTGAATATTAAAGTATGTAAATAAATAAATAGAAAAATATGAAGGTAATGCTTGAAATAATTTGAGTTATTTGCATTTTTAACGACTCAAAAACATACATTAAATTTTTAGATTTGGCAATATAAATACCTGGTATTTTTTAAATAAACGAAGTTATTAGCGAATCAGAAGACTAAATCTTATGAATATTTTTCTAGGCCATTTTTGTATTTCGATTTCGGTTGTGAAATTTTACTTTTTAGATTCAGTTCTTCAGATTCTCTGTGGCTTTCGTGAAAAAAGAAATGTATTGTTCCACCTTGCAACGTTTCTCTTTATCCTCAAACAAAAGGATCACATTCACTTCTGTATCGTTTTTGAAAATGCAAAGTTTCAAATGAAACAACTATTATGGCATATAATTCAGTGATCTCTATCATTCCAAAAAGTTCAAAGAAAAAATATAGACCAATTTTGGGGAAAATATTGAATTGATTTTCAGAAATTTGACATTATTAATTTACATGACTTGCCTGATTTATTTATTGATTACTCCGACAAAATATTCATGTGGACTCTTGTCATTATTTGAAGAAGTTTAATGCAATAATTTTTGTGTAGGATATTTTTGTTTTTGAAAAACTTGATTTACAGGTGCGCAATTCAATTATTCTGCATTGCACTGACATACGCCCAAAACACAAAATAAGACACCAACCTTCGCGATGGCTCTTGAGCCCAGAACTAGGGGAAGGCTTGCGAAGGCAAATCTGCTACAACCGATGCAGCGGTCCTGGAATCAACAGCTGCATATCAATACCATTCCGATACCTGCCGAATATCAATGGGAGAGGGTGAACCTCAGGATAATTATTTAAAATAACTAAATGTAAATTTGATATAGTTAATAACTATTGCTACATGTATTTAGCAATATATTATATTTACTTTCCGCAAGTTTGTGTCAAAATATTTTCAGTTTGAGAGGTACGGCAAGAGCATACATTTTTTTGGACTTTTTCTGTTCTTGCGTTTTTTTCCGCGAGAACATTTTGAATTCAGACACGTCCCACAATCTTATTTCGAAGAACTAGTTAAATATTCACGTGATTGCTACAAATGCATGGCGACATGTTTGCTACAAATGCAAATGATTACGCATGGCGACGGTTTCGAATTGTTTCATACCGGGAGAGGTGGCTCAAGGCATCTATTGATGTCACTGTAGTGCCTCGGACTGGGAGGTCCTAGGTTCGAGTCCCCACGGTGGCAGGATTTTCCACACTGTCCAGGTAGAATTCAGCCGCTGGCGGGAGGAGAATTCTAGCGATCAGCTGCTCTCATCAGTAAATTTCTGTGGTTTCTCCAGATTGATCAATACCGGAGTCAAATGCCGGAGCAGTACCCTAAACGGGCCACGGACCGCGCGCGATATTTTCTTCCTCTTCCTTGTCCTATCCCTCACTTACACATACTTACATGCACTACACTGCCACACATGCCGAGGGACTGGTCGGTAGATTAGAGCTTGTCCCGGATGGGGCTGTGTCCCGCTGGTGGGGGATATCTGGTTGGGGAAAACAGCGCTAGCCGACTGGTAGGTCGGCGTCAGATCTCACCACCCAGCGAGGACATGATCATCGCCACCTCACGAGTGAAAAACAAGTACTACACTTACAGAACTAATGACCTTAGAAGTTGACGCGCTCGGAAGCACTTATCAGTCGATCAATCGTTTTAAACATCCGATAAACATCCGATATGCATGAAAGAAGAAACTATCACTTGTAATAATAAAAGACCTAAAAGATGAAAATTGGTATGCGATCAGGTTGTGAAGAGTATTACAAGGCCCTGAATTTTTTCCCCTATTACTGCAAACTGTTCTGAGTTGAGAGCGAATTGGTTGTGAACCTAAATTAATAGACAATACATTTTAAAATCTGTACCTTTATCCGATTTATTGCAATAAACAGTGTTAAGTTTCTGAAACCAATATCCTGATGCATAAAAAATTAACGTTCTTTAAAAAAATAACGCGTTCTGCTCTAGGAGGCTCTTCGGCTGCAAGAGCAAAAGCTGCAGGGGGACTTCCAGCAGCACCTGCAAGCGGCGCTTCACCAGCAGGAGGCGCGGTTCGTGGCTGCGCTGAGAAGGGAGGGGAGAGGCGACGGGAGTGAGCTCATGCACACGGCGTCTGCAGGTATGTGACCATTTTCCATGCGCCAGAGCATGCAACAATTTTCCAAGGCACGCAAGGTGCTCAGAGATGGTTTGTTTTGAGAATGTTTTATTCCGTAATGTTATGGAGACCATTTTAAAATTTTTAGGGGGGGGGGGGTCCTACCCACTTATATGAAACTTCCTTACATGAAATTCTCACGTATGCTTATTGGCAAAATTTATCACTTTTTTATCCATCCTCATGCGTAGACATTTTTAACATTTATTCTGATACCCCTGTAAAATGGATGAAAACTAATGGGAGTCAACTTTATTTTATCTTAGGCCACACTTTCCACCCCGACACATACACACATTGTGAAATAGAACATAAATTTTGAAAGAGATCATTAGAAAATTTTCACATTTTCAGTCCATCCTGAAATGCTCTAACTTTCTTGTCTCTTTTGGTAACTATTTGGCACATCCCTCTCCCACCAACTGAAGCCTTCTAAGACCTTTCCAAGAAAAACTGGCTTGATCTCCTCCTCCTCACCCATCACCCCACAAATATTGCAGCAAGTTTGCGATGAACACTGCCCAAAGCATATGGTCAATAACGAAGACTTCGGACTTCCCTTACATTTAAATTTCTTTCCATACTTCCTGTGCTCATCCTCTGCCAATCTTTGCCATCCGTACTAAGTGAAGTCACCGCAAGGGCTCAACTTATTTTGTTGATTTTTATTATATTATGATTTAGAATTGTAAATAAGTATTTAATTTAATTTCATTATTTGTATTATTTCTTAAAAGAACATTTGTACATCTTTAGACTGATGAAAGCCGGATCTCATAAGAAATTCAAGTTGACAAAGAAGACTTTCAGTATTTCACAAGTGCGTATTATCAAAAATACCATATCAGCATTCCCGCAACCATGTTGAATCCCCAAATTTTCATGTGAGCCAACCGAGGGACGCAGGCAAACCGCATTTCGTTGGAAATCACTATGTTTTGACTGGAAAGATGTAATGCCTTATCCAAATTTTGGTTTAAACAATTACCAATGTCCTGCAACAGCAAAAATGCTGCACAGTACACAAAAAGTAGAACGCGCATTGATAAAGAGCAACAAATAAAATACTCTCTAATAATCCTGCAATAAATTAGATATTTTATCCATTACGGTCTTCACAGATACTGGAAGAAACATAACATAGTATTTATGGATATGCATTAAAGCATACCAAAAACATAAAAAAATGTTACTAATCCAATAGGCAACTCGTGAGTAAATTGGCGGATGAATTTTCCCTTGGAGCCTTGCTATCGCATGATGTGTCTTAAACAGTGACGCACTGAATATGAGGGTTTAGTGGGTACGCGCAGTATGAGAATATGCGGAATCAATTATTTGTATTGTTCAGTCAAAATCGAAATTGTTTCACTGAATTTCGATTGCTTGGATATTTAACGAAATCATAGACACGTCTCAAATAGGGGGAGTCTGCATAGATTTCTTTCAGTTTTGGTACCGTCTGATATGGCTGAGAGCATCAATTGGTATCACTGCACTGTCTCTGACCGGGAGTTCTGGGGTTCGAATCACGACAACGACAGATTTTTGGCATTACGTAAATACTGTTGCTAGATCGAATCCAGCCAATGTCTGTAGAAGAATTGAAGCGGTCGGTTTCTCTGATCGGTATTTTGCCTTGTTTCTCAGCTCCATATCAGACGATTGCCGTAGCAGTACCTTAACTAAAGAATCACGGAGCGAGCGTGATTTCTCCTTCCTCTTCCTTGTGCTCTCCTTGGATACTTGGAGGTGAAATCCCTGTGCCATCTGACTGTAGGTCGGCACCGAATCTCACACTACAGTGAGGGAGGAACACCGCCACTTCACGGTATTAAAATATTCCCTACTCCAACGAATACAATGGCTATAAAAAGTGACGCGCTCGGATTCAAAATAGTCAATTAAATCCCCAAATTTTGTTTCTCTACTCCCATCGTATTATGCTGTCATTTGATGGCTGCAACCAGTTGCATAATGCTACTCATTACAATACAGGTTCTGGACCAATTACAGAGGAGTTTACAAACCACGTATTGACACTTAATTAATCATTGAGAATCGTTCTAGTAAATGTTTCGATCGACTGTGTTGTCAGTTTTGATTTCTTTTATTATTAGCATTTTTTCGTGGAATATAATTTAAAATAAATTGGATAGTAATTTCAGTTTGATCCTATTTGATTAACGTAGTACTCCCTCGCATGCGGACAAGTAACCACAACCACCTGCGGAAGCATGCGAGGATAGGTTTAGGGAGCAGTCCGCTAGGTGGCCTTGGCTGAATCCTACATATCCACTACCACGAAACTATTCAATTTAAAAGTTTAATTAATAAAAGTCGTAGAAAAAGTACCGCATGAAACACAATGTAAAGGGTATTAAGACACTCGTGTGAAGTTTACGATACTCGTGTATTAATCCATCGTAATATCCATCATTACATCATCATTTCATAATGTACTACTGGGAGAGATGGCTCAGTGCATCAACTGATGTCACTGCAGTCTCTCTGGCCGGGAGGTCCTAGGCTCGAGTCCCGACGGCGGCAGGATTTTCGACACTAGCTTGTCAGCTAGGTCGAATTTAGTCGCTGTCTGGAGGAGAATTCTAGCGGCCGGCTGCTCTGATCGGTAGTTTTCCGTGGTTTCTCCGATCAACACCAGGCGAATGCCGGAGCAGTACCCTAAGAAACGGGCCACGGACCGCGCGCGATCTTTCCTTCTTCCTTGTCCTATCCTCTCCTCTTACACACACACACTTACACTAACATGCACTACACTACACACATGCAGGGAGACCGGTCGGGAGCTTACAGCTTGTCTCGGCTGGGACGATGCCCCGTAGGAGATACCTGGTTGAGGGGAAACCCCCGCTAGTCGACGGTGGGTCTCCAGATCTCGCCATGGGTGAGACGGTGGGTCTCCAGACGGTGGGTCGCCAGATCTCGCCATCCAGCGGGTAAAGATCACCGCCACCTCCCGAGGTGCAAAACACGCGCTACACTTACGGGAATAATGCCCTAAGTAGTTGACACACCCGGAATTAATCATAATGTCCCGTTTAAAAATGGGCGGCGCTCCGCCCGCGCTGCGAGTAGGCCGAGGCTGTGCGCTAACGCCGAGGCTGTGGTCTTTCGTGGCAGGCGCCGCGGCGCAGCTGGAGGGGCTGGAGGCGCGCATGCACAAGCTGGAGGAGTCTGTGGAGCGGGCGCTGGCGGACGTGGTGCCGCGCGTCGACGCCGTCCTCGTCCACCTGGAGAAGCAGCCCGCCCCTGGCCCCGCGCCCGACGCCGCGCACCCGCCACCGCCGCCGCCGCCACCCGCCCGTGTCGACGACTGCAGGTGGGTCGCATTGCCTGTTCTAGCTCCTCTTGTATTTTAATTTCTCGCTTAGAGAGTGTTGTGAATAAAGGGTACAAACACAATTGGGTATAAAGCAGATTTTTGACAGCCACTCATTTTTCCAGGGCGTGCATAGCGTGCTGAAAGTTCAATTTTTGGCAATAGCGTTTAAAGTAATATGCTGCTCCGTTCAAAATTATGAATGTAACAACCAAAACAATTTTGCCTGAGTCCAGCTATACTCTGATTTAAACGTTGCTGCACTTCAAGGTCACGAGTTGGATGGAGACGTGGGCATTGTTATCCAATCGGGAGCTCCAATACCAAAAAGTCCTACCGAAGCGCCCGATTGGATGACTGTGTACCCTTTTTCGTTCAGATCGTGACCTTGAAGTGCATCTATGTTTAAATCTGAGTATATTGACCTTAATACATTAAGTGATTTATATACTTGAATTAAAATGAAATGAAAGTCAGTAAGGCTGTCTAAAAGAAACAGTGTATGAGACACGTGGTAAAAATGATTATATTTTGCTCGGCCTATCGACATAGTGTTGTAACCTTTTTGACTCCCAAAATAAAATGTCACTTTTACCACTCGTATCATAAAACTCTATTATTTCATCCAGCCACAAAACAGAATCATGCCAAGGAACTTTGCCAATTTTCATGAATCCGGGAGGTGTACCAAAGACCAGCCTAGTTGCCGTATACCCAATAGTGTCCATTACGCAGTGCAAAATTACGAAAAGTTACCATCGCACCCTTAAAACTTTTTTTGTGATTAGAGCGGAGAGTGGGTTATATTTCACACTCTTTTCTAACTTCTGATTTCTTTCTCCCAAGAAATGTGGGTTGAAGAAGATAATAAGAATCCTTTATAGAAAAGATGAATGGAGAAGGGAAGGAAGGAAAGTAGTGTTGACGTGAGTTACAAGATAAATAGAATAGATCTTGACAAGAGAAGGGAGTGGGTGAAGAGATTCAATATATAAGGACCCAAATGGTTATTAATTGAAAGTAGGGAAGAGATAGGATAGGCGAATAAAAATGTTTTGATAGGAACGGGAAAACATGTGAAATAGTGGGTGGGAAAGAAAGGAGATTACATCGTAATATGAAGTAAATATTATGAATAGAATGAAGTATTATGAATGTGTATATTGTATTGTAGAATTGGATGTGTCGTGGAATTGTTTTATGATTGAGAGATAATCATAATGGAAAAATGTCGAATCGAACTGTATTCCCGAGAGGGAGGTGGTTGTTTATAGTATAGTAATAGTAATAGTATTTTTAGAATTTTTTTGCGTTTTTAAATGTCATATTTCTCATATTTTAAGGTACTTTTGAAGTAAAACTTTTTCTCCCAGTAGAAATAGTCAACACATTGAATCGTATGAACATTATGGAAAGTTGCCAATAGAAGACGAATTGAAGACTTTTTTATTTGACCTATGAATAGCTATACGGTAATGCAAATCGATATAATTTTAGGACTCAGAAATTATTCAAATTAGACGAAAAAGACACAATTTTCGGAGAAGTTTCTCTCTAAGCAGAATCTTTGTTTACGTTTTCGTTTGGATGTTAAAAAGAAAAATAATGCGAAATCTTCTATTTCTGATGCGCTGGGAGGTACCAAAGTTCAAAGTAAAAAAAATGCATCAAATAACATTACAATCAAGATAGGCTTTGTGTATAATGCAGTTTATCTAAATGTCTAAATGGATTTCGAGTAACTTTAAATCAAATTAGAAAAAAATACTAATTTGGGAGGCATATTTTGCATAAATTCCTATATTTTGTTTCAGCCGTATTCGTGCGAAATTTGTTTGGAAATTGCTTTTCGCGATCCATATTTAAATGGAAACAAACACACAAATATCCATTTTTACTTCCTCGCTACTACTTACTCTGTAGAGAGGAAGTATTGTAATGCTGCGGAAGAAATTGGCGACGTTTCGACTGAAAAAGCCATATTGACAGGCCCTGGTAAATGTGGATAAATACTGTAGTAAATTACTTCTTCTAACTCGTTGTGTAGTCAGAATCCATGTTTAATGGCCCTTGTGACCGAAAAATCAATTGTCAGCCAAACGTCTGTCCGTCTGCGATCAACGCTAGCGCCTAAACGGTAGATACTATTTTCTCCAAAATTGATATTCGTTATAAACGAATTCAATTCCCTGCGAGTTTGAAGCGGATATTTTTATTTTTGAATGTACTTTACACGAAGCCTCAACATTTTAAACATATTCTCAGAAATGGAATGGGTCAATTTCCGTTGAAATCCCTGATTTTTCGAAAATTGCAGACTTTGAAATTTGTTTTCCGTGTTTCTATCATTAAAATTTTGAAAACATGTGTTTTAATGAAATCTTTTGTGCATAGACACGCTTAAATATGATCATGGGCAATTTTTCAAAAATATGAGTAGTTTCAGCATAATTTTGCCTGAAATATGAGCAAATTAAAACATTTTTTGACAATTATGTTCTCAAAAACGGCTCCAGTTTTTTTCTTTAAATATATCAACTGGCAGTTTAACTAGTAGTGCTACCATACTATCTCGCATTATCTCTAACCGCTCCGCTATATTGTGCTCCTACATAATGCAAAAGTGTTTTTAACCAGCAAAAACTATTTTGCGCACCGAGACTCACACCCAGGTCCTCCGATTGAACTCGCCGTCAGACATACCACTAAGCTACCCAAGCGCTGGAAGGTTCGAACTCGCACTGACGTCTGAAAATATAATTATCTCAACCCAATATTTTCATCATACAAATTTTTCCAATTTTCGAATATATGATAAAATAAGGAGAGTTCGCCTAAATGGGACTATTAGGATGTTTTTTATGTTTATCGCGAAGGACGGAAACCGAAGTCGTAGCTAAGCATCAACTGAGTGCTAAAAAATAAACACCCATAAAAATAATTATTACTGTCACCAACCCATATTATACTGCGACTTTTCTAAGAGCGACCCTCAAGGCCACTCAAATCCCATCTTCGCGATGGAATATGTCACGGCATTTCGCGTCTTTTCTCAGTCTTGCCGGTAGAAGTCGCATGATCGCAAGCACTGCTTCATACGGTCGCGATCGTGCGAAATCTAGCGGAACGACTGAGAAAGACACGAAATGCCGTGACATATTCCATCGCGAAGATGGGATTTGAGTGGCCTTGAGGGCCGCTCTTAGAAAAATCGCAGTATAACTATTATGCACAATTGCAAGAAAATGTGATTAATTTTTCAAAAGAATCATTACGTCAGTTTAATGACACTAGCTAATACGACGGAGCTGCATAAAGAAATTAATGACACTGATTAGCTGCTACTGCATAATATTAAGAAGGGGATTGTACATAATTACTGATTACTCACTTGCAGCCCCGACGCGGAGCAGGGGCCGCCGTCGCCGCTGACGGCCGCCGCCGGGTGGCCCGCGGACGGGCGCAGCGCGTGCGTGCGCGAGCTGGAGGCGGCCGTGCGCAAGGGGCGGGAGGCCGACGTGCGCCGCCTGCTGGACGCCGGCGCCGACGTGAACGCGCGCGTCAACCGCGAGTGGACGCTGCTCATGCTGGCGGCCAAGGAGGCGCACCCGCCCGTGGTGGAGCTGCTGCTCGAGCGCCACGCCGACGTGCACGCCACCACGTGGGACGGGCGCACGGCGCTGCACTACGCCGCCTACAACGACCCCAGCGGCCGCTGCGTGCAGCTGCTCATCGGCGCGGGCGCCAACGTCAACAGCCGGCGGCTGTTCGGGGCCACGCCCCTCAACGACGCCGTCACGGCGCGCAACGAGGCGGGCATGCGCGCGCTGGTGGAGGCCGGCGCCATCAAGCTGGCCAGGACCACCTACAGCCGCTCGCCGCTCGACTACGCCAAGAGCAGGGCCATTCGTCGCCTCTTCCAGCTGTGAACCACAGCGCACTGCGACCATTCGTTCGTCTGCCCCTTTTCCGGATTCGTTTTCCCATGCGGAAGCTGTGCCCTCTTTAACATTTTCCCTCAATTCTTGTCTATCCGACAGCGACGGTATCCCGAATTTTGCCCTGAAGAAGGTTGCAATAGTGGGGCCTATCGTCATCTTGTATGGACGATCAAGCTGGCCAGGACCACCTACAGCCGCTCGCCGCTCGACTACGCCAAGAGCAGGGCCATTCGTCGCCTCTTCCAGCTGTGAACGGCAGCGCACCTCGACCCTCTGACATTTTCGAGATTCTTGTTGCCAATCCCTTTTAGGACACTGCGTCTCACCCAACTTTGAAACGAATTCTTCATCTCGTATGGACGATCAAGCTGGCCAAGTACACGTGAAGCCGCTCGCCGCTTGACAACGTCAAGAGCAGAGCTATTCAATTCCTCTTCCAGCTGCGAACTACAACTCAACTCAACCCTCGAGATAGTTTTATCCTGTGTGCAATTTGTGCTTCAATTAGCAGAGTAATTCAATGTGCTTCAATTAGTGTCCCGGAACGAAGAAATGCGCGCAGTTTGCTGTGAGGAAGGCCACAGAAAGACCTTACACACGCTGGCAACCATCTCTAGGATGAAAAACCTCGGCAATCGTGCCTGAGGAATATCATTGCGGCCGAAACCAAGCATAGGTTTCGGTCGTTGGCAGCCTTGCCCAGATCACGGCGTCTCTTGCAAGTTTGCAAGACATTATTTATCTAATTTGAGTGGAATGAAGCTGGAAAAAGGCAACTAAAGTCACTCCCACTTAACTGTATCAAGAACAGAACTAACCGCCACCTCTTCCAGCTTTGAACCATAATCGATCTTCTGACACTGAACGGAATTCATTTACCGCATGTGGAAATTGTTTGCTCTATTCGTGGCAATCCAGGAGCGACAGAACATGCGTGTTTTGCCCTGAAGAAGGTCGCAGTAGGAAGGCAGAAATGTTTTAAATTAAGCCTGGGTCACGGGACGTTGCAGGTCTCGTCTAGGACACGCAGGCTCTCCCAAGATTTTGAAAGCATTCTTCTCCAGTTATGGGAGCCATCAAGTGTGCCGGGAGCAGCTACACTTATCCCTCGCTCGACTACGCCAAGAGAAAGACTAACCGCCACCTCTTCCATCTGTGAACCCAATGCACTTCGACCATTCGTTCATCTGCCCCTTTTCCGGATTCGTTTTTCCCATGTGGAAGCTGTGCCCTCTTTAACATTTTCCCTCGATTCTTGTCTATCCGACAGCGATGGTATCCCGAATTTTGCCCTGAAGAAGGTTGCTATAGTGGGGCCTAAACATTTTCAACCAATTCTAGGTCACCGATCGTTGATAGCCATGGCTAGAACAATACATCTCCTTAACCTTCGAAACGTTTTTTTTCATGTGATGGGGGTTCCAGCTGAAAAGACCAGCTACATCCGCTTGCCGCTCGAGTACGCTGAGGGTAGGGTCATCCATGGCTGTGAAGTACAACGCACCTCGACCCTCCATACCTAGGAAGTGCAAGTTAATTCATGTAATGCCAGAAGTTCCACAATGATAATACGTCCAACATTGTCAAGAACTACTACCATAGATTCATTTCATTCTGCTACGTGCCCATCGATCTAGGAGTCTAAAAAACTACACTAACACATCATGTGAAACAATGTACACATATTTTAACTCATTGTGTTGGTAAGCTTTGCAGCGGACAGTGTTGTCGTCAAGTTGGATAGTTTAGCTGAACTGAGGATTTGTGAAATGGGAGGAACTTGGCAACATAGCGATGGACTAAATTTGATTTACTTCCCATCCTATCCCTTTTCCCACTTGATACAGGTTCCAATGCAAACTAGAAGATACCTTCAATGCCACAGGCTGCAATTTGTAGGAGTACAGAGTGCCCCTAATATATTTTTTAACAGTGAAATATTAGTAAAATCAACACCTGCATTAAACAATATCATATCATAACCTGTTTTTAATTTTCAATTATATTAATAGTGTAAATAATTTTTTTCACGTTCACTTATAAAGCGAAATAATGAATGAAAAGTATATTTTCTGGATGAATGCTTTTATACTCATGGCACATCAGTGTATAATGTAAACTCAGTTTCTCTTGTATGATTGATCTCGAGTTTTTTCAATCGCTTTTGTTCACATGTTACAAAAACTGTATTCTTTGGGATAATGATAGTAACAAAAATATACAAATATTAATAAATATGCCTTAGTGATGTAGAAAGAAACCAACTCTTACAGCAAAATCTAAGACGTATCTTTCTATGTCGAAAATGATATGTAGAATGTTGAAAAACAATGCTTAATGTGAATAATATTTAAACATTTCTAGTGAAAATTCTGAAATATTTCAATTACATATCTCTTGATGTCTTATAAGACAACATTTTCCAAATCAAAATAAATGTATTTTGAAATGTTAGTGTATTTGTTTCAATTAGAACGTGTTTTCCTCTTGATCCTTTCATTGACACTATTGACAACATGGTTAACAGTGACCTACGAAAGCCATTCGGGTATGAGAATTAATTCGGATATAAGAACTAATGAAACGTGTGTTTAGCAATGTATTACATTGGATTTCTGTATATTAATGTTAAATATTTTCAGTTTTGAAACTATGGAAAGAACATTTATATAATTGAACATTTTCGATATTTGTGGTCTTTTCCGCGGGGACACAGATGGTAATATTCCTTTTTTGAGGAACTAGTTATGCAGGCAGTTACCTGCTTTGACTGCAATATTCTGTAAATCAATAGGTACCAAAATATGATTTCTTCGAGATAACGGCCAGAGCGGCTGTGAGAGGACGCTGGAGTTTCCACAAAGCGATTGTGCATGTTGATGGTTTTTATTTGTTTCGTTGATAAGTTTTGAAAGACGAAATTATCACCAAGGGTTCAGAAAGGGACTAATTATAAAAATTGTAAATGAAGATATATTAACAATTTTTCATGAAAACCGCTGCTGGATTTCATCATTGATTCCTCCCCTTGATCTGCGACTGTTTATAAATAAGAGTTCCTTGAGAATATTTAATGGGACAATAGTGAAACCTACACCACACCAATCGCCAAATCAATTTGAGAAAAAAATGAAAGTTCATATCTTTGACTGTAGTTCAGTACGTCAGTTGTACGTCAGTTCTCATTGTATGTCACTTTTCAGTAATTTACATTACAAATCAAAATCCATGAAGTTGCATATTACGGTTTACAATTACGTAATGAATTGTCATACGTATATAAACTGGGTATTATTATATTCTCTGCTATATTTCAATGCTAATGGCATGTTTTAAAAGCAATTAAGTTAAGGAAAATTCGACTATCCGAGACCTTGGTAACCTAGTTCGTCAATTTGCTGCGATTATAATCGCAGCAAATTAATAATTACGAGATAATAATTATTATAGCACTAACTATTCTTTGATCTCATTTGATGGTTACTCAGAACTTTCTTCTGAGTGCCTAGGCGTTTGATAACCTGTATTTGGTAAAAAAGGCAAAAAGAGAAATCTATTTCATCGAAAAAAAAGTACTTTCACCCAGGCAGCGTTTAGAAAGAGCAGGCGGGCGAAGCAAATCGGCAAAACGACAGCTCCGGAGTTTCTTCTGTCTCCGTCTTCGTCTGACCCAAGTCGGCCAGCGACAGCCGATACTGGCGCAGCCGACTCCACCGCCGCCCCTTTGCTGTCGTCACGCGTCTCAGCCGCACTGCTGCCAACTACCTACCCTCCCGTCACCCCGTCCTCCTCCCTTCCGGCAATCAACCCTCCTCCGCTGTGTGCAGGCAGCGTTTGCTCAGGGCAACAACTGTTGGCAATGCAGCGACTCTGACCACGTAGTAATAGGGTTCGACATCCGACCATGACGGATTTTCGACACTAGCTGAGTAGTTAGGTATTCTATTTAGTATCTAGCTGGAGAAAAATTCTAGCGGTCGGCTGCTGTAGATAGCACTTTTCCTTGGTTTTCCCGATCAACACAAGAAGAATGTCGGAGCGGTGAAGGGGTCTAGGACAGCTCGCGGTCCTAGGTCCTTCCTCTTCCTATTCTCATCCATTACTTACACAAACTAACACTTACATGCACTACACTACCACACATGTTGGGAGACCAGTCGGGAGCTGAGAATTTGTCCCGATTGCGGCAGTGCCTTGTTGGGGAAGATATCAGGAGGTGAAATCGACGCAATCCTACACGCAGGTCAGTGCCGGACCTCATGTTCTAGTTGGGGGAGGAACACCGCCACCTCCCGGGACACAACATACACTAATGACCGCAGCAGTTGAGGAGCCCGGAAACCAATCAATCAAATCGACGCCACCGCGGCCACTACAGTTATCGACGCCTCTGCTGCCGCCGCCACTGCGTCTGCCGTCGCCGCCTCGTCTCCGCCGCCGCCAATCGACGCCTCTTCAACCGCTGCCGTCACCGCCTTACCCCCACTGCCACCTCCGACACCGACGTCCCTGCTTCCGTCATCGACGCCGCCTCCTAGCAAACCCCTCTCCACCACCACCTCCATCGATGTCTCTATAGTGCGATTTTTCTAACTCTAACCCCTCAAGCCCTTATGGCCGCGATGGAATATCACACGGCATTTCGCGTCTTCCTCGGTCTTGCCGGTAGAAGTCGCATGATCGCAAGCATTGCTTGATAAGGTCGAGATCATGCGTCACCTAGCGGCGCGACTGAGAGAGACGCGAAATATCGTGACATATTCCATCGCGAATACAGGCCTTCAGGGGCAAAGTTAGAAAAATCGCAGTGCTGCTGCCGCCGCCACTGCGTCTGCCGTCGCCGCCTCGTCTCCGCCGCCGCCAATCGACGCCTCTTCAACCGCCGCCGTCGCCGCCTTACTCCCACTGCCACCTCCAACTCTCTGCTTCCGTCATCGACGCCGCTCCTATGGTCCGATTAAAATAAGTTGGTGATTGACAGTTGTGCTTCTGAAGCTGTAACTTCATACAATATGAGTATACCACTTGGTTGCTTTTAGAAGTATTTATTTCAAGTGTTTACTTTCGTGTCTCGGGAGCACGTGCTCAGTGGCACACGAACTGTCAACGTCGCTTCCCTCAATTCGCAATTGTCAATCACCAACTTATTTTAATCGGACCATTGCAACCCTCTCGCCACCACCGCCTCCATCGGAGTCTCTACTGCGGCCGCCGCCTCCGCCGCCACGCAGCCATCGACGCCGCTGCCGCGCCGTCTTCTCACCACCATCACCACCGATGCGTCTGCTGCCTTGCCGCCGCCGCCGCCGCAGTTTTTGCGCTCTGTTGGGCGAGAAGATAGCGCTGCGGCAGCGAAGAGCGCAAGAACAGCCCGCGCCTCCGTTCTCCGGTGGCCGCCTGCGACTCGCCGCTTCCACCGACTACGAACTGAGCATTCAGCAGATACATTTATTTAAACAGCAATTGGGATCTACAGGGTGACAGTTCATTACTATAATTTAAGGAATAAACATACAATAGCAATTGGTGATATTTATTTATTCAATAGGTTTACAATGTATTAGTATACATTTTCCTATAACCATTATACATATTTTATATTTTCTATTGTTACATTATTTTTATTAATTTTTCCATTTTATCTTATTTTTACAATCTTCTATGTTTCATTTTTTGTTCTTAATATTTTTTAATATTCCGTGTATCCATGTTGTTTTGGGTCTACCTCTTTTTCTTCTACCAATAGGCATCCAATTTAATAATTTTAGTGGAAGCCGTGTTTCTTCCATCCTTTGGACATGACCATACCATTGAAGCTGTTTCATGTGTATAAATTGGTGATATAAAACAGTAATAAAAATAATGAAAACATTAACAAAAATAACAATGATAATAATAAAAATAGTAATATGTTAGTACTAGTAATAATAATAATAAGTTAGTAATAATTTGATGAAGGGTAAAATGATGAAACAAGTTTCAAATCAGTTTCAAATAAGAAGCAACAAATAGTAACAATAACAAAGTTTATATTGCCATTACTTTACAATGTTCCGAAACCAAATCCTTTACCAATTAATCAATAATGTCGGTGAATAAACCGAGTCTTAACTCCGTTACCACAAAGCCAGAATTGTCCAAATTACGTAGCATAAGGAACTACGCAATTCGCAATAACTTGGTTGCTCGTAACTCAACACTATAACTCATGGCTTCATCCAGACTCTACACTCTTTTTGCCGACCGCGAGTTTCATTTGTACTGCTTTGTGAACGCTTAGCAACAATGCAAATCACATTTACGCCGAACTACGGTGAGACCATTCCTACCATTTACGGACATCTATGGCCAGTCCTGCAACAAGAAAAAAAAGTCGGTCATAATGAGTGAAGTCAGATGGGGCATGTATAGCGTGTGCAGAAATGCAAATTTTATGTTTGAGATTTCATTGCGCTGTTTCAGTTTTCTTAGTTCACGAGGTGTTTAGGTCATTTTTTATTTACTTCACCAGTAGGTCGAGTTGGTATGAAGAGAGTATGATGAGATTGATCGATTCATTTATTAGTTATTCCGGGCCCGAGATTGATTGATTGATTTATTAGTGATTCCGGGCCCGAGATTGATTGATTGATTTATTAGTGATTCCGGGTCCTACATTGATTGATTGATTGATTAGTGATTCCGGGCCCGCCAACTGTAAGGTCATTAGTCGCGTACGTGTAACGTGGGTGGGAGATGCCTGTGGTCTTCCGTTGGCTGGCGAGATCCGGCATCGACCTACGTCGGCTTGGAGGGATTTTTCCCCAATCAGGAATCTCCCACCAGCGTGGCACCACCCCAGCCCAGACATGCTCTAAGCTCCCGACATGTGTAATAGTGTGGTGATGTGAGTGTAGGTAAGTAAGGGGTAAGGATTGGACAAGGAGGAGGAAAGAAAGATTGCGCGTAGTCCATGTCCCATTTGTTAGGGTACCGCTCCGGCATTTGCCTGATATTGATCGGAGAACCCTGGTAAATTACCGATCAGAGCAGTCCTCCAGACAGCGGCTGAAGACTAACTAGCTGTACAGCTAGTATCAAAAATCCTATCACCGTCGGTACTCGAGCAGTAGCTCGTAAGCTAGAATTGTCCTCCAGACAGCGATTGAAGACTAACTAGCTGTACAGCTAGTGTCGAAAATCCTATCACCGTCGGTACTCGAGCAGTAGGACCTCCCAGTCAGAGCCACCTTTGCCGGTCGGCGAGTGTGATGAGAGTCCGTATTTCTTTTCCGGTGGGGCCCGCAGTCTCCTATATACCTCTGGCGACGTCATGTCTTGACTCGCATAGAAGCTCTTCCAGTCGCCGAAGTCTGGGGCCATAGCCTGCCCCAAAATCACTTGCTGACCCCGCGAGCGGTCCATTTGAATGATCCACACATGTATATCAAGTATAATTGAACTCAATGGCGGCTCGTGACATTTTTTCCTGGTGGGGCCAGGTGTAAAAACACGAATATCATCTCAGAATCAATAGAATCAATCCATATTTAATTAATGAATCGTCATTTAATCGATCGTTTAATTAATATTAATTATCAGTTAATTAAACCCTTAAATCTATAAGTTCTCCTAAAAAAACACGTAGGAAATTTTATTAAGTCATTTAACCAAATATTGGTATGTCAATGGAAACAAAAGACTTTTACAAAAATTACGCTAATGCCATAACTCATCTCTTGGAATGCTGAGCTTTCGAAAGGGGAACGTATCGTAAAATTAAGACTTCGATTTTTTATTCCAGTTGTTTAATCGGCTTGCAGAAAAATAAAATCAGTTCCATATATGTCTTTCTTCACTTCCTCCAAATACACTTCGTACACACAATCTAGTAGCTCGTTTTTTGTCATGTTTTGAGTTATATATATAAATAGAAGAATTGTTTAAATAATCATCTAACACGCCATCTAGATTGCCGAGTAACGATAAGTCTACAAAATTGCCATGGTCTTTTGAATCTTCAGATTCATCGTGCCCTCTAATTGTTAGTTCATGAATGATGAGTGCCACATTATTTTACTAAACACTCAATCATTCTACCTAAAATATGTCTATTTTCTTGCGACTTGTTCATTATGTTTCTAAATTGAAATTTTGATCGGCGAATCAATCTGTACAACAATATTCATAGTTCCAAAAGTTTTAAATTTGCAAGCATTTTCTAAATGCAATGCACTTTCGTCGTGTTTCTTTATCCTTTCGCTCAAATGTTTCAGATCCTTACAGCCTACTGTCGTCCACAATCCCTCACTAAATAATAAACAATAAGAGCAAAATAAGCTTTGTTTTTCTTCACTCACAATCAACCATGATTTTTTTCAGAAACCTGGAATTACAAAATGTTCGTTTCTTCTTTCCATCAACTTGTGTAAATGATAAATCGCTCGGTTGATGTGCTCCTAACCGTTTAATATCATTTTTTCTTCAAGTCCCAGAGAAGAAAACGAAAAGCATTGTAATGAATCCACTGTGTTCATATTACAGTACGCAGAACTTCACGTTCACTTTGAAAAAGGCGCGCTCAGACTACCGTTTCTCTGCGAAGGGCCCGCTGATGCGGGCCCCTAGGACTGCTAAAATTACCAAGCATTGGTCGTGCCCAGTGCAAAAGGGCGCTGACCTTGTAAACAGAGTGGAGTTATCGCTTTGGGGCCCATACAGGCCGGGCCCCTTGAGCACTACAGTTGGCCCCTTTGAGTGCGGCAAGGAACTATGACCATCAATTCTTTGGGAGTTGGAGTGAGTTCTGGGGACGAATTGTCGATCTTCACGAATAAAGAATTCCAATAAAGTACTGCAATTATCATAAAGAGATTACTATAAAGAAATATAAACATTTTTGTGCTTTATTAAATATTGGTGGGGCCCGGCCCCTGTGGCCCCTTAGGACGAGCCGCCCCTGATTGAACTCGTTATGTTTATAACATAAGATGACTGCCAGCATAATTAAATCACTACACCGCACTTACACTGCACTGCCCTGAACCAAGTCCCTCGAAATCACCTTCGTTACTCCTCTACTATATTATAGGGATAATCGGGGCTATTATGATACTGAAATGCAAACTTTTCACATTACCTTCGACGCCATTTGTACCAAACACATGGAAAAATACTAAACACGAGCCTTTTGGTGCTAAAGACGTGTACGAAGTAAAAATAACTTAAGACACCACAACTCTTTAAAAAATCAAAGGTGTTTATTAAACTAGCCCCACGCGATGGGGCTAACACAATACATTGATGAAGATAAAGTGATACAACTTGATATCTCTATGAATTTTGATTGGGAAACAACGAGTGGGCAATTGTGAAACTTCTTATGGTCGAGGTCTCAACAGTATTTTTTCCATTTTTTATCTTTTGCTATGTCTAAGTGAAAAGACAGTGTTTCCTATTTCTCAGAAAGTTAAAAAAAAGACTTTAAAAGAAAGTTGAAAAAAGCATTGTTTAAATGTTTTTTAATATAGTTAATTATCAAAAAATGTACATACATTAAAGTATAATAACACGAAAGATAAAAGTATGTAAAAAAAGTATTGAATGTTGCAAGGATCTGAAAGTGATATCGTCACATCGGTTGGACGGCACGCGAGCAATGGACCTTCCTTTTAGCATACCGGTTTTTATATATAATTTTCTATATTATGAGAAATAATTAAATATTTTCATTTCTTCCTTGTTGGCTGCTTGTTAAATTTTAGCGCATGTTAATAGGCCCGACACTCGTATTACATTAGCCCAATCGGTCGTATCATATTAGCCCCCAAAAATTGAGGTTGTGTATGTCATAGCAGGATTAATATATTTCAAATCTTTTAAATGGATACGTTCTTTCTGAATGATTACCTATTTTCAAAAATATCCTACCATAAAGAATGACATCAAAATTTCCTACCTCGGTGGAAAAGTTTTTGACTGAAAAAAATGCCATTTCTGTTTTGGTTTCTTTGTTTGTCGAAATACTGTAACATTTTGATTTCCGCTATGTGGTCATAAATTAGAGGCGGATTTTAATGAAATGTCATTTACTTTCGTTTCACTTTAGAACAATATCTTTAGTGTAGACATTAATTTTATGCTGTGGCAAAAGCAAATGACCCATTTTTATGACTTTTTATGCACTTTTCGTCCATTTATGCTAATAAGCCATTTATTTTTTCAGCCATTTTAAAGCATTTTTCGCCGATTTCTCGATATAATTTTAATGGTTCTTGCTACAAATAATATTTAAGCGATGCAACAAATGTTCTCTACAGAATTACTCAGTAGTCTATTCTATTTCATAGCTTTGCAATTGTAATGTCATTCATTAGTATGCATTCAGTATGTAATCTAAGGTTCTTGTGAAACCTATCAGCGCTATTGTCAGTTCTTCCGATTTGGGATAAGTAAAAACAGATATTTCCTGGTAAATCTAAATCAATCAATCAATCTAAATCTAAATCAAAATATTGCTCTAAAACGAAACGAAGAAACTTCGATTACATCAGTAACATACTCAACTGCTTGAGCTGTTCATCGGAACTGGATTTGATCAATTGTTACGTCATTTTTCTTTGCTTTTAAAACTTTCTAAAAGATTTAAATAGAATCCTATTGATAATTTGTGGCGATGATTTAGGTCATCAAAATCTGCCCTAGTCATTAATAATAGAATATATTTTCCCTGACTGACCTCATATGTTTGTTACAACATAATGTAGTGAGGAACTTGCAGCATTGTTGATAGAAACTTGTATTTTTGGTACTGTCACTCGCAAATCCTCTAATCGCGACAAGGTATTGAGATACTTGAACTCACGTTTTTTAACCTTAACCTCATTTGCAACTTTGTTTGGTCCATAGGTCTGAAGATGGCTAAAAAGCATATAGCCAAAAAGTTGCCGACTGTCTATATAGAAATTAAAAAAAAGGACAGAATAAATTACTTTGAAGCTGAATATCTTTAATTTAAAAGGAACTGTTTGAGTTATTAATTTAAATAAGTGTTTCGAAAAATAAATCAATTGAGTGAGTTAGTATTGATTCCGTGCGCGACAACTATTAATACAATCAGTCCCATAAGTGCAGTGCATGTTCAACGCCCGTTGGTGATGCCGTGTTTTTCCCCAAGCTTAAGATTCAGCGTCGACCTTTATGCCAGTTTCACTTTTGTATCTCCGGGTATCCCCCCCCCCAGCGGGGCTAGAATTCTCCTTCCAACAAAGGATGACTCAGCTATTTAGCTAGTGTCAAAAATCTTGCCATTGTCAGGACTCGAACTCTACGACCTTCCGGTCAACGATGACCGGATTAACTGGATCATTGCTAACAACTGGTGTCTCTGCGGCAACCATTGTGTCTCAATGCATTATAGCATTTTTTCCAGCTTCATGCTCTATTTTAAAACATTACTCGTGAAGGTTTCTGCAGTCGAAACAAAAGCATCTACACGCTTCACCCAGGTTCACTTCAGCAGTTTTCTCTGTCTCTTGCTCCCAAATACGACCCTTTGGTCTTAGTGGAGGAGGTCTGCTAATTGTTACGATCTGAATGGCTTTGCGCCTCTGGCATTTCCACCAGATGGTTTCCTCTCCTGCTTCTACACCACATCAAAAGAGGTATTTCTCTTTCTCCGTGAAACACGCCCACGTAACACTTCTCAAGTTTACACAAGAACCCGCCATGGGTTTGTTATTGCAACTGTACAGTTTGTTGACAGTGCTTTACTTCACAGTCCAATCGATCTCATTACGTTTTTGACTCTTCCAAAAGACAAAGCGCACACTATGATTGCATGTTCATATTCATTGAATGCAAACAATAATTATGCATAGAATCGAGGGCGAGTTGTAATTCTCTCTTCTTTTCTTTGATCGTGGAATTTGTTTGAAACTCCGAGACAGTCTTAGAATCAAAGTGTCAAAGAATCCAGGGAGGTGTCATTATTTAGAGGTTGTTGAAGTATGTTATACAGTGGAATACTGGGACTATTGGTATCTCGAAACGGAGAAGAAACGGAAAACTTAGAGTTAAAGTGCAAAGCTTTATGTAGAAAGGAAAGGTGAGGAGACATAATTGTATTATACATTTGATTCTTTGCTATATTTCGTATTAACACTAACAACACAACTAAGTATAAGTGCGTTGATGCTGTCGGGACGTTTTTCGTAATGAAATACATCTCAAAATATTTTTAATAATACCACACTTTATTAACTAACCGTCTTTTTCTTCCCCCCAAAAAACGATGGTATTTCTACAGTATAGTCATTTTTAAATCACCCAATTTTAACAAATAAGACATCAAAGAAAGAAATTCTCCAGAGGAGACGAGCTACACGTTCACTTTATAAATATAAATGTTTGTGGAAAATTCTGTTAAATGCTCGCAATTGCGCTGCTGACACTCGTAATTGCATCTAATAGCCCACATTTTTCTTGAATTCGATTGTGCATTACTCAAAAACGCTAGCGCCTTCAACTCTTGTTTTCGAGATCAAATGTACGGATTTGTATTCCTTATGCGTCATCTATGAAACGAGATCTCTTGGGGTTTCTCTTATTTTTTTACAGGTTCGGGTCATCTGGTCTTCTTGGTAATCCCATTGTTCTAAGGGACGAATTTATTTCTTTAATTAAACGTCTGTATGTAAACTAAATTCTGAACGTAAATTAGTTAGGTTTACATAATTTTCTATTCAAACCGCATTTCATCATACGGATATGAATGGAAATCGGGAGTTGATTGATTAAGCGAATGTCTTGTGTTAGAGTGAGTTAACTGCTATGGTCATTATTCCCGTGCGTATAGTGCACGTCAATTCCGTGAAGCACATTTTCTTAAATCTGTCTTTAAGTTACGGTCATTTGCTCTATTTGAATGAATTTACTGTATCTGAAATTAAATTGAATAACAAAACTGACGAAAAGATAACTGATACTAATTTGAATGTGAATAAGGCGAATATCTGAGCATTTAAAATATTTATCAAAGAAAATAATAAATTAATATTTAACTTTTTTAACTAGTTTTTTGTAATTAATGTGTTTTTTGTTTTTTTATAATTGTTCTATTTTTGAGTAATTGTATTGATTTGACCATTTCATTGATTAATGATTTCGTAACTGTATACTGGCGTATAATTAAGTTTCCATAATAGAATGCTATTAAAAGTCATGGTTTTTGAAAACGCATTGTAACACATGACCTGTGAGCATGTAATGTAAATACACTAAGAGTTTTGTTAGTTTTATGTTGTTTTTTGTAATTAATGTGTTTTTGTACTTTCTGTTTTTGTAATTTTTTATGTTTTTGAGTAACAGTATTGATCTGATGATGTACATAATTGTAAAATGGCGTATCATTAAGGTTAAAGCCAATAAAATAAAAATCAATTCAATTCAATTCCGTGAAGCAATGGTGTTCCTCACTGGAATGTGGGATTCGGCACCGACCTATACGTCTATGTGTTGGGGTTTCCGTATCCCCGCCAGCGGAGCACCGACCAAACCGGAAAGACCTCTAAGCACCCGAATGGTCTCCCGATGTCTGTGGTACTGCATGTAAGTGTAAGTGCAAATGGGTAAGGCGACAGGATAGAAGAAGGAACAGAAAGGAAAAATCGCGTCGAAAAAAAAAGTCCGTGGCCCGTTTGTGAAAGTACTGCTCCCGCGTTTCCCTGGTCTTGATAGGAGAAACCAAGGAAAACTACCGATCCGAGAAGCCAGACGCTGGATTTCTCCTGCAAGGAGCGGTTGATTTGGATATATACAGTGTCGAGCATCGTCTTCCGTGAGGACTTGAACTCTAGGACCACTTAGTCACAGTGGCTACAGTAGAAAAGTTGTGGCTCTGAGTCAACTCAGCAGATAATGAGGGAGGGGCTCGGGATCGCACATGGGAGAATTCTGGTAAGTATACGCTATTCTTATTACGTTTTACTCATTTAAATAAATGCCAGACATTATTTCTTGTCTGTGACACTGCCACAGAGTAACGTATGAAATGCCAGAATGAGAAGAAGAAGAAGAAGGAAAAAAGAATAAGAACACAATTGGCACGATCAAAGTTCATGATATCGCAAAACGTAGATTGGTGGCAATATCGCTTTATTATGCCATTTTATTCGACAGTACCTATGCGAAGATACAGATATCTCTATCGGTACTAAAAATATAGAAAACAAAAGTAAGGATATAATGTTTAAAGAGTCATTTCTGAATATGAATAATATTCTAAAGTCAGCAAAGCGGCACCCAAATTTGTATCATAAGTTAACACTATTTCCCTTTTTAATGAGACATGACTTAATTTTCCTTCTCACGTTTTACTTAGAACTAGGAAAACCCGGCAGACGTTGTTCTGCTCTTCATCTCCCTCTTTCCCCTCCCATCTCCGTTTCTCACTTTCTCTCCCTCCCACACCCTGTATCTGTGTGTCTCTGTCTCTGCAGCTCTCTGTCCCTCTCATTCACATTTACTTGCAGATTCTGCACGTCTCTGAGCAGGTGAGGTAATATCGCTGGACCAGCAAAAATGTAATAGAATGTTCAGGAAGAGTTCTTTCTGTAAATTACGGTGTGAGAAACGTTTTTTTTTTAGTTTTTCGGGCCTTTGAACGCCTCGTTTAGGAGTTATTTAACGGTATAGATTCAAAATGCTGCCGAGTGTATTGCAGGTTGAATTTGACGTGAATATGTAGTGGATGTGTAGGGAATATGTAGCGCCGTGTAGTTTAGTTACAACAGAATTAACAACACATAAACCTTCTAGGTGAAGAAACACGTAGAAGTGCCAACTTTCATGGAGATTGGTCCAACGGTGTCGGAATTTTGCTCTTATATACATACCAACATCCTATTTTATACATAGATTAGCTGAAGTACTCCGCGGAGCCGGATATTTATTTATCATAATCGTCTATTAGACAGGAAAATAAATGAATTAACCAATAATGAATCCCTGCCCTAGCCTGCCGTACCCTGCTTCTCACTGACCAAAAAGAGCCTGCTCCTCTCTACCGATCTTGCCCTGTCCTGCTTCGCCGGACCGCGCCCCTACCCGTAATACACACGATCACCGTTGCATCCATCGTTCGCTACGATCACCGTTCCTACCACCATCGTTCGCTGCGAGCACCGTTGCTACCATCATTCGCTGCGATAACCGTTCTACCACCATTGTTTGTTACGATCATCATTGCTACTGCCATCGTTCGCTACGATAACTGTTGCTACCCCCATCGTTCGCTACGATCACCGTTCCTTCCACCATCATTCGGTGAGAACACCGATGCAATCACCTTCGCTATGGTCAGTGTTGCTACCACTGCCATTGCTACGGGCAGCAGTTAATAGTTGCATAGTTGCGAACTCCAGATACTCTTTCATTAAGATATTTCATTCTTAATTACTCGAAGAGCAAAGTCGCTTATGAAAAGAACTTAGATGCATTTAGTAGGAAATTTTATAAGTATAGGTTGCAAGAAATGTTTAATGCACTTTGTTGAATTTCCTAACCTTTTATAAATATTCGCAAAAAGCTTACAGAATGCACAGATCAAATTTCTTCTAAGTGATAGGAATGAAAGAAATGGTTATTTTTTACGAAATCTCATGCAAACAGTTATTGCTATCTCGTACTCGTAAGTATATATACGGAGTAATACAGGTAGTATAGAGAAAGTTATGTAATTTTGCGCGAAAAAAACGCAGATTTTCCGAAGAAAACTAGTGGTGCTACAGAATGGCACAGACTTTCCTGTATTAGTTTTCTATTGCCTTGGGTCTGGGCTAGCTATTGCCACATAATATTGCCAGCTGCCATCTACCGTCGCCCAAAGTACATTTTTTTGACATTTTCTTAATTATTCGGTTTCCTAATAATAGAACGGCAATATTAATTTTAGAATATTAAAGAACACTAAAACATTATCATAAATGGCAATTTTCTTTGAAAAATTGGGAGCCGTTATTAAGTAAATGGCGTTGACGCGCTACTGCATATTCGAAATTTGAATCTCTTTTTCACAGAACATTTTCGAGTTTTCGAAAAACTTCATTAGAAATATTTTTAAGAAATTTAACTCGCAAATATAACAGTATTTACAAGTTGCAGTAAATGTGCATATTAACGGTGTGAGAGATCTTTTAAAAATATTACATTTGTGTAATTTTTTAAAAAACAAAAATATACCCCAAATTGAACTTAACGTCATAAGAGGGCAAATAGTTCACACTGTCCGTTCGAAAAGTTTGAAGAAGAAAATTGAGCCATTTACGAGAAAATGTCGTTTAAGCATTTTTGAAACTGCCGAATTGTGAGCTAGTTTTCACAAAAAACAGTTGAGTTCTCGAGAAACTTTGTATGAAATTATTTAAAGCACATGTACTTGTAAAAATAATGTGAAAAATCACCGCTAATGTAAATATTACCGACGTGAGTGATTTCATTTCAAAAATTTCATTTTTGTAATTTTTGAAAAAACAAGAGAATCGAGCTAAATGGCGTTTATGTGATCTCATAGAGTACACATTTCGTACATTTCCTACCAAAAGTTTAAACAAACAATTTGGAGTCGTTTTTTAGAAAATCTTGTTTTTGTAATTTTTTAAAATTGCACATATTGCACACACTATTGCGGAAAAAATATACAAAAAGTTTAAAAATGTACATGACCTTAATGAAAGAACTCGCTTTG
The DNA here is from genome assembly GCA_031308135.1 of Acheta domesticus. Lineage (NCBI taxonomy): Eukaryota > Metazoa > Arthropoda > Insecta > Orthoptera > Gryllidae > Acheta > Acheta domesticus. Next base: position 76,888,601 of record JAHLJT010002630.1, on the reverse strand, counting down.
GAGGACAAAGTTTATTTGAAGGAAAAATCTCTATCTTCAATTTTGCGGTTGTAGGAAGACGCCGATAAAAATTCAAACTTTCACAATTTTGGAAAATTCAGAGTTTTCAATCAATATGAGATCTGTACCATTCTCTTAAATGACTTTCAGACTATCCAACAACAAAATTTAGTCAAAATTGTTGGCTCCATTTTTTTGAAAATTTTGAAAATGTCCCATGGGCTTCATATAAAGTATCCATCCAAAATTAAAATATCGGTTTCAAATTCAAGAGACCATGAGATTGGTCAGATCGATCGAGGAGTATCAATTTTGGAGAAAATCGGCTGAACGATTTAATCACTAGCGTTGTTCACAGACAGACGGATAGACGTTTTGCTTTCAATTGGTTTTACGGTATCAAGGACCCACAAAACAGGGATTGAGTCTGCACCTCGTCTTAGTTTCTTTTCTTAATTTAGCAAGTGGATTTATCTACTCTTTCGTCATCAGGACCCGGCAATGATTTTTTGGCCAAAAATCCGCCGTTTTTTTCGCGCTGCATTACATAACTTTTACCTATACTATGTATATACTCATGTATACGTATGTATACGGGAAAGTAAAAATTCATTGCCGAGCTCTGATAACAAAAAAGGGGACAAATCCAGTTGCTAAATTAAGAAAAAGTAGTGGTGCTACAGAAGGGCACAGACTTTCACGTATTATTTTTCTATTTCCTTTGGTCTCGGCTAGCTACATACTCTTACCAGCTACAGTTTATCGCTACTCAAAGTAGTTTTTTTGAAATATATTCTTAATTTTTTTGATTTTCTAATAGTAGAACGGATTTATTATAAGTATTAAACCTCGTAAACAGTAAAACTTTGTACGAAATGGCAATTTTCTTTTAAATAATTGGAGCCATTTGTTTTGATTCAGTAAAAAAATATGAATCCGGCAGCAATTTATCAGTGGAACACTGAAAGAATATTACATACCAGTGTGTGTGTGTGTGTGTGTGTGTGTGTGTGTGTGTGTGTGTGTGTGTGTGCATGTGTGTCAGTCATAATACGTATTAGTGTTGTGCTTTAAGTTTAATCGTAGGGTATTATTACACATTCACTTTACATTTGCAGACGGACCGCTGTGATCTGTTTACACGAGGTCACCGCCGACTGAATGAGAATAGCAGGTCTACAGTAGATACTGATCGATTAGATATGATACAGAGGGTGGTGAGCGGGATACCGACTCGCTCATTGCGGGAAAGAACACAACTATTGTAAAATTACAAAAATGTAATTTTTTGACTTCTTTCAAGTTGTTAATTGTCTCTCATTGTCGTTAAACATTAGCGACAATTATTTCACATTATTGCATTTATGAGTACAAGTGCTTTAAATAATGTCATATTAAGTTTCTCGAAAACTCAAAAGTTTTTCGGTGAAAACGAACTCTAAATTCCGCATTTTCAGAAACGCTCAATCGTCACTTTTCAAAAACGGCTCCAAATTTTTTCTTCAAACTTTTCGTGCACATAGTGCTGATTGCACTAATTGAGATTACTTAAGATTCATGTTGCTGTATAATTTTGTTTTTTCAAAAAATTCACAAATGTATTTTTTGAAATATGTCTCAGGGCATTAATGTGCACGTTCCCAGCGATTTGTAAAAACTATTGCATTTGTGAGTGGAAGTTCGTCAAAAGATTTTCAGTCAAGGTTTTCGAAATATCAAAAATTTTCTGTGAAAAAGAGCTTCAAATGTTTCAGTTGCAGTGACTCTTAAACGCCATTTTTTAAAAAAACGGCTCCAAATTTTTCAATGAAAATTGTTGGTAAATTGTCGGACAATTGTTGGAAAATGATATTGTACTCTTAGCACCGCTAGTTTACTTATAGCACCGCTAGTTTTCTCTTGTTTTGAAAGACTTGTGAACAAAATTGCATTAGGATCGAAATAAAACTAGGTTTGAATGAAAAGAAAAACTCTCCTTATTTCAGAAAAAATAATAATTTGGAAAAAGGTAGCCTAAATTGTGACCACCAAAATAATTTTTCTTCAATGGAAACCCTATTGAGATCGGTTAAACTTTTCGAAATATTATCCCAAAAAAACACACAAGCAGACAAAAATTGTAAAACCAGTTGGAAATGTTTTGACGTCATCTAAATAACCATATGAGATTTTAAGAGAGAGTTATTTTGAAATCACAGACACTCCAGTTACGTAGATAAAATACGACAAATCGTGTGCTACTTACGTGTTTCTGTTCACGTGAAGTAGCGGTCCCAACTGCGTTCCCCGAATCCTGAACTGCGCATCCCCTTTAAAACTGCCAGCGTTTGCGACCGGGGGGTGCCGCCGCAGTCGCCGTGTCTCGTGGCTGCAGAGCGGAAAATGATAGCCGGCTGCCATTGCGTTGCTCGCTGATTGGAGTTTTGTGGTGGCGTGACATATTTAGTAGTTTAATACTTGTGTCGTTTCGTACCGCGACAAATCGGTAGGGGATATTACAGTCCATTTTATACTGCTGTAATAAATGATAAATACTGCAAAGTCTTACAAGAGGAGCTGACTGTGTTAGCTCAGATCCAGCATTACTGTTGCCTCTACAGCTACTCTGACAGGAGCAGTATTTTTTGAGATATTCATGACTATTATTTTTCTTGAACTTCATGGCGTAAGATTTGAATAACAGTTCATAGTATCAGCTTACAATTTTCACAAATCGCACGTCTAAAAGATGAATTTGACACTCTTTTACGAAAAGATTATCCACGAATAAATATATGTTGCCACCATTTAAGAAAGACTTTTAGAAAACTCTTCCTCGGTAAGTGCATCAGATCAATAGTATTCTATAGAGATCGAAATATTCGTACTTGTTACCAGCCATTACAAATTTCTCTGATGATGACCTCAATTTGTTCGAGTCCTCAAATAGGCTTTGTCCTATCTCCTTAAGTAAACAAAAAACGTTCTGCACATAGAATATCAGTTTTCTCTGCGACTGCCATTTCCAAACAATTTAACTTCTGCAAACGTTTAGAAATAATTATAATTACATTATAATTGTCCTAGGTCAAAGTACTGCCAGGAAGGACATTCTGTTTAGAAATTAAAATCAACATGGAGAAATTAATGAATAGTGCAAAGTATTACTAATTGTCAACAGGTAAGGATGTTCCGGGCATCAACTGATGTCACTGCAGTCCCTCTGACCGGGAGGTCTTAGGTTCGAGTCCCGACGGTGGCAGGATTTTCGACATTAGCTTGTCGGCTAGGTCGAATTCATTCGCTGTCTGGAGGAGAATTCTAGCGGCCGGCTACTCTGATCGGTAGCTTTCCGTAGTTTCTTCGATCAACACTAGGCGAATGCCGGAGCAGTACTCTAAAAAACGGGCCACGGACCGCGCGCAATCTTTCCTTTCCCTTCTTGTCCTATCCTCTCCCCTTACACACACACAGTTACACTAACATGCACTACACTACCACACATGCCGGGAGACCGGTCGGGAGCTTACAACTTGTCCCGGCTGGGGCGGTGCCCCGCTGGTGGGAGATACCTGGTTGAGGGGAAAACCCGCTAGTCGACGGTAGGTCGGCGCCAGATCTCGCCATCCAGCAGGGAAACGATCATCGCCACCTCCCGAGAAAAACACGCACTACACTTATGACTAATGACCTAAGTAGTTGACTTGCCCTGAAACACGAATCAGTCAATCAAAAAAACTATTTTTACACACAGTTACACTAACATCCACTACACTATCACATGCCGGGAGAGCGATCTGGAGCTTAGAGCGTGTCCCGGCTGGGATGGTGCCCTGCCACTGGGAGATACCTGGTTGGGGAAATCCCCGCTAGCCGAGGGGCAGGTAGCGCCCGATCTCAACATCCAGTGTCGGTAGATCCCAACTCCCAAGGAAATAACATGAACTTCACTTACGGCACTAATGATCTTAGCAGTTGACGCACCCGAGTCGTAACCAATCGAACTTCCATCGTAAGTTTTCACATTTACTTTGTCGTTTCTAGATGACTTCATTTTCTTTACCAGGTGAGCAATTACTATCGGCTGAGATGTCACTCGGCCACCATTAGTGTTTCTGGCCGGGAGGTCCCAGGGATCGAAACCGGACGGTGGTGAATTTTCTACACCTGTATAGCTACGTTGAATTCAACCGCTGTCAACAGGATTCTAGCGGCTGTGATCGGTAGTTTTGCGCAGCTTCTCCTATCAATACCTGGCGAATACCAGGCCACGGATCACGCTCGGTAAAACGGGCCACGGGTTGACATCGATCTGCAATGGATCTCCTCCTAATGCTAGTTCCCCTTTCTCTCCTTGCACACATTTACATTGCATCTTATGAAGAGTAGTCGAGAGCTTACAAGTTGCCCCGGCTGGCGTGGTGCCGTGACGAGATACCTGGAGGCCTAACCACATGCCGGTGTGTAGTTCGGAGCCGGATCGCGTATTAAATCAGGGACCGCCTTCAGCCAGCTATAAAATGCACAACACTCACGGGAGCAACGAGCAAAGGAGATGCTTGGTTGTCCGGAAGACCGCGTGCTGCGCGAAGAGCATTTCGCCCTGAAGAAGGACGGAGAACGGCGGCCGAGACGTTGGCACCTGAGTAAAGTAAGTAGTCGTGCTGATAAAGTTGACTGGTGTGTTAGGCTGGCTGCAACTCTCAGGTACGATACTAAGTGACTGGTTCAATGAAACACACAAGTGATATTACAACGTTTAATTTAGAAGAGATATATACAGTAGCCAAAAGATGTGAACTCTGTGCTGGCGAGCGGTCTAATGCTGCTCGGCAGTCATACGCTTTAGCTTATATAGATATAATTACATGGTTACAAATGCCACAGGTGTACAGATGCCAACAGACACAAGTTTCCAGTAAGTTATTACAAATAACATTATGCAATATATTCTTGGAGTTCTGTGGGGATAACACATTGAATAGGCTTATGAGATTATGGATCATGGCTTAGGATCATAGGATTTAGGTTCAGGTGTTTTGAAGTTACGAATCAGGAAAAGGAAGTAACATGTGGAAATGGAAATTTATAGAGGATACAATCTGGGAGTTATCTGTGGGCTGGACGCTGCGGAAGCGGCATGGGTGGCGCCATCTGGAGGTCGTGAAGGGCAGAGCGTCTGGGCCTCTCTGGCCATGTTACATAACTCCTGTACCTAGGACACGGAGTCTCCCGGAAAGCCGCCGCGGAAGCCTGCGCTCTGAATGACCAAAGAAGTTGTCGAGCTCGTAACCAGTAAATTCTCACTCACTCGCTTACGAAGCGGCACTGCGTCTGTGGGCGCGGCGCAGTTTGGAGACCCTGGTGCCGGTGGCGGCGCGGCGGGGAAGCGTTGCGAGGTGGTAACCTTAATCGAAGTTTCTCGCCGACGATGCGGCCGTCTGACCCGCAGCCACCGGTGATAGATGGGGCATGCGAAGCAGCACGAAAGAAGTGTGGACTTGGCACCGAGTTAGCGTCCTCGGTTTGCCTCCGACGACGGCGCGGGGCGGCGCGGGCGCCGCCCCGCAGTAAGGACCTGCCAACCGGAGTTTCCAACTACTTCCATCAAAACAGGACATTACGCCTTACCTTTACGATTGCAAAAATCCTGCGGTTAAATGAGTGTTTCCGGGCACGTCAACAACTGTGCTCTTGCTCGTAGGTGTTGTACGTATTTTATTCCGGAAGGTGGCGATACTGCGCCGCTGAATTGTGAGATTCAGCGCCAACTTATACGTAAGCTTGAGGCGTTTTACTCCGATATTATCCATTATCTTTGCCAGTGCGGCACCGCATAAGCCGGGACTAATTCTATTGGCCTCGATTGACCTCCTGAGATCCGTGGTAGTGCAGTGCATCTAAGTGTAAATATGTGTGTAAGGAAAGATATAGGGTCGAGAATGAATAAGAAACGATCGCATTCTTCTTCAGGTATTGCTCCGCCACTCGTCTGGAATTGATTGCAGAGGCTGTGGGAAACTGTCAATAAGTGAAGCCACTCACTAGAATTCTCCCACAGACAGTTGTTGAATTCGTCAGCTACAAAGCGACTGTGGAAAATACACCAGTTGGGACCAACAGAAAATCGCTATCAACGATGCTGTAAAGGCAACGGATGTTGAATTTCGAACAAGCATTACAATAACACATTTTCCATTTATTTGTGACGGTTACGTAATATTGTAACACTACTTGAACATTCAAAGTGTTATGAAGACTCAAAATACTTGACCAATCTGGATTCGAATTAAAGAACTAACATACCACATCCATTACTCCAACTTAAAAAATTCAGAAAGTCTCATTGACGTAATTTTTAGAACTTGTCACTATTTCATTCAAACTTACGAGAAAGCTATACATGACTTTCTTTAAAGATTTTATTAATTTAAACATTCCTACCTTCAATATTCCTGAGACACCAGAAAATTTTAAATATTTGGCAATTTTCGAAAATGTAGAGTTCAATGTAAATCGGATTTTCACAATTTTTAGCCTCAATTCAAGTGGGGAAGTAAAGACAAAACTTGGAGAAATATAAAAAGAATTGAAAATGTTGCTTGAGGCTTGATGCAAAGTGCCCTCGTAGTCGAAATATACGTTTCAAATTCAAGGAGTCTAGACATCAGGCAGATCGCGGAATATTAATTGTGATGTAAATCCTGCCTACGGCTTAGCCACTAAGGTTGTTCTTATATGGACAGTTATACATTTTGTTGTAAACCAATTTTTAGATATCATGGACCCACAAAACTTGGATTCTGACTACGCAAGTTAGAGGAAGTAAATTAATACATATAGGAACAAGAATTATCCCAATTTTCAGTTCGAGGGTTTTAAAATGCGAGTTTTTCTGTCAAAAGATCGCTGTTCGTTGCTGTATCATTACATTTTGTCTTTTGTACTGACGTCTACTACTACTTATCGTAAATAGTGCAATATCAGATTTTCAAATTGGTTTAGCAATAACAAATTAATAGTAAATACAAGAAAACGGTTTCAATGCAATTTTCCATTGCCAAAAACTATTCTCTACTCCATTGAAATGATTTTAAGGTAACAAAAGTTTTAGGTCTCTCAATTCAGTCAAACCTCAAATAGAACGTGCATTTAAATGAATTGAACACAAAATTAAGTTCAATATGCTACGCGTTCAGAATTCTTTTAAATTCAGTCAGCCTTCATACTACTTGTTGTGTATATTTTAGAATCGCTCATTGTGTACATCTGTCCAGTGGGAAATATAGTTATTCAAATTATCTTTCTCCATGTTATCGCGTCAGGAAATTCCTTCACAAAGGACACGATGAGGGCTAAAAGTCCAAATCTATAGCAATTACCCTTGAAATTACACATTATTTTATGACATGGAAGTTAGAATTTGGGGCTAAAATGTTGACGTTAACATTCGTTAATGTTGTGATAATCTATAAACAATCGGTACACCATTACTATTTTCGAATTTTAAAATTTTGTAATCCACTTTTATAGACAATATCCAATGATCCTGTTTATATGCACACTTCATTTATTCAACCAAGAAAGAGTAACAAGAGAATTCTGACATGAGGTAAATTGTCTCTTCATATTTTCAGCACCACCACTCTCTATTTTATTCTTAATTGAACTTATCTATTTCTATTTTTTCATTCACATCGCTAATGCATAAATTTAACATTTTATTTCGTTCTTTAAATCACATTTTTAGATCCATCCAATTTGCAGGTAGTATTAACAAGAGAAATTTTTGGCAAGAAGAGACATCAACGTAGAGCCACGTACACTTCAAGCAACTAGAAAAAACCCTTCCAAGGGCTCTACATTTCTAAAATCGTCGAAGGATTCGTTCAATGTGAGTGGGGATCGTTGATTTAACCTCATTCCACGTAGCTGCCACATTTGACCTAAATTGCCGATGATCGATTGGATGGCATGCTTAAAAGAGAAGACAGGTCTTATCTTAGATTATAATCGTCTGAAAACTTGCAACCCAACCATGTAGCCTACCATTGTAACCCAGAGGGGAGTATAACCTTATAAAATCTGAGGGTCAAACATTTATAAGCAACCATAAGCCATCAAAAAGAATGAAAAGCAACCATAAGCCGTCAGAATCAAAAAAGGGAATGTATAACAATTGTTATACTACGAATAATGATTTTTTTAAAACATTTTGATGAAAATTGTGGAACATGAAAGCTTTATTGCCATATTTATCGAGTTCAGCTTGGTTCCAGTATTGCTGGAGTATTGCTTACCATGTAGCTACTCTAACCAAGATATACTAGGTTCTAGTGGCGGACTTTCCATACTAGCTAGAGAGCTAGGAGAAGTTCAGACTCAATCTGGAGGAGAATTCTGGCGGCCGCCTGATTTGATCGAAAGTTTTCTGTAATACCCCAAGAAAATGATTATGGATCGCGCGCGTTCTTTTCTTCCTCTTGATTCTCATATCCTCATCCCATCCTATCCTCATCCTCCTCTCTCATTACATACACACATTTACATGCATTACAGTATTACACGCCGGGAGTTTACAGTTTGTCCCCGCTGGCAGGTGCTCTGGGAGGAATCCCACGCAAGCTCACGTACAGGTTGGCGCTAGATCTCACCATACAGTAATGATGAACATCACCAGCACTCGGAACTACATTCTCACTACTATAACGGGTGTAATGACCGTAGCACTTGACTGATTGGTGGGCGTAGTATCTCACCATTTAGCGGAGGGAGATCAACGCTACCTACCGTGATAAAAAATACACTACACTTACGCGACTAATGACCTTATCATTTAACGCGCCTGAAATCACTTCTAAATCAACCCATCATTTGTGAAGAGACGTGTTATCATGGAACATAGTTTTTCAGTAAGGGAAGATCTTCACATTCAACCTTAAAGTTCAAGATAGATTTCAACAGTTTTCCGATATCGTTTAATATAGAAGAAATGCAAATTTGGTACACAATATCGGGAACTCGTTACATTGGAAATAAGTTCTTCAAATGTGGAGGTGAAAAGATCATCTGTAATTTCCGATGTCTGGGTAAATATTTTGCATCTGTCTCCCCTAGGCCGCGGAAAATGTACCCATAGACCTCATGCGCATACGGATCATAAGTTGAGCACTGCTGTTCTAACCCAACAATAAATAAGAAAACGAAATGGTACGCAGGTTACGCTTTGTGGATTGACTTGTTAAACATTATTGCCTGTAGATCAAAGCTCTATCTCTGACGCGTGCAATTATAATATAATATGTACCATATATTAATTATTCTATATATTAATAATGTATAATATGGCCGGTCCGGATAGCCGAGATCGCTAAAACAGTAATGTCGTAGCGATCTCGGACGAAAGGATCGCGGACTGGAGTCCCGCCTCGGGCATGGGTGTATTTCTGTATGTCTGAATGTGTGTGTGTGTGTGTGTGTGTGTGTGTGATCCTTTCACCCCTCATTATCATCATCATTTCAACTTCCATACCCACAGGGCAAACAACCCTAGAAGATAACTCGGATCCAGCTAAATGCTGATCCCTTACACGCCCCTACTACGGAGATAATGATACTGTGCCTCAGTAAAAACAGGGAGCATGCACGCGTTGTCCAAGTCACCGTATTCGCGGGCCACAAAAAAGAACGTTGTCCAAGCAATTGCCAACATTATAATACAAAACATTATAATTGAAATAACAATATTCGTAAGATTACTCATAATAAAATACCACCAATATATATATATATATATATATATATATATATATATATATATTAGATTCATAACACTAATTAGTTGCCATCTTCGCGATGATAACGAAGAGTGTTCAAGAAATCTAAGAAGAACAGTTTTGTTCAGTTTTGTTTTGAAGAACAGTTTTAAGAACAGTTCAACTTTTCAGTTTAGAAGAACAGTTTCGAAAAAACGTGTTTCGGAAGGTAAGGTCGTGTGGAGGTGGAGTATTCACCTTCAAACAAATTATTGAGAAACGCCGAGAAATGAATACATAAACAAAGTCGGGTTAGTTACACCATTTATAACTCAAGAACGACTAGATCAATTTCAATTATCTCTATTTTGTTGGATTCATATCCGCCCCGAATACCAGAATAACTATTAATATGTTGAAAAAATAGCGCTAGATGGCGCTGTAGAATAAAAAGAAACAAAATATTCATGTCAAATGCAACCCGCTACACTCGGTAGGGTTTTTGAATCTATATCGTTAAATAACTCCTAAACAAAGCGATCTAGGGCATTGGAAACTAAAATTTTGAGGCTGAAGGCCTGAAAAAAACAACAACGTTTCTCACACTGTAATCTACAGAATGAGACCTTCTTGAACATTCTACTAAATGTTTGCGCTTCTCAATATTAACCCACCTGCTCAAAGACGTGCAGTATCTGCAACTAAATGTGAATGTGAGGGACAGAGAGAGCCGGAAACCGAAAGAGAGACACACAGAGAAAGAGTCAGACAGACCGAAACAGGGACAAAGAGAGACGGAGAAAGAGAGAGTCGGAGAGAACAGAGGAGACGGAGAGAGACAGAGGTTGAGGGAGACGGGGAGAGAAAGGGAGAGGGGAGGAGAAAGGAGATAAAGGGCAGAACAGCCTATGGCGGGCTCCGCTAGTAATGGTAATAAAATGCATGCATGGTGAAACTCTCATTTATGTGAATCATTCAGATACAACATTATCAGTTTTGGGAAGAGGAAGTAGTGCAGAAGAACGAAACTGGGGGAAAAAAGGTAGATGGAGCAACACTGTGAATATTGCTTTCTAGTGAGGAACTGACGATTCTTAGCTGCTAAATAACACGGGGTATTGTCGTGAAGCAGGAATGAATCACGAAAGATGAAAAGGTTGTCAGTCTTCAGTTATTCTTATCGCCAAAAAATCTGCTTTTCAGCAAAATTTAATTCCTATCCGCTGTACCTCTGTCTCCTTTATCCCCTGAGTTTGAATCTCACAAAAAATGATGTTATATCAGACCGCACTTTTCTACAGGGGCTAGAGTAATGCCCCTCAGCTAGAATGGCTATTTAAGTACCTAAATTACCTTTAATAACAGTCGTACGCTTAGTGGAATGACTTAGAAAAGTTCAAAAACTTAGTCCCAGAACTTATGTATCACACATTGTGTGTAGAATATCTCTTAACACAGAGAATATTGCCTATGGGCAGTGAATATCTCAACAAGATTATTCTGGAAGGTTCTATACGGATTTTTCGAAATTGAATACACGAAAATGAAAGTTTCTGAATCTTTTGGAATCATCTGAGATGTCTCACATAGATCACTGTAGAAGAGTATAGAAGATTTAAGAGCTCGTTTATTTTCTACAAGAAATATTCTTAAAATAATTAAAAATACATTTAAAAAGGGGACCCAACTATAATAACTGCCTTGGGGCTGCGGGTTTTAATGTCCCGGTCTGGATGGATGCCTCTAATTTAAAGGATCGATTTTTCATCGAACTGGTGGTATCTATTCGTGTACCTCAAAGAAGTACTGCATCACGACCGGACGCCGACAATTTTTCATTCCAGAATACGCATGAGAGAGCTAAACAGGTAAATTATTCTTTTTTGAATCCCGGAAGCAAATCGACCTTTGTTCCTCTCCCACCCTCACCGCAATATTCCTGGCCCCTTGGTATTCAATTAACGGATAAATTGATTACGCAGCAGAACTGAGTGCCTTAAATGGAACAAAACAGATTACGTAAGATATTTTCTGCGAGAAAACAGTATCTCTAAACGTTTTGCTACCACAACTGGAGATATAACAGATTTATCGTTTTTTAACAGCAACATTTTTCTTTTAATATCGCTTTAATAATATCAAACTATTTTTTGATACTGATATTATTTTTTCAATATTTGTACAACTTATGAGTTAAATTAAAAATAATTCAAAAATATCCAGAAAAGGAGCGGTACAATATTAACATAGACTGAGGTTATAAAGCAATGACTAAAATTGACTTCTATTCCAGTAATTTTGCATTGCAGAAACAACAGTAAGGTTATGTTATATTGCTAAAACATTGTACTCACCTGCCCAGGGAATATTATATCACATTTATATTTATCAAGGCGTTTGAAATGCATTACCAGGCGTTGGAAATGCACTGGATGTTTTAAATGCCATCCTCAACCTCAATTCATCTATAAGAACATTTCAACATTAAGCATCGCGTGGTGCACCAAAACATTATCACAGATTGACTTACATCAACGATGTTGTTTCTTCCAATCAAAAGCAGATGTAGATGTACGCGGACGTAAGGAAACAATATAAACTTTTTACAGAATGCGAGTAATCATTCTGATTTAAAGGAACATTTCGAGAATTTTATTTTTAATTTTTTACTTTTTTTCTATTTTTCTTTTTTAATTTTTTTAATTAAGTATGTCAACCTTCTTTCAAACAAGCTTTGCTTAATTAATATGATTGTTTGTATATTGTTTTTAAATAAAAACGCTACATGGATAGGGGTGTGTAACGAAAGGGAGGTGGAAAGCTTCTCGATTCGATTTTATTGCTGAAAGAATTCTACATTTCTGTCTTTTAAACAAGTCCAATTTTATTTTCTTACGTCCAATTTTAAATTGGTGGTTTTTCATCAGAATTAATCAGTAACGGAGGGGAGTTTTCTGCGGGACTTAAAAAATGTGGAGGCTGTCATATTGAAAATCAATATTTTTACATGGTTGAAGAAACCTTTTCACAAAACAAAAAATAAGAGTGATAAAGGCTGGTAGTTTTATGCAGAACTATTTATCATATTTGTACTGAATTGTTCTCTTTAACTTAAGAGTAAGATTTATAAATATTTAAACAAATATGTCAAAGAAAAGTGATAAAAACAATATTTTTTTAAAACTTTAAAAAGCAAATAATATTTGATTAACAGCAATTAAACTAGTTCAGAGTTTGTATAAGACCCTGAACTATCCACTTGCCAAGATGCAACTAGTGACCTTCAATACTTCCACAAAAAATGCTCCCTAAACTAATGCTTTCAAACAATACCACGAGCGGGAGTGCGTTTCAGGAGTGCCACGAGGAAATCGCCTCTCCACGCAGTTCATAACCCCACCGCAAGAGACAACGCCATCACTAATGTAAAACGGTGGGTTTACTAATAGTTCCCTTTCCCGTGGCTAGTGACGCTAGTGGCGCTAGAAGCGCAGTGGCGCTAGTGGCGCAGAGAAGCTCGTGGCATGACACGGTGCCGCGAGGCGTGCCACTGCCACCAGTAGGAAACCTTGACACCCCTGCCCTAAACAATAGTACTTATAACATGGAGAAGATGTCCCCCTCCGCCTCCCCTCACATGATTCTATTCATCACCACACAAACGGAACAGCGACTGCACTTCATCCACTTCGCTCACCCACGCACCTTCCACCCCGCCGCCCCCGCGCGGCGTTGCCACGTTGCGGGCGCGGAAGAGGAAGTCCATTCAATAAATTGGCGCGGGAGGCGGGGCAGGCTCTTTCGAGGGGGACGGGAGGTCGGGGCAATTTGAATACATTAACATACATCTGACGCAGCTTCAACCGAGCTGCAGTTTGCGGCGTGGCCGTGCATAGCGCTGCATGGTGTATTCCCCCCCTCCCCACACTCACATATACACAGCCACGCTCCAAGGTTCCAGTGGCAGTTCTCTTCGCCCTGTGGAAACGGATCTCGTGTTTGGTTGGATAAACTGTTATGTAGCCTGGTAGAATCCAGCCAGTGTCCCAGGCAGAATTCTGGCGTCCAGCTGCTCTGATCGCTAGATTTCCGAAGTTTCTCCGATCAATATTAGCGGGTGCAGAACCCTAACAAAAATGCAACAGACTGCGCGCGATCTTTCCTGTCTTATCCGTGCCTCTTCTCTCCCCGTATACACGTACACAAAAATATACTTACTTGTCCTACACAACCACCGTGTACCACGCTCCAGTGTTCCAGTGGCAGTTCTCTTCGCCCTGTGATCAAGGATCTCGTGTTTGGTTGGAGAGACTGCTATAAACCTTGGTCGAATCCACTGTTAGAGGTAGAATTCTAGCGTCTGGCTGCTCTATTCGGTAGTTGTCCAAAGTTTCTCCTGTCAGCATTAGCGGGAGCAGAACCCTGATAAACAGGTAACAGAATGCGCGCGATCTTTCTTTTCGTATCCTTGCCCCTTCTCTCCTCTTACACATGTACACACAAATATACTTACTTGTTCTGCACTACCACCATGTTTTTATTTATAAATGATGTATTTGAGTGATAAATAAAACATACTAGGGTAATTAAATAAATTTAATGATACGATTAATAAATATAATTATTTTCACGTTGAACCAATTGTAGGTTGTCATATGACTCAGGTAAAGAATCAAACAACCAACAAATATTTGTTTTGCATTGTTAATAGTCATCTTGCAGTGTGGACAATTTAGTGCTGACTCAAGAACGAACCGCACCCTGCAACAGGTGCACGTGTTCGATCTACTGTACAGTGGTACACTATTCTTTATTTATTGCAATATGATAACACGTCAAATGAAGAGAGAGCTCTTGCTAGTCAAACTACAATTATTAGTAAATCTTTACTTGAACGATGCACAAGGCATATTTACGTATTTTAAGTAGCACCCCATTTATTATGTTATTTCCATTACCGTTGACTACAATCTTCAAGTTAAATGTAACAGTAGTGGCAAATATAATTAACAAGATTCAAGCTACACTTGAAATTGTTTTCATCATCGCTTATTCGCTACCTACTGATTCAAATATCCCAATGGTATTGAGTGAACTGTGTGTGCTATTAAATGTCAATAAAGTATTAGTGTAAAGGCGGCGAAATAGAGCTTCGAATGATTTAATGGGAGAGCTGCTGACTGCAGATGTGATGCAGAAATTCTGTTTCTAATTCTCTCGCAGGCGTTCTGGAAAACGACAGATATTACGACGGTTAGAATGTTTATACGAAAGAATCAGTGATAATTAAATAGATTGTTAAGTTTTACATGTTCTGGGCGCGGGGAAAAGCTGTTTTTGTTCTTATTTGATTAACAGACTCTGTGGCACGGTACAAACGCAATAGTTTTGCGAGAAGCAGCTGTGACCTCTTAGAAATTATCGCTCGTTGCTAACTTTCGCGAGTTTTAAATCCAATTGTCACGGCACTGAAAATACATACGCACTTATGTTTGCTTCCATATGCTGGCAAGGCGACGGATTTGGAAATTACTGTTGTGGAGTTTGAATTTTGTGACCATTAAGTGCTGCAATCTTGTGGTCATGTTTGAAAACATTTTAACAGTTGAAAATCTGGCACCAAAAAACTTGTCTCCCAAAACACATCGTTTAAAGAAGTGACTCTGCTCTTTTGTTGGAATTTTCGCGCGGGATTGGGAGAAAAAATCTCCATCGCGGGACGTTTGAAATGTACGTTCTGAGCTGGTAATTAATGACAAAGATTATTATAAATAATTGATTTCCTCAAACGGCGCCAAATTTGGATAATTTTTGGCCGCTCATGTGGCAACAGTTAGATATTCGAAAAATTGTATTTTCCGCTCCGCACTTCTGTCTTATTTTAAAATATAGGGTTATATTTCTGGATATGGAGCACCACACCGCAACTATTTTTTGGCAGCAATACACCGATGTAATGAAACGAAAATACCGATATGTGATGAAAACGAAAGGTCGTTGCGCGCAACTTGTGCCCTTGAACAACTACCACTGCTGTGCCCGCGTCCATCTGCCCGATTCCCCGTCAAAGCCCACCACAGCCACGAGGGGGGAGGTGAGGGGTCACGTGTCCGGGGAAATAACTAATTCGGGCGGCCGCTGTCGTCCCCACCCCTCGCACAGGCCCATGCTCCGCGTCATTTGTCATTTACTGGCGAATTTTGTCCTCGGTTGGCACGGGACGCGGAGTGGACGAGGGGAAGGGGGCAGAGCGGAAAGAGGAGGGGAGGGTATGTGGCAGGGAGAGAGGCTGATGCAGGAAAGGGCTGCCGATGCATAACGGGGTGGGGACTGGATAGGTCTGGGTGACGGGAGGAGCGGGGTAAAGGTAAGGAAGGAAGGAATGGTGGAGGGGTGAGGGGTCGAGACTCGGAGAGTTGGGAGTGGTATGGGGACGAGCATATTCTAAGGGGGCGGGGAAGGAGAAAGGTTTGGTGGGATGGGGAAGGTAGATGCATGGTGGTGCGAGGGGCTAAGGCGGAGTGGGGGGGGGGCGAGACGGGGGGCTGTGGTGTGCTGGGTGGAGCGAAGCGTGGTGGAGGATGTGTGTGTGGAGGGGCATAGCAATGCGGTGACGGGAACGTGGAGGTGCAGGTCGAGAGAGGAAAGGCAATACTGGCGGGGCGGGGAATGGGGCTCCGGAGGGGTGGAACGTGTCGGAGGGAAGGGGCTGGGGCATGGATGTTCGTTGGCGTGGGCGAAGCGGGGCGGGACGGGACCAGGGAGCGAGGGCCGAGTGAGGTGCAGTGGGGACGGAGCGGGGCGGGCCGGCGCGTTGACTGGAGTGGTTACGGTGCGGGGTGGGGGCGATGCGCAGATGGGGGGGCGGGGGCCGGCGAGGGGGAGAGGGGCGAGCAGGGCGGGCGATCGCGGGCGAGGGCTGTTGGTGACAGACGCGCCCGCTTTAGCGCCGTCAGCGCCTCCGATGGCCGTCGTTTGTTTTCCGCTGCCTTTTTTTTGTGCGGTCGATTGTTGATTATAATAAACTCCGATGCAGTCGTTGGAAATGAGTTTCTCAAAAGGCGTTTTGGCTGTTAAAAGAAATTTGTGTGTAGTAAAATCTCGAATGAATACTCACACATTATATATATATATATATATATATATATATATATATATATATATATATTTATTTATTCTTAAGTACAGTCCCAACAAATTAACCCGACATAGATCTGAGCAGTGTACGCAGATTTACATGGTCTTGCGAGCTTGTATTTCCTCTCAGGGCAATGGATACTTCTGCATTGGTAAGGAAATTCAAGGGATGAATGCATACACACAAAAATCAGTGTAACAAAGTCGAATATATTTTAAATTAACTTGTTTAAGTACACTTTCATTAGCTGTACTACCAAAAAAACACACAAAATAGCAATAATACTTTTTAAATCAAATGTGATAACTCATTTTCCCAATGCTATAAATTTTTCCGTGCACGGTTTTAAAATTAAATGTTTGAATAACCAACGCTACTATTTACAAATAATCTACCATTTAATGTAAAAGAAATTACTGAAATGTTAATAACGAATTAACATCATGTCGTCAATTTCATTACTCTGTTTGAATTTCCACAAAATCAAGCAAAAATCAAAGAAATCATTTACATCAAACATAGCAAAAAATATCTCATTCTTAAGGCATTCGTAACCCTAGTAGTGAAATTAAAAGTTTCTGCATATTTCAGGTATTCTCTGCTTGATAAAATTCACTGCTGTTCGTCGCGGTACCGCTTTGGGCAACGGCTCTCGAAAAACCCTCGACCTCGGCGTCGAAAAACCCTCTCCTCTCAACGTCCCGTTACCTTTCTGCAACCCTCGGAGCGCGTTTCGGACGACCTTGCGTTTCTCGTGCGCGCCAGCCCCTGGCGTTCGCGACTGCTTAGACTCGGCGCTCTGGAAGCACCGCTAGGTCCTCCTCTTCTTCTTTTCTTCCTCTCGTTCGGATCTCCTCTTCATCTCGTTCCGGCTTCTTCTTTCTTCTCGTTCTGGACTTCTTCTGCTTCTCGTTCCGGCTTCGTATTCTCGTTCCGGCCTCTTTTTCCTCTCGTTTGGATTGTTTTAGTGCGATTTATTTTACTGCACGGCCGCGTGCTAAAAGTTTTCCGCACGATGGCAGTCTTGCGACCGCGTGAATGACTCAGTTCATGGGCGTCGCGCACTCAATTTACTGAACAATTGTTTTTGCGTATTGCTCCACCAAATTGTTCTTCACGTAATCTAACGTTCTTTTCTCCTGACCAAATCAGCATTCATTCACTTCCCTACTACTAGCTACACAATCCACTAGACAATTAATTTACGCCACTACTTCGGCCTCTCATAACTGGTATTACGTTATTTCACAGTAACGTTACTTCGACTAAAATCTGAAGCAAGAAACCTATTCGACGACAACTCGAACAAGAAGGGCTAGTGGTCAGCGGACCGAAGTATTTATTTGGCTGCTCTCCCCCCTGTTAGGGGTGGGCCGGACCTCGCCTCCTCTCTGCGGCTGACCGCGCAGCACGTCACCGCTCCGGACTGCGCCGAGCGCTGCGCGATCTCGCCGGTTCTTGCCGCATTTCTACACCGCCACCGTATTCCGCGCGTTTTTCAAATAGTTCTTACGTCCTAAACAATGGTTTCAGTGTTGATAACGGATGGGAAATAATCCACATTCGTTACAATATATATATATTGAAACGAATTGTTATCATCTCAGTGATAACAATGCGTTTCGGCCCAATTCGTAGGTTTAAACTGCGCGGCACAGGCTGGCCAGCCGGCGGAGTCGGGGGGGGGGCCGGAGCCGGCTCAGCGGAGGAACCGGGTGCCGCGAACCGAGCACGGGCCAAGAGGCAGAGTGGCGAGAGAGAAGCGCCCAGACATGGCGGAGGTCAGATGGTAGAGCGATGTAATATATGAAATCGGCGAAAGTGTGGTGTGGAAAAAGTAGAAGAATCGTGTGAGTAGACGCTTGAGTGATACAGGTAACTGTGGTAAAGCGGAGTTAAAAGGATGCGTGTGTAATGTGAAAGAACAGAGATGCTACAGATAATGTCGGTAGTAAGTGGTAAACACGTGGACATGGACGAGTGCAGCAACTAATAGAGACGTTGAGTAAACGTAGGATAGTAACAATTGTGATTGTGAGGACTGTGCAGTAACATCAAAGTTACAACCTGGGAAAAAAGGGGGCGGAAAGTGGATAATTGAGACTTATACTATTATATTTACACGAGCGAGTGCAGTAACCAGGCGTCGTTCACACGCCGGTGAGTCGTACGGAGAAAGATTAATCGTGAAACTAATGCTCCCGTTGCGTGAGAGACACGAGTGTTCGAGTATGCCGAATGAATTTCGTCTGCCAGTACTGTGAAGAACGAAGATTTGGGAAACGGCGTGGCGTGTTCGCGAGCATTGCTGGAGAAGGCGGCGGGCGCGGTGGCGACACGGCGGCGACGCGGGCGACCGAGCAGACCCGAGCAATCCCGAGGATAGCGCCGAGGTGGAGTCACGCGTCAGAGCTACAAGAGGCATACAGCATAAGTACCTGATATTCAGTAACCAGGGTAATCAGAGAATGGATGTCAGGGGAGGGGAATGTGGTGCGAACAGTAGCAAACCATTGAATGATGTAATTTACAAGAGATTGGTGTAGGGAATACAGATCACATGGCAGCAAGTATATGTTATGTCCAGTTGCTTGTAATGATCATGGTTCTTTTTTTTTGTAATAAACCATTGTCAATTTCCATTGTATGTATGATCAGACCCGGAACCCATTCCTGAGAAAGAATCCCTGTCCCCCTCTCTTTTATTTAATTTGTGTGAGTTAATTAACAACTCGTTTCACTGGCGCCCGCACAGGCTGGACTCGGTAAACTAAGTAATGTGGCTCCGGTAAAATCATGCAAGCAATGGAAATCAATAGTGCGGGCATAAATAAGATAAGAGAATATAAATAGTAGTACTGCATTTGGAGCATATTAGGTATTTTGATATTGAACAAGCAGTTATAACAATAACCTTGAAATGTGTAAGAAGCATGTTATAATTACAACTTGCTTTGAATTGATCAGTGCACAAATGTAATCAAACAACTCGTTTCACTGGCGCCCGCACAGGCTGGACTCGGTAAATTAAGTAATGTGGCTCGGTGAAAATCATGCAAGCAATGGGAATGAATAGTGTGGGTATTATGAGATAATAAAATAAACAGTAGTAGTGCAGTGAAATATATTGACTTAGGGTGACATTAACATGCAGTTTATTATAATTACTTTGGAAAACAAAAAGTGGTGATGAATACAAGTGGTTTGAAGTGATCCAGTGCATAGATGTAATTTGTTTAGCTAGGAAAATAGTTGCCAGGCCATAGTAATAAACTTAAATGTGATTTGTCATTCATGTTTATGTTTGAGGTGGTGGGTCTGGAGAGGATCAAGTCATAGGCATAATAATGCAAAAGTGTTTTTTAAGTGAAATTTTTCCTAATTGATGCCAGTGTTGTCTGAATAAGTTGGTATATTATTGTTTGTATGTTTAATGAGAATAAGAGGGCACATTAAGTAATACAGTACTCGGCGGTAGTTGAAAAACAAAGCATTCTCAAGTGATTGAAAGAATTTTGTTCAATGAAGTAATCATTATTAATGTTCTAAGGGGTGCATCATAAATGTTATTTTCTTGTGCAAGATAATGGGTGGATTAAAATAAGTGAGGTATTAACATTGTCATTTTGGAAACAAAAAGGGAGTTTTGCAGCAGAATAACAAATAATGCTAGTAATAGGTAATAAGTTTGTAGACTGGTGAATTCATGTAATTTTGGAATGGGCATTGATAATAGTGTTTAATAATTTGTTTATTTTGTGGTTCAGATTGTAAGATTAAAACCATACTAACAGCAGTGGTTAATAATTTTATTGGGGGATTCAGATTATATGAAGGCAGTGTTACAGTGTTACTTGTATTATGAAAATCTATTTGCAGGAAATTATATTAATAGCAGTATTTATGTGGTGATTGAGATCATATGAAGGTTGTTGCTAATAGTGTTATATGTATTATGAAAGTCTATTTGCAGGAATTTACATTAAGAGCAGTGTTTAATAATTTGTTTATGTGGTGATTTACATTGTATGAAGGATATTGCTAGTAGTGTTATATGTACTATGAGGTTGCTGGTAGTATTACATGTATTACAAGTGTTTCACAACTTGTTATTTGGGGTTCAGAGTGTATGAAGGTGGTGTTGACGGTATTATGGGTACTATGAGGATTTACTCGCAGAAATTGTATTAACGGTAGTGTTAATAAGTTGTTCATTTGTGATTTAGATGGTATGGAGATTGTTGTTTGCAGTATTATGAGCATTATGAAAAATTATTTGTAAGAATTTGTGAAGGTGTTACCGTGAAGTTAATGATTATTTTTAAAGTAATGGTGTTCAAATAGAGTGTAAATCATAAAGTGTGAAAGGGGGTAGGTTATCTTGTACTCCACTGCATTCGATTTTGTGTTATTGGGTGATACCAGTGTGTAAATCTAATTGGTGAAGTGAAGGTTATTAATAGGGTCTATGATTTATGTGAGAGTTTGTACAGGTTAATGAGAATAATTATGTGTACGGTCAATTAATAGTGAAAATTGATACACGATTGGTAAAGAGCATTGTTGTGGGGCGAAACATAATTAGCTAGAGAAATAATAACAAGATCACTGTGAATGTAGGTGGACGGAGGAAATAGGCAGAAGTTTAGAAATAGAAATATTACTAGGTTGATTGGTAGGTAGTGGGAACATACGAATTAGATTAGGGAACGAGGTCATTAAATAGCAAGATGGCAGCCCAACAGAGGGAATCGGTGCAACCAGAGAGGAAGGGTAGGATGGAGGATAGCGATGAAGGAATAGGTGGGAGCACTTTACTGAGAGGTGAAGATGTAGGGAATGGTAGTGGATGGAGGGAGGAAACGGGAGAAGACTTCAGCCATGAATTCAAAATTACATCAACACCGATCAACCAGACTGAAGCAGCAACATTGAATCGAGAGATGCAAGCAAGTACTCAACCGGACATAATCCAGATGATGAGTAAGCTGATGGAACAACAGAAAATGATAGCGGAAGAACAGAACAGGAAAGCGGAAGAACAGAAGAAGCTGATGGAAGAACAGAATAAGAGAGCGGAAGAACGGGATAAGAAAGCGGAGGAACGAACGAGGGAGTTAGTTAAGGAGTTAGCAGAAGAACAGAACAAGAAAGCGGAGGAACGGATGAGGGAATTAGCTAATCAAATAAGTCAAGTAGCGGCACAGTTCGAGAGACAGGAAAGAAAACTGGAAACACAAATGAACAAGATGGGAGAAGAAATGGAAACTCGTTTGCAAGAACAATTCAACGACCAGCTTGGGGCACAAGAAAACAAAATTGAAGAGACGCGAGCCAGGTGCCGAGAAGATGTCAAAGCAGTTGAAAACAAGCTTGGGGAATACCAGATAAAGGTAGCAGATAAAATTCACAAGGTGGAAGATAAAGTAGCATCATTGAAGTCGAGGGTAGACAACATGAAAGAGGGTCAAGCATTACCGGCAATTGGAGGCGGAATGCCACCAACTAATCTCCCTAAGTCATTAAAATTCTCGGGGGACGCGAGAGAAAACCCGTATGCCTTTATGCGAGCGGCGGAAAGACATTTGGATGTTATCAACACCTCTGACAGGTGCAAAATACAACTGCTGTATTTAATGTTGGAAGGAAATGCCCGGACGTGGGCCGACACATTCACTGTGTTCCCCGAGTCATGGAATGAATTAAAAAAACGGTTCTTTGAAAGATATTGGAATGAGGAAATCCAAATCAACTACAAACTCAACTTGATGAACAGCTTCTACAATCGTTCTGCAGGTGGCCTGCGTGATTATGCAACGAAAAGAATTATGGATTTCAAGTCACTGACCCCGCCCATGAGCGATCAAGAAATTATTTGTGTTGTGACGAGACAGTTTCCGATAACGATACAAAACCTACTGCGCAGTATCGACCACACGGATTTAGAGAAATTCCAGAATACGCTGGGAGGATATGATTTAACGTTCGCCAGCGCACCAAAGGATAGAAATGAAGGGAACGTGAACGCAGTAAGGATAGATTACGATGGTAGACGAGGAAGAGGCGGGATGGGACCAGCTCCGAGAAACGGCAACGCATCGGAACAAATGTCCCGGCCCAGCACGAGCAGAGATGAGGGGACCAATTTAAACTAGGAGGGTCCGTGGTGAAGGGAGACCCCATCACGGACGAAAGAAGGGAAATGTCAAACGCGGTCCCCATTAACACCATCCAAACGGTGACCTACGACGACCAGCCGTGGCAGAGGCGAAAGAGCTCAGACGTTCGAATAAGAAAATGCCCCACGATTAGATTGATGTGTGAAGGGTTAAGTACGGAAGCGTTAGTGGATACAGGTTGCACGACTACTGTGGTGTCGGAGAAATATTATGAAGAGTTGGTGGCGGAAGGTAAGCAGGTGATGTGTTTGCCCATGAATAGGGCGTACGTAATAGGAGCAACCCAAAAGAGGTCGAGCCCCATTACAAAACAGATTATGATCAATGCAGAAATCGGCAACCAAAGGTATGAAGTAGTAGCACTGGTAGTGAAGAATTTATTACATCCGGTGATCTTGGGGACAGACTTCTTATCAGAACATAGGGCTGTGATCGATCTCGACAGAAAACTGGTGGAACTAGGAGGCCAGGAAGTTGAAATGGACCAAGGATTGGAAGAGGGTTACGAGGTATGTTCGGGAAATGTAGTGGAAGAATTAGAAGAAAAGTTAAGGGAACAAGTCAAGCAAATAGGGATGTTGGACAACCAGCAGAAAGATCGGTTGTCGAAAATATTATTGGACAACAGGCAAGTGTTTAGTAAGAACCGAGCCCCAATTAAAGATTACAAATTCAGAATTCAACTTACTGATTGTACCCCGTTTCGACAGCGCAATTATCCTGTCCCATTAGCACTGAAACAGGAAGTAACCGAATTGTTAGCAGCAATGGTGGAAGACGGAATTATTAAAAAAGCACCAACGCCATACACAAATCCAATAGTAATTGTCAAGAAGAAGGATGGAGGGTTGCGATTATGCTTGGATGCCCGCCGACTGAACGCAGTGACAGTACCATATAGAGATGCGCCGCCGGCCGTGGAAGAGATTTTACAAGGATTTGGAGGCAACATGGTATTCTCAAGTACTGACTTTAGTAAGGCATATTGGCAAATGGAAGTTGAGGAAGAAGACCAGAAATACACGGGATTTTCGTTCGATGGCATATGTTACGTATTCTGCCGAGTTCCTTTTGGCCTCCGCAACAGCGGGGCTGCACTTATACAATGCGTTGATCGAATCCTGCAGGGACGCATGGCAAACCGAGTAATGGTATACGTTGATGATATTGTGGTACGGGCAAATTCTATTGAACAACATTTTCGAGACTTGCAGGAGTTGTTCCAGATCTTGACAGAGAACAATTTGGTGCTCAACTTGAAGAAATCGAACTGGTTCACACAGAAGATTGAATTTCTAGGGTACATAATATCGACAGACGGAATATCTCTGAAACCAGAAACCCTGGAAGAGATACGAAACATACCGCCCCCTAAGACGGTTAAGCAAGTACGCAGACTCATTGGGACTTGCAACTATTATGCCAGATTTTGTCCGAAATTTGCGGATGTCATGCACCCATTTTATCAATTGCTGAAGAAGGGACATAGGTGGACATGGAACGAATCTCATGACGAGGCATTCGAGAAGCTAAAGGAGATGTTTTATAACAGCTGCTTCATAACTCATCCCGACTTCTCAAAGACTTTTATTGTGCAAACAGACAGCAGCGATTTTGGAATTGGGGCTATGTTGTATCAGTTGATTAATGATAAGGAGAAGATCGTGGCGATTATCAGTCGCATACTGAAAGGACCAGAATTTCGATTTTCCGCAACTGAAAAAGAGGCGAATGCTATTTTTTGGGCCATATCAAAGTTTAAACCATACCTGAAAGGTAGGCACTTTAAAGTGCGGACTGACCACCAGGCATTAACATTTTTGAGTAGATGCCACCTCCAAAACGACAGATTACATAGATGGGTACTGGCATTGCAAGAATTTTCGTTTGAGGTGGAATATTGTAAAGGGGCCCAAAACCACCTCCCGGACCTGTTAAGCAGGAAGGAACCGGATATGGACAAAAGATATACAAACGCAAAAGAATTTCAGGTGATGGCGATAGATCTTGGGATTGCTCGATCTCCAGTCTTCGATTGGGAAGATCTAAGGATAGTGCAAGAAAGAGATAGTGAAATTTACAAAGTTAAACGTTTTATAGAGGGCCGGATCCAGGAGGACGACCCGGACCTTGCGGCATTAAGGAGAAAACGGGATCGATGGAAAATTGTGGACGGTGTGGCATTGGTCAAGGTTCAAGATAGACCAGAAATATGGAGGATTTGGATGCCTAGGAACGTTACTAACGAATTGATTAGATTTGCACATACATCATTGGCGCATTTTGGGCGAAGAAGGTGTACCAGACTCTTCGGTCATTGTGTCACTGGAGAGGGATGGGCAAACAAATCCGAAAAGTGGTAGGTGCATGTATGACGTGTCTCAAGGTGAAGTACCCTAACAGGAAGTATGACGGACCAATCCAGCCGATTTTGCCGGAGGAGAAGAACGACCTGGCGGCTTTGGATGTTTATGGGCCGTTACCACGGACGATCCGGGGTAACAAGTATATATTTGTTATACTAGACGTATTCACAAAATTTGTCCAAGTGTATCCTTCTAACAAAGTGAATTCAAGGAACTGTCTAAAATTGGTGCAGAAGTTTATTCAAATAGCTGGCCCATTCAAGAGAATACTATCGGATCATGGGACAATGTTCACGAGTGAGCGATGGACGGAGGGAATACAAGAAATGGGAACGAAGCCTATCTACTCAACAATAAGACATCCCCAATCTAACCCGGCGGAACGCGTAATGAAAGAGTTATCCAGACTTTTTCGTACATACTGCGGAGACAATCACCAAGCGTGGGTTGAAGTGATTCCGGACATCAACCGTTGGTTAAACCAAATTCCCCATACTAGCACGGGAATCACCCCATGGGAGGCTCATTTTGAGCGGAAACCGCCCCACATATTGTACGCTTTAGAGAGGCCCGAAGTATGTCAGGAAGGACCGCCGAAGACAACGGAGCAAATTTACCAAACCTTGGTAAAATCGGGAGAAGAGAGAAAAGCGAAGGTGAAGAAAAAGACTTACCAATTCAGCGAAGGACAATCAGTGTTGTTGCGGGTCCCTAAAATGTCGAACCCGAAATTAAAATTGTATGCAAAATTCTTTCCATTGTACGAGGGACCGTATGTTATCAGTCGAGTCACTGATCATAATGTAGCTGAGTTAGCAAACAGTAGACAAGAAATAGTTGGATGTTATAATTTTCATAACTTGCGACCATGCCCTATAGAAGGGGGCGACCTCGAAGACCCCACTCAATAGTTGGGCGGATTTTGTGTGAAAAATCCGGAAAAAGGGGAGGAGGGGGTGATGAAACGAATTGTTATCATCTCAGTGATAACAATGCGTTTCGGCCCAATTCGTAGGTTTAAACTGCGCGGCACAGGCTGGCCAGCCGGCGGAGTCGGGGGGGGGGCCGGAGCCGGCTCAGCGGAGGAACCGGGTGCCGCGAACCGAGCACGGGCCAAGAGGCAGAGTGGCGAGAGAGAAGCGCCCAGACATGGCGGAGGTCAGATGGTAGAGCGATGTAATATATGAAATCGGCGAAAGTGTGGTGTGGAAAAAGTAGAAGAATCGTGTGAGTAGACGCTTGAGTGATACAGGTAACTGTGGTAAAGCGGAGTTAAAAGGATGCGTGTGTAATGTGAAAGAACAGAGATGCTACAGATAATGTCGGTAGTAAGTGGTAAACACGTGGACATGGACGAGTGCAGCAACTAATAGAGACGTTGAGTAAACGTAGGATAGTAACAATTGTGATTGTGAGGACTGTGCAGTAACATCAAAGTTACAACCTGGGAAAAAAGGGGGCGGAAAGTGGATAATTGAGACTTATACTATTATATTTACACGAGCGAGTGCAGTAACCAGGCGTCGTTCACACGCCGGTGAGTCGTACGGAGAAAGATTAATCGTGAAACTAATGCTCCCGTTGCGTGAGAGACACGAGTGTTCGAGTATGCCGAATGAATTTCGTCTGCCAGTACTGTGAAGAACGAAGATTTGGGAAACGGCGTGGCGTGTTCGCGAGCATTGCTGGAGAAGGCGGCGGGCGCGGTGGCGACACGGCGGCGACGCGGGCGACCGAGCAGACCCGAGCAATCCCGAGGATAGCGCCGAGGTGGAGTCACGCGTCAGAGCTACAAGAGGCATACAGCATAAGTACCTGATATTCAGTAACCAGGGTAATCAGAGAATGGATGTCAGGGGAGGGGAATGTGGTGCGAACAGTAGCAAACCATTGAATGATGTAATTTACAAGAGATTGGTGTAGGGAATACAGATCACATGGCAGCAAGTATATGTTAAGTCCAGTTGCTTGTAATGATCATGGTTCTTTTTTTTTGTAATAAACCATTGTCAATTTCCATTGTATGTATGATCAGACCCGGAACCCATTCCTGAGAAAGAATCCCTGTCCCCCTCTCTTTTATTTAATTTGTGTGAGTTAATTAACAACTCGTTTCAATATATATATATATATATATATATATATATATATATATATATATTCATATTCGGCATGCAGAGAAAAGTATGTAGTGCTGCAGCAAACAACAGCGTTTTTACAGCCTAGAAAATCATATTGTAGACACTGAAAAAGAGCACAATTATACTCGTAATTTGTGTGTGAACAACACTAACGGATAAATCCGTGAGCAGAATTTTCACCATCTAACTCTCGGACCCCTTGAATTTGAAACATATTTTAATTTTTGGATGGTACTTTACGTGTATCCTAATGGACTTTTAAAATTTTTCTAGAAAATTATTCAATTTTTTTATTAAACATTGTTCTCGCGTTGCCTAAAAGGCGATTAAAAAATGGTGCAGGTTTCAGTTTTGTTGAAGTATCTGAATTCTTGATAATATTGCAAACGTTCAAAATTTTTTTCGAGAACTTAGTTCAACTACGGGATTGAAGATAAAGGATTTTTCTTAAAAAATATAGTTTTCAAAATTAAATCTTTAAAAGAGGACATACACCCTTTCTTCAAAATTGGAATAGTTTCTAGTAATTTTGCATTGAAATAAAGGTAATATTAAAGGCAAGATTTTCTCAAATACTGCTTCAAATTTTTTCTTCAAACATTTGTACGAACTGAATTTTTGTATGCACTGAAAAACATGAAAAGCTTCTGTTTTAATTTATTCTTTGAACTTTTTAAAGACACTGCTGATTTTTTAAAATATCACTCACGTGTTTAATATTTCCATTATAGGCATTTTTATACATTGTTAAATTTGTGAGAACAAGTTATTTAAATGATTCTTGATGAAGTTACTCGAAAACGCAAACGTTTTCTGTGAAAATGAGCACAAATTTGTGCATTTTCAGAAACGCTCAAAACTCATATTCTCAAGATCACCTTCAAATTTTTGAATGAAAATGTGCATTTAGGACTATGTTTTATTCTTCCGTAATATTCTTAAAGACGTATTTGAATTTTATTAGGCGAATGAAAAAGTAAGAAAATGTGACAAAATATTGTTTTGACTCTGACAGGTAGCAGCTGGGAAGTGGATGATGCAATACTGAAAAGCGGGCTATCAGAAAAAGCTAGCCTAGAGTAAGCAGATTAGAAAAGTAGTCCGTGCTGTTTTTGCTCCACTAGTTTAAATTAAAGCCAATAAGCTTAATTTCACATAACCCAATCTACGTAGATATTTACAGCTTTAAGTAATCAACATTTCCGATGTAGTATTCTCGTTGAAGCGCCATGGCTACTGTGATGGTTTCGTTAAATCCATCTGTGGCACTCGACAACTACATGCACCTCGCCTACTCATCAAGCTGAATTCAGGTCATCGTCGCTCGGGGTTCCCCCGGGAGCGCTATCGGCTGAATGACTCTGAGAAACAACTGTTTCTACCAGGACCAGTTTTAAGCATTGCGGGGCCCCCAAAGCACAAAATAGTGTTGACCCCCTCCCCGTATGAAAACAGTTCCATCTTCATAAAATAAAAAATTATCTCAGTACAAGAACGTCGGTAAAAATACAAATGACAACTAATGATATTTAATATTTTATACGTATATATATATATATATATATATATATATATATATATATAACATTAAATACATATTATAGATGGGGATGGGGTATCTGGGGGACGAGGGAAGGCGCATGGGTTAAGCCCGACACTAGGTTGGTTGCGAGGTATTTTCGCAGTTTCTCATTTTATTATTGTGACAGCTCTTTTCAAAATGAGTTCTACATCGTCGGTAGATTTAGTTAAATTCATGGAACTCTGAATTAATATCTTCATACACACTTCACACTCGATTTATCCTGTGAAACGAAACTACATGCCTCTCTGTATTACTGGAATTTAATGGACATACCGATGGCAAAGAGTAACTTAGTAGTACTATATGATCTAGTACATACCAATGTCATAGAGGGCATTAAAGGCTCTCTCCTGTTATGAACAATACGCTCACTAATTTGTTAAGATAAATTTATGATCCTAGATTAATACAGATAATTGTGGCGTTTTTAAATATTTCTTTGTACGAAGGGAATTAACGATGTTTTTTAAACAACAATTAATGGCTGATATTTATTCATCAAGAAGTCTTGTTTGACACGAAAAATTCTTCAATTAATGGAAATAATCATCCACATTTTATTCTAGGTAGAATTCCACATTTAATCCTTTCGCTAAATTAAAGACGAATATGCAGAGAAGAGCACTCTAGCAACATTCGAACGCTCTATATTGATGAGGTTCTTCAAGAAAAAAATAGGATGTTATTGCACAAGTCCAAATTGCCAAATCAATCGGTGTCATGCGTAAGTGGTTGATAGCTGTGATAATTACTGCAGGTGGTAATTCACAGCCTTGGCAATCTAGAGGAGGCAATCACATTAATGGGCCTCTCTGGTTTCCTTTTTTTCATTATTTTTATTATTTTTAGAGGACTAAGATTCAATTAGCATTTACTAGGGAATAAATAAGACATATTACAAAGAGAATAGGGATAGTTTAGAGAGTCTCTTCTCCAATTGTCGTAAAAGCCCAATAAAATTGGGTTGATGTTGCTCGGTGGCAGAATACGGAAACATAAAAGTACATTTACAATTAAAAACAATATACAGGGTGAGTCACGTAACTTTAGCACCTCCTGTAACTTTTGAACGGTTGAAGATATTGCAATGCAGTTTTCACGGAAGTGAATGAGGGAATGGGGCTAATTGAAATGTGTATTGATTTCTGTTCTATCACTTATATTTTACGAGATATTTGAGGTGGCTTTGTTTTCTCAAATGGGACTATACATATTTTTTCGGTCTATCATGACAAGCGTAAAAAGACGAATCCAAAGATAAAAATATTATCATATGTTAGATAAGCATTTTTTTGGTAATTTTGATTTTTTTGCGACTTGTGTTTAACGGATATTTTCATTGTAACTGTCAGCCCCACAAGGTCACGCAGCGCTCCCCCAGCAAACGCGGGCTCGGGGAAGGAAAGGGATTTTAGTACTTGAGGATACGAAACATATTCCAAATATTCCCTACACTGTTGCATTTTTTCCTGAACTCTGCTTTGCATCCTGCCCCATTTTCAAATATTTTGTGTTTCCTAGGAATTGAAAATATGGATTTGTCATAAGTACTATGTATTGAAATAAGATTGTTTCTATCCCTAAGTTATTATTATATGCTTATTAACATTGAAATTGTTTGCTCAAAATATGCAATATTTTTGTACAGTCTTAATTATTTTTTCTTATTGTGCTTTGTTTCAAGATCCCAATACGTATCTTATGAAACCCCATTAAATGAAGTTGAAGTTATAAACAATTTTATTACAATACATATGTCAAATCCTTATTTTCCATCCTTCAATCAAAGAAAGACAAAAATCTGAAAATGCGGAAGGATGGAAAGCATAGTTCAGGAAAAAACTGTAATGGTTTTGTGAATATTTGGAATATGTTTCGTATCTTCAAATCTCCCTTCCCTTGCTCGGGCGCGCGTTGCTGGTGGAGCGCTGCGTGACCTTGTGTGGTGGACTATTCAAAATGTCCGTTAAACCCCACTCGCAAAAATCAAAAATACTCAAAAAAATGCTTATCTAACATACGACAATATGTATATCAATGGATTCCTCTTTTTACGCTCGTCATGGTGAATTGAAAAAATATGTATAGCTCTATTTAAAAAAAGAAAGTTACCTCAAAAATCTCGTAAAATGCAAGTGATAAAATAGAAATTAATGCACATATCAATTAGCCCATTTCCCTGACGCAATTCCGTGAAAACTGCATTGCAATAACTTCAACCGTTCAAAACTTACAGAAGGTGCAAAAGTTACGTGACTCACCCTGTATAAAAAATCAATATAAAAAAATTATCATTACCTAGAACATGCAAATGCATTTACATACATATACAACAAATAAAACTACGTATAAACTAACATTTAAGTGAATAAACTTACTTACATATTACACCAACATTCATACATACAAACATACACGCTTACATACATATCATACAAAGACATAGGAACACTCGCATACACACCATCCTGCACGTATTCACTCACAATCCTGTTCAGACAAATATGGATAAACATTTTACCTACAATATAATAATATACAATACTTATAATAACTTTTACATTTCTAACACGTAAAACACTCGTTAACATCAAGCAATAAATACCAACTTTTGTCAGAATAGCCTATAAAAGACGCTTTAGATTAGCGAAATAAACGGAACGAAATGAAATCACTTCACTGCACCTCACTTCACTTTACTGCACCTCATAATACTTTACCTAAATACTAATAGCTCAATACTTTTTAGTAGACTACCCATAATTGCACCTTTCACTTCACTTCACGTTTTCACCCTATTGAATAATTTCCTATATTTTTTTTTCTAAAACCACCCGCTGAGCAAGGAAAGGGCTCAAAAACTGCCGCAGGTAAATCGCAGTGTAAATGTATGCAGTGTAAATCGAACTCCGTATCGAAGGCAATAACGTAGATAACGTATAAGAAATAACGTATCAGTGGAAAATAAAATGTTTTATAACCTAGAACTACGAATCCATAAAGCCATCGTCTATGTGAGAAGTTTCTATGGTCTTATTAAATAACCAAGAACTCGAGTAAAATACAAAAGCAATAAAAAAGTTTCGCTTTTGAGTGAAAAATGCTAATATTAATGTTATTCTGCGTATTTTCATATTGCGCGTAACGAATGAATTCACATAGTCAGTGCGTTACTGATTTCTACCCAGCTGTCGTCATGCGACAGTAAGTCTTCAAGAATGAGACATGGATGACGAAGATCGCATACTGTCCGGGGCCCGTTTGTTAGGATACTGCTCCGGCACTTGCCTGGAGTTGATTGGACAAACCACAGAAAACCGTGTGACACAGTTGATCAGAGGAACCGGCCTCCTCAATTTTCCTCCAGACAGCAGTGGAATTCGACGTAGCTATTTAGCTAGTGTCAAAAAAGCCTGCTAGGAATAGGTGTTTCTTACACGGAACACGAACTGTCAGTCTTAAACCTAGCGAATTGGCTCTCAGTTGCACTCCAAGGGATTTTGAACTAGTAATCTCAAACAGGAGACTCTCTCTCTCTCTAAAATTGACAGGACTTGTCAATTGTTATTTTTCAAGCGTGAACAGCTTCAGACAACGATGAGCTGTTCGTTTCTGGAGATGGTGATGGTTTAATTTTATCATTTCAATCGTCTCTCTTAGGGACAATTTGTGAATACTTATTTAATTACAAGATCTGAATAACTAGTCAATTCATCAGCAAATTCTTGATTCCATACTTGAAACTCCTGTGCTACCCAGAGAGGGAATAAAAAAGCAAAAACATTACAAAGCGGGCATTATACAAAGAAATATATTTATATCTCCCCAAAGAAGTAAACGTGTCACTCTGTTTGTCTTGTTCCTGTCCAGATTTTCCTTGACCCATGCTTTTCAGAACGTGTGTGCCTCCATTGTCCAGACGTCCCATTAAAATTCGAGCTGTCGTGAGTTGCTGAAAGGCGGAAGTCGCTCGAGGCAAGAAAATGCTCTCGCACCAACTGTTCTTCCAGACTCACTCTTGTCTTCTTTCTGGGGATGGGCCTTCAAGATTTTCATTGCTTTTCTCACTTTGCAACTTTCATCTTTCCAACCGGCTGATATGGCTCAGGACAACAGTTGTTGCCACTGCAGCGTCTCTGAGCAAGAGGTTTTAGGGCTGCGTCCCGGTAGCGGTCTGTTTTCGACATTAGCTGCAAAGTGGTCGAATTCAACCGTTGTCTGGAGGAAAATTCTGGCGGCCGCCTGCTCTGGTCCGTACTTTCCTGTAGTTTCTCCGATCAACACGTGGCGAATTTCGGAGCAGTTCTACCCTAACAAACGATCCACAAAGAGCGCAAAGATCTTTTCTTTCCTTTCCTTTCCTTCCTCTTCCTTGTCCTCTCTTCTCCCTTTACAAACATACACTTACATGCGCTACTATCCAACACATGCCGGGTGACCAGTCGGAAGCTTAATGTTTGCCTCGTACCTGTGGGGATCACACAACATGTACATTACTTAGCGGACAAATGACCACTGCAGTGAACGCATATGAAATCACAAAATAAATTTCAGGCAGTGGCCTTTGAGCCAGTTTGTATTTTTGCACATTTTTTAAGAAAGAAAGGTAGTATACACATTATAAAATATACTGGTATTTAGATATAATGCCTTTTATTCGTGGATGCTACAAATTATCGCAAAAAAGTGGTTAATTTAATGACAAATGCTGATTATAAACTTAAATTAGTTAGATAGGATATGACGACTAAATCTTAAAAAGCATGTGAGTATTTCGAGTATCACTATACTGTAGAATGAAATTTTCCTGAACTAAATAGTGGGTAAGTTAGAAAGATTTCACTGAAAATATCCAAATCGAATCCGATGATATTTGTAGGAACATTGAAAGCGAGAAAGTAAAAATACCGAAACAAATATTTTACAGGTATTCATCCATATGCCGAAAGGAAAATACTTTTTTTGTGAAAATCATGTTAACATCAGTGCCACGCCCAATTTATGTGATGGTTTCAATTTTTGTGAGAGGGTTATTCAACTAAACCCCCTAAAACGTTTCTAATTAATGTAAAACTTAGATTATTAAAGTTTTATCTGGATTGGATAATGTTAAGTTTGCGACTTCAGCCATTAAATCTTTGAAACCAGATTTTCTTTAAAAAATATAAAACTAGAACAGTTTGTCGTTGTAACTCGTACTTCTAGTTTCCTAGAGAATCGTTCTCACCGCAATAATTTGCATAACAAATGGGTAGACCGAAAGATATGTGGTTTTTCCTAACTTGGACATAAAATTGAACCTCTTAAAAATGTTAAAACGCGATTAAGTTAAGTAATTTTAACACGTTAATTTGTGAAATATCTTTGTGTGGTGTCTGATTGGGCGTTTCTGTGGTTCCCTTAGAATACGTACTTGCAGGCTGATGCCATTGAAGAACTTCACCTGATGCGCTCGTTCTTTTCCCATCCTATCTTCACTACCATTCTTAGGGCTGAGCGATAGGGTTGATTGATTTTAAATATTTCGTGTTTCCGGGCGCGTCATCTGCTACGGTCATTAGTCCCAATAATCCACCCTTAACTACAGACATGAGTTTGAGGAACGCGAGAACAGACAGGGAGTCAATTTGATTCCTCTCATAATATTCCAATTTTTACAATCCTGCGACTCAAAATTTCATTTTTAATTTTGTAATAGTAATTATTTGCTTTTGGCTGCTAAGAATATTTCATAAAAAAGTTTGATTATTCGACAAAAATGCAGGAAATTCAAACATAAGTTCAATACAAATATCAGTAATCATCTGTCCACTTCTCACTTTACAAGACGTTTGGACAAACTTTTCAAAAAATCGAGTCTGTTCACATTTTTGATCTCTTTCTATATAGTATAAAATATTATAATAGAATTTACACAGATGATATCCAAATTTTAAAGAAAAGAGCAATTTTTTAAAGATAAGAGTCAAATTTGAAAGAAAATAGTACCTACATTTTTCATCCACACTGTCCCTTCCTCCTTTTGTGCTGTTAGAGAAAAACACAATGCACGGATTACCAGTTTCTCGATCAGTGGGCGGTAGGGAATTCATTGTGGATACCATAATATCTGTTTTATTCTTTTTAATGACGCGAGATGTAAGCATAGTATCTTTAGTACAACCACAGTCTCTGGTTCCAATGGCTCTATTCCTATTTGGTAAGAATTCTTTGGGCACCTCTCTCTCTTGTGTTTTAGACTTCTGACATAGTTTTTTCTTCTTTATTTTCAGATATTCGCGACACACTCGTTTCACTGTAATCATGAATATCAGACGCATCGGCAATTTCATCATGCTACCTGCGTATGATGTCTATGACGTAACTATCAGAGGGACACCGTTAATAGATTACTGTGGCCACGAACACACTCGCTTAGATCATGGTCTTAGAGTCCCGTTCATCATTCTTTATCCTATTCATCAACTAAGTGCTTCTGTAACTTCCACATAGTCAATAACAGAAGAACTAGTTCTTAAAAAATCAGTAACCTAAACGCAGACACAGGATTAAAATGTCTCCCACTGGCACAAACTAACAAAACATTCCCAGTAACAAATCGCAGACAAAATCAATTTGCTGCAAAATCACAACATTCAGTGTTGAGATATTGAAGATAAGATAGACGTGTGATACAGTTTAATCACATTCACGGACTTCTCGAAATTCGTAGAAAATTAACAAGGTGGAGTCAATTGGACTCATGTCTGTAGTTGCGAGTTAAATGTAGAGTATGTAGTGTGTGTATTCGTAAAGGACGAGGATAGGACAAAGAAGTCAAGAAAAGATCACGCGCGGTTCGTTATCCTTTTGTTAAGATACTGCTCCGGCATTCGCCTGATGTTGATCCGAGAATCTACGGAAAAGTACTGAACATGGAGGCCTAGAGCTAAAATTCTCCTCCAGACAGCAGCTGAAATCGACCTAGCTATCTAGCTAGTGTGGAAAATCCAGCCAACGGGACTTATACTCTAGAACTATCCGGTCAGAGGCACTGTAGTGACATCAGTTGATACACTGCTACCACAGTAGGTGAGCATTGGGATAATTCCCTTTTCGCAATATCTCATTCTCCAGTATCTTGAAAGGTTTCTTCAGCGTTTCTTGTTCTCGGAAGTCAGACCAAACGTGAATAGGGCTACAAGAATAAGAGCGTCGTAGAATTGCCACTTCCAAGAAGGGAACGTGAATTCTGCTACCGGCGAACTGGCGTTCCCCAAGGATGCCGCGGAATTTTTCCTATTATTTCGAGACAGCGATGGCGAGAGCAAGGGGGAGGGGCGATAAGGAAGTGCAAGGAGGAAAAGCGAAGGAGGGAGGACGTGAAATAGGGTGAGAAGGGAGTGAGCGAAGCCGAGATCGAGGACAAAAGCGGGGGTGAAGATAAGGAGAGGGTGATGGTGATGGCAAGGGAAGGGGAAGGTCAAGAGTGACGGTGAGTGCGAAGGCGATTGCCTGGGCGAGAATGACGGGTAGGGCGTGGAAAAATGTAAGAGCGAAAGCAAGTGTGAGAGTAAGGTGAGGGCGAGAGCGAGAGTGAGGGTGAGAGCGACAGCAAAGGGAAACGCGAGAGAAAGTGTGAGAAAGAAGGGCGTGAGCAAGGGGAGGGCGAGGGTGAGATCGATGGAGAGAGCGAGGGTGAGAGAGAAGGGGAGAGAGAGGATGAGAGAGAGCGAAAGGGAGTGAGAGAGCGAGTAAAAGAGAGGGCGAGAGAGAGGACGAGAGAGAGGGCGAGAGAGTGGGCGAGAGAGTGGGCGAGAGAGTGGGTGAGAGAGTGGGCGAGAGAGAGGGCGAGAGAGAGGGCGAGAGAGAGGGCGAGAGAGTGGGCGAGAGAGAGGGCGAGAGAGAGGGCGAGAGAGAGGGCGAGAGAGAGGGCGAGAGAGAGGGCGAGAGAGAGGGAGAGAGAGAGGGCGGGAGCGAGAGAAAGGAAGGCGAGAGTGAGGAAGAGAGAGGGGGAGGGAAATTGTAAGCGCGAAAACACGGGTGAGAGTGAGGGCGAGGGGTGTGGCGTGGGCGAGGTGAAGCGCTAGGGCGAAGGCGAGGGGGAGGGATGAGGACAATGTTCGAATGAGAGGCAGGAGGTGGGCGAGAAGGGGCGAGGAGGTTTTCGCGCTAGCAGGAGCGACGACGGTGCCGCGTCCTGGAGGAGGGAGGCAGAAGTTTACGGCCGGATTTCGTATCCGCGAGCCGCCCGAGGGGGGCAGGGGGGCAGGGGGATCGATCCTCGGAAGGAGCCCTCGCAGACGGTGGGCTGAGGACGCTGCTCCGGCGAAGAACAGACTACGACGCGACGAGGCAGGGCGAGTGCGGGGGCTCGTTCACTTTCCTTGGGAGGAACGTCGTATGCATGAACTACTTCAAATTGAACATTCAACAATTAAATAAATTGTATTTTTTTTAGAATATGTTAACATTAAAATTAATTTTTTTGTATTATTCTTGTTATTTTATATTAAGGTTAGCTTTAGCATAGGGTTAATACATTAATTTTATAAAATTGTATTCAGTAATGTTGTTTGATGTTCATTTTGTGTATTTGTTGTATTTATGTAGTGGTTTGATGTTTGTTTTATGTAGATTAATTGATTAGAAAACGCTACCACCGGAATTATTTCATGTATCCTAAGTAGCGAAATAAATATTCTATTCTATTCTATATACTGCAACAAATTTAATTGATAGATTGCTGCATGTTTTCGGGCGCACCAATTGCTATGGTTATTCGTACATTTATTGTAGTGCGTTTTTGCGGGAGGAGACGGCGTTCTTCTCCGGCTCAATGGCGATATAAGGCGCCGACTTGCGCATCGCCTTGCCGGTTTCCCTCATCCAGGTATCGTTACCAGCAGGGTACCGCCCCAGCCGGGACAAGCTCTAAGCTGTTGGCGTGTGATAATGTAGTGCATGTAGGTGAAATTGTGTGTTGGAGGTGAGGATAGAACAATGAAAGAGATGGAATGATTGTGCGCGGTCTATGGCTCGTTTGTGAGGGTACTGCTCCGGCATTAGCCTGGTGTTGATCTGAAAAGGCACGGAAAACTATCGATCCGAGTAGCCGGCCTCTAGAATTCTCCTTCAGACTGCGGCTGAATTCGATATAACTACTTTCGCAAATCCTGCCACCGAGAGATTCGAACCCTCGAAACTCCTGTCAGAGGCATCAGTTGAGTCACCTAAGACACCACCTGTGTGCGGCTGGAAGGTATCAGGGAAGGAAACCGCTGACCAGAGTCTACGAATTCGGTTCCGTTAGGCGCCTCGAACTCACCGATGCTATACGTACCTCATAAAATTCCGCCTCGGATCAGGAACTGTACCCACGACCTCCCAAACACTGCGCTTCAACCGTAAGGCGTTGCAAGAACTCTCGCCGCTGTCCATGTTGGTAGTCATTACGACAAGCAATTTTAGACAAGTGCTTGCAACATGCACCCCCAGGTTCGACCTGAGTTTTGACTAAGACGAGCTTTTAATGGCATGCAGACAGTATCTATAAACGTACCTCGATTTTACTTAAAACATACAATACAAATTTTTGGTCATTTTTTATACTCTGCTCTCTTTTCTTTCTTGGTTTTAATAACACAACACTTCCCCCATTAAATCATATCACTAATGTATGTCACTAATGGAATCAATCACATGTATGGAACAGAAAATACAAAAATGCGATAACTGAATGGTGAACATTTTCGGCGTCGGATTTTTCCACCCAGCAGAGGAGAAATATCGTCACTTCTCGAAATTAAAAAAAATGACTATACTAACTGGACTACTGACCATAACAGTTGACGAGCCCGGAAACATCAGTCAATCATGTGAAATCTTGACACACTTACGCGACAGAGCACAAACAAATTGTGTTTGTACGCTCTACTTTTTATTTTATGCTTCATTCTCTCAAAAATCTGCTTTTGTCTAATAGTAAACGCATTAGATTACACCTTGTGTAACATCTACTATGAAATGGAATATTGTTTTTGGATTTTTCCTCTGAGGTCAGTGTAAGCTTAGAAATACTGGTTAATTCAGGAAGTTTCTTGGCCATATTTTTGACGAACACATTTTTGAAACTATTGCATACATTACACCATTATTGTCAATTTTTACATCGCAACGTTTCGAGGTTTGTATTTGCCTCATTATCAGGTTTAATGTGAAATACGTACTTTTCACTAAGAAATCAATTTTAAAACAACATTTGTTCAGCAGACACTGAAGGTATTTTTCAAAAAAAGAATCAAAAAAAAATCGAGCATTCTTGTGGAATAACATGAGGAACCTCTTCATATCACAAGAAGAAAATTATGTTTTGCATGCCATCAAATATCATCCACTCTTAATAACCCTATTTATAAGAATGTTTTGACTTGTGTTTTTTCCAGACTGTGTGAAGAATGTTTTCTTCAGAAAATATTACGATAATTACATGAAGAAAAAGTATGTTCCTAAACCAGTTTATTATCTCCTGAACGTTTATCGTGAAGAAATACGATTTATAGTTCCTTCTGTTCGAATTATCGTGATAAAAAACCTCCATAGATTCCTTCGCTAATAAATAACATCAGCCTTAATGATCTTTCTAAAAAAGAAACCAACTCGTTAACTTGCCAAGTTTACTTCAACGAAATCCGCAACAAATACTTTGGATATTGAGGCGTCGTGAAAGTAAGCACACAGTCATAAAAAAGTATGTACAAGTTTTATTTACAAAAATTACAAATAATGTGTTGCTACCCCTCACACACTTTCCGGTAGTTCCTGACCGTCAGCCACGATCGTACAGTTCTGTGGGTACACCATATCTAACAAAGAGGACCCGCCTCGCGTGCACGCTCTTACTGCGTCACAAATGGTTTCGACGCTTCCTTTTGTGATGTCCTCGTCCGATGAAAATATAGTGCGCCACGACAAATAATTGAAATTAGGAAGTGCAGTGCTATGTGCTCTTCTGTAAAAATGTATTTATTTTATACACATTATATGGAATTTACTTTTAGTGTGATAAGTATTATGTTTATTTTAAAACCGAGTCTTGAATGTAAGGTGCATACTGGTGCACGTGTTTCTGAACAGCTGCCGCGGCGGAGGGGTACTTCTCTGAATTACAGGTGATGTTCACTTGTTTAGCGAACTGTCACTTTTGCTTGTTCTTACGTGAATTCTTCTATACCCGCCGGCTCACCCCTCCGTGACCACCGTTGGGCTTGGAAGGGGGGTTGCATATTACCACAGGACAAGTCAAGCCGGTGTCACCTGATTCTAAGTCTGTAGTAATCTGCAGTCCCCCCGCAGTGGCTTTTCGCTACCCGACTCTCAGGTATGCGAGCCTTTCCCGTCCTCCTCCCACGCAGGATAGCCAACGTGTCGCTACAATATACACACATCTTCACCGATGGCTCACGTAAAGATATTGGAGCTGACTGCGCAGTACAAATAAAAGAGACATTACTACAGTCAAGGTTAAATGATTATTGCTCCATTTTTTACTGTGAAGCATATACCATTCTTCTCGCCTTTAAATATATTGAAGAACAAACTGAAGACAAATTTGTTATTTTGCTCCCCTAGACAAGGATTAGGTTCAAGGATTAAAAATTCGAAAGGTTAGAATGCGGTAGGATGTAGGTATTGTAATGGCTTAAAGGCCTTCAGCCTAGCCACATATTTAAAAAAAGTATTGAAATTACATATAAATGTGTTGTAATTACCTATTAAATAAAAATAAAATAATTTTTTTATAGATACCAGGAACCTATAGTAAATGAAATAGCTAACTTGTGCTTGGACGTATTGTACATCAACAAGGACATAATTCTCATTTGGATCCTATCGCATCGAGGCATTGACGGCAATAACTTAGTTGATGTAGCAGCAAAATACCCTTTTAATTCACCTTTTGAAGAGCGTCCAGTGTCCCACAATGACATCAAAAAAGAACTTCATCAAAGAAACAAGAATCTTTTTAATAATGAATGGACCAAATCATCTAACCAACTACATCAGATTAGAAAAATGTATCTTGGATGGTCACCTTCCTTACCTTCACAAGAGAAAATATCAAAATGTGCTGACCGGTTTAAGAATTGGCCATACCAAACTTATCCATCAGCATTTACTAAAAAAGAAATGCAAAAAAATTGTGACCAATGCCAATCTGCTCTCTTTATACCACACATATAATTGTCCTGTTTCTTGTACAAAAATATCCGCAAAAGAATATGCGTTACCTCCCACTCACCCAGAAACTCTAAACAGCAAACATCACTTTGAAAATGTTTTTAAATTTTTAAAGGAAGTTAACCATACTCATAAACTGTAAGAAACTAAGATTCTGTTAAGTATCAATATTGTCGCAAAGTTTTGTCAAACAATATATTAATAAAGCACAAAATGTATTTTGATTATTATTTATATTCTGTTTTTGTTTATATTCTGTTGCTGTTGAACGTGATTATCAACGGCCGTCATATAATGTTACACATATTTTGATGAATTATGTATTTATGAATTAATTTTAATTCTGTTGTACTCTGTATATATTGTCTTTTGATTGTGGTCGCTAATGATCTGGTAGTTCATAAGGCGAGTTAAATAAAGTATTTAAAAAAAATTGAGATCTTGAATAAAATGTTGTACATTACGTAGCAGAAATGACACAATGGAATTCCTAGATTCGATTCATCTGTCTAGTCCAGAAACTCTTCAGTTTAGTCACAGAAACATCCCCCTTTTTGCTTTGTAATATAAATTACTATTTCATATGACGCAGACATCACAACCCTTTCTAATTAGTGTATTATGCACGGTTCTTTCCTTCTGAATACCAACCTTATATCTAGCTTTCTGTACACCTACCATCCTTACCATGACCCCGAATAAAACAGGCGCGACAGAAGGGCAGCGCAAAAATAATGCCACCACTAAACTCTCAAAGTCACTTAGGTGCAAAGAGATACGGGTTTTTCCTGTTTATTCCCAGACAGAGATTCTTGGTTTGTCCGCATCGTTATCTGAGCTGGCTTTGGCCATAAGTCGCGATGAAAGAGGAAAACTAAGAACTAACGACTTTCCGCAGCCACAGCCCTGTTCCGTTCGCCCAGCTGCTATCACCCTCGCCAACGTTGCTCTTTGCTCGTAAACGAGGTCCTAATGACCCCATCTGCTTCCCTTATCGTTCCCCAGGCGTTGGAATTGTCGAAAAAACTGTTGTGAAAACTATGTTCTTTCACGCCTCTTACCTTTGGATGGGGTGTTCGAAATGGGGGATGCTGTAGGAAAAGAGAATGATGAAAAGCAATTTTGATCATCGTAAAGTTCTCATGAACATGTTTTGGTGTGCACAATTTTCAGATTTAGTATGGACTTTATTCGGGTTCGTTATAACTTCGGTTCAATATCAATGAAACATTTTTGGGTACCAAGACTAAATGCCAAGTCACAATTGCGAGAAAAGTAAAAGTTCACTTTCGCTACCAATTTTCGATTTTTATTTTCACTTTGATATACTAGTTTTGCATATATCAACCTCCCACATTTTTTTGTTGAATCGGCTGCATTTATACAATGAAATGGAATAAAATGACTATCATAAATAGCGTCACGCAAATTTACAGTATTTCACAGAATATTACAGAACTAAAGTCAGCATTAGTTGGCGGTACGGACTGGACCTAACAATAAGATTGGGGGCAATTTTGAATGAAGTCAGGACGCTTAGATGAGAAAATATGAAAATACGCCATGCACACCCGTCGTGGATTATGCTAAGGCCGCGAGTCCATTGCGTCAATTTAATTTTTTTTAGAATATATCAGTTTTGAATATTTTCTTCGTAATGTAACAATTTAAATACATAATTGATGAAAAATATTTCCATATATTGGAACAATTTGTACATCATATTATTTATGCATATTTTAAATTTTAATTTATTTTTTTAAATTAATTTGTTGATATTTAATGTTTGATTACAAGACCGAATGAAAAATATTTCAACGAAAGTTGAAAAAAATTTAAAAATAAGTAGGAGCATTACATAACACTTAACCATGACCTCCCTATCTCTACGTAACGCAGCCTCAAACCCTTCCCCTCTTTTTAGCGTTACGCAATTTATGGACGATCCCTTAGAAGAATAAAAAAATAAGTAAAATAAAGTGTAGATAATGAATTACTACTAAAGGGTAACAGAAAACTATTAGATCTGGTTATTGAGATGAGTAAATTTTTCTTTTGGATTGACAAATGTGGCCATATAAAGGAATTCTTTAGAACACAAAACATATTTGCACTTTTAGTGTTTTAATGTATCAGAAACTTCAATATTGTCAACAGAAAGGTACATATACATGTTTACTCTCTAAAGCACATAAGTTTTGAATTGTTTTCGTTCGTTGATTTCGTAACTCGGGCAGAACACGTGCACCTCTATAAACCATCTTACGAACAACGTATAAAAGCGTTTTTAGGATGGTTTGGGGTAAAAATCTTACAATGTATATTTATAGTATAGGGATTTATAGTGTACTTGTTTTTGAGACACACTAATAAAATAATTCTGGGAATATCAATAAAATTTCCGTTTTGATTACTTTCAGACTATTTAAATACTATCAACATGGTTAGTGTTGCTTCA
Organism: Acheta domesticus; assembly: GCA_031308135.1. Lineage (NCBI taxonomy): Eukaryota > Metazoa > Arthropoda > Insecta > Orthoptera > Gryllidae > Acheta > Acheta domesticus. Next base: position 76,844,781 of record JAHLJT010002630.1, on the reverse strand, counting down.
TTTAAGGGTATTATTCTGAAGACACGTGTGTTATACAAATACTTATCACATTGGATAAGTTGCATTACTTCTGCCTGATAAAGGTCAGATTCCGCTTTTATATAATGGCATCTTAAGAACCAATTCAAACCCATTTAATAAACCTCTTTCATTTTCGTTTGATGTGCCCCGCTGGTAAAATGCTTCGATTTCTTTAAAGAGAATGCTCTTAAGATAGTGAACGTCCCAGCTTCACTTTCTTCTTTCTCGGTTTACCGATATACAAATTTTGGGCGTGTTTTTGCGCCAAATTTACTTTCTGGCTACTGTTTAAGCGGAACAGAGAAAGTATTGAAATTCTGCGAAAAAAACGGCTGATTTTCGCCGCAAAACTCTTCGAACCGGGTCTTGGTAAAGAAATCGTGTATAAATCTTGTCCTTATATTAGTAAATTATTGCCTCTAACACATTGTGTAGACAGAATAAATGTTTTGTGGGTGCTCGCGACCGAAATATTCATTGTCCGCAAAACGTCTGTCTGTCAGTCTGCGTGTGCTAGCGCCTAAACCGTTGGCACGATTGAAGTCGAAATTGATATTTTTTTTTTTTTGCATGAAGCCCCTGGGACATTTTTCAAAAAAATGGCTCCATCGTTTTTGATTAAATTTTGTTATTGGATAGTGTGAAGGACGTTCAAGAGAATGGGGTAGGCCTCATTTTCGTTGAAAACTTCGCTTTTTCGAAAACTGCAGAAATTAAGATTTTTTCGATGTCATCCTACAAGCACAATTACGTAAATTGAGATTTTTTTTTCTTAATGAAATCTGCTCTTTAAAGATACCGTCAAAGAGGATAACTTGGGACATTTGTGTAACTTGAGACATTTTACGACTTTTTTTTAAACGTTGGGTGCATCGGTTGTGTTCAGGTGTTTGTGTCGGAAGCAGGGCCGATATGTTCACGATGGTTTAAAGAAGATATACTCGTATAATCATCTTTTGGAAATTTTATTTACGGGTGCCATTCAGTAACAAAAATAGTTAACGTAAGCTTTAACCTGAAAAACAACTATTGAAAAACTTTCCTTGTGCAGTTATTAATACGCTTTTTTCTACTTTGTGCGTAAATGCATTCAACAATCTGGACTATTGTCCAGCACCTCCAGTATAATGTTTTGTCAATGCTACCCATTTACTTTTTTACGGATGGAAAGTTCCTACGTCTGACTAGATGCGGGTAAAATGGAACACTGTCCCAAGTTAGCCAATATGGTTATTATATAGGAATGAAAGAATAAAACTATTAAATTCAGTTTCAGATTAATGAATATGAATGCAAACTGGAATGAGAGCAAGGAAAAGGAGAAAAAGTTTCAAGAATTTGACCAAGAGCAGACCGACAAAGCTCTGAATGAAGTGAGAGTTGCCCCAGGAAAAAATGTGACTCCAGATGAGCTATATCAAGGGTTAGAAGAACAAGTAGTCCAGAAATACAAGAAACCTGCATGTCCTTCCAAGAAGCACCAGAAATTGTTAGAAGAATCTACTGAGAATCTACAGATGCCTATTCAGTCCGAGACATTTCTTTATTCTTATTCCTTTATGTAATGTCTTTGTACGAGATATAATTAAATATATTTATATTATTTTGTAATGATTTATTTCTTGATTTGTAAACATACCTTTCTTTAAATTTGCTTCGTTCGCAAAATAAACAATTTTCAGTCAATTTTTATAAAAACGTTTGCCATTTAATTGTGAAAATCAGTTATATTTATTTCGCAATATCTACAGTGTTTAGATATATACCCCAAATTAACCTGCATACTAAATGCTACTACCTGCCTAAATCATAAACGTCATTTTATACACAATTCAAATGTGTCCCAAGTTAGCCAACATTGGAGGTAACTTGGAGCAGCAAGTTTTTATTTTATTATACTCAACATATTACACATTCAAAAAAATTAAGCACGTATTCCTAAAGTACTGACTAAGACATAAGTTTTGCGGTAAAAGAAGATCTCTTCCTCCAACTGATACAGACAGGGTTAAATCTCGAACACTGAAAGTCTAGCCTCTTTGACGGTAAATTTTGAAAGAAGGTCAAGTACAAGTTCTCAAAAATTTGAGAACTTTTCGCATAATTTTGCGTGAAAATACGGGCGAGAATGCACGTGGTATTTTAGCGCTGCTAGTTTGCCTTGGTTGTCGATCTTATATAATGGTATTTTATTCCCAGGTGATAAGCGACAAAATATACAACAAAACAGAATGTCACACTGCTGGGAATCTTTACTGAAGTATTTGTTTCGAAATTTGGGTCTCATGTAATCTCACTGCGAAATCCATTTTGCAGCCTTGTAATGGAGTTTGACGGACAAATCGTATAATTTAAACATTGTTCAAATAGAGATATGTAAATGTTTAAATTAAAGATTCGACTGTCTAACTATTCTTTCAGGGGACTTGTTAGAGATTCGTGTCCTGTGTTATCAAAACCACAACCAACAGATTGGTTGGTTCCATCGTTCGTGGTTAGGTGATACACCCACAGAATACAAATATTTCACTAATGCTAGTTAATATAAAACTGATTTACATAATCTATAAATTATACAAGGTTTGTATGTGTGTTCCATAATTGCAAAATATACTACACCTATTTCGTTGAATTTTTAAGTTTGTTCTTATTATTGTCAGGAGCGTTTAGAGAGTAGGCTAGTTTGAATGAAATCAAACAGGTGGGGGAGTTCGTTTTACAGAGATAGTGGTTGAAGACTGCCCCTGCTTTCCCGAGAGGACCTCGTTCGAACTGCCATCTTGATGTGTCTCTTTCAACTAGATCAATACGTGATTCGCGCCTATTTTCGTCCATAGTGAAGTCACAGTTGAATAAGAGATGGGGCAGAGGTTATACAACTTTGCAAATCTGGCGGAAGCCCGGAGACGAATGAAATAGGGCTCTCCCCCCATCACCCTCATACTTTCGCAAAAACTACCTCTCTGTGTACTAAAAGGGAATAGCCGAACCTAACTATATAATGTTTTTAAATTGTTTATAGGACGATCTCTATTAGTTACTGTTTATTTACATATATACCTCAAACAAGTTTAGACGGACAAAACGTATAATTTAAATATTGTTCAAATAGAGATGTTTAAATTAAAGATTTGAATGTCTGAAATTGTTTGACGTATATATGTAAATAAACAGTAACTGCATAATTCTCGTGCTCCATACACAACCTAATTTCAATACTTCGCTTGTCAGACTGTTCTGGACTGTATTTGTATTTAGTCATTACATGGCCCGTAAAGGTCAATTGGCCTCGACGTCGTTAGATCCCGGGGTTCCTAGTCGGTCACCCAACCAGGAAACCGTGATGTCTCGAATTCGCTCAACCGTCATGACTTCATGTGGTTAACGAATTCGGCTGGGGGACAGGGGTTTCGCGGGTGTGGCCTTTCCCTCGATCATCCCACCATTCGCTTGGACGATCGAGGGAAACCACGGCCAGGATGGCCGACACGGGGATTGAACCCGGGCATCCCGAGTGCGAAATCAGCGCGCTTCGCCCTTAGCTCTGTACTGTACTGTACTGAGAATTTTCAATGTATTAAAAAATTTTGTTGCAGCTTTTCAGCGACGAGCAAAATTCTACCAATAGATATCAGCAAAGATAACGAGCCGGCCCGGTGGCCGAGATCGCTATAAAAGTAGTGCCGTAGCGATTTCTGACCGAACGGGTTTAAGTCCCGCCTCAGTCAAGGTTGTATGTGTTCGTCTTTTCACCCCCTATCATCACCATATCGTTTCATCTTCGTAGATACCATAACGTTAAAATATAATAGTAATCGCTAATGTCCTGGAAATTGATGCCACCATAAATAACAAAAAAAAAATTTTGTGTCTACATCTGCAGGTAATATAATTTGTTGCATTTCATTTAAAATTAACGGAACAACTTATTTCCTTCTCTTAAGAAAAAGATCTGCAGTGTCTTCGAGGCAGCACTGTCGTTGCATCTGCAATATCGTTGTTTGGGAGGTCCTAGGGTTTCGGCCCGGAGGACGTAACTCCTCACTTCAAAACAAACCCTTCCTGAACTCGAGTAATTAATTTTTTACTGTTTTGATAGCTACAATTCGAACCTTGAGAAGAAAAAATGAAGCTATCAACACCCTCAGTCACAATATCTCTTTATAGTGCAGTTTTTGAGAAAACAAATGTAAAGTGTGGACTCGCAATTCGTGACCCATGAACTGATGGCTAAAAAAAATCAATTTTTCAACACTCATTGAACAGGAGAAGAATTTCAATGAATCTGGAACATGCTGTAATCAGTGGATGGGTTTTAAAATATGAAGCCTCATGTTATCGTGGCTATAAATGGAAATTACGATTAAGCTCATTGGGGCTTTATAATTTCCAAAAATGTCGATAGTCACTTGTGATAAACTGGATTCTGCATGGAATAAAGTGAAATAAAAATTCGAGTTCGTTACTGATAGACCAAATTAATCCTCGTAAACGGATTATTCTACTCTGGCCATCCACAAAATTGAAATTATCGTAATTTTAAACGGCATATTCCAATCAAGCGTTGCTTCTATGTACTTAATGTAATACCAGTACTCGAAAATATTTAGCATTTTTATGTGATAGAATCAAAGAGTATTCTGAGCATTAGAGCATGCTGTGGTTGAACCCAATTATTTCAAAGCTAAAGTCCGTACCATTAATAAATGAAATAAAATGAAAAGGTTTTTCATTTTATTCATACTACAAAACTAAAGCTCAGTTGTTTTTAAAATGTTAATCAACAGCATTTCTCTTCCCTGCTCACCCGGTATAAAGTAATTTTTTTATTCAAAACTAATATTAAGTGATTATTATCGAAATAATGTCGAAGTTTTGAAGACGTATGCATTTGACCAGAAATATTATGTAAAGTTTGAAAGTATTAACCCATATACTACCTCTGCCATCGACCAGACGTACTTTGACGTTTGAGAACAGTTATTTCCAAGGACATATCGTCAGTTATTTCAAATATTGATTTCCATTTCAGAGTGCATGTTGACGGTTGTTACAAAAGGGAACAAGTCAAAATAATAAGTTTTAAGGTACTACCGTTTTGAAGTTCAATATTGCTTTGAAAATGTTTGATACATTACTTGCATTTAAAATTGACGCCATATTAATGTAAAATAATTAATAATAAGTTGTAAAATTATTAATAAATCCAATTGAACATTTCCCTTAAGTTTACAGTACTTAATTAGAGATAACAATTATTAGTATATACGAATCAAGAAACCAAATATTTCAATTAGTAGTTCCAGACAGGAATAGTAGACTATGTGTAGAGTATGTATGTATTGAAAAGGACATTAGAATATGTATTTATTTATTTGGTAAAAAAACAGTAAAAAATGTATATGACGTATGGGGGAAGAGATTATCTGCGCACATTTTCTTGAGGCCTAGAACAAAAACACTTGCGAAATTAGCAACATCTGAAAAACTAGAAAAAGAATTTAGAAAAAATTATTACTTTAGAAAAGTAGAAATTAGAAAAAAAATTGTTCTCGAGTTATAGAAAATCAATTTCAACGGTAAATGAACTGCTGATTTAATTTTTCTGCATTGCTAACAAAATAGTAACGAACATCAGTTCTATTCCTATCACTACAAGCAAAAGGAGTGCCCAACAAAACGTGCGTACAGTGAAGCTACATTTACGTCCAGAAGCAAAACAAGGGCCAATCTCAGCATTTGCTCAATGGATCAGGAAAACTGGACAAAAACTTGATCGAGATGGAAATCATTGATTCGGAAGCTGAAGTACATTACTTGTTACAGGTGTATTAAATCTTTTTTTTTAAATGTATACTCGAACAATACAAATGTAAACTAATTCATTATATATAATTATTTTGTTAAAATAAACATTATTTTTCTTTTTGACGATCAGTATAGTCTCTAATTGTATAGACACCGTTATGCAGCAGAATATATTTTACTTTTAACTTAAATTTGTGTACCGACTTTAATTGTTTATTGTCATCTGGCAATGCGTTGTAAAGTAACGTACATGTATGTGGATTTCTTATACTTTGTATATGTACTATGTTTATATATATAAACTATGTTTATATGTACTATGTTTATTATATATATATATAAACAAACTATGTATATTGAGGGAAAAGGACGCTTCAGTATGCGTAAATATTTCTGAAATAAGTAACTTTTTATACATCGTGTTAATGAAACCAAAGTTAAAAATTAATTAAATATTTTTTAATTACTCTTCATAACAAGCACAAGGCACTCGACAATATGGAAGAAGCAACTAAAGGGGGGGGGGGAAATTGGAAGAAACAAGAGCACTACGACGAGGGAAGAAAAAGAACTTGGGCTGAGATGCCTTCTCGCGACGTTCCTGAGCGACCTAAAGGAAACCTCCGAACTCAAAGGCGAACCCAGAAGACCTCACCGCGCCCTCGACAGGTGAAGAGGGGCGGTCGTCTCGCTTTTATTTCTCGCTACGCCCACTTCTAGGAAGCGCAAGGAAAGTCTACTCCAGGACACAACCCTCTTGACTGCTTTGTTCAGGCCAGTGCATGACAATTTTGACAGGTTCTAAAACAGTTGTGCATCGCTGAATATCGCATCACTCATCGAAATGTGTACTACATCCGCCAGCCGTACGGCTGGAACGCCAACTGACACTGCTTCGGAAGTGCTAATTCCGTTAGTGGACTTGGATTGATTGATTGATTAGTGATTTAACAGCTAAGGTCATTAGTCCCTTAACTGTAAGGTATGTTTCTATCACGGAAGGTGTCGCTGATCGTCCCCCGCTGACTGGCGAGATCCGGCACCGACCTGCGTCGTCTTGTGGGGATTTTCCCCAATCAGATTCCTCCCACCAACGGGGCACCGCCCCAGCAGCGACAAGCACTAAGCTCCCAACATGTCTCCCAACAAGTGTGCTAATTTAACGCACGTAAGTGTGTGTCTAAAAGGTGAGGATAGGACAAGGAAGAGGAATGATAGATCGTGTGCAAATTCCCTTCAGATGAAATTCATCAACAGTTAAATTCTTCATTTCAATCAACTTAATATCCCTTGGAGGTCCATGGAGATGGAGATCCATGGCCCATTTGTTAAGGTAGTATTCCGGCATTCATCTGGTGTTGATGGGAACTACCGATCAGAGCAGCTGGCAGATAGAATTCTCCTCCAGCCAGTAGCTTATTCGACCTAACTATACAGCTAGTGTTGAAATTCATGCCACCGTCCGGAGGCGAATCCTTGGACCTCCCGTTTAGAGGCACTGCAGTGATATCCATTGATGCCCCGAGAAACCTAAGTTGGTGAGTGCCCGAGTTGGAGGTTGGAAGTAGTTTTCATGTGTATTTTACTTTATTGCGATGTCTCTACTAAATAGAGTAATGTTGTAAAAATAGTTATAAAATACGTCCAAAAGCATCCGAGAATATTAATTCGATTGCTTCAATGTAGAAAAACAAAGTGAATCCATGCCCGCCGAAAGCAAGCGGACAGCCCTCAATCACCAAAAACTTAAGTGACAACGTTAGTGGTGTCAAGGTCTTCTACTGGTGGCAGTAGCACGTGTCGTGGCGCCGTAGCATGCCACGAGCTACTCTGCGCAACTAACGTCGGGAAAAGAAACTATTAGTAGCCCCGCCGTTTTACAATAGGGATGACTGTCTCTGGTAGCGGGGTGACGAACTACGTGAAGGGGCGATTTGGTCGTGGCACTGTGCCACGGACTCCCGCACATGGCATCGACCTTGACAACACTGGACTACGCTATTCATTTTTACTTTCTTACCTACTATGCAGTCGCCATGGCCCATTTTTAATCATCCTTTATTAAAAAAAATTAATTTAAAATCGAAAGCAATTTTGGATATAATTTTTAATATGTTGTTAAGGCAACATGTAAAGTATTCCTAAAACATCAATATATCCATTACAAATTCCTATATTCTACAATGCGGTCAAATCGATTGAGGAATATCAGTTTTGTAGAAAATCGTCTGAACGGTTTAGGCGCTAGCGACGACTACAGACAGAAAGCCAAACGAATGGATGAGACATATATTTTGTCGTGAACTAATGTTTCGGTATTAATCACCCACAAAACGTGAATTCTGTCCACAAAACCTATTAGAGGAAGTAATTTACTACATATGTAAACAAGATTTTTTCATTATTAAGTTGGCTGTCCGGGTGACGCCGCGTCCATGGCAAAGGTGCCGACGTTTCGGTCGCCATTCTGCGACCTTCCTCAGGGCGTAATGCGGTAATAAAAGGCGACCGAAACGTCGGCACCTTTGCCATGGACGCGGCGTCACCCGGACAGCCAACTTAATATTGACTCCGGCCGCGGAAGCCTACGCTCTCAAGATTTTTTCATTTTTTTTATAATGGAACCTAAATACGAATTTTTCTGTCGACAATTCGCCTCTTTTCTCTGCAGCTTCACAGTACTTTCCCTCAACTGCGAAAGTACGTAGTAGGTAAGAAAGTATAAAACCGGTTTTCGTTTAACACCGGTGTGTTCCTCCCATCCGTAGTTCTGCGAAGGCGGGCTCAGTCGCTGCTCAGCCGTGAGCGACAGGTGCTGGCAGCTGCGCGGCCGTCGACTTCGCATCACACGAGACGAGGAGCTCAGTGTTTGTCTGCCATCCAGTAAACAGCCCGGCGCTCGCCTTAGATCTTCCGCCCAGCGCGAGCCCTTGTTCGTGGGAATGCGGCGGTTCACGAAATTCAATTCCGAGTTAAAGCGCATTTCTTTTTCTTAGCGTTAGTCCGGAGCAATTGCAGGGTACGTAGCTCTCCTCCCCTGTTGATTACGAGAACGTCACCTGCTACGGTCAATAGTCCCGTCATTTGCTCTATCTGAATTTTGTTGCTTGGAAACATTCCTAGCGGCTAGTTCCCGAGCGACTAGCTGAGAATGCTGGTGAATTTCAAATTCAAGGCCATTTCGTCTAGGTGAACAAAGTTACATTTTATTTAACTGGAATTATTCAATTATCTTGTAATATTTTTTTCATTAGTATTAATTTTCCACTTAAAATTAACGATTTTCGAGAAAATTATGGATTGTACAAACAAGACTGTTGCTAACTGCATCGCCTCAAGCGGGGCACCATCGCAGCCATGAAAAGCTCTAAGGATGTCTGGTCACCCGGCATATATGGTCGTGTGGTGAATGTACGGGGAGATGATAGGACGAAGAAAAGAAAGAAAAGAAGCTCACGATCCGTTGTCCATTAGTTGGGGTACTACTTCCGCATTCGCCTCATATTGATCGCAAAAAATCAATAAACAGAAAACAAATGAGAGAAGTCGTCCGCTATACATTCTCTCCAGACAGCAGCTGAAAGGGGAAAGCGAGCTAGCATCAGGAATGCTGTATCGCTAGTGTCGAAAAATCGTCATGGTCGAGACTCGAACTTAAGCACTTCGATACGTACTCACTCAAGCCGCCGCAGTTAGGACTAGGAGGAATAATGGCATTAGTGATGATTGCGAAGAACATGGGAAGGAAAGATTGGTACATGTCCCTTAATATATGATACTGTTCCGGTATCAGGTGGTCTACAAATTCGATTAAGGTAAGTGCCGCAAACTCGCCTATTAATTATTTAAAAAGTTACCATTGCATGCGTACGTGTAGCTTCCATTATGTATAAACGTGATGAAGTTACGCTTAATTATGTTCATTTAATATAGAGAAGAATTAATTTTTAGCTTAAAAATATAACTTACAGATCGTGAATATCCGGTGATTTCGAGCAGTTGTAACATCGAAGCTTAGTCGAAGGTGAAACGATTCGGCATAACCTAAAATAGTTTTTTCGTCACACGTGAATTTACGCATCAAGTACATTTCTGGCACCTTAACAATATCGAACCCGCAGCCTCCCAAACACTGGGATGCGCAAAAAATATGGCGTTGGGTTTACATTTGCTTCTGTCGTAGTTCTACCATGGCAAATCAAGTATAACATGTATAAGTAAAGATGTCTAAGTTACATGTTTAAATAATTAAAGTAAATTACATAAAGTGAGTCTGAATTTCTGTTTATTCTTGCGTCTTGTACGACTGAATTTATTCGTGTAACAAAAATAAAATTTACCTACATAATTTTATTGTTATTATTTGTTATTTTTTTGTTATTTTGTTCTTTATTGTATGTTATTTTGTTGTTACTATTTTAGCTAGTATGCCAGACGAAACAACGTGAAGTGTCTGTGAAACATTGTACCATATAATGTAATAAACGTATTACGTATTAGGCTGTTTGTAATTAAAAGTTACTATGACACACAATAAAAACAATTCACTTGATATCAATCACTAAGTTTATACCAACCACGTAGATCGATACTACAGTTTTGATGCCGATCTCATATTAACAATTCACTATTATCGATTCTGTGACGTCGCAAACTTAATATCGATTCTGTTCGTACTGATCGAAAATTTAAGTGTCAATAATAGCTGATGTAAACAGAAGTTTTTCAACCATTTATTGTTTTTACAGGTAAAATAGTCTGAATAAGCACTGCTCATAGTTTAAAAGTTTTCAGATAAACCCACTCGTTGGCAATATTCAAAGCACTCACAGCATTGCGTTTAACAATTTTATCTTTCTTCCTCAGTATGTGTAAAATTGGGCTAAGAGTACTATTTCAATTTACTCTACCAATTTAAAGTAGCAATTTTATTAATAGAGAGAGAACTATATTTAGAGCACTGCATTCTATTTGCATACGGTGGTATATACAGTTCTAGGGTTATGAAAGCTACTAATGACAGAGAAAGTTTACGAGCTCCGTTTGCATAGAGCGTAAATCTCGACTCCTTTAAAGATTAAAATCTTCGATGACGAAGGACCTCGTAAAACACTTTCGTAACAAATGTCCTTGCGAGGAACGTATCTTCACCTTGCTGGAACGAATGTTAAAAGCCAATATTTTATGAGAACCACAACTTGTGCTGACAGATTATCCCCAAGGGAAGTCCAATAGCAACTTCCATGGAAACTTCTGTTGTCGAAGTTTGTAGGCTTCGAGAAAGGAAGTTCGTGTCATCCTAAACGGAAACTCCAAGATAAGACTGAGAACTGTAGGGAAACGTGACAGAGAATAAGAAATAAGGTGTATTGGAACTGCGAGACGGTTCTCTGTGCACTTACCGTATGCTCGGAAAGTCTGAGATATATTTGTGTGTGAGAACGGACAGACAAAATAGTGAGTTGTTTAATGCACATCCAATGGCGCCGAATCTGGAGTGAGGGGGAATGAGAACGACGCTCCCCTGTTTTTTTTTCAGTTGATTGATTGGGTGATTGATTAATTGGTGTTTACTGACGCGACAACTGCTATGGTTATTAGTTCCGTATGTGGTGCACCTGTTATATCCACGAAGGTGGTGTTTTCCCCCTGCTGGAACTTGAGATCGGGCACCGACATATATGTCGATTTGAGGGGTTTCCCTTTTTTGAGTATCTCTCCAACGGCGCACCGGAATAAGCTCTAGGCTAGTTACTGGTCTCTCAACATGTGTGGTAGTGTAGTGCATTTAAGTGTATGTATATTACGTCAATAAGAGTTCTCGTTTTGTTATTTTCATACTTTTAATATTCTTCCTTTTTTATAGTGTATTCAGCGGAATCTTAACCTCTGAATGTCAGACCTATCGTGTTCGGAAATCTGTTATATTATCGTGATATCTTTGGCCTACCATAGCTACAGCTTGCATAAAACACATGACTTGAAAAGAAAGACTTGGAGTGAAATGTAAAATATGCAAATTAGTGTTTAAAAAAAGTACATGTGGTACAATCTGCCACAATATTTTAATTTAACACAAAATACGTAAAAAAGAAGGACTTGACGCAAGGAAATATAAGAAAAGGAAAAATGCAAAGTTCGCTGAGAAGAGATTAATTTACTGAGCCCTTGGTAGCGGAAAGATAAGGAGTTATGCCATTTAAGAGGCTGTTGAAGACAACAAAGAGAATGAAAAGATTTCCAACGATCCTTTACAAGAGTTGGTGGATGAAGACTTCTTTTGTTAATAAGGAATAAAGAGGATAGTGGTAAATTTAATCACGTTTTCCTCTGAAGTACAGGTTCCTATTTTTAAATCTAGCAAGCCAAAAACGTCCATACAGCTCAAACTAGTAGTGCTTTACGCGCAGCGTTCTCGCATTATTTGCAACTTTTGCAATTTTCGAAAATTCAAGTTCAGTGAAAACAGGATCTGCCCTATTTTTTAAGCAAATTCCCTACAATCCAAGAAAATAAAAAGTAGTGGTGCTACAACAGCACATTCTTTCCCCCGTTATTGGAAACAGCTATGTAGGTTTCAAATATTGCACTTAATGCGCTACTAACATCTTAGCAATTATTTTAAAACCTCCAATTCAACCAAGAAGCGAACAACTCACTGCTTCCATCGCATTATTGTCTAAAATATGTTAATTCTACAACTGCATTAAAATGTAATGCAAAAAGTTTGTATACTTGTAATGGAAAAAGAAGCCTGATAGTACACATCTTTATCAAGTCACAACAATGACACGTAATTCACAGAAATTCGCGACAACGAAAAGGAATTTCATTGTTGCATTCCGTGCATTCTCAATTCTCCCTTAAAGAGCTATGAATTTTTATTTTAAATATTTAAAAATAAATAATTTCTTTAAAGATTAATGTGTAAATGTATAACAAAAGGTCGAATGTAAAATCCAACAAAAAATAATATACAAAATTGCAAATTCTAATTTACGACGCATCCAGCTGTCTGAAACGTACTGAATTTTCAACGGGCTATTATGATTGTCACGAAATTACAGACTACTCGTATTTTCAAAAAATTGAGAATGACCTTATTTGAAGATGTATTTTTGATAAATACATTTCATTGAGAAAGCCATCTACCGCCCAAAGTACGCCCAAAGTACATTTTTTGACATTTTCTTAATTCTTCAGTTTTCTAATGGTAGAACGGAAACATTAATTTAGGAATATCAAAGAACACAAAAATCTCGTCCTAAATGGCAATTTTCTTTAAAACATCTGTAGCCGTTGTCAAGAAAATGTTGTTTAAACGCTACTAAAAATGCAAAATTTGAAGCTCTTTTTCACAAAAACGTTTTGAGTTTTCATTTGAAGCACACACACTCACAAATAAAATAATCTTTAGAAATTGCTGGTAATGTGCATATTAAAGATTTGAGAGACCTTTCAAAACATTACATTTGTGTAAGTTTTGAAAAAACAAAAATATACCCCAAAATGAACTTTACTCATATTAAAGAGTGCAATTATCACTAATCCGTTCGAAAGGTTTGAAGAAAAAATTTGGAGCCGTTTATAAGAAAGTGAGCTAGTTTTTACAGAAAACGGTTGAGCTCTCTAGAAACTTTACTTGAAATTATTTAAAGCACAGATACTCATAATAATGCCAACAAATCGCCGCTAATGTAAATATAAACAACGTGAGAGGTAAGTAAAAAAATACATTTTTTGCAATTTTTGAAAAAATAAAAGAATAGAGTAATATGCTGTATATGTAATTTCATACATAATTGTCACCATTCCCGTCACCTTGTTGGAAGCTATATGCTCGGAGAATATGTTCCGCAGTCATATAGAATCAACACCCATCGGATGTTGATAAACTCCAAATTGTGACCATGTTACCAAGTAACAATGCGTTTTTAATAATTAAATTTGTTCAAAGAATTGGTTGGCCCGACCGGGATTCGAACCCGGGCCTTCTGGTTTACGCCCAGCTGCTCTGACCACTAAGCTACCGAGTCAACCAACCCTTTGAACAAATTTAATTATTAAAAACGCATTGTTACTTGGTAACATGGTCACAATTTGGAGTTTATCAACATCCGATGGGTGTTGATTCTATATGACTGCGAAACATATTCTCCGAGCGTATAGCTTCCAACAAGGTGACGGGAATGGTGACAATTATATATACATATAAGGAGAGATAGTGCGCTCGTGAAAACTGTTCAAAGGGTTGGTTGACTCGGTAGCTTAGTGGTCAGAGCAGCTGGGCGTAAACCAGAACGCCCGGGTTCGAATCCCGGTCGGGCCAACCAATTCTTTGAACAAATTTAATTAATTTCATACAGTACATTTAACACTATCCCTACCAAAAGTTAAAAGAAAAAACTTGGAGCCGTTTTTGAGAAATCTGGTTTTTCTATTTTTTTAAAATTGCACGTATTGTATGCAATATTGCGCGAAAACTACTAAAATTTTCCAAAAAGTGTACATGACCTTAAAGAAAGATATCACTATAAAGAACAAATTTAATTTGAAGGAAAAATCTCTGTCCGCAATTTTGTAGTTGGAGAAAGACGCCTAATACAATTCAAACTTTCGCAATTTCCGAGAGTTATCCGTGAAAATCGGACCTATGCCGCCTTAAGTGTATTTTACTATACTTACAAGAAATTTAAAGAAAAAATTTGGAGCCGTTTTTGAGAAAATTTTGAAAATGTTCAAGGGGCTTCATTAAAATATCGTTTTCAAATTGAAGGGGCCACGCAATCAGCCAGATTGATGGGTGAGTATGAATTTTGGAGAAAATCGGCTGAGCGGTTTAGTCGCTAACATTGTTCACAGACAGAAAGAAAGACGGATACACGGACGGACGGACGGACAGACGTTTTGCTTTTAATTGGGTTTTCTGTATCAAGGACCCATAAAACAGGGATTCTGGCTGCACCAGAATGCGCCGTGTTATACTTTTTTCTTAATTTAGCAACTGGATTTATCCACTTTTTTGTTACCAGGGCCCTGTAATAAGAATTTTTCTGACAAAAATTCGCTGTTTTTTCGCGCAGCATTACAACACTTTCCCTATACTAAACGGGAAAGTAAATATGAAATGGTTTGTTGAAATTATATCATAGAATTATTTTATAACGTTATTTATTGTGGAAAAATCACTCAAAGTTTAATATTTTATATGACATTTATTTATAAATAAAATTAAATATTGAATAAAAATATCAAAAAAGGAAAATATTTTGCACTCCTTGAATTTATTTAACTGAAATTCATCCTTTTCGAATTGATTCAAGTGTTCCATAAAAAATGCAGCAATGTAATTCCAAGTAAATTATCTTGATTTCATCTCTTCTTTCAAAGCAAGTTCGAATATGAATTTTTGTAAATAACGCACCTCTTCATTTCTCTTCGTCCTGCTCGTCATCGCCGAAGTATCCATCGTCTTCCTATTCCAACCGTTTCTCAGCCAGATCATGAAAAGAGCTTATTTCTGACTCTCCACCACCATCATCATCATCATCATCATCATCTCCTACAATACAAAAGTTTGAGAGATGCGTTATTTATTATTACATTATTTAACATTGTAAGTCTCATCTATTAATAGTGTGTTGTATGATAGTTGGTGCAATTCTCACATTAAATATGTTCATTATCTACCCTCGGCAAACTGACGTCTACATTTTTTGTGTCCACGCAGATTCGACGAACAACTGTGAAATATTATACAATTGAAAACTGATGTTTGAGTGTAACGGATTCAAAGAAAACTTTTTAACAATGTTAAATTAAGAATTTTAATTGACATCGTGCTCTTATTCTTTGGGAAATGTTTGGCTGTTTCCAAATCAATTCTGAGAATATACTTTGGTTTGGTGTTTTGCTGCACATTTTAAGTTATTTCTAGATTTGATAATTTCTCCTTTTAAATTTTTTCAGCTTTCATAAAGATATGAAACTTTCGGAAAAGTAATTTAATGCCAATGTGCATCAATTGCTGGATATGCCTTTGATGGGAATGTCGAATGGTGCAACTGACTATATTTTCGAAACAATCCCCTGCTTTGCAGCAGATGAGCCGGAATAATCCTCAGCATTCGGCGGAGGAACTCCATTTTCCTTCGTCCGTCAGCTCTCTACGGAACGAACTCCTCCATGCGATGGCCTTCTGCCGACCTCTCTCGTCTCCACAGATACTCCGCTGCTTCAACAATAATATTATTGATTTCGAAGGTCCACGTGTCGATGGGGAGACGGCTGATTGTTTACCATTGTGCTTGAGTTAAGGACCAATGTTTACAGATATTTAGATATCATCTTTTTTTAAAACTTAGTTCTACCTGTTCGAAATGTTTGGACATTACAACGTTGGAGGTTATGACGTTGGAAGTTTTTTTAAATATTCGAAAATGTTCGGGAGGATTCATGTATAGTACCCCCAAAATTAAAATATCGGTTTCAAATTCAAAGGGACATGAGATCAGCCAGATCGATCGGGAAGTATAAATTTTGAAGAAAATCGGCTGAGCGGTTTAGTCGCTAGCGTAGTTCACAGGCCGACGGACAGATAGACAGACGGACGGACAGACGTTTAGCTTTCAGTTAGGTTTTCGGTATCAAGGACCCACAAAACACGAATTCTGACAGCACCACGTGTCAGGATATTTTTTTCTTAATTTAGCAACTGGATTTATCCACTCTTTCGTTACCCGGGCCCTGAATAAGAGTTTTTCTGTTGAAAATCCGCCGTTTTTTCGCGCAGCATTACTTACCTTTCCCTGTACTATTGTGAAACAATCATCAATTTTAAAATGCCCTGCCCTTGCACACAAACTGCTTATAAAAAAATTATTGGGCGATTATTTCGACGTAACCCGTTCCGAATTTATGTTAAATATGGGCGCCAGGAAAAAGTTACGTTTATTATTATTGAAATTAACAACTGCTATCTAAAATAGAATAAATATCCGGCTTGCTGGGATGATGAGTTTTGCAAAAAATAATCGCCACTACCTACTGATAGCCGATTATTCGATCTGCCATCTATACAGAGTGGCGATGAATCTGAAAAATTATGTTTAGCTACTTATTAACTGGAATTGGCCACATGAAAATCATCTTTTCTATTTCAAAAGAAACTTAACAGTTAATTCAATTTGCCAGGCAAAAATTATTACTTAAAATTAATAACAATACAAAATGTTCTTTTGGTCATGACCTTTCTGAACCTCGTACTGCAGTACCCGTCTTCGCGCGCGCTTGTTCGATGACGCCCGCAGAACCAGTTTCTCTTCAATCCGGTGACGAGAATTCCAAGTCCAAATACCAGCTTCTTTTCTTCTGCTCTTCACAACTGCCGCCGAGTCACCAACCCTCACCGCCTCAAATATCTGATCGTTCTAATTCAATTTACTGCGAAAGTTCCCAGTTCTTTCCGACTACGTGACGCAAAATATTAAAGTTCAACAAACTATTACTTATTAACAAATATTCCGAGTCCTGTTGCAAACGAATTCATATGAGTTCAAAGTTTAAGTTCCATTCGTCGCACTCAAGAATTCTCAAAGTCTTACAAGTTCTAATTTCCACACATCACAAAAATTCAGAGTCCGAGAACTATTCACTCTAAAGAGAAATTTACAAGTCCCAATCTCATAACATTAATTATCCGCGAGCGACCCGCACAGCACCAGGGCATATGTCCGAATGTAAAAAAAAATCTTTCTCTTCAGCCCTTCAAAACTCGACCTATCTCCTGTACTGCTTTTTTTACCAGCAAAAAAAACGACGCACTTCCGTCATGAATAGACTGTCACTCTCCCTCTGGCCAATCCTTCAATTGATTACCAAATCGACTAGCTACGCCCTAGACTGTCATTGCTTTTTCAACCAATCTCTTCACCGCTTGCACTATCAGGTAGCCGCACCCCTCAGGTTAAAGGCCCGAATGAAGTTTATTGACCTTGACAAACTCGACTGCCGTTGCTAGGGCGCCATATTCCTATTTGTTTACCCTTGTCATTCACCCCATTTACGACAGATATTAGTGCATAAAAATATGTAACATGTTGGTATGTCACAGCTTCCCTTCTCCAAGCGTCATTTTATTTGTCAGAACTCAAATAAATGACAAGACCATCATCACTTACACTATAGCAAATCTTCATACCTTACTTCACTGGTACTCACTACACTGTACACACACTTTCTTCATACTTGCTGCTTTATATCTATTTACAGAGATTGTTTTATTGCCGACGTAGTTATTGTCCATTTCATTGGGTCTTTTTTATTAGATAATATTTCAGATTACGTACTATACCCTACTATTTACATGACATACAGGAAAAACACACAATAAATTAAAAATAAAATAACCTACACTACTACTACTACAAAGATCTACTCCTTCATTGGCATACTATTTACTATTTATTTAGTCATGCGAATCGTCCCGCTTGTAGGGTTTGATATTCCGATAATTATACGTACCGATTTGATCTGCCTGTTCATTTTTTAATATTACTGTGTTTTTACTAAGAACCCTTTCTATTCTATAGGGTCCTTTGTATAGTGGGAAAAATTTGTAGAATAACTTTTTATCTACTGAGGACACTTGTGGTACCCTAACTAGTACTTCATTTTCCCGATACGTTCCCATGAAATATTGTTGTTTTCTTTTCGTCTTCGCGGCCGCTTCTTTCAAATTTTCATTTACCACACGAACCTCTTGATTACTGTCTAAAATTCCGCCAACTTCCACGGGTATCTTGACTCTTGCAAACGGGTCTTCCCTACTCCTTCTTCCTAGATGCACTTCTAACGGTGTGCCACGCGTACTCCCATGAGGAATGTGGTTTAACACGTAATTAAGAGTAGGAACTGCTTCCATCCATCGATTATGATGTTCTGCCGCGTATACTCTAAATAGCCGTGAAATTTCTTTCATGACCCTCTTACTCGGGTTCGCCTGTGTGTTCCTGACTGTTGTGAAACACATCCGAACTTCCCTTTCTTTCATTTCACGTTCCCATTTTCCACCAGTGAATTGTGTACCCAAATCACTGATGATTCTTCGTGGCGTACCAAATTCCTCAAAAAATTTCCTACATTAAATAATACAATTCTGAGCATTCGCTTTCCTAATTGTATATAGCTTTACAACCTTTGAAAACACATCCATAATCACAAACAAATATTGGTTTCCGAACTTGGATTTTGGCATAGGTCCATAAAGGTCTACTGCATATAATTCCCTGGGTGTTGCAGGAATAATGGCCTCACTACTTCCCTCATATTTTTGATTGGACTGCTTCGTTTTTTGGCAAGTATCGGAAATGAATTTTTACCAGTAAGCAGCTCTCCTAACTAGTCAGCTGTTTCAGGTTCATCTTTATCCATGACATAGTTTCATTGTTGTTGACGATTTAAGTAAACATCTTGTATTTGTTTATAAAAGTGTATAAAAATGAGTTTCGATCAGGGTTAAACACGTATTTTAAAGGATTAATGCCGAAAGAAATCAAAGCTGAGTTGAAGTTCATGGCACATGCCCTGTGTTTGCAACAGTTTACAATTGGGTGATTGAGTTTAAAGTGGTCTGACATCCACAAATGATGAACATTGTTCCGGTCGCCCTGTGGAAGTCTCTCCCCCAAAATTACTGACAATGTTCACGATATGGTTTTAGTGATCGACGAACCAAACTACGGAAAATAGTTGAGACCACAGGCATATCGCAAGGCACATTTGCTTCAATTTTGCACAAAAAATTGGGTGTGAAAAAAATCTCAGCAATATGAGCGCCGCGTGTTCTGACAGAAGAGAATAAGCGCAGTCGTGTGATCGACTCTTGAGTCTCTTTTGGCGCTTTACCGTCGCAATCCTGAGGATTTTCTGCATCGATACAGCGTTGAAACATGGATACATCACTCCACTCCAATGACAAAATAACAACTAAAACAGTGGGTTTTTTAAGGCGAACGGGCACCGAAGAAGGGAAAGACGGTGAAATTGGCCGGCTAAGTTATATCCACTGTCCTTTGGGATCTTCGCGGATTCATCCCAATCGATTACTTTGAAAAGGGTAAAACGATAACAGAAGAGGGTTATGTGGCATTATTGAACCGACTGCGCGAAGAAATCAAAGAAAAACGTCCTCATTTGAAAAGGAAAAATACCCTCTTTCTTCAAGACAATGCATGAGTGCACACTTGCGAAATTGCGATTCCAAAATTATGGAACTAAAGTTTTAATTATTACAACATCCACTGTATTCACCAAACTTCTCCCCCAGTGACTTTTCTTATTTCCTAACTAGAAGAAATGGCTTGGCGGACAAATTTTTACGTCTAACGAGGAAGTCATTGCTCAAACAAATGCCTATTTTAAAAAGCTTCCGAAATCCTACTTTTTGGACAGCATAAAAAATTTGGAAAAATTTATAGAGCTGAAAGGAGATTATGCTGAAAAATATAAAAAATCTACCCCAAAAAAGTGTTTTTTGAATTTTTTCTAAGGATTTATTGAACGACCCTCGTTTGTAATTTATACTCCTGCATTTAAATGAAAAATGGATAAAAATGCTCCACAATATTTAATTTGGAAATCGTGAGTGAAATGCTGTTATATGTAGGTATTCTATATTAAATGATTTGCAAAGTTGAAATTCAGTCTCTGAAAAATAATAGGAGAGATGGAACAAGATAAGTCAAATTGAAGTTGCAATCGACTCGATAGTACGAAGTCCGGTGAAGATAGTAGGCAAAAGAGCACGAGATAACACATCAAAAGAAAGGAGTTCTGGGTCAAAGCTCTTCAACTGTCCGTGCACGTGGTGGACTGTTTGAAACGCGTGCGAGAGGCGAGAGAACTAAAAGTGCAGTGTGTCTCCAGCATAAGAAGTTCTTGCGTGGCGTGTGAGAACGAGAGGATACAAATGGAAAAGGCGATGAAGTGAGGAGACCGCGAAAACAGAACAGTTTTTCATAACATACTTTTTCTCTGAAAGTTCACATTTCAAGGCCACTTCGCTTCTACTTTTAAGTTCCATCTTTTATTTCTATTATTCTTTTATTTCTATTGTTTCTCTGTGATTTCGTGTATATCATTTTTAAGTGTCTATTTCTTTGATATAAAACGGTTGGGGCAAAAATCATGGCAGCTATTTTTACTTTCCCGTATACATACATACAAAGTACGAGTAATATACGTAGTACAGGGAAAGTTACGGAAAGCTGCGGAAAATCGATTTCGAGATTTCATCGCAAATACACGTTTTGAGGTCCACCGATACAGAAAAAGTGGTTCTTTTTAAAACGTCCGCCTGTTTGTCCATCCGTCAGTGAAAACACCACAAGCGGCTAAATTATGCAAAGGATTTTTCCAAATTGAAGAAACCCCTGTCAATCTGGCTCGAATCGAAGCTTTGAGATTTTGAAAAACATTAATTAAAATTTTGAGGTACTTTATATGAAGCCCCCGGACATTTTCAAAGTTTTTTCTCAAAAACAGCTCCAAGTTTTTATTTAAATTTCTTGTAAGAATAGAGTAAAATTCAAAAAGGTGAAATAGGTCCGATTTTCACGGTTAACTCTGAATTTTCGAAAATTGTAAAATTTTAAATTTTTTCCGTGTCTTCCTTCTACTACAAAATTGAAGATAGAGATGTTTCCTTCAAATTATATTCGTTTTCCGTAGTGAGTTCTTTCACGCAGGTCATGAATATGTTTTGGAAAAATTTAGCAGTTTTCGGGCAATATTGCGTGAAATACTTGAATTTAAAAAAATACAATAAGATTTTCTCAAAAACTACTCCAATTTTTTTCTTTCAATTTTTGGTAGGGAAAGTGCTAAATATACTCTATGAGATGACATTAACGGTATATGTTTTCTACATTTAGCACCAGGATTTGTCCACTTTTTCGTTACCAGGGCCCTGTAATAAGAGTTATTCTGCCGAAAATTCGTCGTTTTTCGCGCTGCATTTCATAACTTTCTCTCCACTGCGTAAGCGGTAGCCAGAAAGTAAAAAAATCTTTATCTTGAATATAGTTCTATATAGTTCCAAGACTCCCCAAAAAATTGAACTTTTGCAATTTTCGAAAAATCTGATATTTCAACGAACATTCTCACTTATTTCATTATATTTTCATTTAATTATCATCATATTCACGTATAACATTCTCAGATATTTCAACACACTATTCTCTTAAGCGTCTTTTATCTATCCGAGGACAAAGTTTCATCAAAACATTTGGAGCCATTTTTAAGACTTTTTCAAAATGTTTTTGAGGCTTCTTGTAAAGTACCATAAAAAATCAAAATATCGTTTGAAACTCCCAAAGTCTCTAGTTCCTTGAGATCGATCTGGGAATACCAAATTTGGAGCAAATCGGCTCAACGTTCTGGGACTAGCGTTGGCCACAGACGGTCAGACAGGCGTTTTGCCGTCAATCGATTTTTCGGTATCAAGGATCATCAAAACATAGATTCTGCCAACTCTACGTGTTAGAGGAAGTAATCTATTTACGATTTATACTCTTTTTCGTTACAAGAACCAGACTACGAGATTTTCTGCCGAAAACACGCCGTTTTCCGGCGTACAATTGCATAACTCTCTTATGAAGTGCGAGAAAGTAAAAATGGTTGTCATGACTTATGCCCCAACCCTCGAAGTTAAAAGCAAATACAAAATTCTTTATTAATGATTTTAATAAGTAACCATGAGCTTTTTTATCATAAAACACATGTTGATTTCGGATGTTAATACCTCCAGATTTACAAATTCCCAGTTCCTCCTAAAATGACAGTGACTGACGATACGACACCATTAACTGACAAAGCCACAGGTACTGTTTCTCAGAGACAATTCCTCCTTTACAACATTAGCATTTACACTACCAACTTCGCTTGATAGTGTATTGGCTTAGTGCTTAGTTGTCGTTGGCATTTAAAATTAAACAATTGTGGATGGTTTCATTTTCAACAATATTTTTTGTATTCTCTACGTCAGCAAAAGTCTACAAACGGATCTTATTGAGTGTCTTGTCCTTGATAGTCACACGAGGCGTTTTGAAATTGACAGTTTTATCTATTCAGTCGAAGTATAGTTTGTAGGTGTCATTTTTTAGGATTATTTTCGGATGGTACTTCTATTAAGTGTAGTATTGTGGAGGAGACAATATTTCTTGGAGAGTTTGTCGGGGATTACACGCTCCAGTCTGTTATAACTTAGTGTGTGTTTAGTGTGTCACAATGCAGTACAAATATAAGTATTCCAATACCTTCTGACTGTCTTTGAATTTTAATTTTACTTCTTTGTCCAGTTTTTTAAGGCAGTCTTATATTTCTTAATGTCAGAAGGTTAATAAAAAGCCAACTATTCTAATTTGGAAATTTATTAATCTCAACGTTCCGAGGAGCAAAAAAAAAAAGTAATATATACTGAATCGTTTCAGATCCTTTGTAACACACTCTGGAATTGTCATTCATTACTTCAGGATGTTTAACATTGTGTGTGATATAGTTTTTTGTAGCAATTACTTGAATTTGGATTGAGCTAACAAGACCCTCATTCTCAGGTGAGAAATTTGTACGACATGTCAACGTCTGCATTTTGATTGTCTATTTTTGCAGAATATGCATCGTAACTTCTGCTTCCATTTCTCTATTTCTTCTCAAACTGATGACTGCATTGACTGATGATATTATTATTATTATTATTATTATTGCTATTATTATTATTTCACGGTTCTGTCTCTGGATAAAATCTCAGGATTGAGGTAAACGTACGGGCTCTTACCAAGTAACGACCCTTCTCGATGTCGAAGTAGGATTACATGTATTAGGCATGAGTAATACTATTGTTGAGCAACTTTCTATTACACAAGTATTATTATTATTATTATTATTATTATTATTATTATTATTATTATTGATGATGATGATATATTTTCCATCTTTTTACGGCCAAGCAAGTATGATTTCTCTAGTCCACCGGTAGTCATTCGTTGGTATCGCAACTGTTTACACATTGATTTTTTCAAAAATATTAAGAAACTAGTTTTTAAATGATACGTTTCTGTTAGAAATCACTATTTCGTTCTTTCGTCATAATATCCATGTATGTCTTTTCTATTCATTCTTATTTCAAAACTTCTATAATTAAATGTAGATATCTTGCATCTGACCTGAAAAAGAAAATATATAGCTAATTAATATAATGAGATTGGGCTCGTCGATTTTAAACTATAAGTTGAAAGAAGGGAGGAAAATTCGAAATATTGAAGAATTCACCGTATAAAGGAATTTAAGATTTTAAGATTTTCGGCTTATGGAACTTCAACTTACCGAATTTCAACTGTATCAACAATAATGTTCAGTTGGATCCTTCACAACTCCTTGCTCGTCTTGTGCTTAATAGATGAGTATCCTCTTCTTCCCTGAATTTCAACCCCTTCTCGATTTTTCTCGTTCGTTGGCATTTGGCAGGCAAAGGAGAAGAGGCTGCACTTCAACATTCGCCTGAGCACCAACCTGCTGATTAGTCCGCTTGCCCCCTCAGCACTTCACGGGCTCAGCGCCGAGCCCCTCCCAGCTTCACCCCACCCCTTCCTCACTTCAACTCGCCCCGCCCCATTCCTCCCCGCCACGCTCCACATGGCCCCTTCCCACTTCACGCCGTCCTGCCTAACAAGGCTCCGTCCCAAATGGCCCGCCGCACACCGCTCCATCTGCACGGCTCCGCCCACTTCACTCCACCTGCCTCACACTGGATTTTGCAGCTACCGATATAAACAATACTCTTTATCGGATTCGTGCCAATTCGCAGTATTTTATAGAATGATCTTGAAGTAAATACTATAAATATCATCAAGAAATTTGAACGAAAGTGGGATATTGTACGATTCGTAACTTGTCCCTACTTTTTCATTCATTTTTTAAATAAATTTTCTTTTTTACCGGCACGAACATTCATTTTAAAGAAGTTTGCATGTAAACATGTAAAAAAGCATATGAAAAAAATAATTAAATAAGAGCTTATAATTAAATACGTACCTTCTGTAGCATGTTCCATTTTAAAATTTGAATAATTATTTTCACTGAACAAAACTATTTGGTTTCAGGTCCGCTCTAAAATTTCCGTCCGGCTTGGGTGACGCCGTAAACACAATAGAGCCCTATGTTCTACCTCAAATACAGCTTTAATTTTTGCCGTTCTTCTGTATGGGATTTAATAGTCCCAAGAATAGTGTAGCCAACCTTAGAGTTAGAAATTCCCAATTAGAAACGTTGTTTTTTCTCGAATTTTCGAAAGGTTTAAGGCATTTATTCCAATATGCCCCTCCATATTGCACTATCCCCCACTTCACTCCTCGCCTCACATGCTCCTTCTACAGCGCTCCGCTGCGCCCCCATTCTCTCCGACCTCCCCTCTCCACACTGCCCCGCCCACTTTTTTCCGTCCTGCCTCACACTCCTCTCACCGCAGCGCCTACCGCCATTCCGTCCCAG
The DNA here is from genome assembly GCA_031308135.1 of Acheta domesticus. Lineage (NCBI taxonomy): Eukaryota > Metazoa > Arthropoda > Insecta > Orthoptera > Gryllidae > Acheta > Acheta domesticus. The sequence goes on along the minus strand of JAHLJT010002630.1, from coordinate 76,819,407 downwards.
CTCCATCCTCCCCCACCCTCCACCCCGCCCCTCTACATCAACCACGCCTCACAACGCCCCGCCCTAATCCCTCCCTCCAAGCCGCTCCTCCCACTGTGCCTAACGCATCCGAAACACACTCCGCTCTGCTCCTTCACGCTCAAGGCCCCTCCACCTCACCTTCTCCCCACTCGCCACCCCATGTTCCCGTCCCTTCACCCTTAGCTTCTTACCACGCTGTCCCGTCTCATTCTCCCCCGCCAGCACGCCGTACCACGCCACTCTACTCCCCGTCCACCCTGCAACGCTCAGTCCCACGCCGCCGTGCCTTACCACTGTCATAGACTAAGGACTCTTTAGTATATGCCACTGTCCATCCTCTTTTTCTCGACTCGTTCCGTCTCGCGTTGCCTTTCTCTAGCACGCATTTCCTCGCCATTCAACGCCCCGACCACTCCTTTCGCCTTGCCACGCACGATCCCTACCCGCCACGCCCTTCCACGGCGAGTGGTGAAATGGCACCGCTCCCCTCCTGTTCTCCCCGCTGCGCCACGTCCCATTCCTAACCGCTACCCTCTACAACGGCATTGTACGCCGTTGAACCCTCAGATCTCTCTTCCCCGCCCCGACGCACTCCATCCCTCGCCGCCCCCACGCCCCCCACCTAGGCCCTCGTGCACTCTGCGGCTCCTGGGGCCACCGCGAGGGCTGCGGGGGCGTGACCTCAATCGAAGTTGCTCTCCTCCCGCCGCCCTCGCCCGCCAAATCGCTGATGGTCGATGAAGCAGCGATGATAAAAGCGAGCGCCAGGGCGCCAAGCAGGGGGCGACGGGTGGCGGAGTGTTGGGGGGGCACGGGGGAGTGGTGGTGGGGTGGGGGAGGAAGGGGATAAGCGAGTTTGCCGGCGCCTCGCGGGCAGAATCCCTGAGTGACTGCTCGCGCGCACCTGAGCTCTCATCTGTTTGCGAACGTGTGGTTTGGTGGCGCGAGTTCGGTTTAGCAGCTTCGAGAGGTAGTGGGGATTACCGGCAGGCGAAAAACATGCACACGTAAAGGAGTGCCCTCAGTCTTTATATATAAATATGCATGTTTTGTGCGCCTTTGTTCCACAATAACTATTGATTACATTGGTCAACACACATTTTAGTGCCTAAGATGTTAAACTTTTTCCCAGGTATTTCGATGTCACTGATTGCAAAAAATTGCATTAGTTTTGCCGTATCAGCTCTTATGTAAATACAGAATTGTCATCATATACCCCACTTCCACATTGTGTATGCTAGAACTTGGGAGCATCAATGGCATGTGGACAAACTATTTAATTTATTGGTGTTAATTTGTTGTAAAATAAAATAAATTTGTTTTTATAAATGAAATATATTAATTAGATAACTGTAAATCACATAATTTCTCATCAAAATATTTTATAAATTTACAAAATCAACAATTTATTCAGCATCCAAAAAAAAAAGTGTCTAAATAGATTTCTTGAGAAATACTGTTTATCAACTCAGAAATAGGTTTTGTTTTTCCTTGAAAGAGTACTCGCACCACATGTAGCAAAAGACATGAACTATTCAAACACTGCTTTCTTGAGAAAGTTATACAGAAAACTAAAAAATGAGAAAATTGTTGATTATCTCGTACGTATTTGCGAGGACACATTAGATGGAAATTAATGTGCATTATATGTAACTGCATTCACTTCAGATGTAATAAATTAACTCAAAAACGAAAAGCTCCTTAGTGTACCTCGTTGCTTTTTTGTTGGTAGAATGACAGGCTGGAAAGACTTTGCAAAATGACAAAATTTATGGCAGATATGGAGACGTTGGTTAAATTGGGATTAAGAAACGCAATTTTTTTAATACATGACTTAAACACTGAAAAATATGTGAAAGAAACAGTGCACATTACTAAAAAGGCGAGATGAATTCAAGTTTGTCTGTTTGTAATGAAATAAAATGAAAGAGACTACGTATTAATTCAAAATGAACTGTGATTCCAAAAGTGGCGAAAATCGTTCTTCTCACTTTATCATCAAAACTAGAGGTAATGCAGTCAAGTAGATAGCATTTTCGGAATTAGCGGTAACGAAATACCTATTATCATCTCTAATATTTCAGGCACCAAAAAAGTTGTTTTTTTTGTTGCCTTGTATTTAATAACGATTATTTGATGAACGGTTGTTAATAACGATAGTTTGATATTTACGGACACGTCAAATCCCAAGTTTCTTTAGTGAATTTTTCATTGCGGGAGGTGGTGGTTTTCGTCCACTGCTGGATGGTGAGATCCTGCGCAAACCTACCCGCCGGCTTCCGAGATTTTCCCCTCCAGGAATCTACTCCACCGGAATGTCGCCCCAGTAGGGACAAGCTCAAGGCTCCCGACACGTGTGCTAGTACAGTGGATGTAAATCTAAGAGTAAGGTCAACACCATACCCCATCAAAGCAGGAGTTCCGCAGGGTTCGAGCCTCTCTCCCTATCACACCTATCACTGTACCCCCTTCTATCCGCAAAATTCTATAACAAAATTTCTCGAATACCTTTAGTTACCCTTTTCAAACTTGGCAAACAGAACCCTCATCGTAAACGATTGAAAAGGAAATTACCCAGAGAATTTTTTGATCCTCCTTAAGCAGACTGGAAGAGATTAGCCTTTCCGTGTAAAGTGCTTCTGAAAATGTAATAATCACGATAAAAGAAAATATCTTGCAAACTTGCTATATCAAATAAAATCAACTAGAGTGTTTGTGAACAGTCGTTCACGGCTGCTGAGGGCCTCAGGCCAAGCAAGAATAAATAATTAAAAAAAGAGTTAGGTGTGAGGATAAGACAAGAAAAAACGGAATAATCGTGAGCAGTCCGTGGCCCGTTCGTTTGGGGTACAGCCTCAGCATTCACCTGATGCGGACGGGAAAAAGTACGGAACACTACCGATCAGAGCAGCCGGCCGCTAGAATTATTGTTCAGGCGGCTGAATTCGACCTATTGCTCGAAAACATAAAAAACAAGGACCTAGAAAACAGGGTTTCTGGCTACACCACGTGTTGGAGGATTTGTTTTCTTAATTTAGCAACTGGTAGCAACTTGGTCCGTGTATACGTAGGTATACGGGAAAGTAAAAATGGTCTGCGCATGCGCAAAAAGATGGGGTAGGTTCCCTCTCTTGGCGGCCCACATTCCCCCCCTGAGAAGCCGCCGAACGCCGCCTCGGCCTCGGGGGCGGGTGGGGGCAAGACATCCTGACTTCGAACAGTCCCGGTCTTTGGGGTGTTGAAGGCTTGTCATATCTTTGTTTATCCCGTCAAGTCGAACGGCTTTTGGATGTGAGAAATGTCATGTCGAGAGAAATGGCTTCCCTTTTCTTCTCCTCACGTACTTTTGCTAAACGGGTCTTATTCGAAATTGGACGGTGTTATGCATCAACCGGCTAAGCGCCATTTTTGAAAAAATGAGATATGGACGTCATTAGTTGCATTGGACCATGTTCTACGTGTACGCAAAATTTTGGCGCCAGATCGGTAAAAATAGCTTTATAATTAATGAAAAATGTAAACGCCGTCAGTCGCTTCAGGGATTTTGTTTCGCAACAACCGGCTTTAAACCTAGATCTTCAAGTCTGCTGTTCTTAATTTCACATTATGCAGGTGAGCGCCAGATATTCCACTCATGTTTGTGTAGTTAGGCGCCTTAATGAATGAAATAATTAAATTACAGTTTTTAGAGCTGAAAATGTAATAAAACCTTTGAACATGATTATCTGAAAACTTGTTTGATGTCGCATAGCCGGTTGATGCATAACACCGTCCAATTGTTCTTTCTCGCAAGGGAGTCAGTTTGTGAGCGCTTCCTGCTGTGCCTAGATGTAGATCTCTCAAAAATATAGACAATATCGACAGCCATACAATGTTGTGGATGAGGAACTCTCTGGCGTAAGCGAGAATGACAGCAGCGTCGCCGTCAAGAGCAGGAGAACGAAGTTGCAACAGGGAATCAGCTATCGTTGCAGGCGGCCCTTGAGTTCAACTGATCTCCCCCTTGGGAGCAGTGGGGGATGGCTTCACCACGCCTTCTGAGGTAAGCGACACCATGATATTTTTTTTCTAAGTTGCCGAGCTATAGCTATAAAGCTAATGATGAACATTTTCAACTGTCAGGTCTCGAACCTTTGGACATCTCATTTCGAGTCACAGAAGAGTCCGCGACTAGGCTTTCTCTGAACTAAACTCAGACGATCCACAAGAGCGATTGCTCTCAAATTTTGCACGAAAGATTTCCAGAAGCAGGGGAATTTTTTTTTTGCGATATGAGTGGGAAAAGTTATATTTTAATTTGCAAGGAGGAAAAGTTGCGACAAAAGGTCTATAGGTTGAGGGGCGAAATCCTAAGAGCAAAATAAAATCACTTTTACCACGTGTGTCATATACGATTTTTGGACAGCCTTACTGACTTTCATTTGATATTCATTCAAGTATAGAAATCACTTAGTGATACATTAAGATGGACAGTAGCTGATGCGGTCTGACGATAGTATTGTGTTTCCTTTGTTGCTTTTACAGTTTTCTATATTGAGCATCGTCTTACGCCTTTCATCACGTTATGCATGCTCTGTAAGAACCACTTTTACTAGTGCCTGTCGAAAAACTTTTTGCGATCCCAAAATGGTTCCTTAAATTTGGTTCTACATCTAAATTTCTTCCTAGAATTAATGCCGAGTAGCATCATTGTTCCCGAGTTTGAAGGTGGTTGTCGAAGCAGCCGGAACAGGCGGGGCATTTGCCCATGGAACACCCTGGAGAATGTAAAATATTAGTGCTAGATTAAATCGTACTTTAGCCACACGGTGTGGATAAAGCTTTGGGCATGACGATGGATGTATCATTTCGGACTTCTTTCGACTAAGGTTGGTATCAACCTCAAAGCGTTAGCTAAAGTAATGTTATCGTTCGAGAATGAGACGTTTTGTGTTATTGCGAGAAGTATTTTGTTACAAAAATTGATTCGAGATAATAAGTTGCACAGACTCAATGTTGTTTTACTGAGAAGAAAAGAGAAACGGGATTAAGAGAGAAAGAGCTGGGAGGACAAGAAAAACCCAGACATGGCTACGAGAGGAGAGAAAATACAGGGAGAGGGGTGAGAAGAAATGGGGGAAGTAACGTGACAACGGGAAGGGTAGAGGAGAGCAAAGGAAGGAAATGAAAAGATGGAGAAGAAGAGTAAACAAAACAGAGAGAAAGTGAAGATAAACGAGGTGTGGAGGAAGGAAAGGGAGAAGATAAGAATAAAACGAAGAACAGCGAATGAAATGAGAGATTTGGAGAAAGGAGAAGAGAAGCTAGGAGAAATGATGATAGAGAAAACGTCAGAGGAGGAGGGAAGGGAGAGAAAGAGAATATTATCAAAGAGGACAAAAAGTCAAAAAAGGAAAGAATATTAGAAGAAGAGGAAGGAACGGGAAGGTTAGGTTAGAGGATAAGAAAAGTGAAAGGTGAAAGGAATGAATAGGAGGAAAGAAGGGTATGAAAGAAAAGGGAAACGTGAGAGAGGAAAGGGAAGAAAGGGAAGGAGGTAATGAAAAAGTGGAGGGAATTGGATAGCTACAAAAGGAGAAGGAGTGGCTGAGAGAAGAACAGAGGACAGAGAGAAAAAGAAGACAAGATAGGTTAAAGGAAATAGAAAAGGAGACGCTGAAAGATGGGAGAACAGAGAAAAGGTAGCAAATGAAAGAGCAGGATAGAAGAAAGGAGAAAGGAGTAAAAGAAAAGACAGGATGAAGAAAGGTCGGGAAGGATAGGAGAAAATAACAAAGGAGAGGGAAAGATAGGGAGAAGTGAGAAAAGGAGAGGATGAACGTCAGAATAGAGGGATGTGCGAGAGCAAAATGACGGCAGGTTAGTGGAAAGGAGATGGGAGAAGAAATAAAAGAGGAGAATGAAGAACAGGAGAAGAAAGGAGAGACACCAATGAAGAAGACAGGATAGAGAGGTTAATTCTCTAGTCGCCCGACGCGAGACAAGAGAGGGCGCAAGTCCCAGCCCGAGTCCTGAGGATTGGCATCGAATCCCGGGCACTTCGACTGCAATGTGTAGAATAGTACAAATGAAGAGCTTGAAATCAGTTAGTAGTAGTAGTACGACATATTTTCTCACAACTTGAGATATTTCCAACTACATCTCTCTCAACCCTCCAGTTTGTCTCTTTGCAAGTGTTAAATTTCGTCAATAAATAGCAGAGTAATGCAGTAACATTTATTTTAAATTTCGATTAGTTATAAGCTTCACTTAAACGTTATCCAATAGCAAAAAAATTATTAAAAGGTAAAGTTTTCTTTCTAAATCAATAAGAAATAAAACTGTGAATTTATGTCATGGGCTTTGAAGGGAGCGTTTTCCTGGAGCTGTAGCCCCCCGCCCCCACTGCGACGTCGCCGCACCCCTGGTTATAGGAACGTTATAAACACAGTTTCCCATAAAATTCCAACTCAGTCTCCTGTAACACAGGAATGCGCCCGGTTTCTTAAAATTGAATTCTAGGCCACTTTTCCATTTTCCTTCTCCCCAATTTACTTCACCTTCACGCCCATCACTCCCTTATAATTTCTAAAAGCTCATTGTTGATGTTTCCAGGTCATTCAACGGATATGGTTAATAGCAAAAAATAATCTGTTAAGACTTAAAATTAAATAATAAAAAACAAAAATAGTGTGCAGTCGCAACTTTTCTTGTCGAAGATTCCTTTGGCCGCTACTAACCACTCTAGAATATGGCGTTGGAAAACCTAATTCTGACGCTCGCAGAAGAGTTTTTCTGAAGGTTATCTTTGAGTGTATTTCAGGCGTCTTTCTTGTCTCCTCGCCTCCCCACACTAGCATGCACTAAATTATTTTAGTATTCAGAGCCACAAGGGTACTCCAACTGGGGCAGTGCCTTCTTGGAGGAGATACCTAGGAGAAGCTTGGCAAACCTGCGTGAGATTTCATACAGCAGCGTGATAGTACCACCATTCCTTCCCGTCTATAACATGCACTATACCTACAGGACAAATGGCCACAGTAGTTGACGCGTCCCGAAGCACGGAATACACACTTACCCAACCGGCGCACCTCATGATCCGAGATTTTTGACAGTAAGGGAGAAATCGCGAATTTTTGTAGCATGCACGACACCCGGCGGCCTGCTCTCTCGCTTGCCAATCCAACCCCGTCCCTCCCTCTCTGTCGCCTCGTCCGCCTACTTGCGATGCAAGCAGCGGGCCGCCTCCGACGGGTGGGGCGGAGGCGTTGCCATGGCAGCTGGCGCTGGCGGCGAGGGGGGGAGGGACGGAGGGAGGGCGGGAAAGAAAGCCGAGTGGGAGGACAAGTCATTCAATAAATTGGAAAGTGGGGAGCCCCTCCTGTGCCGGCGCGGCGGAAGGATCCCAAGTATTTGAATACATTAACATACATTTGACACGACTCCGGCTGGGGACTTGATCAACCCGGCGAGCCGTGATCTCAAATACAGCAGGGGAAGGGGGGCGGGCGGACGCCACACCGCTCTCGCACATTGTCACCAACGCATCGTATTGCCAACTATCACCTGCAACGTTCGTGGAATATATATGTGTGTGTGTGTATATATATATATATATATATATTCTAACGTTTCTCCCATATGCAATAATATCACACAATGGGTAATACGCAGAATGAATGCTCGCAAGCGAGCTTTCTGTTACCTCGGGGCAGTGGGATCTTTTTTGGTGATAATATCCAAACACACACAGAATAAACGGAATGAAACAAAACACTTGAATTTTAATTGTCTGAAATCAACACTGTACAAATTTCTGTGGACTTAGAAAAACAATGAAAAAAATACATGACCTTTCTCGGTTTTACTAGCACGCATCCGATTTACGAATGATGTAAATGATTTAAATATGCCGGTACTACACTTTTACTTTAGGTAAATACTCATACTTGTGCACAGTCGTACCAATCCTTCTGACTAATGAACTTTTCTTTTTACAACAAATTATATGATCATTTCTCCTTTGTAAAACTCTTAATATTTACCAGATTATGACCTGGTTTTAAACACTCATTCACAAATTCCCCTTTCCTTTTTCCCCTTTTTACATACACATTAAACAATCACTACAATGACATCATTACTACTCTTCAAGGCATTAGTAAAAAAACATTATTTTATTGACTTGAATGGCTAGTAAAATTCTTTCCCTTATCCACGTTCAACTAAACCATTTAATACCGCAGTGTACGGCGGCGCGACGGCGTCGTGAATGCGCTGCACAAATGCTGACCTATCCCAACGTCTCTCCCCCTGATTCGGTACCGTTAGTTACCTGACCTCGCAATGGATTTCGACACGCAGGTGCGGAGCAGCGGCGGCGGTGGCAGTAGCGGCCTTGCGGGCGGTCGTCAGCGAGGTAGCCCGGGTACTCAATGGTAGAGATAACGACGGCGGCACTCGATGGTAGCGGCGTTCGCCTCGCAAGCGGTGACTGCGTTGATCTTGCGGTTCTCCCTCTTCTTTCTCCTCGACAGCGCTTTGCTGTCCTCTACTTCTCTCTTCTTGTCCTCGTACCGACGGTACGCCTTTGTGAATTTACAAACCACGACGCAATTATGCGTTTTTAAAAGTCTATGGGCGTATACCGCAGCGCTCTTAGGCAACATTAGAGTCCTTCTGCTGCGCTAATTATTCAACTCTCATGGCAATTATCAAACATTGTCTACTAATTAAATGTTTTAAGTACCTTTCCTAACTTTCGATCTCTCATACAAAGTTCAAAAGGCACTTTTTCGTAGACTAAGCTGCTTCGCGACACTATTGAATGAAACTTTCGCCAGCATTCACCTGGGCTGTCAATCACTTGTGGCCCAGCGTTAGTCACAACCACGAACTGACGGTCTAGTGCTACTGGTTAATATGCTGGCGGACAAGATCACGAGGCGGACGATCAAGAAGGACCGCATTCCATTTTCCGCGATATTTATGCGTATTTTCTCCTCCACATCGGGGCGGTTCTCCTTCCTCCCTCTCCGACGGGCCTGGCGCGCGTCACAATCCCCTTCCTTACGTGGTAACAAAGTGCCGCAATCTGACGCCAGGATCGCTTCTGCGATTGCTGTAGCGCTTGCTCCTGTGGAATTTGAGGCGTGCGCTTCGCACACACGTTGCGTGGGCGTGCATGCGACGAGATAACTGACAATCGTCACAATATAAATAAAACTGGATGTTTTATATAGTATATAGATATATGTATATAAACGCTAAACACCGACACCGGTGGACCGATCTCCATGAAAGTTGGCACTTCTACGTGTTTTTTCACCCAGAAGTTTTATGTGTTGTTAATTCTTTTGTAACTCCACTACATGGCGCTGTAGAACAAAATTACATATTAACATTAAATGCAAACCGCTAAACACTCGGCAGCATTTTGAAACGTTTTGAAACGTTTTTGAAACATTTTAAAACGTTTCTCACACCGTAATCTGCAGAATAAGCTCTTCTTCATCATTCTATTACATTTTTGCTGGTCCGGCACTTTCCGATATTACCTCGCCTGCTCAGAGACGTGCAGAATCTGCTAGTAAATGTGAATGAGAGGGACAGAGAGCGGCAGAGACAGAGACACATGGTCAGTGTGAGACAGGGAGATACAGTGAGAAAGGGAGATGAGAGGGGAAAGAGGGAGATGAAGAGCAGAACAACGTCTGCCAGGTTTTCCTAGTTATATTTATTAGTTCAGGATATCGATTGCGTTACTGCATTGAAACACTTATATAAGGGTTTTTTGTTGTTTTTTTTCGCGAGTCGGCTTCTATGGACCACAAGAACGCGCATTTACGCACGTAAGACATTGTTTGGGGGGATAAGCATTTCTGCTGAGTCCATTTTTACACCATAGGGTTGTTATCCATGGTATATGGAAGATGAATTGTTGATGATTATGAGGGGTGAGAGGACGACACACGCATACAAACACAAATACACCCATGTCCGAGGCGGAACTCGAACCTGCGACCCTGCGGCTCATGATCGCCACGGCACTTCTGCTTTAGCGATCTCGGCCACGGGGCCAACAAAGGATTCTTTGATTATAGGATATCATAATTTTTTTCAAAGATCTCGGAAATAATGGAATAAATTCATCGATTTTAAATAACGGAATTAATTGTAACAAACGTGTTCTAGTGACGTTTCTCATTTCAGGTTTAAAGTCATCTTCAGTCTTGCACTAACTATTTCGTTTCTGTTTATATCTGTTTTCATTTTCAGTTAGTGTAGCTAGAATACACTGCCGGAATCATTGTTTTGTGGGTCCTTGATACCGAAAAACCAATTGACGGCAGAACGTGCGTTTTTCTGTCTGTATGTCCGTCTGTCCGTCTGACCGTGTGTGAACACCAGCCTAAACCATGGGTAGGATGTTTTTGAAATTGAATAAACCCCGCTCTATCTGACTCGAGTCGAAGCTTTGGGATTTGGAAAATCATTCTTTTAAATTTGAGGGAACTTTGCATGAAGCCACCCGGAGATTTTCAAAATTTTCTCAAAAACGGCTCCAATCTTTTTCTTTAAATTTCCTGTACTAATAGAGTAAAATACAACTATCAGGGATCGGCTAGTGGACCGCCTCCTCGTGGTGACCCCTGGGTAATGCTGAAGGTTCACAAAACTATTGCAGCACTACTTCCTCTTACTTATGCTGCATTTCTATAATCTTTTCTATTTGGTCTCCCTTGATCCCTTGTTATATCTTCGACCCCGACGCTATTAGGTTTCGAGAGCTAGGGTGTCATTCATTTCTTAGTCTACTCTATTCTTGACTTTGAATTCTTCTTCTTCTTCTCCTCTTCTCTAGAATTTATCTGTTTCTTCTCCTTCACTCTTCTGGGATGGTATCCCTACCCAGCACAGGGTATGTGTGAAGACTACAACGGTCCAAAAGGCTATGTGGAACCAGGCGAATATCACAGTGGCTCAAGGATATAGTAGCCCCCTCTGCAGGGATTTATACGCAGAGAAGCTGGGATAGAAGCTTTAAAATGGCAGCCCCATTACTATCCTTACCCTGCGCAGCGCTTGCAACGCGGCCAGGGGACATCACCCCCCGCTAAATTTCTCAAAGATTCATGCCGCACTGATTCTTCTATGCCAACATATGCAAAGAAAAAGGAAACGAATAAACGACAAATATCAGAAGTATTAAAGCTGGGAATATGGAACGTTAGAGCTCTCTCAAATAAAGAAGCTGAATTAGAACAGGAATTAGATAAAGCTGGGATTGATATTGCTGCAATTACTGAAACCCAAAAAAAATTACAAGGCTCATCAGAATTTCAAAATTATATAATGATATACTGTGGTGTTTCCCAAAAGCAGAGAGCATCGGCTGGAGTATCTATTAGGATCAGAAAAACATTGAAAAATAGAATAGTATCGTACACTTTCATAAACGAAAGAATAATAACAATGAGATTTAAAGTAGATAGAGGTTATGTCACAGTCTTTGCCTTATATGCACCAGAAGAAGGGAGAACCCAAGATGCGATAAAATTCTACGAACAACTACAGACAGCAATAAATAAGATCAATAAAAATGATCATCTTCTTTTATTAGGTGATTTAAATGTAAGGGTAGGGAAAATACCTATAAAAAATATTGTAGGCACAGAAGGTGAATACACTCTTAACAATAATGGTAAGAAATGAATAGAATTTGCCATATACAATGAGCTGAGAATTACTAACACGTTTTTTAAACATAGAAATATTCACAAATTCACATGGACAGCACGTGGATCCGCCTCTATAATTGATTACGTCCTCGCAAACAATACGACTTGGACAAATATTAAGGATGTGAGAGTACTGAGAAGTTTTGATGTATCATCTGACCATTTCTTAGTAAGATGTCACATAATGTTCCCAAAGAGATGGAAGAAAATCACCGTAGAAATAGAAACATTTTAAGTTCACCTGCTACAAGATTATAGCTCAAGACTTTTATACCAGAGTAGACTCAACCAGAAAACCCTTATTAATCCTATAAGTAACAATATAAATGAAGGATGGGCAAATATTAAGGAAATTATAACACAGGCAGCAGCAGAAGCAGTAGGAGTAAGGAAAAAGAAATGTTCGAAAAGAGGGGTAAGGTTCTGGAATGATAATATCAAACAACTAATTAAAGAAAAAAAAGAAGCATACTTAAAGACTCTCTCATCTCCTGGGGATATGAATCATAGAATGGAATATAAAAGAAAATCAGCTCTAGTTAAAAGAGAAATCCGTAAACTAAAACGAGAAAGTTGGAAAAGATATGTTAGCGAAATTGAACACGACTTATTTGGAAATCAAAGTAAAGCATATAAAGTTATAAAATACTTAAATAATCAAGAAAGAGATACAGTTCAATTGAATATAATTTCAGAAAGTAAATGGTTAAATTATTTTAAATCGTTATGGACCTCTGAAGAAGAAGAAGAAGAGATAGGAATTAAAATAGATATATGTAATTCTATAGATCTGATCTCTAGGGATGAGTTGAAAGCAGCCATTAACACAACAAAAAATAAAAAGTCACCTGGTTCTGATAATCTAAACATGGAATTGATCAGATATGCATCGAATCAATTTATGCAGAGACTTCTAAACTTTATTAATATCTACTGGTCCAGTGGATATGTCCCAGAAGAATGGAATGAAGCCTAATTTACCCACTATATAAAAAAGGCGACAAATCTGAATGTTCAAATTATAGGGGTATAAGCCTTCTCAATTCTTGTTACAAAATCTACGCAAAAATTATAAACCAAAGGTTAGTGCCTATTGTTGAAATTCAAATATCTGAAACACAACATGGTTTTAGAAAAGGTAGATCATGTTCAGATTGTATTTTTGTATTGACACAACTTACTGAAAAGCGAAGAGAATTTAAACTACCAACATACTACGTCTTTATTGATTACGTAAAAGCATTCGACAGAAGATTATTATGGGAAACCCTGAAAAATATTGGACTCCCTTCTCATCTTATTACAGCAATTCAATCATTATACAGAAGTAATAAAATCAAGATCCGAATGATAAGAAATGGAACAGAATCAGCTTGTATAAACCAGGGAGTAAGACAGGGATGCCCGCTCTCGCCAACGCTTTTTAACATGTATATGGACGTGATCATTAAAAAATGGTTGATGACTTTAAATGATGTTTTTAAGATTAATAATGTCGAGATCCCAACATTACTTTTTGCCGACGACCAGCTTATCATAGGAAAATCTGAACATGAAACTCAAATAGCAGTTCATAAGTTAAGTCAGATTGCAAATGAATATGGAATGAAAATCTCACCAAATAAAACAAAAGTGATGGCATTTAAGGGACTTGAACCTTTAAGAGCAAAAATAGTTGTAGATGGCCAAATAATTGAACAAATTAGTGAATTTAAATACCACGGATATCATTTTAATTATATTAAATCAAGAGATGTGGAAATAAAATTGAACAATTTCACATACTTCTGTGGAACATTACAACGAACTCTAAAGCATAATGTGCAAAAGGAAACTCTGCATAGATTTTACAAAGTTATTGCCTTGCCATTACTGCTTTATGGAAGCGAGAGCTGGACATTAACATCAGATCAGCTGCGAAGAATTGAATCTGCAGAAATGAGATTCCTTCGTTTTGTGGCAGGATATTCACTATTAGACCACAAACGAAGTGTAGATATCCGAGAAGAATTAAACATTGAGCCAGCTGTAGAAATTATTAAGAAATATCGGAAAAAATGGAAAGATCATGTCCTGAGAATGCCACAACAAAGGCTAAGTAAAATAATTCTTCAATATGCACCAAAAGGAAAAAGAAGTGTAGGAAGACCCTTAAAGAGATGGCATGAGCAATGAGACGGAACAGATCAAACGGTCTAATCCTTGTTGTCGATTGTGATGATGAATACAATTATTAACCCTCCGGCAGGTGCGTCCCATCATTTCCCACCAGCAGGCGCGTGCGGCACCCCGTACCGCATTTATAATCTTTGATTTTCGCGTCAATAGTTATTACTTTTATTAGGGAATGTGAAGAAAATATTCTTTATTTATGTTTTTATACTTTTTCTTTCATAGTAACTAACTAAATACCAAACGAAATAACAATATCTCTCAAAGAGTCTGATTATTCACTAGCTCCCTCCGTGTGTTGGCATGTGTATGTTGTGTGTTGTTTGTGTTATGTGTTGTGTTTGTGTTATGTATTGGTATGTTGGGGAATAAATACGGTGCAAACGTGTCTTCTAACGTTTCTTCGGAAACAACGCATTTAAATTTGAATTAGTTGTTAGTACTCCATAATATTTGTCATAAAGCTCAATAACGAAACTGCAGTAAGAATTCGAATGGATAAAATACGCAAATATTTTTCATACGTGACAAAGCGCATGCGGTACGGAGTGCCGCAACAGTTGCAGAGTTCGGATTACTAATGAATTACGGTCGATCGGTAGTGTCTAAAATCGTGATCTGAGTGTCATCAGATTGAAAATATAATCAACGACGAATATCTCTGAGATCAATAGTACGACACCAGTTATTTACACGAAATCAACAAAAATGCAAGAATGCGGCACTGAGTGTTACGCCGGAGGGTTAAGTTGGCATATGTTCTATTTTCACGGTTAACTCTGAATTTTAGGAAATTGCAAAAGTTTCATTTTTTTTCGGCGTCTTCTCACAACTACAAAATTAAAGATAGAGGTTTTTCCTTCAAATAAAATTTGTGCTCCAAAGTGAGTTCTTTCATTAAGGTGATGTTCATTTTTTTGAAAATTCTAATAGTTTTCGCCAAATACTGGTAATTTAAAAAAATTACAAATACAAGATTTTCTCGAAAACGGCTCCAATTTTTTTCTTTAAACTTCTTGTAGGAATAGTACTAAATGCACTCTATGAGATGTCATCATGTTATTTAACCTTTTCGAACGTATAGTGCTCTTTAATATGAGATTATGTTCATTTCGGGGTATTTTTTTCCCCAAAAATTACACAAATGTAATTTTTTTCAAAGACCTCTCAGGCTGTTAATATGCAAATTTCCAGCAATTTGTAAATACTATTGTATTTACTAGTTAAAGTGATTCCAATGACAAATAAGGTTTTCGAAAACTCAAAAATGTTCGGTAAAATAAAGCTTCAAATTCCGAATTTACAGTAGCCCTTAAACGACATTTTCTTAAAAAAGGCTCCAAATTTCTCAAAGAAAATTGCCATTTAGGAGGAGGTATCACTGTTGTTTAATATTCTTAAAATAATATTTCCATTGTGCCATTACGAAACCGAAAAATTAAGAAAATGGCAAAAAAATGTACTGACATTAGATGGCAGCTGGTAAGAGTATGTGGCAAGTCCGAATAACTAGCCGAGACCAAAGGAAATAGAAAACTAATACGGAAAAGTCTGAGCTATTCTGTAGCACCACTAATTTATGTAAGATATACTGTTAGCTTTTTTGTGATTTTCATGATGTGCTTCTCTTATGATCAAAGAATTTCAATTTTTTTTCAATTGTTGTTTTGTATTGACATGTTGATGATTGTCTGATGTTGAATTCACTGTTCGTAATAATGTCAAAAGTTAGAGTTTTTCTCTAAAAATATGTGGAAACAGTGAGTGTTGCCTTCGTAAATTTCATCTTATTTCGAAATATTTCAGTTTATCCGGTCATACATTTGTATAGAAGGCGTATATTGTTTAAATAAATACTTTTTACTACAAATGCGACTACAAAATTACTCTGAATTTAAACATACAAATGCAAATATGAACTTCAGTTGATATTCTGTATATGAATTGAAGTTAGATGGATTCATGCGTCAAGCATTTTGTGACTTGTCATTTCTCATCTCAACCATAGACAATGAAAAGTTCTTATTAATCCTAAGATTGAACCACAACACAACTGCATCTGTGTGACTCTCTGTATGCAAGTGACGTTCTTCCTTTGTCACAAGTCCTTTGTGAGCGCCATCTGTGAAGGAGACCGTGCACCTCTCCCACAGAGAACGTATTTATAGCAACTCTCCTGAAAGCTTCAAAGGGATAATTCCTACAAAGAAAGAAAAAGACACGGTCAAGACTACCGGACAAGTCTTTTTGCCTTCTGCGTGACAGGAATAGCATTCGGAGAGTCGTTCAGTACGAACGACGAGAGGAAACAGTTCCCTTTGAACCATAAACGTGCTAATATAGCGTAGCTACGACCCTATTAGCTCAGAACAGCGCTACTGAAGACTTTAACGGATGAAATTTGACATGTTCTTCTCCTTCCTATGGTGGAGGGCTCTAATTTGAGCTTAGGCCTGTAATATGCGTGATCGCTCTGCCGCCTGAGACTTTTGAGATTGTAAGGGCTGGGCCATAAGGGGGTGGAGGAGCAGCGCGCTTGGTGCTAAGGGTCGAAGAGGAGATATGACGTCGACGGGATTCATCGCTCGCGATCCGCAGCCTATTAGACGCGTTACTGCTCAGGCATTCGCCTGGAATTGAACAGAGGGACCTTTGAAATACCCAATCAGAGTCAGAGGATTCTGGAATATTTGCCATTCAGCCGGTGGAGTCGTTCGACTCAGGTAGTGTCGAATCACTTGATTGATCATTGTCAAATCACTTGATTCATCATCGAATCACTTGTTAATATCTTTTGATTGATTCATTATTTAGTGTCTTAGATAGTGTCATCTGCTATCCTCATTAGTCCCGTAAGTGTAGTGTATATTGAATCCGAAGTTATGGTGTTTCACCCCAGCTTGAATAGAAATCAACCAGGACGAGCTCTAAGCTCCCGATTTGCCTCCCAACATGAGTGCATTGAAATGTGTGTGTGTGTGTGTATGTGTGTGTGTGTGTGTGTGTGTGTAAGAAAGGAGTAAGGATAGGACAAGAAAGAGGAAGGGAAGATTGCGAGCAGTCCATGGCCCGTTCGTAAGGGTGTGCTCCGGCATTCGCCTGGTGTTGATCGGAGAAATCATGGAAAACAATCGATCAGAGTGTCCGGCCGTTTCAATTGTCCTCCAGACAGCTACTGAATTCAGCCTAGCTAGTGTCGAAAGTCGTTCATCATTATCCATTGATACAATTCATACCAGGTTTGTCCGAAAAGATTAGCGACTAAACGTCGCAATAAAGAATAAAGTTCCTCACGCACAGGAGGGGGCTAGGTCCTCGGTTGCAGTTCTGGAGGATCGGAAATATTCATGCATGCACGTCGTTACTGCAAAGGCAAGCGATATGGGAAAGTTTACAGGAAATCCAGATTTTTCTCTGTTATATTCTGGAATTTTATGATTATTCCCTCACCCGTATTTATGAGAAAATCATTAAGAATTCCTGAAATTGTAATTAACAGTGTCCAAGACTTATGTCTCAACAAATCAGAGATGAATAATTATCGATGCAAAATTACTGTTTGTTTTAACAACCAACTCCCTTTCGAGAATATAGTTCGATTTGCCAATACATTTCCATCATTATTGTTATGTCTTGAAAAATGAAAGTTTGTTTCACTCTTACAATTATTTATTCACACGAATATAATACATAGTAAAAACCCTGAACTCAACGAACGTCTTCTCCCAACCGTTCTTCTATAGTTAGTGGCATGTCGCGCCCTCGTCACGCCAGGCCTCCGGTCGCCAGAGATCGGAGGTGCTCCGCTGCAGACTTCTACGGCCCCGCCGTCACCGACGGCTGCCACGGCCCCCGTCGGGCCGTCTCCGTTGAGGGAGGGTGGCTCTCCCGCGCTCACTTAGTCGTAGTTCCCGTGACTTCCCCGGTTCGGTTCGTGCGTGGTCATAACTAACCTGCGGATTTTTGTCTATTTCTTCACTTCAATGGAAATAGCAATATTTTGTGTTACTTATTCATTTTGAGACATTAGGAGCATTATAAGCGATGTTTATCGTGCCTACTTCACTAATGAATGCCTATTTTGTGTTTAAATGCCTGAATAGTGCATATTCTCGTATTTATTCTCCAAAATGTAATCATCCTTAATCAAAAATGTACGAAATTATTCTTTTTTGTTTTTATCATGTAGAATACAGAGAAATCGAATAACTATAGATAAATGTTCCTTTTTACTGCCACCACAGCGCAGGTACTTCGAATCACGAAACACGTGCAAAATCACTGGTCGAATTATTCTTTACTTTGAATTATAACAATCATTTTTCTCTATAAAGGCTCCAAAACGTTTTCTTGAAATTTGCTTCTCGTGTGAATCAAAGGGCAGTATAAAAATTGGTGCCGGTTCTATTTTTGTGCAAACTCTATGTATATTTTAAAATTGAAAAAGTTAACATTGCAAAAGTACAATATTGATTACATAGATTTTTGTCTTAAATGAAATCTGTTCACAAATATCAGATCTTAAAAAAGCATTATGTACGATTTTAAAAGAACAAGTGTTTTTGTGCGTAATTTCTGCTTGAAATTAATGCAAGTTATAAAAACATCTCAAAAACCTCTACAATATTCTTCAATGTTTTCCCACGAATAGATCAAGGGTCGCTTAAAAGATTGGCGCAGGTCCCATTTTCGTTGACGTCTCTGAATTTTTGAAAATTGAAAATTTTGAAATATTTTTAGAAAAGATGCGAGAAAATATGTACTGTTGTAACACCACTATTTACATTTGTGTAATGCATGGCGATATAAAAAAATACAATGTTTTCAGTTATCTTTAAATTAAAGATTAGAAAAAAATATGTGTAGAATCAGCATACATTTAATGAAAAACTAAAAGGTAGCAATTGCGATTCACCCTTTTTTGCCCAAATTTACCTGACACGAAAGGATTTCTACTAGGATTTGCCACAATAATGATGAAAGCAAACATTCCATAAAGATAAGGTATTATGTTTCCATCAGAAACTTTATACACAAAAACATAAACAAGGAAACGGAAAAAATAGTGCCCATTTAAATGCCTATTTTACGTTTTTAAATGCCTATTTTGCTGCCTATTTTTGCAGTTTTTCGTGCCTACAAATCTACAGCTTAATACCCATCGCACGTACCAGCGCGCGTCGCCTCTCTCCGGGCGATCCCGCAGCCTCCTCTCAGACGACTCGCTTCCTCAGGCTGGACTCCGTCTCTGGCCACCAGGCGCTCGCTCAGCGCCCTCGTAGCCGACTCGCTTCTCGTTCTCCTAGCAGGCACGCTGACTGGTTCTCTGGCAGGCTCCACTGGTCTTCGGCCACTCGAACTTTGTTGGTGCAGATTTGTGAACGTACAAAAGTGCAATGCATGTTCACCCCACTGCGGTGCGAGCATTCCCACCCTTACGGACATCTATGGCCAATCCTGCAACACGAAGAAAAACAGAGTTAGAAAGACTTTAGCAAACTGGCGCGCGCATTGCGTGTGCAACAATACAAAGTAGATGTTTCAAGTCTCATTTCGCTGTTTCAGATTTCTGACTGTCTTCCGAGGCGCCAACTTCACGCACCTGCCGGCTTGCCCTTCTTATAGGCCGGCGAACAGCGCCGACAGACTCGCCTCCCAGCTCGTCGCCGTTGGGTCGTGTCCCGGGTCCCCAACAGCCTCCAAAAGAGCGCGCGCTGTACTGCTGCTTGCGCGCCAACTTAAATGTCACCTGGCTCAAGATAACTGAATCACACTGTGCATATCAACTTCAATGCTCTCTGATGTTGTCAGTTTGCCTCTTTTTAAATTGATTTTTGCACACTTGTCAAGACATGCACATGTCATTGCTAAAGTCATTCACGACAGACAGCATTTGGGAGAGAATCGCTTCATTGTTAGCAAACACTTTATGTAAAACAAATGTGACACTGGTCTTTCATCACCACGGAGCTTGTAACCAAAGTCAGCTTGCGACAACTGTCTAGATAGTGGGATGAAAATAATGCAAAACAGCAGAGGGGATAATGAATCTCCTTGAAAAATACCCCTGTTACTTAAATGCGCGACATAATATCGTTCAATCATAATACTATATTCCACAATACATCAAATTTCACAATCCATACACATTCACACACACATTCATAATTCATTAACTAAATGACAACATATTCTTCTCCCTCTTCCACTCACATTTTCATTTTTCTTTCCTCTTCTATAGATTCAATGATTTCAATTAAAACTATAATTATGTGTAAAACTATAACTCTCATTGCTGTCCTTTCAAAAGTGATTCTTTCCTGCTCCTTTTTTATGAAAATATTTCATAGAACATTCCTGATAAATTATGAAAATTATTTTATACACCCCTAGATACTTCTTCACTTTCTCCATTAAACATTTACTTTGATGTTTGACGGAAAATGAACAATAATGTAAGACTTGACAGCAATTAAGGAATTCATTTTGATTCAGGTTTAAAAACGCGCGCTCTTGAGTTACGCGAAAACGATCGAATTCAATGGAAGTTTATCCTAGGAGGATATCTCAGCCTTTCCTCATATCGGTTCTTAACCAACTACATTTCATAGAGCTGATGCGGTCAGATGCAAAAAGTTTTACTTTCTCGATAGACTGACAATTCCTTAACAATATTTGTTCTTCAAAGTTAGGTATTGATAGAAGGTCATGCACAAATTTCGAAAATATGAGTAGTTTTTCCGTAGATATGTAGATATATTTTTTACACAATTCCTCAAAAACAAATCCAAATTTTTCCTTGAAGATTTCTCCTCGTATGCATGAAAGGGCGGTAAAGAGACTCTCGTTTTTGGCGCACTCAGTATTTTCGATAATTGCAAAAAGTTAACATTTGAAGATAGAGATTTTTGTTTGATATAAAATCTGTTCTAAAATTTATATTTTTAAATAAAGTTTTGTACAATTTTTTAAAAAAAGTTAGTCTTTTGCTTAATTTGTGCTTGAATTGAAGGCAATTTATAAACAAACCTTTAAATACGACTCCCAATTTTTTCTTAAAATCTTTGTTTCGTAAATGAAACAAAGCATGCTTGAAATGACGCAGATCTACTTTTCGTTGAACTCTTGGAATTTTCAAAAATTGCGAAATTTAGAAATAATACGACAAAGTATGTACTGTAGAAGCATCACTAGTTTTAGTAGAGCAATACGGCAGCATGAGAAAGAAACATTTCATACAAGATAAAAATTTCAGTGGTGAATTATCATGGAACAATCCATGGCACACATGTTTTGCAGAAAACCTCAGTCTGCTTTTGTCCGCGATGATGAATTTTGCTTCTCTAAGATACACTAAGAACCCAAACAACTATAACCGGCAACCGATTCGGTACACGTTATTAAGCCCCGCTTACCGAACCGTGATTGGTGTTCCGGGCGTCATGTGACAGTAGCTGGGTTCGCTTATCTTTAAGCGTCGAGATGCAAAAGCTGTCTACTAATGACATTTCATCGCGAGTAACTTTTCGTTAATATTAATACGTACGTGACAACGTCCGTTATGGAAAATATTCCCGCGCATACCTTTCTAGGGTCTTCCTGCGTTGAAGGCACGTAAGCGCTGGAGGTTTCGTCCTTTGGGTTGGCGCCTCGGCCCACTGCGCGGGCAGCTTCCCCCCCCCCCTTCCCAAGAGACGCGCGCGCGTCGTCTGTCTGGCCGTCGTCTGCGCCGCGCAGCCCAGCCCAGCGCAGCGCAGCGCAGTGCCGAGGATTAGCGCGCGCAGAGAGCGCGGTCCCTGGACGACGCGCTCTGCTTGGCGGCTCTCGCTCGCTCTCTATTCGGCGACGGAGGGGCTGTTTGTCTCTAGTTGTAGATAGTCACTCCCTTCCATTGAGCTGGTGCACACAGATATGTTTATGCAAGATCCGTCATATAAATTGCAAAATATCTCTTCACGGCTTTGCGCTCGGGATTAGAGGGCATAGCCGCGCCTCCGAGCGAAGCCCTCTGCTTGGCAGCTCTTAGTCGCTCTCTTCGCGGCGACGGAGGGGTTGTTTTCTGTAGTTGTGGATATTCGCTTCCTTCTATTGAACTGCTACATACAAATATGTTCATTCAGTATTCAGTGCATTGACTGCAATAGGTCTTCTTCACAGCCCAGTGCTCGGCTCCACGCATTCGGCATTCGCCGAGCAGACAGTTACTGCTCGCCCGATCGCGACCAGCCGATGTGTTCGGCGAATGTTCGCACCCTTTGATGTGTCCAAAAGACCGACACGCGGTGGGTAGGGTGAGCGCTGAATGTTCGTCACTTGGCAAATAGCAAGCGACCCATCCACACCACTCGGGATTCGGCGAGCTGTTGCTCGCTGTTCGCCGAATAGCGAATGTGTGGAGGCGCCTTTAGAGAACACAGAGGGCGCGGTCTTAGGGCGACGAGCTCTGCTTGGCGGTTCTCCTCGCTCTCTACTTGGCGACGGAGGGGTTGTTTACCCTAGTTGTCGGTATTTACTTCTTCCTTTTGATCTGGTGCATGCACGTATCCAGTGCATTAATTGCAAAAATATCCCTTCACAGCCCTAGCGCAAAGGTTTTGAGGGCACAGAGAGCGCGGCACACTCTGCTTGGACGCTCTCACTCGCTCTCTAGTCAGCGACGGAAGGGGTGGCGGTCTCTAGTTGTAGATATTCACTCTCTTCTATAGAGCTGGTGAATACAAATATGTTTATGCGTGTCTAGTGCATTGAGTACAAATATCTTCACAGACCAGCTCCCGGAATTAGAGTGCAGAGAGCGCGGTCACACGGCGACGCGCTCTGCTTTGGCGCTCTTGGTCGCTCTCTTCCCGGCGACGGAAGGGTTGTTTGTCTCTATTTCTAGGTTACACTAACGGGAATAATGTAAATAGAAGTTGACGCGCCCCAAAACACGAAATAATCAAATAAGACGAGGAGCACAACAAACCAGTTTATGCTACTAAGCACTTTCTGGCTGGTTGTGGAAAGCTATAGCAAACAAATTCATTGCCTCCAAATGGCTCAGCTAAGCCTCTCTTTTGCTTCTACCTGGTGGTGCATTGACGATCTATCCTGTGATGGACAGGGTTCGGATTCTGACAAACTAAAAATTCTTTGAAAATTCCCTATAAAATGGCTTAAAAATAAGAGATAATTACCGAACTTTTAAAAAATACTCAAAAATTTGTATTTATAAGTTTATATATATATATATATATATATATATATTGATTTATTGATATAAAATTATATTCAATATAAAGTATTTTAGGAGTAAGTGTAATTCGATCTTCCAAGCGTCAATTTTCAAAGGTCCACGACAGTCCAGTTTACAGTAGTAAATTTTGTCATGAACCAATGATACAATAAACCTTTTAGTGTGCCAGTTTTAATGTGACATTGTGAATTCATGAAACATTCACGAACAAAAAAACACGAAAAGGAAATAAATGCGTAAAAACGACAAAAATGACACAAACGTCCAAAAAACGGACCTAAAAGCTGAAAATGGCAAAAAGTGGCCAAAAATGACCAATAAATATACATTTCTATCACCTATATGCAATGATAAACATTCATTTACAAATTAATTACATCTAGATGCATCAATGAAAAGATGACATGTTATCAGTATTCGAGTCCTGCTGATGACTTAATGGAGTGACTTAATAAATACCTCTTTTCCTGCGTGAACATGTTTCATCTACATCATTCACAAATCCTCTGGGCTCTGGGATTTGTTCCGCAAAAGTGTAAGAACTTGGCTTAACTCCCAGGTCATTCAAAAGACTGGGTGCAAGAAAGTACTTTGTTTGGAACAGCCCACATTTTGCGCCAAATATTGTAGAGGCACCGACAGTCCCTAGATCTGCTCCTTAGGTATCTGGTTGCACCCTGGAGTAGATTTTATTTACAGCCGACGCATTACATCTTCAGTCGTGATGTAGTGGAATAATAATATAATAATAATAATATAATAATAATAACAATAATAATAATAATGATGATAATAATAATATCTGAATTATTGGCCAAGCTTTGGCCAAAGGGCCTACTCTTCCGTGAAGCCTCTTCATACGATGTTTCATTTTTTACTTCATTTGCAAATCACATCTTGAGCGATGTCGTGAAATAGGACCTCTTTACCCTTCATGCAGTATATTTCGTTTACTCCTAACCGGGCATGCATGACACTCAATTTATGCAAAAAACTGACACATTAGGTTTCTATCATTGACAACGACGCTGCATCTCCTCGTTTATTAGGGAAGCCCGCGAGAAGTGGTGAATGATCGAAGCCAGCCGGGGGTTGTCGGAGGCGCCGCCAGGCGGCAGCGCGGGCGCGGCCACGTGACCGGCGGTTGGGCGGCGGGGGCGGCGGCCGGGCGGCGTGAGACCGGCCGGCCTGCCGGCGAGCGGCAGTGGCGGCGGCGGCCGCGGCGGGGCAGCACGTGCGTGGCGCGGAGGCGGCGGCGTGGGCGGCGACGGGGGCGGCGGCGCGACGCCGGTCGCGCAGGCGGGCGCACGTGCTCGGGCTCGGTGACAAGTGGCGAGTGCGTTCGAGAAAGTGTGTGCAGCGACGCGGCGGCGATGGAGGCGGCGGACGCCGAGTGCAAAGTGGTGCTGGTGGGGGACTCGCGCTGCGGGAAGACGTCGCTGGTGCAGAGGTTCGTCTCCGACCAGTTCGCAGAGGTAGGCGGAGCACCATTCGTAACGACACTCCTCCGAATGTCCCCTTACCTCAGATTCGACGCAAACGGCTCCCTGACACACACATTTGAACATTCCCTATGCCAGGAGACATAACATGACATCGCAGGTGCAGTGGTTCACCTCCGACCGGTTTGTAAAGGTAGACGCTGCCACTAAAAATAAGAACATTTTCCGAATATCCCTTTGCCTAAGATTCGACGGCAATGGCTCCCTGTGGCGTAGAATCTGCCCTACCACAGGAGGCGTAACAAGACATCGCTGGTGCATTTGTTCGCATACGACCAGTTGGCTCAGATTGACACCACAATTTTCTTGACGAGAGCGTCGATGTTTATGATCCAAAAATAAGGAACATAAGCATGAATTTATGACTAAAAATAGATTAAAATATGACATAACAATAGTTATTTTCGCACCAAGGGCGTTATAAGGGTTCTAATAATCGAGCGGCGACAAAAAGCCCGAGAGCCTTCGGCACGAGATCATTAGAACCAGTTAACGCCCGTGGTACATACGTGATTTTTACGTAATTTTGATGATTCATTTTCATTTACTTATTTACTAATTAACTAGTTGTTAACTTGACTCAGTTTGTATTTTCATATTTCCCTCCCATAATTCCCTTTCATAATTCCTTCTCATAATACCCTCCGAGAACATGTTCCACCATTCCACTCTTTTCGTATTTCCCTCGTAATCACGACCCTTTCGATACAGATAAGTTATGTAGTATGTATCAAACTTCGTATCGAAAGGTATAACAAACTATAATGTATCAGTAAAAAATAAAATATGTTTTGCTATTTGTCGCTATTTAATACGTATGTCGAAGGAATTACAAAAATCTTAATAAAAACGTGAGAAAATGCCGATTTAGTGGAAAATATTACAATTATATTTAATTATAAGTAGTTTGTATTGAATTACCGTGATTGATAGATTACTACACTTTTCTTCTAAGTTCTCTGTAACGGCCCGTAATCGCTCAGCGACATTTCATTGATTGCTTTTGTACGCATAATTTGATCTGCCTTTCCTCTTGAGACTAAATGTTCCGTTTTCAAGTCCCCCTAACCAAATTGCTAAAGATTCTTGCCCAATGAAAATACGGGATGTTCTATCCACAACGTAGGATGCAAATCTGATAATTATTATAAAAAGCTCGGAAGTACACAATGTCCGCCTGCAAACTGAATGACTAGCAAACTTTCAAATTGGAATAAAAATGACATAAATATGAAAAAATTGAAAAACTATGATGAAAAATCAAAACAGGTCGATTCATAACAATAAAAATAAAAATTGAATCAAAACAGCATACTACATTCAAATTTTATTTGCAGTAAGTGACATTCTTCCGACAAATATCCCTTTGTTAATGATTTGACATAAACTAATCATTAACAAAAAATTTTGGCGTAGAGCCTTGCCAATGTCACGCTTGATAATGAAAGGACAAATGAGATACGCAATCACTCACTGTTTTACTTTGAACTATGTTTCAAAACATTCCACTCTGAACGACAATCCCTTTGTTAATTTACGGGCCCGAGCACAAAAGATAATAACCCGCAACATTGTTTTGTGACCTATAATTTTTTACTCAACATCGGTTGTGCATGAAGAATGATACTTGTATTTATGGCTTCAAGTTTCCCCCGGTTTCTATCTTTATGTAACCCATTATTATTATTATTATTATTATTATTATTATTATTATTATTATTATTATTATTATTATTATATTATTGTTATATTCTGTTATTACCAGTAATAGCAGCATTATTACACTAATATTGGAACTGCACAAGGCAGACAATGAATCCCGAACATTAGACGATCTTTCGGTGTGTATAAAAATGCAGATAATGAACTCGAAAACGTATCAGGTGTAATTCATTCTAGAGCTGTAATTTGTGTTCAATAAAAATATCTAATTACCTTGGCTGCATTCTGGATCTGAAGAGGAAGAGACAATTAATGAACTCTTATGCAATTATTAAAATGTGTATCAGTCACACGTGTTGGAAAAATATTATTTTGTGAATAAAACTCCTAAAGAAAAATAAGTACTAGATATTTCAGCATTTATTTAATCGTTTGTTTTCATATTTTTAATAAAACACTTTGAAGTAATACAAAATTGATGTTACAAGAAGTTACTTTTATATCAATTTATATTGCCTCACTAAGCCATATATTTTCTCTTTATAAAAATAATTTTGTTATAGTATTGAAACTCTTCCGAACCACAACGCTCTGTCAATTTCATTCGACGTAAACGAATCATTGACACAGACATTAGACGTAAAAGGACAAATAAGATACGGTACATCAACGTGTTGCACGTAACCATTCTTTTCCCTCGATACATATTTCAAAATACTTCCCTCTGAAAGACGCTCAGGGTAATCAATAGAACGTTCAGAATCGGAAAAATACAATCTGCCATATACTGAACAGACATCCCCCTATATTCTTAAGAAATAAAGGCGGTTTAAGCGTCAGATTAACGATGAAAAAACAAGTATCCACTTGTATCCAATACTTGTATCCGTAAACCAGACATCCGTGTAACGTTCAAAATCTACAGCATCTTTAGCAGGTCCACAGCAAAGAATATTGGAACAATAGAAACAGATAATGTCGGAGAGCAGATGAGAACATGTGTGTGAGTTAAGTCGCCAAACGAATGTAATCGGACAGGCCATAACCATCGAATTTCAAAGAGTTCACGTTGTGTATTTCATCGCGCGCTTTCATTACTTCCATCATGAGCTTTTAATTAAACTCGCATTACACTCAATTTTAATCGCAGAATAATGCACGTAAATAATATTTCTTAAAATGAAGTTTTGAAGGGTACTTTACTTGCATTTTAACTACAAAATATACATTGATTTCATTCGCCAATTGACGAATTATAACTATTCAGAAAACGGAATCCCAAAATAGTGCATTATGAAACAATAATGTAATGATGGGTATTAATATACGAGTGTGATATTACGTTACGAGCAAGGAGCGAGCGAGTATTGTGAACTTTACACGAGTATATTAATACCCATGTCGTCGAGTTTCATACGGTAGTATTCTACGACTTTTATAAGTTAAACTTTCACATTAAATCGTTTTGTGGCCGTTGACGTAAAGAATTCACCCAAGGACATTTAGCAGACGCTCCCTAACCCACAGTGCCTAACCCTACTCTCCATGCTGCGGCAGGTGGCTATGGCGACCAGCCGGCCTGCGAGGGAGTACTGCGTTAGACAAATTGGATAAAAGTAAAATTACGATCCAATTTATTTTAAATAATATTCCACGAAAACTTACTAATAATAAAAGAAATTAAAACTGACAAGCATAATACAATATCAAATGTAATTTTAATGAACACAATCAAACGAAACTACTATAACGATTCTCAATGACCAATTGTCAATACTTGGTTTGTAAACTTCTCTATAATTGGTCAAGAACTTGCATCATAATGAAAATTGTACCGAAATGAGTATCATTATGCAACTGGTTGCAATCATCAAATGACAGCATTATACAATGGAAGTAGATAAAATATAGTGTACAACCACAAAGAAGTTACCAATCGTTTTTGAATTGAATGCGAATAATTTCTACGTAATACTATGTGCCTCCACACCCATTCTAGTTTGGCATTAAAGAATTCTATGACTAAAAAGCATTAAAAGTCCTCACACTTAATGTAAACACGTGTTTTCGACAAAACCTTCGATTCTAGTGAACCGATATTATAAGGATGTCGATAGCAGAACTGTTTTCGACACTAGCTAGATATCTAGGTTGAATTAAGACTTTGTCTGGAGGAGAATTCTATCAGCCGGCTGCTCTGATCGGTAATTTTTCTTTTTTTTCAATCAACACCAAGCAAGTTAGGGAGCAGTACGCTAAGAAACCGACCACGGACCGCGAGCAATGTTCCCCTCTTCTTCTTTGTCCTATTCTCATTCCTTATTTACACACAAACACAGGCACTACACAACCACGCATCCTGGGAGACCAGTCGGGAGATTAGAGCTTGTTCCGGCGTGGTCGCTGCCTCGCCTGGTTGGAGAAAGAACGGAAAGTCGATGGGTACGTCGGCGCCGGATCTCACCATCCAAGGGGGAAGATCACCACCTCCTCACACGATAAACTAGTGGTGCTTCCAACGCACATACTTTCTCGCTATGCCTCTATACGGTCCTTATTGCTATTCCACTACTTCATAAACCAGCAAAAGTGTATTATACCAGCAAACGTTTTCCGTACCGAGGCACGACTCAAAGTCAACGAACCAGCACTTATAACACTACGCCACACCAACACCGCCTATGTCGAACAGAGCCACGAAAGAATAGAACCGACCTATAAAATGGTAAATGCATTATAAACAAACAATCGGTACGATGGTACATACGCTTTACAAATCCAAGAAGAGGAGTAAAAAATTGTTAAAGGTTAAAAATTTGAACAAATATATACAGACACTTCCAGTACATTTATCGCAATTAGTTATATTTTTGTCAAACGTAATTGTGTGGGTTTTATCATTAGAAGCCGGTGATTATCAACATGCGAAAAACATGTCTTTCAAACATGACCAAGAAAGGCAGCGGTGAATCGCTTAACGAAGTATTCGTAAGGCGAGAAAGTAATAAGAATTTTTTGGAACCGTTAGGGATATCAAAGTTCATTGCATGCCTTCTGGTTATATTGTATTACAACTTAACGTTAAAATGCTCATAATTTTACTTAGATTGGTTCATACAGATATATACTAGACAACGGTTGATTTGACATGTCATACGCTTCCGAAATCGATTAACAGAGTTGAAAAATTGTTTAAAAGACGCAGTTAGGGAAAACACAGACAAGTCCTGTCTATTTATCTATATTGAATCTATTCGTGAGTAGAAGTACTTCAAATGATTTTCAATAAAGTATCTACGCTCTTCAATGTTTTTTTCCTGCAACATCACATTCATCAAAGTAAAATTCTTCTCGGGGATCGAACTCGGTACCTTCCTTATTGAAGATCTCAAGCCGAAGGTGCATTAACCAACCGCGCTACGAGACCCACTTGCGGAACAACTGCTAATATTTAAGTCAAAACGTACTTGTATCAGTTCTATCATTACGAAGCCGGTAATTGTCAACATGCGAAAAACATGTCTTTCAAAAAACATGACCAAGAAAGGCAGTGGCGAACTGCTTTCTCCACACAATTTATCGGATGATCGGCATTTGGAAAATAACTACTGCGAGAAAGTATGTGCCATTCTATAGCACCACTAGTTTATTTATATATTTACCTTCCCTTCTTACACACGTGCAGAAAATTTAAAGAAAAAATTTGGAGCGGTTTTTAATAAAAATTTTTTTTGTAAATTTGAATCGCAATTTACGCAAAAACTATTCGTTTTTCCAAAAAATGTTACATGACCTTATTTGAAGTGCTAATTTTGTACAACCGACTTTGTCTGAGGCGAAAATCTCTATCTTCAATTTTGCAGTTTTTAAATAGTTTTTTGCAATTTTCGAAAAATAGGGCCTATCAACGAAAATGATGCCTACGTCATTCCCTATAACGTTCTTCGCACTGTGCTTTTGTTGCCACTGACACTGTGTTTATTAATATATTGATGAAAAATATGTGGGGAAAAATATTTGTGAAATAATTATATAGAGACTCTGTGGGATAGATAACGTTGATAAAACTCAGTTAAATCTGCATAAATTAGATGCTAGGACAATTAAATCGGTTAGCCGATTCAAATGCAAAACAATTTGATGGCACTGCATCATTAATAAATTAACCGTGTTTATTTTTTCCTCCCTTCTTTTCTATTATTTTGTTTCGTTTCACTCCTTCTCTATCTTTTATTCAGTTTTGTTCAGACCCAGTAGTCCTGCTTCATTTGCATGTACCGTGACCAGGTGATCTTAGGGTAGGACGATACCGAATTTTCGACACGTCGCGTTTTGCCGCTGTCTGGGGAAAATTCTAGCGGCTAACAGCTCTGATCGTTAGTTTTCCGTGATTTCACCGATCAATACCAGCTGAATACCGGATCAGCATCTGAACAAACGAGCCATGAATCTCGTGCGATTTTTCCTTCCTCTTCCCCTTAAATGTACTTATTTCAAATACACATGTCGGGAGCTTAGAGCCAGTCCCACATGCGGCAGGGCCTCGTCGCGGAGATACTTAGAGAAAGAAACCTCCTGCAAGCCGACCTGTTAAGTCAAGTTCATGCCTTAGTTTATGTGGCGAGACTCGGGCCACGAGGCCCGCTTTTCCGTCCGACCAAGCAAATTTTGCTACGCTCCTTTCACCATCTAGCGGAGAAGGATGGTATTATCTCGGGCGACGAAACAGACGATTTGAATTTAGCTCAGAGACTTCTTTTAGGATTGAGAATCTTTTACATGCAGTAAATCTACTACATGGACAGACGGCTTTACTTCCTCTCCGAAGGAAGGCATACGTGTATGTCGGGACTGGATCTTACTATCTGGCGAGAGAGGAGTGCCGTTCCCCTTTCACTACGCACGCAAACAGGAATAATGGCAGTAGCAGTCCGGAATCACCAACCTGTATCATTTTTCTCTCATTGGTGCTTCTGCATTCTTGTTGAATCTCTTTCACTTTTCTCCTCCTTTATATTTATTTCATTCAGTCCTCTATTCGTTCATTGTTTATCTAATCAATCTGCACTCATAAAAAAGCTGCACCCAGAAGGACAAGGCGGATTGCAATCATTGTTGGCAGGCAGGTAGAGGGTACCACGTATACAAAATTATTACACTTTCACATTTGTAGGTCCAACATTTATTGCGCTACACGGCCACAGACGATACATGTTTGGTGTTGGTGTGGAGTCGCTATTTTGGTGAACATACTTGTTCAGACGTTACGGCATGGTGTTGTAAAGGTCTGGAATGAAGTCCTGTTCTTGTCGATCCCACGCAGCTTGCACCTGAGAGCGCAGTTCTTGCAGATTGGTTGGTAGGGGTGGGATTCTGATCACACGCTCCATAGCACCCCAAATATTCTCGATCAGGGACAGGACTGGCAATGCTGCTAGCCATGATAGAGTATTCAGGGCTGCAAGACATGCTTGGGAGATGGTTACGGTATGCGGACGCGCGTTGTCTTGTTGAAATTGGGCATGGGCGTGCGTGTTCACGAACGGCAGAGGTGCCGGTTGCAGGATCTCCTGAACATATCGTGCGGCTGTCACGGCACCTCCGAGGAACACTAATGGTGAACGGGCACCATTGGATATCGCGCCCCACACCAGGTCGGCGAGACGTGTGATGGGATATCATAAACCACTCGTCGTGGCGCACCCCACTGCGTCTCCAGACACGGACCCGGTGGTCGTCGCCATCAAGGCGGAAGCGGGACTCGTCGCTGACGATGACCCGCTGCCAGTCTGCACGGCCCCAGGTCCGTCGATCCCTACACCAGGCGAGTCTGTAGCGACGATACTGAGGTGTAGTGGCAGGCGTCGTAACGGTCGGCGTGCGGCGAGCCTTGCGTTGTGCAACCACACCTCCCAATGGTACTGGTACTTACAGGATGTGACAGTGTAGGCTGCACAACCCGCTGAATAGCACCAGTCGTTGCTGTTGGATCAGTTCGCGCGTGTCGGACAATACGTTGGTCCTCCCTCCCCATGGCGCATGGTGGACGTGCAGATCCTGTAGTGTGTGTATGCCTGCCTCAATCTATTGCCGTCAACAGCGAGCGATGGCGGTGTCCGTACGACTGGTGTGGTGCGCAATACAGCGACAGGACCAACCAGCCTCCCGCACACCCACGATGCACCCCCTCTCGAACGCGTCTAACTGGACAATCGGTTGTTGAGGCATAGTCGCCGAGGCATAGTGTACGTGCAGATGACGCTCTAGCTACGCTACCCGATGTCGCAACGTCCGGCGTGGCCGTTTGGAGCCCTCTTGTGTAGACCGGTGGGCGTAACGTCACGCACTAACCACCTGCGCCTAGTTTGCAGCTAACCGTGAACACGAAATCATTGGCTTAGCAAATGGTGTGCAAAATACTCACCGAGTTTGCAGCGGATCAGTAGGGTCCTTCGGGGTGCAGCTTTTTTTATGACGAGTATATTTCTCTTTTCCTGATATCTCTCGTCGGTGGAATCTCTTTCTTCTTTCTTTCATCTGCCAATTTTCCATACGAACAGGCAATGTATAAATGGTAACAGACAATCCATATCTTTTATCCTTCTCACTTCATTTCTTCTTACTGCATCTCTTCCTCTTTTTATTTCTCTTTCATCTTGCTTTTTACTTTCTCACACTTCGTGAAAAGAGAACGTGTTGTAAACGCGTCGTAAATCAGCGAATTTTCGATTGAAAATTGTTTATTACCGGAATCTGGTAAAGATAAAGTTGATAAATCTTGCTCCTCGTATAGTTAATAATTTCCTTTAGTATCTTGTGTACTCAGAATCCATGTTTTGTAGGTCCTTGATACCGAAAAAGCAATTGAGAGCAAGCCATCCGTCTGCCTGTCTCTTCTGTCTGTGGCCACCGCTAGCGTCGAGACCGCTAATCCGATTTTGTATTTTGAAAATTGGTATTTCTCGATCTATTTAAAGGA
This sequence comes from Acheta domesticus, assembly GCA_031308135.1. Lineage (NCBI taxonomy): Eukaryota > Metazoa > Arthropoda > Insecta > Orthoptera > Gryllidae > Acheta > Acheta domesticus. Next base: position 76,786,116 of record JAHLJT010002630.1, on the reverse strand, counting down.
CCTCTAGACTCTCTGAGTTTGAAACGGATATTATGATTTTTTCCGGATTGTTGATGATATATATATATATATATATATATATATATATATATATGATATGATATGATATGTTTGAAACGGATATGATGATATTATGTACTTTACTGGAAGTCTCAACATTTTTACCTTCTACTAAAAAATAGCTTCGGTTTAAACTTTTTCCTCGAATTGCGTAGAAAACACTTAAAAGAATGGTGCAGGTCTCATTTTCGTTGATATCCCTGATTTTTCGGAAAGTACAAAAGGTAAATTTTTTTTCGACATCTTCCTACAACTTCAGTATTGAACATAAGAGATTTTTCTTTAATGATGTTCGCTGTTCTTTAAGGGCAGATATTGAAATAACTGCATGTACAAATTTTCGAAAATATGATTTTTGAGTAATTTTGCGATACATATAGATAATTTTAAACAATTGTTTCTTGAAAACGGGTCCAATTTTTTCTTTACATTTTCTCCTCGTATGTATCCAAGGACTGCATAAAAGTTAGTGCTTTTCCGTTTTTGACGAAGTCTGTATGTTCGAAAAATTGCAACACAAGTTAGTATTGTGAAAGTACAAAATTAAAGATAAAGATTTTTTGTCGTAAGTGCATTCTGTTCTAAAAAATCAGTTATTAAAGAGGTCATGTGCAATTTTTTGGAAAACGAGTTTTCACGAAATTTCTGCTTCAATTTAATGCAAATTATAAAAAAAAACATTTGCTCAAAAAACGCTCCAATTTTTTCCAGGGATAGAAGAAAGGACGATAAAGAGAATGGTGCAGGTTTCATTTTTGTTGTTTAGAATTTTTGAAAATTAAAATTTTAATTCTATAAATAATGCCAGAAAATGTGTGCTGTTTTAGTACATTATTTAATACATTCATTCATTATTTTCTAATCGTTCTCTATCTCTTTCTTCCCTCAATCTTTTTCGTTTCCTTCCGACTGTCTGTCTCTCTCCCCGAGCGCGCAGCAGGGCAACTGTGATCGCTTTATGCCACGCGGGACGTCGTCATAACGTGAGGTGTAATTATACTGCTAATTACGCGGCTGGAGTTGATTCAGCGTTAATTATGATGCGCTGTCACAGCAGCAGGTGGAACTGCGCGAGCAGACGGCGCCATGAGATGTGATTAACAGCTGATGTTGCGTCAATTTCTTGAAGCATCCTTTGAAAATTTGGTAATTCTCCCGGGCTTTTGTGTTTATTACATAGTTGATTCTAGGTCACAGTTTCGAAGGTGACAAACTATCTGCAAACTAATAGCCTTCTTTATAAAAACTTTTCTTTATAATGCGAATTAATTTTATAATAATTCAAATAGCTTTAATCTGTTGCGGCGCCATTTATGTAATATCTATACCGATGATTTAAGAACGACTTCTGTGAAAACGAGCGTTAAGCTTTACTGCTCGAATATATTGTACATGGGTTCGAATCGGGGAAGTGTGTGTGCTGCGTTTAGAATCAATGAAATCGAGGCGGGAAGCCGCCGGAATGAAAGTCGTAAGCTGACTGCTATGAAAAGGCGTTTCCCTGATCGCTTCCAGGCGACTGCCAAAGTAGCATCGCACAAAATGGGACACGGACCGCACACAATCCTGCCTTTCCTTCCTTTCCCCATTATGAGTATCGATTAATGGGCTAAACATCCACTTTTGAATCAAAGTTTACTGATAAAAAATAATCGCCATTTAGTGTCGGAGATAGGCTATGGCAAATGTCATTTCACATTAAATCAACTGATTTTAACTCACCATCTCGAATTGGATGAAATTTGGTACAGAGGTAACCTATTTGCAGAATTAAAACAATCAAAGTTTGATAAAATATCCCAACGTGATTGAGAAATACAGCCATGTCAATATTGCAAAACCGCTAAAACTTCGGATTCCCGAAACATTTTAAATTGATGTGAAATCTCTCTAAATTAAGATAGAGAGCCGGGAGAGGTGTATTTTTTTTATATTCTTCAATTACATTCTTTTTTACTTTCTTGCCTTACGAATACTTAGTAAGAAGAGAAAGTTATGTAATCGTGCGGCGGAAAACGGGGAATTTTCGCCAGAAAATCTCTTATAGCAGGAGTCTGGTGACAAAAAAGTTGATAAAACCTGTTGCTAAATTTAGAAAAAAAAATCCTCTATCTCGTGGTGTAGTCAAAATCCACGATTTGTTGCTTCTTCATACTTCAAAATCGATTGACAGCATTCCGTCCGTCTGTCCGTCTGTGGTCAACGCTAGCGCCTAAACCGTTCGGTCGATTTTCTTCAAAATTGATATTCACCGATGGTGTTTACTCGTCTCACGGCCTCTTGAATTTGAAACCGATATCTTAGTATTTGAGGATACTTTACATGAAGCCCATTTTGAGATTTTGTGAATTAAAGAAAAATGGCTCCAAATTTTTTAATTATATTATGTTGTTGAATAGTGCGAAGAACGTTGAAGGGAATGTCGTAGGCATCATTTTCGTTTATAGGCCCTATTTTTCGAAAATTGCAAAAAACTGTTTAAAAACTGGAAAATGGAAGATACAGTTTTTCGCTTCAGACAAAGTCGGTTGTACAAAATTAGCACTTCAAATAAGGTCATGTACCATTTTTTGGAAAAATGAATGGTTTTTGCGTAAATTGCGTTTCAAATTGACAAAAAAACATTTTCTCAAAAACCGCTCCAAATTTTTTCTTTAACTTTTCTGCACGTGTGTAAGAAGGGAAGGTAAATATATAAATAAACTAGTGGTGCTATAGAATGGCACATACTTTCTCGCAGTAGTTATTTTCCAAATGCCGATCATCTGATAAATTATGTGGAGTAAACCGTTGAATGCTGCCTTTCTTGGTCATGTTTTTTGAAAGACATGTTTTTCGCATGTTGACAATTACCGGCTTCTTAATAAGAGAACTGATACAAGATCGTTATGACTGCAATATTAGCAGATGTCTTAAGTCGTTCTCGTAGCGCGGTTGGTTAATGCACCTACGGGTTGAGACCTTCAGTAAGGAAGGTACCGAGTTCGATCCCCCGTGGGGAATTTTAATTTGATGAATGTCATGTTGCAGGAAAAAAAACACTGAAGAGTGTAGATACTTTATTGAAAATCATTTGAAGTACTTCTACTCACGAATAGATTCAATATAGATAAATAGACAGGACTTGTCTGTGTTTTCCCTAACTGTGTCTTTTAAACAATTTTTCAACTCTGTTGTTCGATTTCTGAAGCGTATGACATGTCAAATCAACCGTTGTCTAGTATATATCTGTACGAACCAATTTAAATAAAATTATGAGCATTTTAACGTTTAATTGTAATACAATATAACCAGAAGGCATGCGATAAACTTACAATCCCTAACGGGTCCGAAATGGTGATTACTTTCTAGTCTTACGAATACCTTGTAATGCGGTTTATCGCTGCCTTTCTTGGTCATGTTTGAAAGACACGTTTTTCGCATGATGAAAATTACCGGCTCCTAATGATAAAAGCGATGGAATTACGTATTGACTAAAATATAAGTAATTGCGATAAATGTCCTGGAAATGTCTGTATAGATTTGGTCAAATAATTAACTTTTAACAATTTTTTACTTCTCTTGTATTTGTAAAGCGTTTTGCCATCGTATCAATTGTTTCTTAATCATGCATTTACCATTTTATAGGTCGGTTCTATTCTTTCATGGTTCTGTTCGACAGTGACGGTGTTGGTGTTGCGTAGTGGTATAAGTGCCGGTTCGTTGAATTTGAGTTTCTGTTGTCGGGCTTTGGTACCGAAAAGGTTTGCTGGTATAATACACTTTTTTTGGTTTATGAAGTAGTGGAATAGCAAAAAGGACCTATAGAACAGAGCGAGAAAGTATGTGCGTTGGAAGCACCACTAGTTTATCTGGTAGGGGAATCAAGAGCAGTTGGATTGAAAAAAGTTCGAATTTGAATTTAAAATTTTGAATTTGAGTTTTTCAAAATACACCGCTTCAAAATATTTGAAAAGATATGAAAGAATTCGTATACGTTTACAAACAGAGAGTACATGTTTACGCTTGGGACTGTTGTAGGTTAAAATAAGTATATGCGTACATTGTTAACTTTAGATTAGGATTTCTGTTTATAACTTTGTTTATAAACTAAGATAAAGTTGTATTACAACTCTAGATCTTTTACAGCCTTTCAAAGCTTCCGCAACTGCGGAACTACTAACTAGTTGTGTCTCTTCTTCTAATAAATTGGAAACTCTCCCTGTCGGAATAACTTTCCGCAAACCAAAATTCACAGCGAGCCATAGAATATCCTGTTTTTTAGGATAATAGAAATATTTTGTTGGGTTAACTGAATGTAAAAGGGTTAACATAACGTTATCATTGCATTTATCGTTTGCCAAGACATATGACAGTTATAAGTTATTTTCTTGGATTATGGCTATGTAACTTACAGTCAATGTCAATTGCGTTGATCCTGCAACGCTGTTGAGCTTTATATGGTTGACTCATTTGTAGCTGCCATGTAGTTTTGAATTGTTCAGTAGAATGGGAATAAAAGCATGAATTGTTTGAGTACCTGGTATTGTTTAAGACTTAATTAGGCGATTTTCCAAAAATTTCCGCCTATATATATCCAATACCAATCCTGCCTATTCGTACAACTGAAATGAATTTTGAATTTGATTCTCATAAGAGCGTTGAAAGCAGGCTCGGACACCTTATCTTTTGACGGTTCAACCAAAGCCGTCATAGACCCTTTATCACATACCATACCTGAAAAATACCATTCGAATTTAATTTTGAGGCATCATTGTGAGAACTTCGGTTTGTAAAGATTATTCTAATTTGGTACTGAGCTGTACTCGTCTGAAAAGTAGTAATTCTGAAAACTATCTCCAAACTAATTCAAGTTCAAACGAAATCAAGTTCTTTTTAAATCGTAAACTGCAGCTGTGCAGTGCTTTAAGCGCAGAGCAATTAATCCAAAACTTAGATGCTCTATTTTTCTCTTTTTTAGTACATCACAAATGAGTGATATCTGGCTTGCCCTTTCGTTTAGTGGAGCTTTAAACTTCATATTGTACAACAAAACTGTAATTTTCCGCAAAGTCACAAATTACTAAAAAGACGACGGGTCTCAACTTCACGAGACTCGAACTGCTGTGCCACGTGGATCCGAGATCACTATTAAGGATGCGACATCGATGTCGATGTTTTCAAAACATTGATGTTTTAATAAAAATATCCATGAATTTAACATAGATTTATTGAAACCAATGTTTTTTTAACATCGATGTTTTTGCCCCATATTTTGACGTGTTATATATTTTATTTTTACTTTCCCGTATACGTACGTGTACACGGAGTGATATACGTAGTATAGGGAAAGTTATGTAAAGCTGCGCGAAAAAATGGCGAATTTTCGGCGGAAAAAAATTCATTGCCGGGACGTGAAAACGAAAAGGGGATAAAACCAATTGCTAAATTAAGAAAAACTAGTGGTGCTACAGAATGGCACAGACTTTCCCGTATTAGTTTTCTATTTCCTTAGGTCTTCGCTAGCTATTCGGAATTGCCACTAACTCTTTCTTGCCATCTGCCATCTATCACCGCCAAAAATACATTTTTCTGTCATTTTCTTAACTTTTCGGTTTCGTATTGGTAGAACGGAAACATTAATTGTAGAATATTAAAGAACACAAAAACCTAGTCATAAATGGCAGTTTTCTTTTAAAAATTATATGCCGTGTAAGAGAAAATGGCGTTTTAGCGCTACTAAAAATGCGAAATTTGAAGCTCATTTTTACAGAAAATGTTTTAGTTTTCAAATTACTTTATTTAAAGCTATTTGAAGCACTTACACTCACAAATATAATAATATTTACAAATTGCTGGTAATGTGCATATTAAACATGTGAGACAGCTTTCAAAAAAGTTACAATTATGTAAATTTTGAAAAAACAAAAAAATAACTCAAAATAAACTTTACGCTATACTAAAGAGTGTAATTAGCACTATCCGTTACAAAAGTTTGAAGAAAAAATTTGCAGCCATATATGAGAAAATGGCGTTTGAGCATTTCTGAATATGCGAAACTTTGAGCTACTTTTCACAGCAGACGGTTGTGTTTTCGAGAAACTTTATTTGACATTATTTAAAGCACATCTACTTGTAAATATAATAATGTGAAAAAATCGCCGATAGTGTAAATATTATCGACGCGAGAAACATGTGAAAAAATGAACATTTTTGTAATTTTTGAAAAAAACAACCTATAGAGCACTATGGCTTTGAAGTCATCTGATAGAGCACATTTACCACTATCCCTACCAAAAGTTTAAAGAAAAAATTTGGAACCGTTTTTGAGAAAATCTTGTTTTTGTAATTTTTAAAATTGCACATATTGCACGCAATATTGCACGAAAACTAGTAAATTTTTGAAAAACATTTACATGACCTTTATGAAAGAACTCAATATGCAGAACAAATTTTATTTAAAGAAAAATCTCTATCTTCAATTTTGTAGTTGGAGAAAGACGCCGAAAAAAATTCAAACTTTCACAATTTTCGAAAATTCAGAGTTATCCGTGAAAATCGGACCTATGCCAAGTTAATAAGTATATTTTATTCTATTCATACAAGAAATTTAAAGAAAAAATTTGGAGCCGTTTTTGAGAAAATTTTGAAAATGCCCGGGGGCTTCATATAAAGTACCCCCAAATTTTGAAGAATCTTTTTCAAAATCTCAAAGCTTCCCTGTGGTCATTCCCTGTGGTTAGTCCCTGTGGTCATATCTGCAAATGGACTGATCTCTGAAGAACTAACTTCTTCGTCTGCAAGGCTTGGCCTTAAAAACTGGCATATTCAGACAATGCAAAAGGCTGTTCTCCTGAGTACTGCACGCGTCGTGAGAAAGTTTTTATTGATGTAACTTCACATCGAATCCTGACCGCCCTTGTTTGCAAGCAAAGCAGGCACCTTGGTTCTCCAAAGGTCCCGGTGTCTGTTGTAGTACACCTTGCTAGGCGAGAGACTTACAAATCATAATAATAATAATCGTCTTCTATATTATTTCAGTAGTAATTGGTTGCGGCTCCGTTGCAGCTCTCACACGCAACCAATCTTTATAGATAAGGTCTACAAAGAAATAGAATTTCACGGGGACGTGACGAATTGCACTTTGACTTTAAAAAGATGAAGGATTTTTTTCAAAAATGCATCTAAATATTCACGTAAAATGCAACCCGCAACGCACGTCAGGATTCTTGAATCTTTATCGTTGAATAACTCCTAAACGAAGAAATCTAGAGCCTTAAAAACAAAAATGTTTAGGCCAAAGGCCTCGAAGAAACGTTTTTCACATCATAATCTCGGACTCTCAATTACATTTTGGGTTCGGCGCTTCGATTCTACCAATGCTACCTAAATATTTCGGCCCTTGTTGCTGTTTGCCATTTTAGATGCAACGCGTAGAAGGCTTAGATTACTCTATTTTATATTTACTCTTTCTGTGTACACAGTGATTTGTGCAGTCTGACGAGGTTTATTTGCATGATCATTAATTCAAGATTTGATCTCCAGCAACAACTGGAAGTACTATTATAGTTGCTTGAAGATTGTTTCTAATGCGTGCAGTGAAACCATTCAATTTAACGTTTTGCCGTGGTCTGTAAATGCTGCATACCTAATTGTGGAGGGATGTAGGTGTACACAGTGAAGAATGAAGACTGTGTTTGTGTTTTACTTGTACTAGTATTTTCGTTATCAGCAGTGATTCGACGAAATTTTCAAGTCACCGGGTTCAGACAAATAGAATTCTCAAAAGTAAAACGCTAATATTTATTGGGGCTATCATGAAAAGCTTAAAGCTAACTGTCAAAGAATATTGAATAATTACTTCAAAGGTTTTCTTTAAGAAAGTGTTGTGAATTTTTCCAAGAAAACTCTCCATGATACTGAATAAATCTTTATTGAAAATTTCTTTTAAACATCAATTTCATTGCTTTTTATTTTTATTTGATATTATGTTAGTACATGGTAAGTTACCTTTACAAATTTTTAAACAAATAAACACGTTTTGTTAACGACTTTCTCTCTTAGAATGGAAATACGCGTTCAAAAAGTCTCTCCGCATTGGACGTCTCCTCCACCCCGCCATCCTTTACGGGGGAAACGGCAACATCGCGGGCTCCTTCAATGTGACGGCTTTCGAATGTTATTCTCAGAAGCGCGCTCGCTGCAAGCAAGCAGCTATTGAAATAAAATACCTGATCGTATTCTTCGTATCGAAGTGACACATTCATTTTGACTACGTACAAGTTGTTTGTTATGAGTCAAATTATAACTGTTAGAATTCTGACAATGGAAGAACGTGTATTTTTGGTGGAACATGTATTTCGAGTAAATAATAAGTACACGGATGATGTGAAACAAATTTTTGGAACTAAATTCCCAGAAACCGCATAATTACGAAAGGGCTATGGCCGCTAAGATCACCAGATCTCACACCTCCTGATTTTTTTTTTCTGGGGAGCATCTAAAGGAAATATCTACAGATCTTGTTCCAAGACCATTGAGGAATTAAAAGACTCAATATCTTTGTATGTAATTTCCAAGAAATTTCAAAAAGAGTTTTCGATAATAAATGTAAAAGGGTAACGCTTTACCTTCAAAATTCTTATAACCATTTTCAACACATAATGTGATAAGATATTTACGAAAAAATACTGTTTATTTCAAATGCCTTTTAATTTAGTATCTCTAATTTTTTCACTACATTTCACGATTCACATCATGCTTCTTCGTTGCTGTTGCGTAACGGACCAGAGCGAAGGCGCTGTCTCTGATTCAGACAGCGATGTTGCGTTTTCCGCATAAACGATGATGGAGTGGGGAGACAGGCACTGCGGAGAGACTTTTTGAACGCTCTGTAGAAGGATAGGGATGTGTGTGGGGTTTAACTTACGAGAGTTCTCGCACGGGTACGCGGAGGTTGTAGGGGAAAACGTGTGCTATGGCATAACACAAAGAACAAACTTTTTAAATTAGCTAAAGTAAAATAGCTTAAAATGAATGAAAAACAAAAATCAAAACGCCCAAGCATACAATACCTGAATAAATTTAAATTTATGGAAAGAATAGCGCAAGTCATTCGACAACTACCAACGATCGCAGTCCAATCGCACGATTTAAATGTTGGCGGTATCGGGGAGTATGTACATCAACGCCCAGCTGCGAAATCAAAAGTTAAGACAGTGGAAACACCGTTTGAGCAACATTACCATGTATCGACGTGACGACTAAGCCCACTAAATTGTTTCTAATGGTAACAAATGGTATTTAGTATACTCAAAGGTGAAAATATTAGTTTGATTATTTTTTGGCTCGGAATTGCTTTTCTTGAGATACGTAACAACGCAGAAAATAATCCAATACTTTTTAGTATACAAATAATTTTTCAATTTTCGCAGCCTAGCAAGCTGGCACCCTGACTCTCCAAAACCCCCTCTGTTCTTCATAACAAATCAAGGAAACTTAAATAATATTGCAAATAGTAGGGTTGTACTAGGCCGATTCGGTATTTTTGCACTACTTTACTAGGCTTTCTCGAGAGTAAAAACCTTTTCTCTTAGTTTTGTGATTATCAAAGAAAGCGAAAAGCTAACTCACAAGGAATATTGAATAATTTCTTCAAACGTTTTTTAAAGAAGTACGAATTGTTTCACGAACATCTCTCTTTAATGCTGAACAAACCTTTATTGAAAATTTGTTTCCAACATCAATTGCATTGTTATTTTTTTTTGATATTCTGTAAATACATTAGAATTAAGTACAAAAGAACATTAGAAGTTATTTTTATACATTTTTAAACAAATAAACACGTTTCATTATCAACTTTTCTTCTTAAGGGAAAGGATAGATAAATGGATAGGGAAAGAGTGGGGTTTGCCATGCGAGAGTCCTCGCTATTGTCTTCCTATTGTCACACCCAAGGTTCGTTATCGAGCCACACGGTGGCGTCGATCGTCAACCACAGCGTCGAGCTCCGGCGGCGTGGGTGTGCGCCGAAGTCAACGAGGGCGGCCCGGGCCTAGCTCAGTCGGCCAACTTTGTCACCTGCTTAGAATCTAACTCGGATGGAAGGAGTCGTAAGGCGTTTGCTAACTACAGAAACAATCCAGTGGTTGGTAAAGCAAATAAAAAGGTTTATTCCCGCCTAATAATAGGCCGGGGAAGTTACAGTGATTCAAAGAGTTAAGAAAGGCCCTACCTGATGAGCTCAGTTAGAAACGAAAGAAAAATGAGATAAAACTTAAATCAAAAAAAAATAAAGAACGAGAATTACAATTAAATTCCTTTACAGGCCCCAACAAACTCTAGGCCATTCGCCTTCTGGCTGACAATAATGAGGAAACAAGTGCCTAAGCGCGGCACAGCAATGCACAATAGTTCTTTGGCGGTCGTTGACCGAAGTTTATGCCTGAATGGGGCGGCGTGTAGGCGGCCCTCGGCGTCGGCGGCGGGGGTCGCGGCTTCTCTCCGTCTGGGTCGGCGGCTGAGATGGCCCTGCCAGGCCGAGAAACGTCCTTCCACAGTAGCTACCAAAGGAGCGGCGGCGGCGACAGCGGCTGCGGCGGTGACGGCGGCGGCGGCGACGGTCAGCTGGCCCGGATCGTGAATGATCGCGAATTCCGTTCACACAAATTAGCAGTTCTCACGGAAAGTTCTCTGGAGTTATCACGATCACGAATCTCGGAGAAAACTAGTCACCGGTCACTGCCCACGGCAGAGCTCAGTGTCCACGAACTAAATCCCAAAATAATAATTCTCCCTCGAACGCGGCGCCGGAGCTATCGCTTACTCCGCGGCGCTCGCCACCCAAGACAAGTCGAGTACACGTAGCCCTCGAACGCGGCGCCGGAGCTGTTACTCGCTCCGCGGCGCTCGCCCCCCCCAGCTCAATCGAACAAGAAGAAGTGATGCTCTCCCCTACGCCGCTAGCGTGGAGGTCTCCTCGTTCCGCCACCCCGAAAATTCAAAAGTGCCCCAAAATCGCTCCCACCCCACGGAATTTTGCCCCTGATTGGCTAAGTGCTACTACGCCGTAATTTTGTCCTCGGCCAATCAGGTCCGGTGATTCTAGGAATTTTCCGTAGCCCTATCTCTGTCTGGAAAACGCTCTCCGTCTGACTTCGGAAGTAGGTCAGTAAAGGGTACGCGGAATGTCCGTTGGGACCCCTGGAGAAAACTGCGAAGGACGGCCTGGGTACTTAGTGCGCATGATACCCGGAACGGCGGGATCAGCACACGTCTCTAATCTCTTCTTCGGCGCCCGGGTGCGTGACGGGATGAGGGTCGACTCGCGGACGATGGCCATAAACTTTAGAGGAGCGCGTGCTGTCATCCCTTTCATTAGCGGAGGGGGCGCGCCGACCCGGCTGGCGGCTGCGGGGGTGACGCCTCGCATCGACAGTTATTTGTGAAATTTAAAAAATATTAAAAATAGCGTACCGCTACATTGGCCCTCCCCTCCGAATAGAGAAAAAAAATTGGGGCTTTGAAAAATTGAGATTTGGAAATGAGAATTTTTTTTCTCGTCGTGATGAAATTTCAAAAAAATAACATGGCGATGCCTAACATTAAAATCATTCTACAGTAACTAAGAAAATTGCAACTACTACTAGATCTTAATTCTAATTAACCCTACAAAATTTAACAAAGAAGAACATGAACTGTACCGCGAGCCCAAGGTACTCCGAATCGTGTGCAGAGGTTGTCAGTGACTTCTACTCTTTAAACGGACGGAGGTTGAAAAAAATTGAATTTTCCGGCTGGAAGGCCGTTTTCGTCCCGCAGGAGGCATACGTTTCCAGACGTAGGTTAAGCCGTTGTATAAGAATCCCGTGAACTTCCTATCGTCGGGGTGGATGGAAATCTGCCAATAAGAACTCGAAAAATCTAAGGCCGAAAAATTTTTAGTTTTGTTGAATTTCCAAAGAATTTCGTCTATGTTTTGAGGTGCCCTCGTTTTCTGGGACTGTAACTTCGTTGATTCGTCGTGCATCTAAACAAATTCTAACTTTCCCGTCTTTCTTCTTGACAACAACAATCGGGTTTAAGTAGGCCGTGACTGACCTCTCAATAATGCCTTCACTAATCATGTTTTTGATCGTTTCATCGACTTCCCCCCTAATGGACTGCGGAATAGGGTAATTTTTCACTTTAAAGGGTGAGTCATCGGTGACCTGGATCCGAAAGCAAAAGTCTTTTATTGGATGCACGGGACGATCGAAAACGTTGCCGTATTTGCAGAGCAACTGCTGCAGCTGATGGCGCTCGTGGTCATTTAGTGAATCATTTCCTAGCAAGCACTTGTTAATGACTCCACTCACGTCATCCCCCGAATCCCCAAACCCACATGAAATGCTAATGTCCGGTCTGTCCTCGTCATCTTGTATCTCAATTTCCCTACCCTCACCGAAACTCACAATATTCCTGGAAAAATCCACTATCCCGTTATTTTCCCGCAAGAAATCTACCCCTAGAATAACATCATAATTCAAGTCTTCTATGACTAAACATTGCACGTCGAATGAAACTTCCCGAAAATTTAGTGAGATTAAGGCCTGCATGAAAATCGGCTTACTTTTCTTCTTCCCGATTCCTACAACGAAGCATTTACCCGTAGGCAAAGTTGGCACTGGAATGCATTCACTTATTAGTTGCGTGTAAAATTTCTTTGAAATTGCGCTAACCTCACTGCCGGTATCTACTAGAGCGCGTACATTAAAATTTCCTGTGAGAAACTCGATTACTGGGCACTTCCGTGCGAGTTCCTTCACATGTTCATTCGCATCGTCATTTAAGTCATGAAATGCGTAGTTCACTGACACTACCTTGGAAATTGGTACCTCTGACACAACTCGTTCGGGACCCCGGTACCTTACTGGCTCGAACGGTTCTAATTTAACGGGCTCTGCCTAGTGGAATCATGCTGACCGTTTCTGTCCCCAGCGTTCCCGCCTCGATTCTCATTAGAATCCGGTGGTGGGCGTCGCTCATTTGCAGCGTTCCCCCGATTCCGGTCATCGCGACGCCATGACGGTCGGTTCTGGCCGTTCCCTTGGTTTCGCTCCCAATTATCCTCATAAGAAATTACCCGAGTCCTATCAAATTGAGCGAGCAGCTCCTGGAATCGATCGAGGTCCTCACATCCTACACTATTAATTAAATTTTGCACATAGGTAGGGTAATGCGCGGTCAAAAGCCAAATGACCTTTTTATCCTCTATCATGGGGTCACACAATTTAATAGCGGAGATTTTCTCCATGGCGTAGTCAAGGTAAGATTGGTCGCGTCTTTTGTCCCACCTGGTCTCTAGAATCTTTCTCTCGAATTCGTAACGCGTTTGTTCGTTCCAGTAACGCGCAAGGAACTTGGTACGAAACTCTTCGTACGTTTGTGGGAATGGTGCAAGCGCAGTGAGCCAGAGGGCTGCATTTCCGCGTAGAAGTTCCTGCATGAATTTAGGTTTTAATTTGGACGGTACTGCCTTCGTCAAATCCATGTAATTCTCGGCACGGTCGAGAAAAACCTTTGGATTTTCATCTGCTTTTCCCCAAAAACATAAATTTTGTGGAGGGGCCCACGAGAATCTAAGCCCTGATCCTCCCGATGAATTCGCAATAGGACCGTTCTCTTTCTCTTTCTCGATTTCCTCCCTTACTAATTTTATTAAGTTCTTGTCTATTTCTTTCTTTAACTTTTCTTCCCTGTCCCTGATATTCTCCCCTTCAATAACTCCTAATTTCTCGAATTTGCCATGGATTCCACTCACTTCCGTGCTGAGTTTGGTTTCAATTTTCGTGAATTTGCCGTTCATTTCTGTTTTAACCTCGGCAATATTCTCAGTAATTGATTCGCAATAAGCTTCCACTTTCCTGTCACATGCCTGAAGTTTCTGACTAATTTCTGATTCGATTTTGATAATATTTCCCCTTGCCTCGGCCCTAGAACTTTCTAACTCCTGGCCTAAGTTCTCCACGCTAGTTTCAATTTTCCCACATCTACCCTCTAACTGATTCTGCAAAGTTCCTATTTTGTGATCAAATTTCGCCTCCAAATTTTCTAGTTTCGCGGCCTGGTCAACCAAACAACTGTCTAGCCGGTCAAATCTTTCCTCATGTCTTTTATTACTTTCTGAGATTTGTCTCGCATGTCTCTCGCTACTCTCTGAAATTTGGTTCATCAATTCTAGTTTTAAATTCTTACTACTTTCTGCAATCTGACTCGCATGTCTTTCGCTACTCTCCGAGATTTGCTTCGTGAGAACTCGCATAAGTTCACTTAGGGTGATCTCGGGCGCAGGCTGTTCCCCCGAACTGCTCTCTCCCGCCACATCGACGCCTGATTCGTCCAGCATTTTGGCTGTTTTGCGTGAAACGCGCACACGGTATTCACAACACACAAAGCACAAAACAATAACACTTATACACAAAATACAATAATAAATAATATCATTACCAGACCACAAATTGTTCTTTTCGTAGCAGCGTCCTTCCATCCATTTAAAAAAACAACAGTAATAGAAAATTAGGTTCTGCGACTATTATCAAAATGGCACTGAGACATGAATTGATTCTAGGGCGTTTTACTGGGGTATCTGTGGTACTATCGAGCCCCACTTGGGAAAGCCAATTGTCACACCCAAGGTTCGTTATCGAGCCACACGGTGGCGTCGATCGTCAACCACAGCGTCGAGCTCCGGCGGCGTGGGTGTGCGCCGAAGTCAACGAGGGCGGCCCGGGCCTAGCTCAGTCGGCCAACTTTGTCACCTGCTTAGAATCTAACTCGGATGGAAGGAGTCGTAAGGCGTTTGCTAACTACAGAAACAATCCAGTGGTTGGTAAAGCAAATAAAAAGGTTTATTCCCGCCTAATAATAGGCCGGGGAAGTTACAGTGATTCAAAGAGTTAAGAAAGGCCCTACCTGATGAGCTCAGTTAGAAACGAAAGAAAAAATGAGATAAAACTTAAATCAAAAAAAAATAAAGAACGAGAATTACAATTAAATTCCTTTACAGGCCCCAACAAACTCTAGGCCATTCGCCTTCTGGCTGACAATAATGAGGAAACAAGTGCCTAAGCGCGGCACAGCAATGCACAATAGTTCTTTGGCGGTCGTTGACCGAAGTTTATGCCTGAATGGGGCGGCGTGTAGGCGGCCCTCGGCGTCGGCGGCGGGGGTCGCGGCTTCTCTCCGTCTGGGTCGGCGGCTGAGATGGCCCTGCCAGGCCGAGAAACGTCCTTCCACAGTAGCTACCAAAGGAGCGGCGGCGGCGACAGCGGCTGCGGCGGTGACGGCGGCGGCGGCGACGGTCAGCTGGCCCGGATCGTGAATGATCGCGAATTCCGTTCACACAAATTAGCAGTTCTCACGGAAAGTTCTCTGGAGTTATCACGATCACGAATCTCGGAGAAAACTAGTCACCGGTCACTGCCCACGGCAGAGCTCAGTGTCCACGAACTAAATCCCAAAATAATAATTCTCCCTCGAACGCGGCGCCGGAGCTATCGCTTACTCCGCGGCGCTCGCCACCCAAGACAAGTCGAGTACACGTAGCCCTCGAACGCGGCGCCGGAGCTGTTACTCGCTCCGCGGCGCTCGCCCCCCCCAGCTCAATCGAACAAGAAGAAGTGATGCTCTCCCCTACGCCGCTAGCGTGGAGGTCTCCTCGTTCCGCCACCCCGAAAATTCAAAAGTGCCCCAAAATCGCTCCCACCCCACGGAATTTTGCCCCTGATTGGCTAAGTGCTACTACGCCGTAATTTTGTCCTCGGCCAATCAGGTCCGGTGATTCTAGGAATTTTCCGTAGCCCTATCTCTGTCTGGAAAACGCTCTCCGTCTGACTTCGGAAGTAGGTCAGTAAAGGGTACGCGGAATGTCCGTTGGGACCCCTGGAGAAAACTGCGAAGGACGGCCTGGGTACTTAGTGCGCATGATACCCGGAACGGCGGGATCAGCACACGTCTCTAATCTCTTCTTCGGCGCCCGGGTGCGTGACGGGATGAGGGTCGACTCGCGGACGATGGCCATAAACTTTAGAGGAGCGCGTGCTGTCATCCCTTTCATTAGCGGAGGGGGCGCGCCGACCCGGCTGGCGGCTGCGGGGGTGACGCCTCGCATCGACAGTTATTTGTGAAATTTAAAAAATATTAAAAAATAGCGTACCGCTACACTATAGTTATCAGAGCTCTGGAATTTGTTCTGCAAAATTTGGTAAGAACTTGACTAAGCTTACAGGTAATTCAAAAGACTGGGAAGTACGAGAAACTGCTATATTTGGAACAGCTTACTTTTGCGCAAAGAATTGTAGAGGCATCTATAGTTCCTAGATCTCCTTAGGAAGCTGGTTGCATCCCGAAGTAGAGTTTACAATCAACCGAATGATAACATCTTTAATCGTAAATTAAAATAATAATAATAATAATGTTAACAGTAATAATAATAATAATAATAATAATAAGTAAGTATTGGTATGAATGAGTCATTATGTAATAAGTTCTTTTGTTTCATTCTTGCGGCGATCATTTTCACCTGATAATGGCTATATTGCAATTCAATTATATTAATGTACTACTGCTTAGGAAGTTTTGAGAAACTACAACAGATTAATTTCATTTATCCAAAGTACAGAATATCATAAGTCTGTTTATATTTTTTAATGTTTTGCTAATTAACGATTCATACACTCGTACATTAGTCAAGAGATCACTGATGGTCGAAAATACTTCAACAGCTGTCGTTCTCCTTCTCTGTATTTGTACCTCGCACATTCCTTTATATACATGTTCCTTTCCTACTGCAATTAGCATCATCCGTGCTACTTTCAAAATAGTTTTGAACTATTCATTCTTTTACTGTTTATTTTAATAACAAATTATAATAATCATAATAAGAAAAATAAATTAAATTATTTCAGTAAAAGTTTTAACTTTGAATCTTCCTTGAAGTCTATTAAGAAATTTTGTTTTTTCCTATTCCTTTTTCTTTAAGTGACTACAAAGGTATTCTCCATTCTTTCTACTAATTGATAAAATTATTTGCATTTGTGCTTGTTACCAGTTTGTTTCTTCTCCTCTGAAAATCTTCCTTTGTTTTCACACAATACTGATGCAAGGCTATCTCCTTGTCTTCTCTCCAAGGATCATCACAGTACCTCACTGTCAGCAAACAGAATACTAAGATAATGGAGCAGTAGAGCCTGCAGTTCCCGCATTGTAGAGGCTTATTGTATCTGTACCTGTACCTGACGCCAGATCCTGACATGTGACGGCTGGAGCCGTTTGCAGCTGTATCTGTCAGAAACGCACACGCAGCAATAATGTTGAATATTGGGCGAAACGTATTTCTAAAGCACCCTCTCCTCCTTGTGAGAGAAATAATAGGAGATTTCACTGTATATACTGAACGCTGTATAGTTAATGGAAAAATTGGTTTTACTTTTAACATGCAGTAACTCGCCACAGGAGAAATGATTCAGGTAATTTTATCTTATTAGATTTATCATATTTGTAGACGTAAGTTTTTCTTACAACTTACAATTCTGGAAATTCACAAGAATATTCCATTTTTTAAGTAAAAATCAGTCAATATGGTCTCTGGATGCCCTTCTGTAAGAATTACAGAGCATCGAAGTTTGGTGCCTCAACTTTTCTGAAATTCCTTGACATATTTCAGAGCTTCTCTTAAATATTCTTTTCAGTCGTCACATAGGATAGCCCTTTATTGATATGTTATTTACAATTTGTGATTGATGTATTAGTTACAACGAATTTGACGGAATACATAATCGAAAAAGAATTCGATCACAGACTGCTTATTTTGTGGTTCCGGGCGCGTCATCTACCATGGTCGTTAGTCCCGTAACTGTAGTGCTCGTTTTATCACAAGAGGTGGCGGTGTTCTTCGACCGCTGAATGGTGATATCCGGCGCGTCATGTCCTACACGACGATTTGCGGAGTTTTTCCAACCAGGTATCTCCTACCTACAGGGCACCGCCCCAAACGGGGCAAGCTTTAAGCTCCCGACTGGTCTACCAACATGTGAGGGAGTGTCGTCCATCGACTTATGAGTAAGAGGTGAAAATAGGATAAGGAAGAGGAAGGAAAGATCGCGTGCGGTCTGCCTGTTAGAGTACTGGTCCGGCTTTCGCGTGATGTTGATCGGAAAAAACACGGAAAACTACCGATCAGAGCAGCCGACCGCTACGATTTTCGTGCCTGAAAATTAGATTACGTTTTCTATAATCATCATCAAATGACGTTTGTGACCCGGATGGGGGAGTGTCTCACCTGGGAGGTACCAGGACGGTGAAATTCAGCGCAAGCCGACGAGTAGTTCAAAGCAGATTGATATCATCCAGCGAGGGAAGAACACCGCAATCTCTCGTGATACACAAATACATTCATAGCACTAACTCAACTAATGCCCTTAGCAGTAGACGTGCCCGGAAACAATCAATCACAACATCCGGACATTGTAAACGCAGATCCAATAAGCAAGTCCCTAGCACGACAGACGCAAAGTTGTGTGACGTACTGAAGAAAATGACACAGACACTAGGTTGAAGATAACAATATTTACATTTATTTACAAAGAAACTTAATAATTGAAGAAATTTACAAAAACTAATTAAATCCCGGCAACATTTTTCTTCCCCTTAGCCGCAAAAACCCCGCGACTGCCCTAGGCCCTACAGCCCAGCGCCACTGCTCGAAAGCAGGTAACAACGCGTGATGCGATGCTATCGGAAATTAAGTCCCCGGTAACCAATGTACCTACACGGCCTGGCGCCAAACCGGTCTCCACCCCGGAAACCACAAGCTGGAGTGCACTGGAGATCCCACCCAACCTTTCGGCTAAAAAGAAGTCCTAGGAATCTCTCTGAATATCCGCGAGCGCAGAAAGCGCCCGCCTTATATACACCCCCGTCTCCCCCACCCGGCGTCATGCTGTCGGCGTCTCCAGGCTTGATGACTAGCCAATTCCAGGGGTCTTGCACAATCATTCCAGACTCTCCACTATCTTTCTCAATAGTTTGTTTGCGTGGAATGTTTCCTGGAGCAGCCACATCCTAGCGTCTATTTATTTTTAGCTCAGGTGCGCCCTTTCACTACAGCTTCCGGCTTTGGCTTTCGGCCCTCTTGAAAGCGTTGCCACGACGCCACAGTTGGCTCGTGGGTGCACGGCGCCGACCGCCCACGCGGGAGAGGGTCTCAGCGCGAGGCGTCTCCTGAGCGCAGTTGACCGCCCCCCCCCACGCCTGCGCGACTCCGCCTCCTGCTCAGGCCAGCGACTGTGGGAGCTCCTAGGGTTCGAGTCCCGGCGGTGGGCCAGGATTTTCGGCACTAGCCAGACAGCTGGGTGGCATTCAATCGCTGTTTGGAGGAGAATTCCAAAGCGGACGGTGGCTCTAAACGATAGTTTTCCGGGGATTTCCCCATTAAAACGGACGAATGCCGGAGCAGTACCCTATCAAACGGGCCACGGACCACGCGCGATCTTTTCTTTCTCTTTCTTGTTCTATTCTCACCCATTACTTACACTTTCATGCACTATCAGACATGCAGGTTGACCAGACGGGAGCTTGTCCCGGCTGGGGCATTAACCAGCTGGTGCAAGATGCCTGGTTAGGGAAAACCCCGCTAACGGACGGTAGGTTGGCGCCTGATTCGCCATGCATCGGGAGATCACCTCCACCCGTTTGATAAAACATACACTACTCTCATGGGATTATCGAACATAGCAGTTGATGGGCCAGGAACACGAAAAAATAATCAATCAATCGGGAATCGGAGAGTGTAAGGGAGAGAGAGAGAGAGAGAGTGAAAGAGAGAGAGAAAAATTAACTTGGGTAAATTAAAACTTTACACAATCATCGAGCAGCGTAAAAACGAGTGCAAAGAAAAGGACGAAGTGCGGGAAGTTCAAAGAATTTTCAATCGCAGCCGGATTTCATCGGAACGAAGGAAACAAAATAAACACAAAGATAAAGAAAGTAGGAAAAATAAATAATTTAAATGAAAGAAAAGGGGAAAATAATTAAAGAAAAAGGAATAAAAGGTAAAAAATAAAGTAGGATAAAGGAGAAAAAGAAAGAAAGAGGAAGAACATGAGAGAGAGAAAGAGAACTAAAACAGAAAGAAAAAAAGAAAAATAAAGAAAGAAAGGAAAGAAAGGGAAAGAGAAAACGGGAGAGAGAAAGAAAGAAAAAATGAAAAAGAGAAGGGAAAAAAGAGAAAGAGAGAAAGAGAAAGAAACAATAAAGAAAGATAGAAGGAAAGAAGGAGCAGAGAGGAAAGCGGCCGAAGCGAGGCGTCGCTCGTAGTGGAGTGTGGAAGGAATGCCGTCGTGGCCATGGCCTCTGCCAAGTGCAGCCTTCACCCGCGCTCCTCTGGGGGCAGCAAACCGGTCCGGCTCGGAGTCGAATAGACGGACTCGCCACAAAACCCCTCAGCGATAGGATTAAGAGGTTTTAAAATTGTTTCAGCTTTTTTTTCTCACTTGAGTAAGAGAGTGAATGGTGCGACACCTCTCAAAATCATGTTGACTAAGAAAGTCATTGAATATTGAAGTTCGAGCAAGTGACAAGTCACTAGGGAATCAGTTTAGAGATTTTAAAATTGAGAATCATTGACGAGTAAGATTGACTTTCATGCTCAGCACGCAACACGAAGAGTAAATAAAATGAGTTTTTCATTTCATTTTTAGTCTACATGTAAATAATCAAATATATTAAAATAAATAAAGAAATATAAAATATGGAACACAGCTCTCAGTTAAGGGATTATTTTCCTGTGCCAGTAAGTGTAGTGCATGTTATATTCCATGAGGTGGCGGTGATCCTCCCTCACTGAAATGTGAGAAGCGGCGGCGATCTACACGACGCCTTGCTTAGGAGTTTCCTCTTCCAGGTGTTTCTCCAGCGGGGCCTGCCTCAGCCTGGACAAGCTCTAAACACCCGAGTGATCTCCTGGCTTGTGTGGTAGAGCAGTGTACGTGTGTATGTGTGTGTAAGTTATGGATCGCGCCAGTTTTTTAGGGTATTGCTTCGACATTCACGTGGTATTGATCGAATCGTCGACGAAGTTAACCAATGTCTATCATATGAGAATTTAAAGGTTTTTTAATAATTCTGTTTCACCTTATTTGTATGGTTTCACCCCAAAATCAACTTCACATCAACAAATAAAATTGAATTTAAATTCGTTATAAGTTAATATTTTTACAATAAAGCTAAACCGTATTCTTAAAACCCCCACTCAAGAAAAATCCTTGTTGTGGCACTTTTTACGTATTAAGCGAGATATTGAATGTATTTTTATTACTAGTTAAAACTAGTAAAACATACACAGAGAGAGAGAGGGAAAGAGAAAGAGGGAGAGAAAGGAGAAAGAGAGAAAAAAGAAAGGGAAATAAAGAAAGAGAGAGAAAGAAAGAAAGAAAGAAAAGAGAGAGAAAGAAAAAAAACGCCTGCTGAGATTTTTTACTTCGAAACTACGGCCTTTGTGCAACATCCCCGAAAAATCATGCCATTGGATAAGCAAATAAATAGTTCACAGAAAAAACAATACCTCAGAACGATTGCCTTTGAAGGCTAAACTGTTGCTCTCGACAAGCATTGAGCAAGGAGGAAATATTCTTAGAAAGCAACTTTGACGGTACCGTCAAGGATTATTTTGCTTTTGAATTATATGAAATTACTTAAATATATACGAAACTCAGGGAGAAAATTTCTGGCATTTTGCTTAAACCGTAACTGGTGATATGGTGACTGTTGGTACTCCAGCCTTTGAAAGATACCGAACCTACGTGAAGCAGATGTGCGAAGAAACCTATGCTTCTGGGTACATCTCATTAACCCTTCGTTACTGTGCTGGGGTCTGTGAGACCCCAGGTGTCACATTTTTTAAATTTGAATCTAAACGGTGGGTGATGACGCGACGAATCTTCGTGTAGTTTCATATTTTATCCGTCAGAGTCTATGACAACTATCTTGTTCATTTCAATTGAGTATGTGTGCCTGAAAACACGTGTTTTTGAACCTGGGGTGTAATAGACCCCACCACAGCACTGACGTTTTGTATTTCCTGTCTTGGTGGTATGTATTTCTTCACTGCTACAGTAAACTGTTTGTACTATTCCTTAAGAATTTTTACTAAAGTAAGTTTTTGTAATACTTCAGGTACATTTTGAGGTTATGTCGTTCGAATTGGAACAAGTACGTATAAGAAACTTGTTAGACGAAAGTGATGATGACGACTTTGAAGGGGGAGAATCAAGTGATGAATGGTCTCCTCATGAAAGAGTGAACATGACACGGAATCAGAAGAAGAAGGTGAAAGTATTGAAGAGAATAATTCGTTGTTGTCTGACGAACAGTACTTTTTAGGAAAGGATAATGTTTCAAAATGGATGAAAGATCCACCATAACGCTTTAGAACAAGGGATCATAATATAGTATCATATATTCCAGGTGTTAGAAATTCTGCGAAAACTGCAAACACTCCCAGAATGTGTTTAGATTTGTTTATATCACCAACAATGTTGCAAATGATTGTTGAATACACAAACAAATTTATTCAAAATTGTGCTACAAACTACGATTCTGCTCATCAATATGCAGAAAAAACAGGATATTAATGAAATGTATTCTTTTCTTGGCCTGTTGTATTTGTGGTTTATTCAAATCAAACAGGCAAACTCTTCAGGATCTCTGGTCTACTGATGATACTGGCATCGAATGTTTCAAAACAACAATGTCACTTTTCAGATTTCGATTTCTCCTCCAATGTATCAGATTCGATGCCAAAGATACTCGAAAATCTAGAGCAGAGACAGATAAACTGGCCGCAATACGGAAGTATTTTGATGATTTTGTAGAAAATTGTCAAAAGCACTATTCAATGGGGGAGTACGTTACATTGGATGAGAAATTAGAGAAATTTCGTGGCCGCTGTGCTTTTAGACAGACTGTCATTTTATGCCTAATAAACCTGCGAATTATGGAATAAAGATATTTGCTCTCGTTGACTCCAGAACATATTACATTGGAAATTTAGAAATATACCCCGGAAAACAACCTGAGTGTCCTTACAAGTCCAGTTTCAGCCCCTCGGATGTTGTGGAAAGAATGATTGCTCCAATTTCTGGATCTGAAAGGAATTTGACCACTGACAATTGGTATACGAGTGTTCCTCTAGCGTCTTATTTGATGACCAAATATAAATTATCAACTGTAGGAACGATTCGTAAAAACAAGAAATAAATTCCTACAGAATTGTCGTATCAACAATGCACAATGATGACAGGATAGATGAAAGTACAGGTGAAGAAAAGAAACCTGACATCATTACAATCTACAATAAGACTAAAGGAGGGGTAGACACTGTTGACCAAATGTCTTCATGTCACTGTTGACCAAATGTCATCATATGATGTTTCAAGAGATTCAAGAAGGTGGCCACTGATACTTTTCTTTGCGACTATGAACGTTGCAGCTATCAATGCATATGTTGTATTTCAATAAAATACAAAAATTTCGAGGCGTCGCAGGCAATTTATGAAGACCTTAGGATTCAGCCTTTTGGAAGAGTACGTGAAAAAAAGGCAAACAATTGTGCAAAGACTACCAAAGGATCTTCAAGAAAAATTAAAGCCAAAAAATACCCATGCATCAGACTGTTCAACACCATCAAAGAAAGCAAAAATATCTAGTTGTAATCTATGTCCAAGAAATAAAGACAGAAAAACCCAATATCAGTGCCACGCAGGTAATAAATTTATTTGTATGGATCACATCATTACATTTTGTTCTTATTGTGCAGAAAATTAAAAATCGTGTTATAAATGTTTTTGTTTGTTGTAACATTTGTAGCTCGTTCTTAGTTATTTTGTAATGGTATACGTTGTAACGTAATTAGAACTAATCTTTATTTTTATAGTGTTTATAAATAATGTTTATTTCTTGTTTACATTTGTGGCTTAGTAATATGTGATGTAAAGTTCGGCGTGTTCCGTAATAAACAAATTTTCTTCATAATAGAACCAGGATTATCAATGCACCATGTTACGCATTAATCTAAAAGTTTATTACAAAATTTAATATGAATAAATTTCAATTATTTTGCTTAACAATGAGAATAAGTATCTTAAGAAATGTAAAAACCATGTACTGAAATAAATAGTGAGTTTTAACCCAATTATGTATTTCAACTCCTTTGGGGTCTCTCAGACCCCACCACAGCAGCGACGTTTCTATATTGTACCACAGTAACGAAGGGTTAAGTTGGTTGTTTTGCGAACCCGGCGGTGGTCACATTGTAGAACATGAGCAGACACATGTTATTTTATTTTTTCTGGCGCCTGGGGTGTAATCAATCCCCACCTCACCGATTACGAAATTATTTATCTCGTGTTGATTTTTTTTATATTTCACAAAACTATGGATTCTTCGGGGGATATTATTAGGGGAGATGACCCAGGATTTGGGGAATGGGTGAAGGTCAATTTAGAACAGTGGAAAGTGACTTTACAGTTAGTCTGTGTATTGGTACAAAATATACTTTGAAGAATGCTTTTTTAGTGATTCATGTTGACATTAAAATATTTTTTACTTTTGATAAGTAACTGTACTTCTTGTTTCATTGTTTTTGTAATAATCATAATGATAACACACAAAATTTCTTATTCATATAACCAAAACAGACATTTCTATTATTTCAACTCTTTTAAACAAGTTTTTGTGTTGGGGTATGTGTAGTCCCACCAGAGAGTATATATCCCCACATCACCAGTTAGATGACAAAAAATGACCTCACCAGTCACGGGTTGATGTAAATTAAAGAAAAAGATCCCAATGCAGAAAATCCAACGTAGAAATAAATGTACGTAGAATAAAAAATAGTACGTAGAATAGAAAATAATGTATGTAGAAATAAAAGTCAGATTAGAATTCAAATGAAAGAGATTGATCCTAGAGAAGTTTAATTACAAAACTGTTTCCAGATTTGGGATGCCAAAGATTCAAAACCTTCATGTCTAGTCTAAAAATATGAAGAGAAGAATCTAGTTTCGTCAGCCTCTAGACGAAGGCAGTCTCTTTGAGCGGTGACTCACAATCAGCTGCCGCACTATGGATCCGATCGAAATAAGCCCTTAACTGAGAACTGTGCCCCATATTTTATACTTCTTTATTTATTTTAATATATTTCACTATTAAAATGTGGACTAAAAATGAAATGAAAAACTTAATTTATTCAATATCCGTGTTGTGTGCTGAGCATGAAAGTCAATCTTACTCGTCAATGATTCTCAATTTTAAAACCTTTAAACTGATTCCCTAGTGACTTGTCACTTGCACGAACTTCAATGTTACGCTTTTAGACTGTAACCATAAACAGATTAACGTGCCAACGTGGGATATCTCAAACAACCTACACGTGACATAATAAACAGGGTTCCTGCAGTATGTCGAGAACGTGCTTGGCATACATTTGAACCACTCATCTTTATTAGTATACTGTGTAGGTTCTGGAATATTGTGACGGGTTGAAATTATTACGGCAACTATTTTAAAAATAATTTACTGCAAATGCGTTTACACTGATGTTTCTCAGCAAGATGATACTTGAAATTAAAATTGTGCGAAATCTAATCCTATTACTAGATGAGATAGGGATTTATGTCGTTTAATAAATTATATGATTTATAAAGGTTTAAAATTTATGATGTGTTGTGATGAAATGTGAAAAGAATATTAATATTGAAAATTTTGTAATACTGATGAAGTGTACGTTTTCTATCTTTGTAAATTTTTCTGCAATGAAAATCTAGTGAAAATAAATTTATCAACGTTGCAGAAGTGATATTTTTTAATAAAAAGTCACCAAATTTCACGAGAAATAGTTTAAAATGAAGTAATATTAATTGTGTGAATGACATGTGCTTCCAGTTATATCTTTCTTACTCACTATCACATTAGTTTCTGCCCTATGATTCAAAAGTGAATGTCTTTTATTTCATCCCCAGTTTGCCCTTTGCGAAGCAAATCTGAAGTTCTCGTAGGAACAAATGATATCGCAATACAATCTCAATTGCTTTCTTGCTTCTCAATTGCTTATGCTTTTGCAATGAACGGTAGCTCAATTACCGCGCACTTCATGTGATTTTGCTGAGCACATAACCTCCCTGGTGATTGTGTTCATTATCCTTTGGCGTTTTCGTGCCTTGTGTTCAAGTGATTTTCTGCGAATTTCTTGTGCTTCCTGTATTTCTTTATTACACCAGTAAAGGATAATAGGGAATAATTTTCATGTAACCACGTTAAACGTTATTACTTTCCTGACATAATAGCCATTTAATTTTCTGTAATGGTTGACTTCGAGAATAGTAATAGGTTTAATCTGACTATGTATTTTTATGACATATTATTGAGCCACTCATATTGCAAGAGTAAAGCAATCTCATGGAAAGTGTTATTTCCAGCCGATTATTCGATGTAAGTAGTAAACTTTACTGTAAATTACAATAGTATCACGTGGATTGATCATAAATAGTTTCATTACCGAATTGAGAATTTGGTACATCTTGATTAGTGATTTTAATAACAATTTTAGCACGTGGGTTTTTCACCGGAAGATTCAGTAACTTAATTATTAATATGAATGAGCTGAATGGAGATTTGCAAAAAGAATTTCAGTACAGAACTTATCGCATTTCGTTATTGCCACAAGCTCGTGATCCGTTTTCTGGTGATTCGGCACGTGTCGGATTATTGTAAGCCATTTCGCAATATTGAGGTCAAGTGGTAAATAATTTGAATTTAATTGTTGCGAAGTGCTTAATAAAGTTTATCCTGACTACGAAATACCACATTAAAAAGCATTGAATAAATTAAGAATAGATAAACATTACTACACGAAATGTATAATTTCTGTTCAGCTTTACATTTTTTGATTGATTTCAACTTCTATAGTACATAATTTATAGCCTCAGTTTTTAGCTGCCCTTTATTTAGTGTTCCTACTGTATTGAATTTTCAGAAACTTATTCCTCTACTTTTCTAACGACTATAGTCGTGCGCAAAGGGGGGGCAGGGAGCCGTAGTCCCCCTGAAAATTTCGAGACGGGGCCCCATAGTCCTACACAATAAAACATTTTATTTCTGTAAATATGATCAGTTCCTTATCTTCTCCTCTTTTTAAGCTGAAAATTTGAGAACTGATACAAGACATTTTCCAAATTTTCAAGAAAAGGCTCCATAAGTTTTGATTAAATTTTGTTGTTGTATAATATTAAGGACTTTTAAGAGAATGGTTCAGGTCTCAAATTCGTTGAAAATCCTGATTTTTCAAAAATTGTAAAAGTTCAGACTTTTTTAGGAGTTTTCCTACAACTAAGATATTAAAGATAGAGATTTTTTCCCAGAATGAAATCTGTTCCTTAAAGATCGATTTTGAAATACGGGGGAGAAATACGCGGGAAGAAAATGCGGGGGAGAAAGTACGTGCTATTTTACCATCACTACTCCTATAATTACATCACTTCCTATACTTCCCAATATTTATACATGTATTGTCTCTCATATCTATCTTCACTTTTCTTCTAACATTTCAGAAGTTAGCTTCTTCTAATATTTCGCCCAGATGATGTTCAATATCTTCCATTTGCAAACATTTCTTACACACAAATACAATGCAAGACCCACTGAAATAGATCTTCAAAATTCATGATGAAATGTATGCCTCAAATAATTAATTTGTACTTGGATTTCTCAAAATTTAAATTATTTTTAAAAGGAA
The DNA here is from genome assembly GCA_031308135.1 of Acheta domesticus. Lineage (NCBI taxonomy): Eukaryota > Metazoa > Arthropoda > Insecta > Orthoptera > Gryllidae > Acheta > Acheta domesticus. Next base: position 76,758,248 of record JAHLJT010002630.1, on the reverse strand, counting down.
ACGAAAAAATACTGGACATAACAAGGGGATAAAAGGTAAAATCGCGCTCGTGGTAAATAAGAAAACTCGCTCATTTTCTTGAACATACCACACATGCAATTATACTTTATTCACTCGTTTCGTTAATTACTAAACCAGTAAAACAAGTCATTTGTAAATAAAATTTTTAATAGAAAAGAGTCCCTCTCTTGTTTAAGACTCGTCACACCTACAGCATGCTAATAAAATGAATGAAATGGCGTAACTCTTGTAGTACATAGTCATCATACCAAACATTTTTCACAAAATTCTGGTAGCATTGTACGTCCCGGCTGTTCAGGCTGCCTTTGTGTCAAAGAACCAGATTATTTTTTGAAGGGATTAGAACCTCAAGTCTCCATCTCTAATGATACTATCATCAACAGCGTAATTAATAGCTTGTTATGTTAAAGTTACAGATTAATTTAATTGGGGAGCAAGGGAGATATTCAGTAGGGTAATTTAATTATAGTTATTCGATTGTGCTGACATGTATTAATGCACGGCCATTGTGCACGTGAATAATGAAACACGCGGAAACCAGGCACGATAATGATTTCATGCGCTTTCCATATTTTTAGGACAAACTGTGGGATCCGTAGTTTTTCTTTAATTTTAGAGTTGTCGAGACAACTACTTTGACAAAATGACATTAAAATTGTTTGGAAATTATGAAGTCGAAACTTGAGAGGCATCAAAGTCGTACCTGACATGTGCATCACAAAGGTGAAACAATGACCCAAGAGAGATTAATTCATAAGTTTCTTTAGTTACGTTACGTTTTCTGGCATTTTATACAGATGACAATTTCATTTTATATGAACATTTAATAGCTCATAACAAGAATACTGAAGCTAGAAATAATACAATTGTTTTGCCAATCGAATAATTGCTTGTTCCCATCCAAATCACACGAACACTAACTACAGTTGCGCAGCAGCGATTTAAATTCTTTCGGCCACTTTTGATGAATCCAACGAATTAACTAACAACGTTGGACTACTTTAATGAACCATATCTCCATCTTGGTTGGAGCCTTATGAAAATATGCATAAAAACGTTTTGTATCAGACACCATAAATGGATTTCACTGCTCTCAGAACTCCTTCCAGCCCCCAGACGAATCATAATTTACAGCGATTCTTGCAAGCAGTCAGAACTAACGACTTCCTTGTGGGGTATACTTACTTGCCCCTGCTATCGCTTTAACAACTCACGTTTTTGGCTCGTAAACCGTCTGTAACGACTTTTATCTGGACGCGGTATCGTGTGAAAGGATTTGTTTGAATAGGGAGTCACAAAAGCACGCGGCGATGTTAGGAGGGCGACCTCGGTTATGTGAATGGAGTATCTCAATCAAGCCCATCACAGATGCCATCTCTTTCCTAAGGGTCGGTGTGAAAGAACTTGCTCAGCCGAGTTTTCGTACATGAAACAAGGTGACAAAACAAGGGGAGATATTACTTGCTCGTTTGGCTGTACAGTGTTTACTATTGGTTGATGTGTTTCTGTCTAAATCGATATTGCAGGGATGTCGATTTTCCTTCCCTGAAAGTTAATGGCGGTACAATTCCGTGATATTATAACAAATATTTACCTAAGTGCCTCAGTTTATCCTAAAATAAATACGAATCTGTCAAATAATCTTTGTTAATTATACTCCTTGTAAATTTGCTATTGTTGCTACTTTCAACAACAACGAAACTGTTCATTTCAAGAATTCTTCAAGAAAATAGTTTATAGTTCTAGCAATATTTTCTATTTACTCTCTTCTACTCATTTTTACTTTCTCGCTCTTATTTCGTAAGAAGAGAGTATTGTAATCCGCATATGGGCTAAATTTCGACAGAAAAACTCTTATTACCCGGCCCTGGAAACGAAAAAGGGGAAAAAACATGTTCCACGTTTAGTTCGTTAATTCCTCTACCACGTGGTGTAGCCAGCAGCCAAGTTTTGTGGGTCCTTAATACTGAAAAATCCATTGACGACAAAACGTCTGTCTGTCCATCTGTTCGTCTGTCAGTCTGTCTGTAGGTATATAGTCAACTGCAGTGCCTAAACCGTTCAGTCGATTTTCTTCAAAATTGATATTCCCTGATCAATCTGAACGAACGGCTTTGGGTGTTTCAAAAGGATATTTTGATTTGTGTGGATATTTTACCTGAAGCAACAAAAACATTTTCAAACTTTTCTAAAAAATGGCTCCAAAATTTCTGATTAAACATTGCTTTCGGATAGCGTAAAGGACGCTTAAGAGCATGGCGCAGGTGTCAAGTGCAATTTTGTGGGGCGTGTTCCTGCAACTACAACATTCAAGATATAGATTTTTCCTTAATAAAATGTCAGAGACAGATCTTGAAATTTGATCATGTACAATTTTTTGAAAATATGAGTAGTATTCACGTATTTTTGCAAGAAATATAGGCCATTTTTAATTTTTAAACAATATTACCCCTCTAAAACGGCACAAGTTTTTATTAAATTTTCTCCTTGTATCTATCAAGAGGGTAAAAAATATGGTGCTGGTCCCATTTTTGGCGAACTCTCTATATGTTCGAAAATTGCAAACGTAGCGTGTTGGAAATATTATGTTGAGACAATAATATTTTTAAGCGTCGACTCTACTTCCCAATTCGGTAAGGTTAACGGAGGTCCTGAATTCGAGTCTCGATGGAGAAAAAATCCAGGTTGAAAACATATTTGGAGGTTTATGATTTAGTATAAAATACGGGAACCGTTCAAAATAATGCAAGAAATTATGTACTGCTGCAGCATTGCTAGTTAATTTAGATTTCATTCATTGTTCCATTTGTCATATTCACACATGTGGGGAGCTTAGAGCTTCTCCCAGATGAGGCGGTGCCCTGTTGGCGGGAGATACATTATATGACTGGGGAAAATTTCGCAAACCCACCTGTAGGTCGGCGCCGAATCTCACCATTCAGCGGGGGAAGAACACTGCCACCTCCGAAGATGAAAAAATGCACTTCATAACGGGACTAATGATAAAGAGAGATTCATGTAAGAACAAGCAATTTTGACAGCTAATGCTGGCAACATAACCGAAGGTTCTGTGGTCGTTGAGTTCTTGATCCCATTGTACTCTCCTTCCTCGATTCGTTCGTTTGCAGTTGGCTAACTTGTAAATGGTTTCGACGCTTCCTTTTGTGATGTCCTCGTCCGACGAAAATATAGTGCGCCACGAGAAATAATTGAAATTAGGAAGTGCAGTGCTATGTGCTCTTCTGTAAAAATGTATTTCTTTTATACACATTATATGGAATTTACTCTTCGCGTGATAAGTATTATGTGTGTTTTAAAACCGAGTCTTGAATGTAAGGTGCGTACTGGTGTACGCGTTTCTGAACAGCTGCCGTGGCGGAGGGATACTTCCCTGAATAACATCTGATGTTCACTTGTTTAGCGAACTGTCACTTTTGCTTGTTCTTACGTGAATTCTTCTATAATAACAGTTGAAACTCCCGGGAATAGAAATAATCAGTCAATTGAGTGGGGGTATCTGCCGACGCAAGGCAGTATTGTTCGGCAGGATTGGGGTGGGACGCAAAGAGAGATGCGATGACTGTGGGGCCCTAGCACACAAAATCCAATGGAAGGGCAGTTTTAAAGATTGAAGAGAATACTAGGCAACGGCAACGGGAGAAAACTTAATGTACGGACACCCTGAAAAACTACTGAAACCTTCGTTCTTTAGAATTTCCAATAGTGTAATATTTCACGTGCTAAAGCACGTAGTATACATTAAATATCAGCGCTCAACGAAATATACAGCACTATCTTGTGTAATACTATGACGTATTGTACTAACACACTGCAGAATTTTGTATCTTTCTTTACGGGTGATGATTTGGACGAAATATTGAAGGAAGTAGTATAGGAAATATATTGGAATATAAGAATTATACAAATAATTATTTCATAACAGTCTCAGATCCTAAGGTATAGCCCAAAATCATTAAGTCGTATGTGATATATTCATAACTCAAAGACAATAACGAATCAAATAAGAGAAAATAAATTTAAAAGAACGATACTCAATCAGACTTGCTTAATGTTATAAAGTATAATATGGCAGGACAAAAAACCTATTTAAACATTAAACCTGATTTTATGAAAATAGTTTAAAACAAAATTATACGTTCGCTTGGCTCTTATAGTTTTTCATCGGTGTATTAATTCCTGAGATATTTTGAATTTGTAAAACTGTAATCACCCTTTCGTTTCGTGTCATTCCCTAATCTGCGTCTGCGCAAGGAAGAATACATTAACTCCAAATTAACATTCTGTTATAATGTCCTGCAACTCGTGAGTACTAGTTGCCTTTCTTAGAGGACGCTATTTATTATTCATGACTTACAGAACACCCAATCTGTACAGGCCGGGAGGTAAAGTTCGAAACATTGCAACAGCGATGTTCATGCAAAAATCTGTTTCCCTTTCCCTTTCATCATCCCACCCGGGGGCGAAAAATCGCAACATTTCTCTCAATAAAAAGGAACGAAAACTAATTTTTGGACGTGTAATCTCCATATTTCACTCGCGCCGTGTCGCATTTTCCGTTTATAGCGTAATAGGCGCCATATTTTACGATTTGAATCATTACCGTCCCTCCAATCACATCCGGATATCGATCGTCCCATTAGGCACGGCGGGACCCCAGGGACGGCGGACCTCTGCAGCGGCGATATAATTCCATCCCTCACCCCCCGCGTTCGCCACTGCACGGCTCCCCCCGGGCGGGGGGGTGGTGCTCGGGAGACACGCGCCATCTCGTCCCCCCCCCCGCAAGGCCGTGCACGGACAGCCGGCGACGGCGTCTTGTCGGCCTGGGTGAGATTACGCGAGAAGCAGAGGGAGGGAGATGGGGAGTGAGGCGGAGAGCCAAGGAGAGACTGAGAGACAAAAGGAGGGACGGAGAGACAAAGGGAGAAAGAATCGGAGAGACAGAGGAAATGGGAGGCAGACGGAGAGAGAGAGACGCAGAGACAGGGAGATAGACACGAAGGGTCAGGGAGAAAGATACGGAGAAAACTGAGCGAGAAATAGAGTCGGCTAGGAGAAGGGAGAGAGAGAGAGACGGAGAGACTGAGAGAAAGCTCAACTAATTAGACTCAGTGTCAGAAGTATAAGAACCAGGTTCGTGTCCCATGTGCAGGTGATTCAAAAAATAATTTCGTCTGCAGGAATTGTTTCTAATGTTAAAGCAAATGTGTGTGTGTTTGCTTCAATAGACGCTGCTCTAGACATTAATGCATTTATCATTAGTTAAAAAGAAAAAAAATCACTATTTCACTTTTGAAACAGGTCACGCCTTCAAAATATGTAAACCTTTTCTAATTACGAAATATGATGAATTTCTAAAAGATTTATGTGAATAGTAATATTAACCACACGTGTTTATAAATGATTAGTTTAAGAAATCATCAACACTAGTCTTCACCTTTGCACTTATTTGTGAAGTTGTAGACGAAAATGTAAAAAGTATTCCACATTGGGGCACTTTACCCTACATATGAAATGCCCCTATCAGTGCGGTGTATCTCAACGCATTTATCGATTTGTCTGTCCGAATTTTTCTACCGCCCCTCCCTACAGATCGATAATAAGCTGTGACTCATCTATCTTAGGAGGCGGTATGTATCGATCGGTGTACTGATATGCAATAAACCGCGTATGTTTTGTAACAGAGCGTCTTTTATTTTAACATGCTTTTGGTAATTTTCAATGTTTGGAGAATTATAGAACTCTGTTGGACGTAATGTCATTCGTGAAATAGTCCTATTAAATACCACTCGTGCTTCGGATCTTCTGGAATAAATCCCCTCCTCACTTCGAGAGTTGGGGATTTATCGATACTTTCCAAAGCACTCATGGTATTTGCTATGACTATTTCACTCATGTCTGTACGCGTCGTAAGTAGCCAATGGTAAGCCTGGATATATTCAAATTAAACCAATCACAGATATTTATCGCCATCAGCTTGTTTACCTTTTTTTATCGCTGTAAAACCTTTGTTTACCTTTTTAAGATAACGATAGCAATTGTTTCACCTCCAAAATAGCTCTTGTGCATCAATATAATATTAAAATGTGTGGTTTTGGTAATGTTTAAACTCTGAAATAGAATCTATTATTAAAGGTTCAGTGCCGAAAAACAGCGAAAGGAACAGAAAAAGTGTGTGGAAGAAATTTTAAGAATTTTGTCAAGATAGAAAATACAAATGGACAGCACAAACTACAAATGAAGAAATTACACATGTTTTAGGCAATTAATATTCGAAGACAAGATTGTGAAGAGTACAAAGAATATGCCATCAAAACTACGTGGAACGTTACAACCAAAATTATTCAGGAAAATATTTTAATGAGTACACACGTGTGTTCAATCCATTCTAAAATGACAAATTCCGCTGCTAATTCATCTTGTACATCTTCCATTTCAAATACTTCTATGGAAGACCAAGACTTGGAAACCAACTTCCTACAACTTTAATGATTGTGCTTTTAATAAATGTTCTTGTCAGTAGCCTTGTTATAATTGTTTTCCGAAACTTTTATTACCATAAAATTGAAACATATTTGAAATTATTTTCTGCATTAAACTGTTATTCAAATGTTACTTGATTATAAGTTATTCCAGGAGGCAGTGTTAAGTCGGAACTGAATGAAAGTTTTTCATTTTTCGATTGTAATTTTGAGTAATATTTCCCTTTTTCGTAATTCCTGTGATTTAAATTATCCTTTCAAATCATGTAATGTGTTTATTCGTGAAATAGTCACACTAAATATCACTCGAAGTGCTGTGCTAGCCGGTAAATTCACTCCTCGCTACGCGAGTCGTGAATTTACCGGCTAGCACAGCATTTCTCGTGATATTACTTATGATAATTTTTTTCTAAATGAAATGTGTTCATTAAGAGTGAATCAAGGTCGAGAATAAATAACTTTAAATACTATCATGCTCAATTTTTGGAAAACATAAGTATTTTTTGCATATGGAGTGAAACATGGGCAATTTTTAAATATTAAATCATTATTTTTATTAATTATATTATATTAATAATTATATTATGTTAATTCAGCAATACATTAGTTTTTTATGCTTACACGCAACACTCACCGTGCTGGATACTAGGATTGTGAAATTTCACCACCTGATAGAACACCATGCAAAACCTATATACGCAAATTTTGAAGTGGTATGGAATATTATAAATAGTGTTTTATAGGCATTTTGTATCAGGACCTTTCGTGACCTTCGCGCTTCCCGCAGCGGGCGAGCCGTTGCTTCAGTAGCGCTAGGAACGTTACGCGGCGTCTATCAGCCGGAGTCCGATTTCCAAGCGCGTTCGTTCCATCTGAACCTGCAAAGTAAACACCCGTTTTTGTCACCCCGCCTGCCCTCCAAGTAACTGAGACCTTGCCGATAGGCCGATAGTGTAGGCGCGATGTATGGGTAACGTCCACAGAGCCAGCAGTGAGCAGCGATTTCCGCCCTTCAACGGTCGGTAAGGTCAAGAAAGGTCCCAATACTAATTATCGCAAAAACACTACTTGCAATGCTTCATAGCACGTAAAAATTTGTATGTAGGGGTTTTGAAAGCTGAACAAGCTGGTAAAATCTCAAGTCAATCCGAGTATCCAGCACGGTGAGTGTTGCGTGTTAGTCCAATGTCACATTTTCTGCGTTCAGTAGGACCAATTGAGGAGCGGTTAACACCGGCACATCTCCTTTTCAATTGGCACTGGCCAGTGGTTTAGTCCATCATAACAAAGACTTTCCTAAGGAGTTCTTTCTAATCCACGCTTACATCCTGGGATTTTTTATATTTCTCCGTAGTGATTACAGTGGTATTTGGCAATGTGACGCCTAAATTTTGAATGAGAGATGGTAGGATATTCAGTTGAGTGCATCTGCCATGCATTATGTACGTACATATACATAAACCAACCATGTGAAGGTGCAACTCCAGCATTTCTTTGCCCGATTCTCTATTCGATAAAGACACATTTTGGTGCATTTGCTCCATGCTACGCATTCACCTATTGTATTCATTGATAATAAAAGCCGGCTAACATTTATTTTCTTTTTCTGTTCTCTAGAATAACGATGCACCATTGAAACGGGATTCTTATCGTACCATTCGGTGATGCATATACCTAAACCTTCATTTTGACAGAATTGAGACATTCTCTTGACTTTTTATCTTGAGAACTATCTTATTTTCAAGTGAACACTTTTTGGGAATTCTGTTTCACGGAAAGTTCCTTTTCCAGAATATCTACGAGATTTCAGATATGATAATAATAGAAATCCAGTGGCATTCGACAGTTACGCGCGGTACCGACAACATCGTCTGCTCTGCTCGCGTGTGCGTTGTTAAGTTTTTCTTCTGGGACCAAGCAATCATCCTCGAGGCGCATGAAGGGTTAACACTGAAGGACTATTTGAGTAAACTAACTAATATTGTACAAGGAAGTGATATTCGTTTTGTGTCACGTATCGCCAACAACAGGATATGTGCATTGTTAAGCTCTAAGAAACCTGCTGATTATATTACAGACAAATACAAGTCTCTCACTATTAATGATAGTGAAGTGTCAGACCATTACTTAGTGAACATATTAGAGTTATAATGTATGTTTGTTCTGTTATCCTACATGAAGATATCAAAAAAGCTCTTAATCAACGTATTCAAACATCATCCAATATTACTTTTATAGGAGCTGGTATGATTGATCCTAATTTTCTCACATTTTTAGTTTTAGAATGCAGATACTTATTCACCCTGATGGAATTCATAAATTACCTCCATCTATATTAATTCAATATCAAGACACATTTTATAGATTATATTTCTCTACTGATAACATCACTTGCTTTAAATGTAAATCTCAAGGCCATATTACTAGTCAATGTCCAAATAATAACATAAACCCCTTACCAGTTAAAAATAGAGCAACAGATCACAATAATGATTATATTTTAGTAGAGATTCACCCTCCAGAACAACTATGTGACAATGCATCTGATTCAGTTGCTATGGATTATTCAAACTTCCCACCTATCAACAAAAGAAGTCTCCCATCTGAATCATCCTCCACCCCCTGAGAATGTATCAAACAATGAGTAAAATGTCAAGACCATTCCTATAAACCTCCAAAGAAAAAGAGAGCTAAAATTGCCAACGAAGAATCTGCTTCGCAATACAGTTTAACTAACAAGTCAATAGAGGATAGCTCCCAACCAAAACATTTATAGACCAAGACAAACTTCCTCTCTCATATAGTAAATTCAATCATTCCTTGAAAAATCTTCTGCGATACCTGACCCCATTCCTATTGTGAAAGATTACTCAACTCAACTCTGATTATTCAATAATCAGAATGCAGAAAGAAACATAAACTATTAAATGAAACATCTCTAAATGGTAAATTTACAAGAGTTATTAAAAAATTAGAAAAAATATTCCCAACATTGTGACCTCTGACTCAAAATCCAGTTTAGTGAGTACCTAGAACACTGCATGTACTTATGCAGATCACAACATAGTATTTAAATCATGCAGCTGATAGTAGAATATATTACAAAGAAGAACCTATGAAAGTTTTGCAATGGAATCTTAATTGTTTTTACATCAGACTAGAGTACTTACAATACTTATGCAAGCTTCATAACCCGGATATAATATGTATACAAGATACTAATTTTAAAGGAAAAAACATGGGAAAATAACTGGATATAATTGCACCTTTAAAAAAAAGCAACTCTGATTATGCCTGTGGTGATGTGGCAATATATTCCAATCAATCGATTTCCACTGAAACTCTAACAATTAAAACTGAGATTGAATTTGTGGCAGTAAAAATTAATTCAATTAACCCCGTATTTATCGGAAATGTTAATATCCCTAATAGATACCCACTACAAGAAATCAAAATGCGTAACATTATAAATCAGATAAAAGAGACCTACATAATTCTTGGGGCTTTAACTGTCATCACTCCTTGTGGGGATCGTACACAATTGACAAAAGAGGCAGATTATTGGAAAAAATAATTGACGACCATGACAACATCATCCTTATTTCTGGTGACCATATTAACATCAGTAACAGCACATACATATTAACATCAGTAACAGCAGACTATGTGCCATTGATATTTCAATAGCTTCTCCCCCAATAGCATAGAAATGTAACTGGAATGTTATGGATTTCCCGTATGATAGTGATCACTTTCCGATACTGATTGATATCCATGAACCAAGTATGTCCATTAATCATGAATGGCGCAACCCATTCCCTAATTACCTGAATATTAACTGGCCGTACTACCAAGAAAAAATCGATGAGCATCTCAAAGAAGAGGATATTTTCAAGGACAGTGATAATATTGACCACATAGTAAAATCTTTCTGTAACATTTTATTCAATACTGCTAATTATTTAACACACACTCACCATGTTTCTTTTAAGTTAAAAAGCATCCCCTGGTGGAATTCTGAATGCAAAATCTCTATTAAAAATGCGAAACCTCTATTAAAAGCATTTAACCGGTATAAAAATGAAGAGATGAAGGTAGTCGAATTAATTATGAAAAAACTAGAGCGATTGCCCGTAGAACTGTAAAAATGAACAAAGCTATATCATGGACCAAATATATTTCCTCAATCAACAGCCTATCAAACTCAACTGAGAGCTGGAAAAAATTCAAATCCATACGCGGTATTAAGAAGAGCAACATCATACACTTTCTACGTTGCAATGACCAAATAATAAGGGGCCCCGAAATTATTGCTGATGAATTTGCAGAAACCTTCATGAAAAATTCCAGTACTTCCAATTACTATTCGAATTCATCCCATATAAAGAAAAAGCAGATAGAGAATCAAATACAACACCTATTAAAGATATCAACCATGATGATGACATGAATTCTCCAATTTTCATTCACTAACTACAAGTTTTAAGCAAGATCAATAACTCGACTCCTGGCCCAGATAATATTCCAAACTGCCTAATTAAAAATCTCCCAAAGAGTGGAACTGAAACTTTATTAAAAATATATAACTTAAATGGCTAAATAACGTATTTCCTCAATTGTAAAATACTGCCACAGTTATCCCAATTCCCAAGCCTGACAAAGACCAATCAAATAGTTATAATTACCGACCAATCTCACTGACTTGCAACCTGTGCAAAATTTTAGAAAAAATCATTAATAAAAGAGTAAGGTGGCTTCTTGATTCTCAATATTTAATAAACGACAACAAATTTGGATTTTGAATTGGACACTCCACTACCTCGCATCTTATCATCACCGCAAAGTTAATCCACGAAGCCTTTCTTAACGGACAACATGTTATCTTTTAAATTTGGATATTGAAAAAACATACGATATGGTATGGCCACACCGTATAGCTACTAAATTGCTTAGTGTTGGTATCAAGGGCAATAGATTTAAGATTCTTATAAACTTTATTAGCAACAGAAGTATTCAAGTAGTATAAATAACAAATTATCAATAATTAACAAACTGAATTATGGGCTACCACAGGGATTAGTGCTTAGTGTGACCCTATTTTTAATCGCCATGAATGACGCTGATGGTGATATTGTAAGCCCAGTTGTCGTGCGGAAATATGCCACTTACATGGAGTTACTATGCAAAGGAAAGAACTTAGAATCAACCAATGAAACAATCAGAGGTATATCTAAGCGCCCATGGCAGGCATACAGGCAGAATTTGCGCCTGTATATCAGGATACTTCAAATAAAGGTTCTTGTTATTTATTTTACCCGGAATACTCTAAATAGCGCCCCTTGTGAGTGGCACCTATGGCATGTCCCATGTATCCCATGCCCTAGATACGCCTCTGGAAACAATGCAAACTGCAGTAAACTGCATTTACAAATGGTCAATGAAAACTGATTTCAAATTCTCGACAGACAAACCTGAATGTATGACTTTTTCGAAAAAACAAAGCTCCTTTTGGCCGAAATTATTCCTGAGCAACAAAGCTATCGAGACTCACGCACATACAACTAGTTGTGCTCCAACGCAACTTTCTCGCACTGCTTCTATATAGTTCTAAATGCTATTTCATTACTTCATAAACCAGCAAAAATGTTTTCTACCAGCAAACGTTTTCCGTTCCGAGACCCGAAATCCCATTCTCAAAGTTAACGAAGCGGTACTTATACCACTACGCCACATTAGCACTGTATGGCTCGAACAGAGCCATTAAAAGAATGGAACCAAACTATAAAATGGTAAATGCATGATAAAGAAGCAACTGATACGATGGTACTTACACTTTACAAATCCAAGAAGAGACGTGAACAATTTTTAAAAGTTAAAAGTTCGAAAAAATATATACAGACACTTCCAGTTCATTTATCGTTATTATCAATATTTGAGATTCAAATGGCTTCACATGGTTTTCAATAAAGTTTATAGAATTCTCAATTATTTCGTGTGACAACAGAGAATTTTGACAAATAATATTCCCCGACCAGGACTCCCTCGGAAGATGTGTACCAATGCTCGCAGATTAACGACTGCGACCACAATGGCTATGCATAACATTAACACTTATATAATAGTAATAAGTGTATGGTGGATTCATTTCTCGCATTAGGAAGGCGAAAAATCCAGAAAATGTAAAAAAATGTCCTTTGGGCGTTCAAAGAAAGTATCTGGAAAGATCATCATTCAGAACAGAAAAACTAGTTCAATTCAGAGAACAGAAAACTAAGTTCTGCGACAAAGTCTGTGCCATTCTACAGCACCACTAGTTTTTCTAAATTTAGCAACAAGTTTTATCCACTTTTTCGTCACCAGACCCCAGCTGTTAGACCTTTCTGACGAAAATTCCCCGTTCTCTGGCGCACGATTACGTAACTTTCTCTTCTTACTAAGTATTCGTAAGGCGAGAAAGTAAAAAAACTTGGGTCTTATATTTGACTACAGGCTCACATGGCAAGAATATATTTGCAAAATTTACGCTGAATGCAAGAAACAACTTAATATACTAAAATGACGTAATCACAACAACTGAGGATCAGACAGCAAGATCTTACTACTTACATACAAAGACTTAATACGAAGTAAGATAGATTACGGATCTATTGTATATAATTCAGCCTAAATTTAAACTCTCAAAAAATTGGACACACTACACAATTCCAGACTTAAAATAAGCAATTATGCAAAAAATACTTTTTTCAAATAATTGTAAAAGATATATTTTTAAAGAACTATTTTGTACAATAGACTGTCTGCGGCCAAAATCTCTATCTCCAATTTTGTAGTTTTAAAAATATTTTTTGAAATTTTCCACAACCAATAATCATCCGGAAATAAGATTAGCGCCATATTTTTTACCGTTCCTCATTACATAAGTGAAGAAAATTTAAAGAAAACATTTCGAGCGGTTTTTAAGAAAAAAATTGGTAAATTTTAAACGCAATTTACACAAAAACTCCTTTTTTTCTTAAAAAATTGTAAATGACACTTTTTAAAAAACTAATTTTGTACAACCGATTTTGTCTGAGGCAAAAATCTCTATCTTCAATTTTACAGTTTTAAAATTGTTTTTTGCAATTTTCGAAAAATAGGAGATATCAACGAAAATGATATCTGTATCATTCTCTTAAACGTCTTTCGCTCTACTCAACAAAAAAATTTAATTAAAAAAATGGGTTTATGTAAAGTATCCTCCAAAGTTAAAATATCGGTTTCTAATTCCAAGAGCCTCGAGATCAGCCAAATCGATTGGGGAATATCAATTTTGAAGACAATTGGCTGAACGGTTTAGGCGCTATCGTTGACCACAGACGGACGGACAGATGGTCAGAATGACGGACGGACGTTTTGACGTGAATCGATTTTTTAGTATCAAGAAGCAAGAAAATATGGATTTTGGCTACACCACGAGTTAACTACAACACGAGTTTTTCTAAATTTAGGAATAGAAATAATCCACTTTTTCTTTACAAGACCCCAGCTATAAGCGTTTTTCTGGCGAAAATTTGCCTCCGCCGCACGATAACAAAATTTTCTTTTCTTACGAAGTATTCGTAAGGCAAGAATGTAATAATTATAATATCTTTATTGACGGATGCAATAATACAGATTTGTCTGAAGCCATAATGAAGGACCCTACATCTTTGGTGAAATTCCGTTTTATGAACATTGATAGTAAAGAAAACATGTTTACCATACAATTCTGGAAGCGCTTTGAAAGATAATTCTCCAAATTTGGAATTGGTGCTGCAGATGGATTAGTGCTTGTTTCATAAGATCTCGTAGTCATGATTTTTTTCTTATTTGACTGCAACTAAAGAGGAGAGACGGTTTAACAATGAGAGGTATTTATTCTAAGAAAACTACACTGTAATAAAAACATTTCCTTCGGAAATATTTGCTAACGGAGTCAAGCTTTTCGCACACAGCGGAAAAACTAAACTATTAGTTTGTTGTAAATAGAAGTCATTTTGATCTACAAGGATGCAAAACCCGGATCGAATAAATAAATCAGCCACCCTCACTTTCTGATTAAACATATCGTGAGTAATTCAAAAGATCTTAATCGCAATGTTCAACTGATAATTCCAGTTTGCTCATCTCCTTACATGACTTACACGACTGTCGACAGGTTTTTACGTTTGGTCGGTGTTCTATTTTCTCTTTTCATCCCATCCATTCTCTTTTCACTGCCATCTGATTTTATTTGCGCCACGTACTTGAAAAAAACTGGTATACAAGGAAAGCAGGCCGGAAAAGCCCCGTCGGCGGTAGGACCCGAATTGTAGCTCTGGGGCCTTTACTATAGAAGGTTGACTTACGTTGGGAGAAGTGAGAAAGGAAAATTTAGAAGGGTGTCACGAGATTGCAAACTCAGTTAACTGCATGTCAGTCCATGTTTGGTTCCAATCAGTTTGGTCCACACGCGGTAGAGCAGGACGTTGATTGGCTCAAATACTGAGATCGATAATCTTCAAAGAAACATTCGAAAAGAACGCAATTAGGGGATCAAACAGTGCAGTTGTAGGCGTACGAACGTTTGCTTTGATCGGTATTGAGCAGATGATAATATCATTCCCAATTACCGTAGGCCTACTTTTGTTTACCGAAACTTGCGCGTGACGTATGCGGGAGAAGTACAATCTGAGCACCTCTTTTTGAGCTTCAAAATCTCTTTCCGTCTATTTTACCATGCATGTTTGGATTATGTAAAAGGTATTAATAAGCGTGTTTGGCAACATCTGAAAATTAAACATTTTCTCTTTGGCGTATTAGGTAACTATATGCATTGGCAAACGAACCACAGATTAGATTGCTCACAAAATAACACCCCCTGCCCTACTCCATTTGCAATAAGGTTAAGGGAACTCAACAAAGCGTTCGCAATGATGATTTACCTATGTTAAGAGTAAAATTAAGTAAGAATATTTATTTTAATAAACTGATGTAAAAAGAAACTCTGAAATAACAACTTCAATTTGCTATTCATCACGGAATGACATTAGCATCAACACTATTGCAAACGACAAGTATCGATGATTGATGGGCGAAACATTGCATGCATGAGACGAAAATTTTACAAGAGAGGTGAAAAGCGTCTAAATCTTCTTTTGTAATTTTGTTTTACAGTAATAATTTAAACTAAAGAATTTTCCCTACAGTTATTTTCTCAGTCAGATGCACAGTTTCATTTCAATGGTACTGCAATTATTCGCGAGAAATATCAAATTCTTTGATGGTAAGCGTTTAATGAAACTAAGAAGAAATTAATTTATCATTCAGTCAGTAAAGGCACTTCACTTACAGTGATCGATTATTATTTATTCTTGAAGAGAAAAGTACATTATCGTATCAACCACCAACCAAAACTGAAATCAGAATAATAATATTATTTTAACAGGTTGTGTAGATGCCATAATATCTTTGCTATTCATAAAATATTTCATTTTCAGAAAATTGGCTCTTAAGATGTTACTCGATTAAATAAAAATAAAGATAATAACCAATATGAGATCGATATAATGAAAATTGACATGAATCATTCACACGTTTGAAGATGAAAAACGTTATATTACGAGTATATCGTAGCCACATAAATTCATGAACAAAAAATATTTCATTGAGTTCCTAAAATTCAAGTTCAAATATTTTAGGGGTGCTAACAGAAATAGATCACCATCATTAAGTCCATAGTTTGGTCACTTAATACTTGATTCTAGGTAATACAAATATCGATGTTTAAAGTTGTGAAATGAAATTATTATATTGAGTTTAATAAAAAGTAATACAAATATATTTTTTTCAAAGCATAGTAATGTTTTTCAATTTAACTTGGTGAGAGGTACTCTAAATATGTTTTACACGTAGTCCCAAATTGTCCAACTCTGTTACTGACCGGCATCAGTAAGAATCTGTTAGAAGGAAGTTTTGATAAAGCTCAATCAAATCATCCGGCCTCTAGATTTCTCTTTCTGAGAGTGAAGTTGTTGGTTTCGGTGTTAGTGTGTATAAAAAAGACTGACGTCTCTTGGAAATTAAACTAATACATAACTCTCATATTACGAAGCCGTGCGAAATAGTACGCTATTGCGCCCGATACACCATGCCTTTAGAGCGGACACGAAGCAATAAATGGTCTCTGGATCCATTATGTACCCACACTCTAGTATATAATACCGGAAGACAAACAGTAAAAGAATTCATTAGTAAACAAATAATATTAAATATTAGATTTATATGAGCCCCGAATACAATATGCTTAGAAGTTGCGATGTTTAACACTTCTACCATCTTATACAAAAATACGGTAATGAAGAGTTTTTTAAATAGCTCAACCAAGAACCAGTGTGCCGCATTCCAGTTATTAGACAAATTTGTTAATATTTTTTTGTCGATATATGTGAAAGGTTATTATGTTTTATTGAAAATAATAAATACTTTTTATTTTGTTTTAACGAGAAATATTCTGGAATTGGGCAAAATAAATATATGTCCGTTCCCAATACTGTTACCAGAATAAAAAGACCATTGCAGTCATTCGAATAAATTGCACGTATTTGTGACTTGTAATTTGTCACAATAAGTTTTACTAAGACTGATATCATCAAATGTATTTTGTGGAACATTGCCAACATTCTCTAATTCTTGTTTACTACCATCACTGCTACTCTTAATATTAGCAGTCGTTTGCTATTAATGTCTAGCGATTGTTTATCTATTGCATTTCGTTTTTTTAACGAATAATTACTCTCCATATAAACGTCTTTCTCAACATACAATTGAACACGACATTTTCATAGGAATGCAATGAATAGAATGAAAAGGTCATATTTGATTAAGACAAATTTTCAAAACTGTATACATTTCCTGTCATCGTTGACTCCTAACCATTTTGATTTTAAATTAGTAGAACTAAATGACGAAATTTTATTATTTGGAAAATGGATAGTAAATTATGCGTGAAAACTTTAATTACTTTTTGTAGTCTTAATGTAGCAATTTATGGTTTTGAAGTTTTAATAAATGATAATTATTGAACCAGCTAATAGCAGTTTAGAAACGCTGGGACAATTTTATATTCTTTAAAGTAGATTTTATGACAGAAATGAAGATTTCAGCATTTCTAGATTAAAGAGTGTTGATTGAATTGAAACATTTTCTGCTGATAATGGCTCATAAACAAATCAATGATCTTTTCTGAATCAGACCGACGGTCATTCAATCTTTCTGCATTCACTGGGCATATATTGGAACATATTAGTAGCATAATAATACCAAAATTTTATTATGAAGTGACGGTGGTACTATAATGATGAATCAGCAACATGGGCAATAAAGAAGGGAAATTAAGCTAACGAGTATGTGGCAAACCACATTTCAAGCGAATTGATACGAGAAGATGAAAACATATTTAAAGTAAATTAGCCAATATATTCTAATGTTCCTCCGACACGTAAAAAGAATGATTAACAATAGAATTTGCTATCACATGTTCCGAAATCATGCCAAGAGACGGAGATATTTGAAGACTTTTGAGATGGGGGTCGGCGGTAACGCCTAATCCTGTAATGGAGGTGCAGAAAAAGAAGAGTAAAAAGAAGTGGAGGCAGGACAACTAGTAGTAAAAGAGATATTATCAATGTTTAATATTATAATGAGCAAATATAAATAATTTACTTAATACTACGTTTAAGATCTGGGATCTGACCAACTGTTAAGGCACTCAGTGTATGATTTAACGAATATGGTCACCCGGAGAACGAATTAATTTTATGGGAAGTGTGTCCAAATTACTTAATAAGTTACTGTTTATAGTTCATTGGTGACAAAATATTAAGCCTAGATGTCTGAATTAAACCAATGCTTGTTCTTTTGTTCCTCGGCGATCGAAAAGGAGTGAAAATACACGTTAAGCGAGTAACAAAATTACTGTTAGCTTTAAATGTTAACAGGATGTTTAATGTGTTTAACCAGTAGGATTTCTATGGAATTTAATGTAATTAAATGAGAGTATTGAAAAAGATATTGTTATTTGCTAATTAAAGCATACTAGATACTGTATATATTCAGATACATTCACCACCAGTTTTACTTTCCCATATACGTACGTATACACGGAGTGATATACGTAATATAGGGAAAGTTATGAAAAGCTGCGCGAAAAAATGGCCAATTTTCGGCGGAAAAAAATTCATTGCCGGGCCGTGATAACGGAAACGTGGATAAAACCAGTTGTTAAATTAAGAAAAAAAACCTAACACGTGGTGTAGCCAGAATCCCTTTTTTCTGGGTCCTTGATACCGAAAAACCAATTGAAAGAAAAACGTCCGTCTGTCCGTCCGTCCTCCCGCCTGTGAATACTGCTAGCGCCTAAACCACACGTACGATTTCTTCCAACATGGATATTCCCCGGTAGATCTGGTTCTAGTCGAAGCTTTGAGATTTTGAAAAAGATTCTGTAAAATTTGGGGGTACTTTACATCAAGCCCCCGGGACATATTCAAAATTTTCTCAAAAACGGCTCCAATGTTTTTCCTTAAACTTTTGGTAGATATGGTGCCTAATGTATTTTATGAAATGACAAAAACGCCATTTTGCTATATTCGTTTTTTTCAAAATCTGGAAATATGTAATTGTTTTGACTTGTCGTTAATAATTACTAGGGCCCGGATAATTATGTAATTACATATTTCCGCATCTTAACTCTATCAAGTCAAAACCACAATATATTTACGTTTCATGTCGATTAGGGCCTAAAACCGATGACTTTTTATTACATATATTTACATATTTTACCCGAAAGTACATATATTTACATATTTTTCACAAAAGTACATATTTTTAAATATTTCTTAATATTTTCGTTTTTCTGCATGTTTTTGTATAATTCTTCATTTAGCCTACATGTTTTTGATCAGGAATAATCAAGACAAACAATTCAGCATTGTCAAACAATTTTTCGGCAGCCTCCTCTCAAAATTGGCGCTATTGCATTGCGTAAAAATGTTGATATTGCAGCACGCAGAACCCTACAAAAGGGCAAGGTGTTGCACTCCAAAGCTTCCAGTGTGTAGATTTCAGCTCGAGTAAAGCAGAGAACAAAATACTACTCAGAAATAAATTTTGTGTATGAAAATGGTACGTCTAGCAAGCGATAACTCGCGCCCACAACGTATTTTTCAGAGGTCTCTCTTGACCTTAATGCCCTTCTCCAAAAATTACACGCACCAACGCAGCTCAGAAAGCGCCATTGACAGTTTTCTTTCCCCGTTTGTTGCACTGGAGCGTAAACCCTTGTTTGTAAAGTATCTCTGTGAGGTGAAAACCTAAAGTAAAATCATGATGTGACACTACAGCTTTTGGATAAGAAAAGGACAGAAAATAATTCACGGCGATTGGCTTAAACATTGTGGTGACGCAGACTGGGAATTTGCCCCAGGCAAAGTTTGGTTTATCTTTTCAGAGAAGTCAAGCAATAGCGTCGTGGGTAAGAACATTATTAAAGAAAGCTAAATTTGTGCTAAGAGTCAATTGATTAAATATCAACCAGCATTGCTTTTATTCCCTAATCCGTGAATAGCATTGAACAGTGACATGTTGGGACAAAGTTTGAATATACACCAGTAACTTCATGCGATATGGAACACTTGGTCGGTACAAGGCCTTCGAACAGATAATAGGAAAAATTTCATCCCTATAGAGTGAGTAAACTCCTCGTGTGCAAGCTTGCGGATGAGCCGCTCCGTCTCTCACGGGTCTCTCTCAGATTACTTCCCGTGCACTAGTGGAGACAAACGAGGTGTCATTCGACGCGTTTCGGCGTCCTAATGGGGTACTGATATTTGTTTCCAGAAATGGCTATAAAATTCTAAGAAATTTCCAAAAACGTGTTTTTTCGTGTTTTGGCGCTGTGATCTTGGTAAGTATGCCGGGAACTAATTCAACGCCATCAAACTAGATGTAGGTGGTGTTGATTAAACCTCCAGTACAATACCGACGAAGAGAAAGACAGAGAAACGAGAACAACGAAGAAGAAGAAGACGACGAAGACGAAGAAAACGACGAAGAAGGAGACGACGTAGAAGGAGGAGACGACGAAGCAGAAGAAGGAGACGACGAAAAAGAAGGAGACGAAGAAGAAGAAGGAAGAGGAGACGACGAAGAAGAAGAAGGAGGAGGAGACGACGAAGAAGGAGGAGGAGACGACGAAGAAGGAGGAGGAGGAGACGACGAAGAAGAAGAAGGAGGAGACGACGACGAAGAAGAAGAAGGAGGAGGAGGAGACGACGAAGAAGGAATAGACGACGAAGAAGAAGTGACAAAGAAGATAAAGACGAGGAAGACGAAAAAAGACGAAGAAAAAAAGTCACACAAGCGAAAGTAATTTGAAGCGTCGGTGATGTCATATTCAGCTATTTTCTAAGTATTTGAAACAAATATTTGTTTCTCATTTTTTAGGAGACCATTGTAAATAGCAGAATTGTGAGTAGAATAATAATGTTTTAATTTTGTTCTTTACGAGTATATTAAGTTTACACAGATCAACATTTAAGCAAAAGTATTTTATTAAAACAAATTGATATAATAATTAAAGTGTTACAATTTCTTACTTTTTAGTACATATTTTTATACATTTTAATACATATATATGTACATATTTTCCTAATTTTTAGTACATAATTATCCGGGCCCTAATAATTACATTAGCGGCGATTTTTTCACATTATTATATTAAGGAGTACTTGTGCTTTAAATAATGTCAAGTACAGTTTATCGAAAACACAACCGTTTTCAGTGAAAAGTATCTCAAAATTGCGCATTTTCAGAGATGCTCAAATGCAATTTTCTCACATATAACAACAAATTTTTTCTTCAAACTTTTGTAACGGATAGTGCTAATTACACTCTTTAATATGACGTAAAGTTTATTTCGATTATTTTTTTGTTTTTTCAAAAAGTATACGAATGTGATTTTTTTAAAGATTTAATTACATCTTTTATATGCACATTACCAGCAATTTGTAAAAATTATTATATTTGTGAGTGTAAGTTCTTCAAACAACTTTAAATAAGGTATTTTGAAAACTCAAAAATTTTCTGTGAAAATGAGCTTCAAATTTTGCATTTTTAGCAAATTGCGCTAAAACGCAATTTTCTTTAAAACGGCACATAATTTTTAAAAGAAAATTGCCATTTAGGACTAAGTTTTTATGTTCTTTAATACTCTAAAATGAATATTTCAGTTCTAACCGAAATGTTCATCATAGGAAACCGAAAAATTAAGAAAATGACAACAAAATGTAGTTTGTGCGGTGATAGATGACAGCTGGCAAGAAAGAGTATGTGGCAATTCCGAATGGCTAGTGAAGGCCCAAGGAAATAGAAAAATAATATGGGGAAGTCTGTGCCATTCTGTTTTACTAGTTTAAATCTGAAATTTTATAAATCAGTTACATTCATTAATTTTGATTAGAGATATTTGTCGAGTTATAAATGTAAATATTCATGTTCTTTATTCCGTATTCCTATGCCCTCACAAATTTTTATAATATTAATTCATTTAGATCAACTTTTCAGTATAAAGCAAATACTTTACTTTAATTTCCGACTTCTAATTGTTATTTTCTCCAAGTTTTCTAGTGTTTTATATTATTGTGTATGACTTCTTCTTTAAATATCGCAAGTGTCTTGAAATTGACGTTACCTTCCCCGTTAAGCTGCGAATACTTAACGTTCTTTTTCCGCTCCAGTTTAGTACCTGCAATTCAACAAGGTAGGCTATAAACTCCGACGGTAAAACCTCGAACTCGCGACGATTATATAATATAGGGTGTCTCTGAAATAAATTCTCAGGAGACGGAGGACGTTTTGCCAAACATTTCTGGGGGTGTGCAAAGTTTGAGGCTTGTGAAGAGTGCTTGAGAAAATACGATAGAATACGATATACGATAGAATACGAATATACGATAGAAGTTGGGGAGAGACGCCGTTCGATAAACTACGCTTTCTTCACGTGTGTGACATATTGCCCGTCTCAGGCGCTGCCCTCGCTTTTCATTAAACATTCACCATGCGGGTGTGAATGAGTACGTCGTGTTTTCGGCCACCTCACCACCTTCTGTAAATAGCCCCATGAGCATAGTGCGTGTTATTCTCCAGAAAGTGGCGGTGTGCTTTCCCCGCTACAACGTGAATTCGGACGGCGACTTACAGGTCAGCTTCTGAGAGCCTCCTCCAGATTTCTCCCCGGTGGAGCATCACCCTATTCTGTGATTTCTCTAACTGCGTCCCTCAAGGCCACTCAAATCCCATCTTCGCGATGGAATATGTCACGGCATTTCGCGTCTTTTCTCGGTCTTGCCGGTAGAAGTCGCATGATCGCAAGCACTGCTTCATACGGTCGCGATCGTGCGAAATCTAGTGGAACAACTGAGAAAGACGGGAAATGCCGTGACATGTTCCATCGCGAAGATGGGATTTGAGTGGCCTTGAGTAACGCAGTTAGAAAAATCACAGTGTAGCTGGGGTAGGGCGGATAAGTCATTTGTTCTGACTGGTCTCCCAATGTGTGTGGTAGAGTAGGTGCATGTAGGTAAAGTGTGTAAGGAGAGAGGAGAGGACAAGTAGGAGAAAGGAAAAATCGTGCGCGGTGTAAGGATACTGCTCCGCCTAGTGTCGAACGAAGAAAGCTACAGGTCGCTAGAATTGTCCGCCAGACAGCTGATTAATTCGGTCTAACTGTGAAGTCGAAAGCTATGTCGAACATTCGCCACCGTAGCGACTCGAGCCCTAGAATCTCTCGGCCATAGGACACTGAAGCGGTAACTGTTCTTGCATTCGTTCTGCTATCTGAGCCGGTTCATCATGTTGAAACTGATAAGACCTTTTTTGTTTTGTTTTGTTTATTTAAGTTTGCATTAACTACGAGGTCATTAGCGTCCACTATTGATTTAACGTTGAGGTATCTGTACACCGAATGAAGTGATACGATGATGATGAGGGGTGAAAGGATGAACACAAATACAACCATGCCCGAGTCGGGACTCGAAACCGCGATCCTTCGGCCCGAGATCACCACGGCACTACTGCTTTAGCGATCTCAGCCATCTCGATCTGATGAGGCCTGATGGTTGTCAAATAATCGTGTCTTGAATTGCGAGGAGGCGAATTCACGCTGACGCTAGTCGTCTCATCGCGGTCACTTCCGTATGTCCCTAGCGCAGTGAAGTATGATGCTTAGGATCAGATTGACAAGCACTAACAATCTATTTAATTTATATGCATTTATGATGCAAAAACTTAAAAAATATATTATAAAATATTCCCTATAAAGTATGTTAACCCATCATAAAACTATTTTTTGAACAGTTTATTCATTGGCAGGTTATCCTTACTTTACCTCTCAATGAAATTATTTCGAAGAGAAGTTCTAGTTAGGTTCCACGAAGGAATATAGACCACCTAATACATTTACTAATTATGATTAGAGCATGTTTGACACAATGCCGTAAATACCTAAGTTACCACAATCATACCTTGTGAAGGGAACGTCCTTTCTTTTCCATGACTTGTTTTCTTACATTTGTAGAGGACGCTTTCTTTGTTCTTGGGAGTTCATGTCACATGATTTACTTCATAAACGTTTCTGATTTTCAAGATCACTTAACGGCTCATAATACTCGAAACGATTTTGATCTTTCTGATAATTATAATGCATAATTCTGATACAACATACTCTGAAAATTGATATTAGTTACAGTAAATTATGTGCGAAGAAAAAACATAACAAAATTCTTAAAAAAATATTTAAATAAATGTAGTAAATAAAAACGAGAAAGTTTAAACTTTTTAACCAAAATATGCAGAATAATGAGCAATGTTCAGAAATACTATACTTACTGAGGAAACTGGCTAAATATTCAAGATAAGCATCATAAAATTATGTTTAAATTGGAAATTAGATTTTTCAGGGTCATACCAATTGAGCATACTTTCTTGCTCCTGGGAAAAGTATGCATTTGGATTCAAATCCAGTTCCTAATGATGATGACTTTGGTATCTGATGACAATGGGCACAAATATGGCGACAATTTTAAAGAGAACCAGTGTAACGTCCACCAAAAATTCCACATCGCATTATCGATATTTGAACACTTGAAGGGATATGTCCTCCAGGAGCCACTTTCTGGTTCTGATATCTTAACTTATATATCCTTTAACTGTGGTAGTCAAGTTGAATCCTTTCGCAAGTTGAATCTTTTGAGTTTGCTACCTCCCACCTTAATGAATATCTCTTTTCTGGAAAACTGTAGGGCTTGCATAGTTGCACGTCCGGGTGCCTTTCTAAGATATCATTCTTACCCTTTTATTTTGAAGCGAGACACAATTTATCTCCCTCTTTCTTCTGGAAAGAAAAGTTCATATAAAAGTCCATATAAAACTCACCAACCTGTTTAAAATAAACGGCTTCAGATATTATGATACAGCCACAGAAATGGAGCAATAAGAATCTTCCAAGGGAGGAGCGAATTCACTAACCCTATAACGTGAGTGTGGTTAATTTAACAGGAGATACTTAAGAGGGCTTGGAATTCCCTTTCATTACCATATTAATGTACAAATTTAGAGACTCTTTGTTGGTTAAGTAACGGCAGTAATGGATTATCTACACACGCGCAGGCGATACTGATCCACATCTGATACTGATACTGATCAGATACTGATCCACATTATTAGGACACCCAAGGATTGATATGATGCACTGTACTCTACTCCCTACATCAACTGTTCATTAGGAATGCCCTAATCAACATCAGTAGATACATGACTGTCACGGATACTCCGCGTGAGGCACAGTTGGCACGTTTCGTCCATCACATCAACATCAACATCACTCTGGCACATGTGCTCAGAGGTACCCTGTATATTTCCCCGTTTACGAGACACTTTCGGAAATTTAACTACAAAACACCGTGTGGCTCGGACGAAGGTGTGGCTGCGAAGGAGAGGAAGGAACCGTCAAGAAAATTGCTCGCCTCGCGCCGTAGCTCTGGCGCTTAAGCGGGGCTTGCCTGCAGTGAAGACTGCATTACCATGCTGGGCGTTAATCCAGGAATTTCGGCCTGCGAAGCACCTGGAGGCCCGCGGAAAGGGTGACGGCGGCTCTGGTGACTATTCGGAGCTCTCGGCTGCCTTTATTGCGAAGCTTTACGTCGCGCACCGCCTGCGGGCTATTACGCTTCACTGAAGGAGGCTAGTTTCAAACCCAGCAATCTCCAGTTTTCATGATTTCCTTCAAAAGCCAAAACTCAATAGACCCGTTTCCTTTCGAGATCTACGATTTATTATTAGTTTAAAGGATTATTTAGAGACGTAAATTCACATTTCCTGTTACAGCAAACCATGTGAAGTTCGGATATTTGGTTTCTGAAATATCGATATTGCTGAGTTTGGAGTAACTGATTTGGAAGTGGGTTGGAACATGTGGGTTTGTACCATTAAAACATTGACATCGATGACGCTATGAAAAGTAAACATTTCGTGTTTTGGTCTACAAAATTATTTTAATCGCTTCTAATGTTTTTGTTCTAAATTTTACGGAAAGCTTAATCACTTTGAAGTTACATGGAATTTACAGTGTTTGTATTTCTAAGTAATGCATGTATAATAAAAGTACACTTATAAGGCAGTCTTCTTGCTTCTCTAATTGTTTTCTGTTTTAAATTGCACTTTTTTGAAACGAACAATCGAATGGCTTGACAGAAATAAGATAATCTCTAGCAGCTCCAGCAAGGGGCCTGCTAATTGTTAACGTTAAGATCTCGATTTTGGTCGAAGTGTGTCTCATCTTTTTATTCCGCAAGTTCTTCACAAATATGAACAAAACACAGTAAAAGGATAAGCCACTCTTCGAACAGAATCGAGTTATTAACATTTACGAATACCGTACACACATTACTATCAAATAAACACCGAATACACATTACTATCAAATAAACTGTTCTCCTTGAGGTTATCATTTTAAAATTTAATAAAATCCGCTTTCATGTATTGTAAATAGATAATTGGAAATGGCATTAGTTGGTCTCTCAAGGTAGTCATTTCAAAGATACAGAATTTTTGTCAGTTACATTATTGGCTTGTCAACTCCCAACAAGAACCATGACCTCTTTTCGAAAGGTGGATTTTATTTTGGTAAAAATTAAAGAATAAATTGTTGAAATATTCTAAAACAATACACAAATTATCCAGTTCATATTTATTCTTATTTCTCACGCGAGAGCCGCACATCGCGCTCCCAGCCCCACCCAACAGTTTTGAATTGTATTGAATTGCCTTATTTTACGTGGCGAGACTCAGGCTATTAGGCCCACTCATCCGTCTGACCACGCACATTTCGCTACGCTCCTTTCACCATCTAGCGTAGAATGAAGATATTATCTCAATGAAACAGGCAATTTGAATTAAGCTCAGTTGCTTCATTCAGTCTTGAGGATCTTTTACATTCAGTAAATCTACTACATGGGACCGACGGCTTTACTTCCCCTCCGAACGAAAGTGTTTTTTTTTCGCCCTTAAAAATACGCGAGATGCGGTTTCGATCGGGTTTGAACCAGCGAACTTGGGTGTAACAGTCCAATACGCTAACCGTTACACCATCGCCGCCGCCGCCGTGAAGATGGTCGCAGTGGTTTAATAGCGGGCTGTGGCACAGTTCTTCCGAGGGAAACATCACTGGTCCGACGCCATCGCCGCCGCCAGTATTCGGCGGTGGAGCGCGCGCTGACGGCCGCTGGTTGTGCGAGGCAGGGAAGGGAGGCGCCCGTTGCGAGAAAGAACGGGCAGCTTCCGTAATCGCGTTCCGGGCCGCGCGCAGTCGCATTAAAACAATCAGCGCGGCGCCGGAACTCAATCTGTGACGCCCTCTGTGCAGGGCCAAGTCCCTCCCCGCGCACGGCGCCCACGCCTTTGGCCGCGCGGCGCAGGCGGAGAGGGACAGGTGCGCACCGGAGACCAGTGTTGCCAAATGGGGGATTTTATCACTAAATTTGGTGTCTTGTTTGCCTTTAGTGGAAGTTTTGGGGAGACACGTTTATAGGGATTTTTGTTGGGGATTTTATTTTCATTATACTTTTGAAACGATTTAAAAAAACAAATAGGAAAACTTAAACGAAAGTGAATAAACTAGATTCATTCAAATCAAAATCTTTATCTCGGTTTCTGTCATTTGAATGAGTAATACAAAGATACGATTTCTCTCTTAGGCTTCGTAACTCTTACATTATCTCTTAGTCAATAGCAACCCTGTAATTGTATACGTATATCGTTATGTAAATAGTCATAATGCATATTTTTATTTAACAAAAATATAGGTGTTTGCTGTAAAATGTAAATATAATCATATATAATGAATATTTTTTACTTTCCCGTATACGTACGTATAGACGGAGTAATATACGTAGTATAGGGAAAATTATGTAATGCTGCGCGTAAAAATGGCGAATTTCCGGCGGAAAAATTCATTACCGGGCGCTGATAACGATAAAGTGGATAAAACAAGTTGCTAAATTAAGAAAAAAATCCCATAGCACGTGGAGTAGCCAGAATCCCTCTTTTGTGAGCCCTTGATACCGAAAAACCAATTGAAAGGAAAACGTCCGTCCGTCCGTCTGTCCGTCCATCTATCCGTCCGCCTGTCCGTCCGTCTGTCCGTCCGTCTGTCCGTCCGTCTGTCCGTCCGTCTGTGAATCCTGTTAGCGCCTAAACCGTAGGTACAATTTCATCCAAAATTAATATTACCCGGTCGATCTGGTTTGAGTCAAAGCTTTGAGATTTTCACAAAGATTCTTCAAAATTTGGAGTTTACACAAAGCCCTCCAGACATTTTCAAAATTTTCTGAAAATCGGCTCCAAATTTTTTCTTTAAATTTCTTGTAAGAATAGAGTAAAATACACTTATTAAGGTGGCATAGGTCCCATTTTCACGGATAACTCAATTTTCGAAAATTGTGGAAGTTTGAATGGTTTTCGGTGTCTATCTCCAACTACAAAATTGAAGATAGAGATTTTTCCTTCAAATAAAATGTGTTCTCCAAAGTGAGTTCTTTGATTAAGATCATGTACATTGTTTTGAAAATTTTAGTAGTTTTCGCGCAATATTGCATCAAATATATGCAATTTTAAAAAATTACAAAAACAAGATTTTGTCAAAAACGGCATCAAATGTTTTCTTTAAACTTTTGGTACGGATAGTGGTAAATGGAGTCTATCAGATGACATAAAAGCCACAGTGCTGTATTCTTTTGTTTTTTCAAAAATTGCAAAAATGTAATTTTGTGACCGTTTTCTGTGAAAACTAGTTAAAAATTCCGCATTTTCAGAAACGCTAAAACGCCATTTTCTCATAAATGGTTAAAAAAGCTCTTCAACTTTTTAAACCGGATAGTACTAATTGCACTCTTTGATATGAAGTAAAGTTTATTTTGAGTTTTTTTGTTTTTGTTTTTTTCAAATATTATACAAATGTAATTTTTTTGAAAGATTTCTCACATCTTTAGTATGCATATTACCAGCAATTAGTAAACATTATTATATTTGTGAATGTAAGTGCTTCAAATGAAGTATTTTAAAAACACACAAATATTTGCTGTGAAAAAGAGCTTCAAATTTCGCATTTTTCGCGCTAATTTCGCGAATTAGCACTATCTAGTGGGGACCACTAGTTAAGACCACCTGGCAACACTGCGGGAGACGCGGTGCGGGTACGGGCAAAGATAACAGAGTAGCCATGGGAGTGGAGGAGAAGTCCGGAAGTAGATTTACTCTTTATTTCGCGTTTTCGGGCGCGTCAAGTGTAGAGTATGTTTTGTCAGGAGGAAGTGTTGGTCTTTCCCCACAGGATAGTGAGATCCGGCGCCGACTTACACGGCGGTTTGCGGTTTTTTTTTCTTCCCCGTTCAGGTATCTCTCACAAGCGGATCATTTGAACCTGGACAGGCTCCTAGCTCCGAACTGTCCCTCAACAAGTGTGATAATTTGGTGCTTGTGAGAGTGTGTATACAGTAAAGGATGGAGAACGGAGAAGACAGAGGTAGGAATGACAGATAGAGTCCGGTTCCGTGGCCCGTTTTTTAGAGTACTGTTCCTTTATTCTCACGGTGTTGAGCGGAGAAACCACGGAATACTACCGATCACAGCAGACGGCCGCCAGGGTTATCCTCCAGTCAGCGGCTGAATTCAACCGAGCTATCTAGCCAGTATCGAAAATCCGCCACCGTTGGGAGTAGGACCTCCCGGTCAAAGTTGCTGCAGAGGCATCGGCAATGTCGGCTCTGAGCTGTATCAGCCCGAAGGGCAGTGTTGCCAGATGCTCTTAAGCAATTAGCAAGCAACCCTAGATAGCGCTGTGGAAAACCCCAAAACGACAAAAAAGTTTCAAAAAAATGATTATTTAATGTTCAAAATGTATGGGGAGTTATGGAAAGGAAAAAAACGAAAAATATTTTTAATTGTATATGATGATATTTATATTTTATAGTTAACTTTTCAGTTACTATTAAATTCAAACAATAGTATTAGGTAGTCTGTCCACATTTTACTTACCCCCACTTGACCAGTGTACCCTTACTTCCCAAAAATGTAAAACCAAGTTGAGTTCTCATCATTGACGAGTGTGATGATTTCACAATATAATATCTTTTCACAATATAACACAAAATTAACATTTTAACTCAATGAAATCCCCCTAAGAAAAATCCTAAATAAATTTGCCCCCTAAAACA
Source organism: Acheta domesticus (assembly GCA_031308135.1). NCBI lineage: Eukaryota > Metazoa > Arthropoda > Insecta > Orthoptera > Gryllidae > Acheta > Acheta domesticus. The sequence goes on along the minus strand of JAHLJT010002630.1, from coordinate 76,727,899 downwards.
ACCTCTAAAGACCCAAAAAATTAAAGTTTGGGGGAAAACCCCTAATCTGGCAACACTGCCGCAGGGGCCGAAAAGTTAGGGGTGGGTGGACGCTGGCGCAGAGGAACGCCGAGGTTGGTGCCTGCCAGGGGCAGGGTGCCTGGCCAGAGGGACGGGGTGCGAACAGTGATGGAGGGGAGTGGTGTTAGGGGAAGGGGAGGATGTGGGAAGTGGTGATATGAGGTGCGGAGCACGACGGGGGGAGGTGGGCGAGAGAACCGTGAGGGCAATGGAGAGTGGAGGGAGGCAGGTGCACACCCAGTCGGAGGAAGGCAGGTTAAAGGAATTGTGAGGGTGAGAAACGGGAGACGGAGCTAGAGGAGTGGGCGAGGAGAGGGACAGAACTGTGGGAGGGGATGTGAAGGAGGAGGGAGAGGGAGGGGGCGTGGTGTGAAGCGGGGGAATGGGAACTGGAAGCAGTGATAGAGTGGGGGAGGAGGTGCAAGGTGAGCTGTGAGTCAAAACGGAGCTGGACGAGGTAAAACAGGGGCAGGAGATAGGTAGACAGGGTACTGATAAACAGTCAGAAAGGGCTGTGGCAACCGTCAGGGCTGGGGGAAGTATACAAGCGAGGTGCTGACGCGGTCGGAGGGGGCAGACTTAGGGAACTGAGTTTGTTGGAATGAAGTTGGAAATGAAGAACGGAGGTGGAGGGGTCGGAATGAGAGAGAGAGTGGGATAGGAAGGGTGGGAGGAGGAGAGACGAGGTGGGGAGAGGGACGGAAGGCAATGTAGTGAGAGAACGCATGGATGGGATGTGGAAAGGCGGATTGCGGTCAGAGAAAGGCAGAAACGAGCTAGGAGAACCGGGCGGTGGCGGCTTTGGAGTAGGAGAAGGCGCAGTGCGGACAGAGTTAGAGAGGGCTGGGTTAGAGAACTGTGGGGGTTGGGAGGAATGGAAATGGGCAGTGGAAGTGCGAGAGATTGATTGATTATTCGTGATTCCGGGCGCGTCAACTACAGAGGGCATTAGTCCCATACGTGTAGTGCGTGTTTTTCCTCGGGAGGTGGCGGAAATCTTTTTTCCAGCTGGATGGCGAGATTCGGCGCCGACCTTCCTAACGGGGTTTCCCCTCAAAAAGGTATCTCGTACAAGTGGGGCACCGCCCCAGTCGGGTCAAGCTCTGAGCATCTGTGGTGTTGTAGTGCATGTTAATGTGTGTATGGGGTGAGGGTAGGACAAAGAAGAGGAAGGAAAGATCGCTCGCGGTCCGTGTTGATCGAAGAAACCACGGAAAACTACCCATCAGAGCAACCGGCCACTAGAATTCTCCTCCAGACAGCGACTAAATTCGACCTAGCTGACAAGCTAGTGTCGAAAATACTGCCACCGTCGGGACTCGAACCTAGGACCTCCCAATCAGAGGGATTGGAGTGACATCAATTGTGCACTGAGCCATCTCTACTGGTATGCGGAGAGAAGTGCAAGGGGTGGAGAGAGATGGCGGGGAGGGAAAAAGGCGGGACATGACGGAGACGAGGGGAAGCCTGGTAGAGAACATAGTGAGAGAGCGGGGGAGCGTAGAAGGCAAAAGGGGCGGGGGCGGGGCGGGCTGCGGACAGCGGCGAGCGGGAGGCGCGAAGGGCGTGGCAGGGGGGCGGGGTGACCGAGGAGTGCCCCAAGGGCCGGCGCGCGGGCGCTCGTTCTAATTGAGCGCCGCGCACCTCAATGAACCCGTCCCTTCCCCGCTCCCCTCCCTTGCCACTTCCTGCCACCGCCCCAAAGGGCTCAAAGGGCTGCCCGCCGTGGGGATGCCCCGGGCAGAGGAAGGGCGCGCGGTAGGACGAACCTGAAGCACGAAAGGGCACAATTCGCAGGTGAGGCAGACACCCATTTGGTTGATTGAATGATTTTTTTCGGGCACATCAACTGATTTTAGTCCCTTTAGTGTAGACTGTTTAATCCAGGAAGAGGCAGTGATTCCTCTCCCACTGGATGGTGAGATCCGGCTGTGACCTACACGTCGACTTGCTGGTTTCCGTCATTCAGGTATCTTCATCAGTGGGCATCTCCCCAACCGAGACTAGATCTAAGCTCCTTCTGGTCTCTCGAGTGAGTTTATATGCACTGCACGGACGTGTATGTAAGCAGAGAGGACACAAAGAAGAAAAGATCGCGTGTGATTCATTTCTCTTTTGTTAGGGTACTGCTGGGAATTTGCTTGTTATTAATCCTAGAATCACGAAAAAAACCGATCAGAGCAGTTCGCTGCTAGAGTTCTCTACACAGCGGCTGAATTCGGAGAACTGTACAGCCAGTATCAAAAATCCATAACCGTCGAGACTCGAAGACTGGGACCTTCTGGGAGACCTTCTGAGAGCACAACTTTGTACTTAATAATTTCTATTTGCATAATTATGGATTTAGTATACTTTTTTGTTCTAGCCTTCTGGATATCTATAGCATAATATAAAGAGTGTAATTATTTTTATGATTGATTTGATGGTTTGGGGTTTTAATGCAGTCTATTAAATTGAAATATTTTAGTGTCCAATTAATTATGTTTATGTATCTTGTACTATGTTACGTATAATCATTTTTCATCCTTTTTGGGCTGAAGGGGTCTGAAAAACATTCGTAGAAGGAAAGATATCTCTGATATGTTTATTTGTTTTTTTCACGTAATAAATATAAATTTAAATTACAAATAGTGCCAATAATTTATTTCTTTTGAGTGAGAGTGTACAAGCAGTAAGAAAATTAACTGCGTGAGTCCACTAATTCTCGGAAATGATATTTTGTCATGAATGTGTGTGATAAACAAAGGTTTATGAAAGGAAAGGATGAAGTAGAACAACCTTTGCATCAATATTTAGAATTTCTATTTTTGCAACGTAAAGGTTTATGAAAGGAAAGGATGACGTAGAACAACCTTTGCACCAATATTTAGAATTTCTATTTTTGCAACGTAATGCTAATTTAGTTCATGTATTCAACAAGTCGTTGAATCATACTCTCTACGACTGAAGAGTATGAGAATATTTTAAACAAACAAGTGGAATTTTGTCGTTAGATTTCTATATTTTTAAGCTCCATACATTCAAAGCGAAAACATAAATTTCTATGTGTCTAAGAGATAATATTCACAAACTACTTTACGAAGAAAAATACACAGAGGTACACGACTGAAAGTTTGAGATAATTAAGTCATATCCGAGATTGTGACTGTGGTCTTGAACTTTTTACCGATGTTAACTTTTATTTCACACTTCCATATAGAACATCTTAGAAGTTTCCCTTTAATATTCTGCACAAATGTTCTCTTACGTACGTAATATATTAATGGAAACCAGCACGAACTGTACGAAATGTTACGGCTATGAATACAATGAGGAGGGCAAGATATAGATAATTTACGAGTTAACGCGTCAATTCACACATCAGCCAGCCCGTTTGGATAAATCTGTAAGAATGACGATAAACGTATCGTCGCAGACATTATCATAGGTAAAACTGCGAGTGCTTTGGAAATTGTCGATAAATCCCCGACTCGCGAAGCAAACAGGAGATTTATCTGAGAATTTCCAAAGCATGAGTGGTGTTTAATAGGACTATTCCACAAGTGAAATTACGTCCAACAGAGTTCCAAAATGCGCCAAATTTTTAGAATAACTCAAATCTATCTTAAAATCAATGAGGTTATGTTACAGTATATACGCGGTTTATTGGACACCGACACAGCGATCGATGTATACCGCCTCCTAAGATAGAGGAGACATAGGTTATGATTGGCCAGTAGGGAGAAGCGGGAAGAAAAATCGAACAGAAAAAGCGATAAAGTTTTTGACATACACCGCCCTGATTGGTGTTTTTCGACAGTATAGTTAAACATTATTGATTTTAATTTTACGAGTGGAATAGTCTGGCTAAAGTTGGCGTTAGCCGATAGGGGGCTGGCCAAAGTAAGACGATTGTCCGAGTGCGAAGCGTCTTGTGTATTCGCGAGCATTTTCTTGGCATAAAATGGGGTGAACTGCAAATGTGGTTATAGACTCAAAGTTGTTTTATGTAAATCGCGAAGGACGAAGTCCAGGATCCCGACGCCAACTCGGCAATGCAAAGCAAAGCGTTACCTGAGGCGTTTGTGAACTTCGGTTAAGTTCGTTTGTACAGAAATTTACGACTGTCACAAAGAGACTTGAAACTGCACACCTTGTCTCTCGTAAGACGTAGAATCTCCCCACCAGCAATCTGATCCCTGTTTGAAACACAATGTGTGCTATTCCTCGTCAGCGTAACGTGTTTCAACTATCTTAGCCAACTCGTATCGTCTGATATTCGCTTCACCCGGCTAAAGTGTGAAGTATTCTTTGAAGCTGTACCTTCTTCGACCTTTATCGACCATTTTGGATACATTGCTTTGTGAACATTACTCGGCTAATTCGCAGATTAGCTACATGCAAAAATTAGCTGTATGATGTACACAAATTGATATATTCGAACAGAACAGAGATGAAAGGGCACGAGTTGTAGGTGGGAAAGTGATAATATGGTCCTTCCAATGTCATACAAGTTAACTAGAAGATTTCCTAACAAATATTTTAGCGTTAATGTGAGTAGTATTGGGATGGCACGCCGGAAGAAAACTGTAGGTACATTGATTGATTGATGTTTCCGGGCGCGTCAACTACTTTGGTCATTAGCCCCGTAAGTGTAGTGCGTAATATTCTCGGGAGGTGGCGATGATCTTTTACCCGCTGGATGACGAGATCTGGCATCGACCTACCGTCGACTAGCGGGGTTTCCCCTCAACCAGGTATCTCCCACCAGCGGGGCACCGCCCCAGCCGGGACAAGCTCCCGACCAGTCTCCCGGCATGTATGGGAGTGTAGTGCATGTTAGTGTAAGTGTATATGTGTAAGAGGAGAGGACAAGACAAGGAAGAGGAAGGAAAGATCACGCGTCGTCCGTGGCCCGTTTGTTAGGGTACTGCTCCGTCATTCGTCTGGAGTTAATCGGAGAAACCACGGAAAACTACTGATCAGAGCAGCCAGCCGCTAGAATTCTCCTCCAGACAGCGACTGAATTCGACGTAGCTGACAACCTACTGTCGTAAATCCTGCTGCCGTCGGGACTCGAACCTAGGACCTCCCGGTCAGAGGGAGTGCAGTGACATCAGGTTGATGCACTGAGCCACCTCTCCCGGTAATGTCTGGTGCCCATTTGGTGAATCTTCTAAGATTTTGACAATTTAAATACGTAGCGCCTGCGACAACCAATAGTTGTACTGGGTTAATAAATTATTTATTAGTGCTATTACATTCTCTCTCTCTCTTCTTTCGCAATGCACGCAATGGCATTTTGTTCGCCCGCGAGAGCAATGCCCGCAAAATGGTTGTACCAAGAGACAAGTTCATGCATACCATCAGTAATTTATTGCTAATTCGAGCACTGAACGTGGGATAAACACGAAGTTTTTATTGTGGACTGCGCCGCCTTCGGGGGCCCTGCCCGCCTGAGACCACTGCGCATGCGTTAAACCGGTTGGGAAGCGACCCACGGAGCACCGTCCCTCCCCGCCACGGCCCATTCCGCCCCGACCCTCCCGGTTCCGTCCCGCCCCGCCCCGCCCAGGCCCGCTCCGGCCGTCCCGCCTCGTCCCGTCTTGCTCCGCCTCGTTGTGCCTGCTCCACCCTGGCCCTCCCCGTGCCGTCCCGGCTCTTCCCGCTCCACCCCGTCCTGTCTTGCCTCGTCCGCCTCTCTCCCCTTCGTCCCATCGCCCTCCTCGTCTCCTCCCATTCCGCTCCGCCCCACCCCGCCCCACCTCGTCCCATCCCGCTCCGCCTCGTTCTGCCTGCTCCGCCGCGCCCCTCCCCGTCCCGCCTGGCCTCCTCTCACCCGTCCCATCCGGTCTCGCCCGCCCCTCTCCCCACCGTCCCGTTCCCCTCCACGCCTCGTCCCGTCCTGCACGCGCGGCCGTGAGCAAGGTCAGGGCTCGTGTGCCACGCTTCGTGCGCCGATGCAGCGAGGCAACGAGAAGGAAACTCGCCGTGACGACAGGCAGCGGGCGCCGCGTCGATGCCTGGGCGACCATGTGCAAGAATAGGGAGCGCTTCCTTTGCGTGAAATCGAATATTTGCCTTCGGGTGCACGCGCGGGCACCGCCCCTAGATGGGACAAGCTCTGTTTGCTAGGGATGCGACATCGACAACAGAACACTCGACACTTCTGGATCTTCTTGTTCAATATTAAAATAGATTTTAGTAATACATTGCCCAAAAATCATCGATGTGTTAAGAACCGATGTGTTTAAAAGTAGTTTGGTATCCTCTAACTTTTACGTTTGCGACGGGAAGCATTTAATTTGACCGTGGCCGTGTTTCATTAGTTTATTTGTAGTTAATTTATTTTATATTATTTTATTTACTTTATTAATATATAATTAATATTTAACTGAAAAATCAATGAAAAATAATAGAACAATTAACAAAACTTGCGCCTTAAAGCCTGAAAGACAAGGGTCATCTCAAGGCGTCAGAGCAATCTCAGCTTACTGTGGAAGAATACGAAAAGAATGCGGGGGGGACGCTTTCTACTGCCTATGCGTTGACCGCTTGCAAAATACCAGCAAAGGCGTAGGAAATACCAGGTCATCTCTCTATGGAGAAGTAGTCTGCTCGATGAAGGTAGGATAAACAAGGATTCACTTCCTTCCAACACATGAACTCTCAATGTATCATCAGTTATTATTTCGTATTTTACTTTTACAAAATTAGGATTATGAAACTTATCATTCACAAACAAAATATAGAAATCGTAGGAACATCGAGCACAAATCGATCAAAGCTAAAAATTGTCTTTAATCGGTTGAGGTGTAAAACATCGATGTTTAAAAAGATATATCAATATTTTGAAAACATCGACATCGATGTCGCATGTATGTGCCCCAGCTAGTCTCCCGTCATGCAGATGTGTAATACGTGTAAGTGCCTGTCTAAGGGGTGAGGATATGACAAGGAAAAGGAAAGAAAGGTCTCTCTCGGGCCGCAGTCCTTTTGTTAAAGTACTTCGCCTGCTATTGATCGGAGAAACCTACGAAAAATTCTGATCAGAACAACCGTCCGGTAGACTTCTCCTTCACAAAGTGGCAGAATTCGACCTTTCGCAGCCATTTAGCTAATATGGAAAAATTCAATTCCGTCAGGATTCGAACTCTGGTTCCTGGTGAGCGGCGCTGCAGTCGCAACAGTTGTTGCCCTGATCCATCTCAGCCGATCATGGGGAGTGGTAAAGTGCCATGGGCAGACTTACCGATGACGCTGATCGCGATTTCACGTCGACTGCTCTGAAAATTACTCATATGATTTCTCGCAACGCGATGCCAGCCTCCGTCTCCAGGGAGTCGTTAAGGAGATACTGTCAGAGTTAACACCTTGAGGTGATGAATGGCCGAGGGTCTCACAGGACGGGAAAAACACGCGGCTCCTCCATCATTCGCCTGCGAAAGAAGTGGAAGATCTTTCTCCGACGAAAAAAGATTTTCACCTCTCTATTGGGAAGAACTCTGATACAAGAAAGTTTGGTATTGGAATTCCCTTTCGCCTGTAATATTTTTTTCTTGCGTCACTGTCATCTCCGGTTATAGCAATCCTGTTAACACTTTTTTTCATGTTTTCAAAATAAAGAACAAAATTTTAATATTATTTAATACGTTTTATGTTTTTTAGAAATAACATTAAAAATAAAATAAAACATATGAATTTTCTTTTTAATTATATATTATTTATTTATAATTATATTGTAAGTAAATAGAATAAATATATGTATTTATAATTATATTGTTTAATTATATATTATTTATTTTTATTTTTAATTATACTAATATGCTAATGACATTGATTTTTACTGATACTTTATTGGTTGTTATTGCCTTCGATACGATGCTCGATATGCTGCATAACTTACCTGGATAGAGAGAATAGTGATGACGAGGGAAATATCAAAACAGTTGTATGGGGTTATATATTCTCTAATAGAGGGAATTACGAAAGAGAATTATCGGAGGGAAAATAATGAAAAGAGAAACCGAGTCAAGATAACATCGAGTTCATTAGTAAATAAGTGAATAAAAATCGTTAAAATTATGTAAAAAATAAAATCTTATATGGACTGGCGTTAACTGGTTTCAATGATCTCGGTTAAAAATCCTCAGGGGTTTTGTCGCCATTTATAACGTCCTTCGTACATAAACTATTATTTATTGCAGTTGTATAATAACTATTTTTTTGTTTTTTTCTTGTTTAAAGGTTGTAAATTCAATAGCAAAATATCACCGTAAAGAAACATTATAGAACAGTCATGCTAAAGATCGCGAAACATCAACATTCTCGCCATGTGAGTATCGTTGCCTGGGAACGCACGGTACGAAACGTAAGTAGTGTGTTCTGAGATGTTTATGGAAACGTTGGTAACCGCTCCCTAGATTCAGCATTTTTAAATACCAAATTCCTGTGAGGTGGTTTATGCAAGGCTAGAAATTGTAATACGTAAATCACATGGTTAAAGGAAAACGTTGTGTTTTCGAAGAAACATTTTTGTCAATCGTAGAAACGAAAACAATGACAATTAAAACTGCTTATTACTAGAAAAAATCGGAATTTTTTTCTTGAATGCTCTGCGCTGCTCTGACAGTCTGCGATTAGTGTGGGCTGGCATGGGGATTAAATCAATTTTAATTAACATATTTTAAATGCAGAAACTCAAAACATTTAGATTCATCTAAAATATAATTCGCAACTCCAGTCTTATCTGTCCCTACAAAAACGCATCAAAGCAGCCATCCTTTAGAATTCACATTCAGGGATTGTCCGCTCCAACTAAATTTAGTCGGTGGTAAAAATCTGTGACTGTTGCTACTTGAACATAAGACTTCCAGATCTACTATAGCTAGCGATCGGTAAGATTCGGACGCTGTCACGCAACTACCCCGTTCCAACCTCAGATTGAGACCAATTGCATTCAAATTGACATAAGGCAAAATCAATCTCTGAACAATTCAATCAAATTGTGATATGAAGGAAAAGGAGTAAAGAATGTAGTTTCTTTCATTGTTCGTGTCATACGAATTCGTGATTCGTAATTCTTTCTTCTTACAGACAAAGTATCACTTTATCGTTTTGTTTAATCAATATTACTAATTTACAATGCGGGCAGAAATTGAATGATTCGTGACTCGTAATTCTTTTCCAATGCAGTTTCCGGCCGTGTGATGTCTATGGATTCGTTAGATGCCCAGAAACTAGAAAATAATCCCAAAACTATGAAACGGTTTTGATCGTGACTGAGAAATGGAAAAAACCGACCTGGATGGCCGAGGCGGCTAAGAGCGTGTGCCGACTCAGCGCTCAGGTCCGAAGGGTCGCGGGTTCGTGCCCCGCCTTGGGCCTGGTTGTTTGACCCTTGTCTCTCGTGTGTGTGTTGTCGCGGAGGGCATCGCCTTCTGCTGACCCCAGATCAGAAGAGCTCGCAAGTGTGTTGGTGACTAGTGTATGTCCAAACATGCATCCCATCGGAACGTACAGGGTAACTGGCTGTTGGCTAGATGAAGCCATAGAAAAAAATCAAATATTTGCTTGTGTCATTCCGCGTATAACGACTGAATTCTCAAACTAAGTGCGTCACTTCTTACGACACAGCTGACATCATGCGATAGCGAGGCTCCAAGGAAGAGGGCGCTCGTCATTAAATATTTGCTTTCACGCGTTGCGTTATGGAATACCAACTTTGTTGACATTCTTAGTTTGTAAAGAACTATTGTACTATGAATGTGTATCTTCTCTGATACAGCAGTAACATACTATACTATGCAACTGCAGTATTAGACAAAATAGTATTTGTTACAGTATACATTGTTCTTATATGAGAGGATTTTAATCTTCGGGCGTTCGCGCAATTTAGTGTCACATGCGTGATCGCGGGGCGATATTTTTGCCGCCGACTCCCTCTTCTCAATATTACAGCTTCTCTTGATCGTTAATCATGAGGAATTTATTAAATAACCTCAACTGGGCATTGTATTGAAATAATTTTAATTATTCTGCAGACGAATTCTGAAGGAGGTAAAATGAGCCTTCTACTTTGGCTTCACAAAACACTGATGACAAATACAAACAATATAATATTGACATAATAATATAAATTAAAATCTAATAAAGTAGGAAGGTGAAAATCCAATATGTGAGATGAAAATGATGAAGGAGGGGGGGGGAAGAATATGTAGATAGCTAAATATTTTACAATAAAACGAGAAAAGTAAGTATTAGGAATCTAGATTTCTAAAATTGACTAAAATCACCTAGAAATTACTCGTAATGAATAACCAATTCATTTAATTTACACAATAATTAGCATAAAAGTATTATTATGACATTTTAATTACAACCATTTGTGAAAAAACTACTGACATATTCATCACACTCGTGAAAAAAAAGGCGCGATCGTGAGGCGTTGCTTATGCCATGCCGTGGCGTATCCCAAAAAAACCTAGAGGTTTCGTTTGTTACCTTCCTTTATTTGTCAAAATTGATTTAAATACTTATGTTAGAATTATATAATTTTTTAAAACATATTTTGATTAATATCATATATACACTACATAAATAACACACAATGTAATGACAAAGGTTTTTTACACTTTTTTACGTCGCATTAACATCAAGGTTATTAGCGTCCTCTATTGGGTTTAACGTTATGTAATGATATGGTATTGACATGATATGGTGATGACAGAAGATGAAAGGACGAACACAAGTACAACCATGCCCGAGGCGGGACTCAAACCCGCGATCTTTGGGTCCGAGATTGCCATGACATACTGCCTTAACGATCTCGGCCACCGCGGATCGACGAAGGTTTATTATTTAACCAAAATCGATGATGGCACCCTCCAAAATGATCGTCTGGATCCGCCCTTGATGCCGCGTTGAGCGAAGACTGATGTCGTTGGCCACTTCGCGCGAATTCGGCGCAAATAGGAGTGGGACTTGGAGAAGATATTACACCTATCTTATGCCTCCGTGGATAACTAGAGAATACCTGGCTTACTGCGATCTAACATCAACGCGCAGCGCCATTGTATTTTCAAAGGCGGCATTTATACCTCCCGCGCAACCACTCGAAGGTTAATTATTGTCCTTTTTCAGTCTTCATGGTCCTTTTTGAAATATATGAAAAAGAGGCAGAGTCTAAACTAGACAGTTTATTATACAACAGAAATACAGATTGGGTTTTCTTGCCCATACAAAATTCCGTGGTCCAAGAGAAGAGTCCAACGTCGTAGCAGTGTCACCAAATCTCCGGGAGATGTACCAAATCCGGCGCCAGTCCGTTGCAGCACTTCGTCGCAGTAACACGTCACTCTCACGCAGTCTAGTTGCTCGGCTCTCTCCTCATTGCACTCTGCCCCACCCAGAGCCGGGCCGCCCATTATAAGGCCGCTGGCGCAGACTCGCGCTCCTGGCTCGCTGGTCCGCTGGTGCGGCTGCCACTTTGTTGCTTCGTTGCTTCGGAAAAGAGTGCGCGCCTGCCCGCGCGCGCGCGCCATATTCGAAGGTGGCTGTGTACACAGCACTTTTGGAAAACCATTTTGTGTGGTTTTATTCAGCTGCATTGCTCCTACTGCAGGCCACTAGTAAATTACTATTTTAAGTTGTGATTTTTTTTCGAAACCCCAGGCGTGCAGACAGAGCGTGTTTACAAGAGGGTAAATCCACGCCGAAAGCAGAGCCTCAATAAAAAGCACATAAACGTCAAGTGCGCTCCCGACTCCCCGTGGCGAACCCACAAAAAGCGACGGCCCACCCAAGAAACAGTTGCGAGGGGGTTCGCACACGTGCACGTGGAGAGGGGCCCCGGAGTGGGGGTGGGGTGGGGTGGGGTGGAGATGTTTCCCTCAGCCCGGAAACAGGTGGACCCCGCGCTCCGGAAACGAGCTACATATATAGACTGAGAGCAGCGCCTGTGTTGCGGGCCAGTGCTATTCTGGAATCTCTGGTCTCTCTCAAAGACACGCTACAGCAAGAGCACTGCCAGGTCGTCGAGGTTTGTAGAGCAGAAGGTGCTAGACAGGAGAGAGGTGGAATTTTCGGTGTGATAAAGTATTGGTGTTGTGCTAAATCTTTAAGAATTTTAGGGCATTTTTTTCGAGATCTTGCCTTCAGTGTTGTTTATGTAGGCTTTATTTTTAACTTACTTATGAGATGAAGGTTATGGAAATCGTTGTCAAGTTTATCATAACAAAGGAAGATGAAAAATTCAATCAACAGAAGAATCTAGTGTTTATTCATTCTAAAAAATTGTTAGAAAAGTGTAAGTATAACTAACAAGTCGAAACTGATAAAGGAATTAGCCGGAAGATTATTTTTATTGCAATACTGATTATAATCAGTATTGCAATAATTATCATTACCACCATCATCATGTTACAGCATCGACTTACAGCATGGATCAGAACCTCTTCCGTCCCCGGGAGTTCCATTTTCTTATTCTACTTCTTCAGAAAATCATGCCCATTTACTAGTTATACTTGTTGTTATTGCTATTTCAAAAATTAACTTTTTGAAAATATTCGTTGTAGGGGCAGAACAGGTAATTCACTTAGAGTGAAACAAGTTAAACATCACTCCTGTATCAAGCTGAATGTTTTCATTAACTCAGGTGACGTTTCGTAGCTCTGAAACTACTCCGTGTTTAGTTTTGGAGTAATAAAAAAGTATTAATTAAAATTTTAGCGAAAGCACACAACAATTTCAGCGACGAATACGTGATGATACATAAACGTAAATAAAAAGAATCAAAGTCAAACGATGTCACACATCACGTTAATTATCTACGAGTATTTACAGGTAAATAACTTGTTGAAAATAGTGTAAACAACATGTACGAGTATTTAGCCTCATATAACGTAAACAAGTTTGTCAAACACTCGACAGCAAATGAAGTTTTCGAAGCACGGCGCGGCACATGGTTGGAACGCTTCCTCCGACATGATGGATTGCAATACACTGCACTAGAGAGGTCTGTTGAGAGCACGAGTGCCAAGGGAAAGACTAAAGTGAATATATTAAACAAACTAAAGAGATCAGGGAGATTAGACATGAGCTATAATGTTCAGTTTTACGAGATGACGCTCCGTAAGCAACGCGATTTCCACTTAATGTTACATGTTGTCCTCACCTAGCAGAATAATATTCGATTGAACATATGCATTGACGAAAATACGTCCCCCAAAATTAAGTGATTTCTCAGACTTGTATTAACACGTTTGTAATAATACACATCTCTCACTAAAGCCATCAATTGTTAAAGTTGTGATCTCCGAATCTTTCATTAAATGATCACAGGTGTTGTGATTGCCAACAATGCTATTTATTTCAAATGCAGCTTTTGATGGCTAAGCCATCATCATCAGTTTCTGCTGTCTGGAAGCCACAAAACGACTAGTAGTCGTAGTGGTCAAAACGAGTAGTCGTTTTGTGGCTTCCAGACAGCAGAAACTGATGATGATAACAAAGTCATCGAAAGCCGCTTTTGTTGAAATAAATAGCTTTGTTGGCAATGACAACACCTGTGATCATTTAATTTTAAATACCAACGACATTTCACCACAAAATCAATATCCGAATCTTTCTCTGAAGTGAAGAGAATATACTAAGATTGAAAAGTCTGAGGAAACAACTGCAGAAAATAAATCCGTTGATCGAAGGCCGTATAATAGGATATATACACGTTCTTTTACTAAGTTTATTTAACTCAACTACATGTATATAAATGTAACAACAATTAGTTACCACAAAAATAAAATATATTACATTATAAGTAATAAATTTACCTATGCAAACTTCACTACAATTTTGAAAATCAAAATTCAGTTGGAGACAGTATCCATTAGGTTCTTCCTCTTCAGTCGCCTTGCTGATGCATTTTTTCATGTTTTTAGCTTATTCTGAGATCTCCTTTTTTGATAATCAGTCTGTACGCATGAACTATAGTGAAATATCTGTCCCGCGCAAAGTTTTGCTTTCGAAAATTTTGAAATGTGTGTCACCTTGGCACGTGTAGCTTCCTGTAACTGAGGGCTGTACGCCATACAGGTTTCAGGACTTATTGATGTATCGAAAGTTCACTTATACAGACAACTGTGATGAACAGCTCAGTAGCCAATACATAAGAATGCACACGATTAGATTTTCATTCATTCTTCATGTGTACTAACCTCCAGCGTCCAAATAAGGAGTGCTAGCAATTAGCAGTGTTGGTCAGTGGAATAACTTCCCCGTTTGCTACTTACTGTTGGTTGATTGATTGTTAGTGATCCCAGGCACATCAACTATTAGGGTCACTAGTCTCTTATTTTTTTTGCTCGGGCATCTTTTTCCTCGGGCGGTGGAGGTGGTCTTCTCCCACTGTGAAGCTAGATCCGGCACCAACCAACCGTTGGCTAGTGGGGTTTACTCCAATAAGGTATCTCCCACCAGCGGGACACCGCTCCAGCCAGGACAAGCTCTATGCTCTCGACCGGTTTCCCGGCATATGTGATGGTGAACTGCATGTAGTGCATGCTAGTGTAAGTGTGTGTGTAAGGGATGAGGATTGGACAAAGAAGAGTTAGGAAAGATCGCGCGGCCCATGGCACGTTATTGGGGATATTGCTCCAGCATTCGCCTGGTATTGATTGGAGTAACCATGGAAAAATTACTGATCAGAGCAGCCAGCTGCTAGAGTTCTCCTCCAGACAGCGACTGACTTCGACCTAGCTAGTGTGAAGTTAGTGTCGAAAGTCCTGACACCGTTAGAACTCGAACCTAGGAGTTTCCTAGCCTCCCCGTCAGAGGGCCTGGAGTGAGATCAGTTGATATTACAGTTGGTAAAGTTCACGTAGTGTAATTTATTTTGTTTAATTTAATAATCAATTTCTTCGCCTACTTTGGGTTTATAGTAATTCGAAGTTTGTAATTCCGCTATGACATCTTTAAAAGTGGCGGAATGTATTTGTTTGTAATATCCGGGCATTTGGAAATTGATCTAATTCGCACAGCCCCGACATTGGCAAAAGTGCTGGATATTTTTTAGGTGGCATCTTATAGGCTCACAGTGTTCCCATAATTTATGACTCTCACATTAGCTACCTGTAATGCCACAACACAAGTTTCAGAAATATTCATCTATAACTTGAGATGCTCATCAACTAAGCAATTATGGAATTTGATTAGAACGGAAAATGTCGGAGGATTTAATTGTGTTCGACGTGTAGTTAGGGGTGAAAGTAAATCAGGGCAACTGGATTTTCTGCCTTTTGATAATCCACGCACCTCAGCCGGCATCGAACCCTCGCTCTAGGGGTTGAGTCACCAAGCCAGCGTTGCGACTGAAAGGGAAACTGGGCAAGTCGTGATGGAGCTACCTACCTACCTACCTACCGTTGGTTAGTGGGGTTTTCCCCAACCAGGTATCTCCCACCAGCGGGACACCACCCCAGTCGGCACAAGCTCTATGCTCCCGATTAGTGTAGTCCCTCCCTATGGTATCAATTGATGTCATTGCGTGCTTCTGACCGAATGGTTTGAGAGCCGATGGTGGCAGGATTTTTGACACTAGCTACAAAGCTAGGAGAATTCTAGCAGCCGACTGCTCTGATCGGTAGTTTTCCGTGCTTTCGCCGATCAACAGCAGGCGACTGCTGGAGCAGTAGGTTAACATACGAGCCGTCGATCGCGCGCGACCTCTCCTTCCTCTTCCTCATCCTATCCTTAGTTCTTACTTACACAGACACAGGCAATATACGCCCCCACATATCGGGAGACCAGTCGGGCGCATAGAGTTTGTCCCGCTTGTGGCGGTGTCCCACTGATTGGGAAAAACCTCACAAGCCGACGTGAAAGTCGACTCTGAATCTCGATATTCAGCGGGAAGGATCAACGCTACCACAGCGTGATAAAACACGCACTACACTTACGTGAATAATGACCTTAGCCGTTAAAACGCACGGAAACACTAATCAATCAATCAGTGATATCACGGGCATGTCTGGTGGCTGAAGGGGACAAGTCCCCCTTCTTTCTCAACATCCCCGGGCACATTCATTGGTTTTATTCTAATTTCATTTACTAAGGAACTTTCAGTTAACTTACTACGAGGATATTTATTCGTTTCATGACATTCAGACAGACTTCCAAAGTATTACATGGTGTACACATGAATGTTTTGCCGTAGTTCATTAATCAAACTAATGGAGCTCCAACAGTACATACTTTCTCGCATCATTTCTAAGTTTACAATTTTTAAAAAATTCAGATACTTCAATCAAAATGAAGCCGGTGCCATTCTTTCAACCATATTTTCTTCTATCCGTGGAAAAAATTTTAAGAAAAAAAGTGGAGCTGTTTTTGAGAAAAAATACTTTAATTTCTTTAAATTGCCTATATTTCCTTCGAAAATATAGGCAATTTAACGAAAACTATTCATATTTTTAAAAAACATTAAACATGAACACAGTTAAAGATCCGTCTTTAAGGAACAGAGTTTATTTAGGAAAAAAATATCTATCTTCACTATTATTGTCGTAGGACGCCCTCCCCAAAGAAATTGCACTTTCGCAATTTTCCAAAAATCTGGGATTTCAACGAACGTGAGACCTGCATCTTGCTCTTGAGCGTTCTTTACGCTATCCGAGAACAAAATTTGATAAAAACATGTGTGCCGTTTTTGAGAAAATGTTTCTGAGGCTTCACGTAAAGTAGCCTCAAAAAGCAAAATATCAATTTGAAACTCCCGAGCCTAGAGGTCATCCAGATCGATAAGAGAATCTCGATTTTGCCGAAAATCGAGTAGCTTTGACCACAGTTTGACAGGAGACGCTTTACCGTTAATCGATTTTTTTGTATCAAGTACCTACAAAACACGGATTCTGGCCACACCACGTGTTAGAGGACTTACTTTGCAACAGGATTTATCCACTTTTTCGTTACCAGGGCCCGGCAATAAGAGTTTTTCTGCCAAAAATTAGCGTTTTCCGGCGCACGATTACATAACTTTCTCTTTTTACGACATACCTGCGAAGGGCGAGAAAATGAAAGGCGTGAAGGACTATTATGAAGGTCAAACTGACGGGTAATAGATAGGATCCTTTGCGAGCCTGCATTTTCATATCGAATTAAAACTATTATTGATTGCCATCAGTACTGCTCTAAATGCCACCCCCGTCTCCGTTTTCTAACAGTTTATTGTCAGGGTATGCCTTTGAATTAATGTATTACCGCGACGTGGTGACCCCAGGGTCTTCGTAACTTCTATAAAATAATTAAAAATGGCTGATAGTTAACTGAAATTCCGGGCATATACTCTTCCTTTGATACCCCCCTCTCCCAATGTTACGCGCCAGAGACGTCCATGATCATACGCTCGATTAATTGATTGATTAGTGATTCCTGACACGCCAACTCTTATTACCATTAAGTCCGTAAGTAACTCTTATTACTATGGCCCGTAAGCCCCTTTTTATCATATGTGGTGGAGGCGATCTTTCGTCTCTGGATGGCGAGATCCAGAGCCGACTTACATGTCGGCTTGTGTTTTAATAACTAGGAATCTCCAACCTGCGGGACACCGCCTCAATCAAGACAAGCTGTAAGCTACCTACTGGTTTCCCGATACTTGTGGTAGTGTGATACACGTGCGTGTATGTGTAAGGGTGAGGATAAGGCAATGAAAAGAAATGAAGAATTGCGGGCAGTTCCTTAGGAATCCGCGGGCAGTTTGTTAGGATACTACTCCAGGATTCTTCTGGTGTTGATGAGAGAAACCAAGGAAAACTACCGATCAGAGTAGCCGGTCCCTATTATTCTCCAGAGAATCCAGCTATTTAATTAGTGTCGAAAATTCTTCCACCGTCGGGTCTCGAACCCTAGGACCTCCCCGTCAGAACCACTACTGCATCAGTTAGCTACTGTATCATCAGTTGGCTAAAAGAATGGCCACAGAGGGGAGGTCAGGAGAGGCAAGGCTCCTTGCAAATTTCGAAAGGGGGCCCCCAGGCCATGCGTAGTAAACATTTTTTTGTCAATATGATCTATTCATGGCTTTCCTCTTTCCTGAACTGACAATCTGGCGCATTGATACACAACATTCGGAGATAATTCTCTCCAAAGCACGGTAACCTGTAAATGGCATAACATAAAATGAATTATTTTTATTAACCCATTCATTAAAGCTATAATTTCTTTCTTGTGAGTTTTTTGTTTACTAGAAAATATGCCATAAATGAATAAAAAAGTTTGTTGTAAAAGGGGGTCAAGAGGGGCCCGGATATGTAGTGGTGCCCCGCTCTTCTTTTATGCTGGGCGCTGCTACGTCCAAGGCTACCACCGCGTCCCCGGCGGCCCAGGCGGTGGGCGCCTGCTTCTCCCACGGCCGGGCGGCCGCGCCGTCAAAGGCAGCAGTCCATCCTCGAGGAAGCTGCCATCCGCGCCACGTGGCCTGGCGGGCGGGGGCGGCCATGTCACTTATCGCGCAGCAGCAAATGGGATTATCTCGGCGGCCGCCTCGCCTCGCCTCTCCGGGGGCCGCTCTCCCGACTGCCTGTGGCGCAGGCGCCGCGCCGAATGCCTGCTCTCCCTGTGCGGGGGAGATACAGTTCCATATTGGGTAGGGTGAAAGCACCTGCGGTGGCCGCAGTTAAGAACTTTTTCACAGTTTTCTTAAAACTCTTGGTCTTTAGTACTCTCTGAATCTGAATCAGTGAAATTCTCGCTGATTCAATCAGTGAGAGCCGAAGTCACTGATATCTTCAGTCGAAGTGTGTAGTTTCGCTGACAATCAGCGAATATGCGAACCTTTTCATAATGACCGCCAGCGTTTCACTGGTCGTCAATGCCGCGCGACATCCCTCACTGATCGTTCAGTTGATCACGTGCTGCTGTTGTCACTGTTTCGCTGATTCAAACAGTGAAGTTTCGCTGATTCAAAAAGTGAACCCGATTTTCACTGATTTGTTCAGTTCAATTCACTGATTGTCAGTGGCAGGGTTATAACTGACACCATCAGTTAATAGTCACTATCAATCAGTAGTTTTTCACTGATTCAGACTGAGAGAGTACAGTAAAATCTGTCTAAAATGGAACCTGGACAAGCCAGAAACCTGCCTTAACCGGAAATGTTTTCCGGCCTGTAAAGTTAAACGGCATTTTACACAGTATAAAACGGAACATCTCCAACGCGGAAACGGAATAGTTTTTCATTTCCTGCAGGGGAAAAAATCGTTATAAAAAGGAATTCCTGTGAATTTAACCCAATAGGCAGAGAGATGCAAGATGTTCTAAATGAAATTTATGTAACTGCAAGCTTGTTTTTTATTCTCTATCCCTGTGACACAATTCAGCAACCGGACATTGAAGGAGAGGGGCTTTAGCTGTCAGCGTAGAATTCGACATTGTCCCTCAGGGCGTACGCGTGGACAAAGGCGTATCTAGGCATTCAGGCGCCCACGGCAAGCATAGAATTTCCGCCCCTGAGGGGATGCTTGAAATTAAGGTTGTTGTTATTTGTTTTAACGGGTATACTGTACATAACATCCCTTGTGAGTGGCGCCCATGGCACGTGCCATGCCTGCCATACCGTAGATACGCCATTGCGCGTAGAATAATTCCCTCTCTCTCGTAGAGTAATTCTCTCTGAGTGTGGGAAGAAGTACGTGCATGGCTTCGATTCACGCGTCTCGTTGTTCCCCGTTGAAAATCATAACTCTCGACCAGATACGCATTGCTCAAAGCCATGCGAAGGTATCAGAAAGTCATAGTATTGGGTTGTGACGTATTGTGCGTTGGGTCAGCAAGCTGTCCGAATATAGCCAGTAAGGTGTGTGTTTTTCAACTCAGAAGCTGTCAATGAAGAGTGTTTAATATTCATTTATTGGTGATTTCTTCCATAAATACGTTATATGTTGAGAGGAGTTGCACCAGTTTTTCGTATCTTCTGCTTCTTGTTTATTAATTGATTCAGGTTTAATGATACTTTTCAGAAACATCTTAGAAGGCACAACCGAATTACCTTTGTAGTCTTCTCAGCCGTCGTCGTCGCTGTCGTCATCGTTATCGTCATCGTCGTGTTCGTGTGGCTTGCTCGTCCTCATCAATCCACTCTCCCTCATCTGGAAGATTTGTAGACAAGTGAGAGCTCAAATCCGTCAAACATTAGAATGATTGATATTGTTTTTGTACGAAGAAATTGTAGGTCTGCAATATTCTACAAATTCCTGAAGACAAATAAAACTGAATTCGTTAATTCGACCCTTCATAATAATCATTTGTTAATGGGGACAGGAATTCTTTTCCGGGAATGGACTCTGGGTTCCATTCTCCTCACCAATGGAAACATGTAGGTAATATGACTAAACATGAATCTTTATTTAACGGTAGATTACAAAAATTAGTGTTTTTTCTTTCTTACAATACATCTGTTCTATCGTCATCCAATTCTAAACAACCTCTTATATATTGACTTCGTATTGTCCTAGAATTCCACTCATTGCTTACAATTTTAATGACTATGGGGCCTCCACTACTGATCACTGCTTCCTATTCCTTCCCCACCCCCCTTCTCAATGTTCTTACGTCCGTTCTTACCCACACCGCCCCTCCTAGCCAGGGCCTCGCCACTCCGTGACTGCAATCAGCCGACGAAGCGATGACTCGCGAAGCGCCGGCGGCGCTCGGGATTCATCGGGTCGCTGTCCGCCGAGGTAGGGGGGGTTCGTCGCCAGGTGCTCCGCCGCCGCTCGTATTCACTCCCAGCATAACACTTTCTGCCGCGATTTCGCCATCCACCACCGTTAAAGCGGACTCGCCACGCGTCACCCGCCAACGTTCCTCAGTTCTCTGTCCGTAATAAACCTTTTCTCCTACACCTCGCAGTCGGATGCTCAATGCCGCACAGTTTGGGTTCACACTATATTCTCCTTGCGTCCATTCCCATGCTTTGCCGTATTCACGCGGATTCCACCCCGTCTAACATAGTTCACTGATGAAATTTCTATCACTCCGATTACAGTTCCTTATTCCTGCATGATCACTAATACACAGTTACCAAACATCACCAGTCAGATGCCGCACGGAACTCCACGTGCCTCCGCCGCTATACATTTACCCACGTGTTTGTTTTCATTCACCGATATTATCTTTCCTCTGCTTCACTAATACAACCATTTCCACTCACTGCATACCTTCTTCCTCCACATTGTCCCTCCTTACGCTTCCCACTCTCGATGAGCCTGGATTTCAGCACTATTCATACTTTTGTTCCCGCGCCGTTTGTAAACGTCCTTTCCATTTCCCAGCCATCTCTTCACTGCCGACTTTTCTCGTGGGTCACTCGCGCTTCGGTTCCTCTCTGATTCGGTTCCAGCGCCCGATTCAGTCAGCGTGCCCTCTGCTACCGCGCAATTCAAATGCTTGCGTTCTTAGAAACGTAATATTATCATTGTTGTAATGATATTAATAATTCGTTTATATATATATATATATATATATATATATATATATATATTTTGTCCAGCGAATACACTATTTAATCAACGTTTTGCTGCAACTGTTATACTAAATATACTATTGGATTCTCCTAACTATTACCTCATCAGATAGGGTTGCAGAGTAGTAGGGACATTTTATTTATGAACATAAAGTAAATTTCATAAAATCCTAAATCCTGCCAAGGAAATCCTCTTGCCCTATTATTATTATAATTAGAAAAATATTATTCACGGAATGTCAAGGTATCTTGCGTTGTCAGGTGAACGAAATCAATGAGTGGCACAACAGACCCAAGATCAATTATTTATTTGAATACATGTGATGTTTCTTTTATGCTTAAACATGCTGGACATGTTTACAAATCTTCCAGTTGCATAAAAGTGGATTGGTGAGCAAGTTAACGAGATGGCTGACGCCGATGACGATGCTGACTATGACGATGACGACGATCACGATAACGGTGGCAATGGTGACGTCGATGACAGTGATGACGAGATGTTGTAGATGATGAAAATGATGTCGACGGCGGCGAAGTCTACGAAGGAGATTCAATTGTCATTGATAGAGAAGACGTTTCTTAATCGAAATATTTAATCTGAAAAGTTTGATAAGTATCCCATCACTCAGAATTTGGAGACAAATAAGCTAACAAGTGAATATTGGCACATGATTAATTTTCTAAAGAGGATACATGCCCAAATTTCTGTACAAAATCATTTTAGTTTAATAAATTGATGTTTTAAAAAATGTAAATGTATTTTTCCTATTTTTCTGTTTCTCGTATAATTATTATAAGTAGAGATCAGAAAAATATGTAGTATCAATCGTCAAAATATGTACATAAATATGTAGTGAAAACAATAATGTTTTTTTCCTAATGTAAAAAATATGTAAAATCGGGTATAATATCTAACATTAAAATACTCATATTAAAGTATAAAACTAATAATTATATTAATACTAATATTAAAGAACAAAACCCATTTACTTGATACAAAATAACATTTATAAAAAATCCTAAACAAATTTTAAAAATAATGCAAACGTTTTAAAAATCACTTGAAGGGCACAAGTTGAAGCCCGTCGTGCATTATACCACTTTCCCGTCATTAATAAAAACTTAATCTATTGTTACCCAGGACCGAAGTTTAGCAGCCAGACCAAGTTGCGTATAAGCAAATTTAAATGCACCTTGAGCAATACAAGCCATCGTACAAACTGGCGATATCTATGATCAACAAACAAACACTACAGCGTGCAACATTCTCATCGAAGATCAGTGATTTCATCATCAGCGATGAATTTTTCATCATTTTTGTTCAAGTGAGGGGAGTTAGGAAGTGAGGAGGGGATGAATCACGCATTAACAGCCACCCACTCAAACATACTCGATCCCAACAAGGATCGTTTGCTCTAAAAAGAGCGGTTGCGGTCCTGAAAAAGGCTGTTCGCTCCGAAAAGAGCGGAAATGGTTCTAAAAAGAACCGTTCTCTCTAAAAAGAGCGTTTAGGCGGCAAAAGGCAAATGATGTAGAAGTGTCAGATAAAAGGCTAAGGCAGAGAGGCAGACAGACTGGGCCCTGAGAAGGGCCGTTGTGGATAAGAAGAATTCTGCTCGATTCTTTGTATTTCAGGTAATTTATGTTGACATTCAACGATGTGAATTCAGGTGGAATTTGAATACTTCATGCGAGCCGTGAATGGCGGCCGAGATGATTTTACGACGAAGTGCAGGAATATAGTCTTCATGTGTAAGGACCTTGAGTGCCTTGTCGTTGTTCGGGTCCCAGGCCCCTCTAGCGCCGACGATGATGGAAAGTACCTCTGTCGATGGTACATGTCGGCGATCGCCAAAATTTCTCGAAAATTAAGGTTAAAGGTCAAGGAATGGCGTCAATTATACTTATCACACCTAGATTTCATCAATAATGTAGGGGGAAAATGCTGATTTAAAAAAAATACTTTTTTTCATAAAAAATATGTAATAAAATTGAAGAAACTCGATAGAATAAAAAATTAGTTTGTAAAAATAACAAAATATGTAAAATATGTAATATAGTACTAAATATGTAAAAATATGTAACGCAAAAATTGGATATTGTATAAAGACAGGGACGATTCGCCAAGATTTCAATTTTGAAAACAGTAAGTAGAAAGACAAAAAATATGTAATTACATAAAAATCCGGTCTCTAATTATAAATGTATGTTTCATTGGGTTCAATCGAAATAACAGAAATAAAGGACAAACTAGTGGCGGTAAAACGTCACTTTATTGAATTATTTGTATCAGAGATATGTAAATGTAATATATGAACATGTAATATTATAACATTGTATTTTGTATTTCTTTACAAATAATTCAGTCGACTATTCAAAAATGGTTTTACAACACAAATCGCGGAAGATTAAACAAAATTAATATCTTTAATATTTAAACATTTAACATTTTAGCGAAAATGTCACCTGTTCTTCGCAGTCATTGTTTTGTGACCTCTCCTCACAAAACGTTTGAAGCAATCATTTGGAGCTGTTTTTTTTAAATATATGAGTGAGTTATAGTGGAGAAATTTATAAGATGTGAACTCAAAATTATGTGAAAACTACTTCTATATTGAAAAACATCAAATATCAAATTTAACCCTATCACTGCTACGCATTAGGCGCGCTGGCCGCTGCGCAGTGCTGAGTCTTCGGGCCGCCGCCGCACGCTGTGTGCTGAATACTTTTTCGTGCGGTCTTCTCCCGCTCTCAGTTGTTATCAAAACAACACATACTTTCCGTCATTCTTTTAGACCCAGGCTTTATACTGGCACTGACTAAGTTGAAAGTATTGTTTTTGTGTTATTTATTTTTATTTTTTTGTTTATTTATTTTTTGTTACCTTTTTGTTTATTTATTCTTTTCTTATATTAATAATTTTTCTATGAGTGATACATTTTAACCCATTAATGCCCAGTAAACCATATATGATACGCTAATTTGTGGTCAACTCAATTTTGCTTCTTTTCCAATACTTTGTGAATTTAGTTCTTCAGTAAACGTAGACATCCTAAACGAAACATATAAGCAAGATTTTTCATTCTTGAATGTCAGATGTTGGTTTAGCCGTGATCGCTAAGTCGTTGTACATTACTGGCCAGGGTGTACAGATGACTTGGGTCGGCTCGAATCTTCATCTAAAACCGTGCTTAGCTGCTATAAGCCTGTGGTTAATTCGAAGGGAGAGGCCGATGTAAAACAAACGGTGGCAAAAACATGCTACCAGAGGTCCGCAACGGCTCCTGTGCGGGCACGAACGCGACAACAATGGGCGAGCGCTATGCGAACAAACGCAAAACTCGGAAATTCGTTGAAGAGGTATACATCTTTACTATATGGTGGAAGTAAACATGGAGGGTGAATGTATAAAAGGATTTATATGGATACTGCAATAATATTTTGACCTGCGCTCTTGGCTTGAGCTGCGCGCGGTGCAAGCAACCCATGCCTTCCACAACACTTGAAAAATCTCGCAACAAAAGCTATGAAACGCTGTCTAGTAGGCACCAAAATAAACTTCAAAGTATCCAGAACAGGACCCATGTTGTGGCAATTGCCTAATTTTGAACGCGAACTAACAACGGGCACGAGAACCCGAAAGAGCAGCGCGACGCACCGGTGTGTCGTTCGCAGTGCTGGCACGGCGAACTCTGACACACCGGTGCGGCGTTAGCACTGCGGGCACGACAATGCTTGACGCACGGGTGCACATTTTTGAGGAAAAATTCCTCTCCCCCACTCTTTTACCCTCTCCCTTTTTTCTCCTCTCTCGTTCCCCCTCTGTCTTTTTCCTCCTATCTCATTTTTCTCACTCTCTACCTTTCCAACTACAAAATTGAAAATAGAGATTTTTCTTTTAAATAAAATTTGTTGTACAAAGAGAGTTCTAATCTTTTGTTTTTTCAAAAATTGCAAAAATGTAATTGTTTTGACTTGTCTCCCACTTCGTTAATATTTACATTAGCCTTGATTTGTTGACATTATTATATTAAGGAGTACATGAGCTTTAAATTATGTCAAGTAAAGTTTCTCGAAAACACAACCGTTTTCTGTGAAAAGTAGCTCAAAATTTCGCATTTTCATAAACACTGAAACGCCATTTTCTCATATATGGCTGCAAAT
Organism: Acheta domesticus; assembly: GCA_031308135.1. Lineage (NCBI taxonomy): Eukaryota > Metazoa > Arthropoda > Insecta > Orthoptera > Gryllidae > Acheta > Acheta domesticus. Next base: position 76,702,179 of record JAHLJT010002630.1, on the reverse strand, counting down.
TTTTTCTTCAAACTTTTGTAACGGATAGTGATAATTACACTCTTTAGTATAGCGTAAAGTTTATTTTGAGTTATTTTTTGTTTTTTCAAAAATTACATAATTGTAATTTTTTTGAAAGATCTCTCACATCTTTAATATGTACATTACCAGCAATTTGTAAACATTATTATATTTGTAAGTGCAAGTGCTTCAAATAACTTCAAATAAAGTATTTTGAAAACTCAAAACATTTCTGTGAAAATGAGCTTCAAATTTCGCATTTTTAGTAGTGCTAAAACACAATTTTCTTTAAAACGGCAAATAATTTCTGAAAGAAAATTGCCATTTAGGACTAGGTTTTTGTGTTCTTTAATATTCTAAAATTAATATTTTCGTTCTACCAATAGGAAACCGAAAAATTAAGAAAATGACAAAAAATGTACTTTTGGCGGTGATAGATGGCAGCTGGCAAGAAAGAGTATGTAGCAATTCCAAATAGCTAGCGAAGACCCAAGGAAATAGAAAACTAATACGGGAAAGTCTGTGCCATTCTGTAGCACCACTAGTTATATATTAGATTAATTTTCTGTATAATTATTTTTAGTGAAATTTTCCGGTATTTTAATCGTTATTCTGCTATTCGGGGCAGAGATGAATCGACAAATCGGAAATAATGAAAGTTGGACCAGTCGTTCTTGAGTTATAAATGGTTGAATTAACCCGACTGTTTTATTTACTTAGATTCTGCACGTCGTTGAGTAGGTGAGGTAGTATTTGGAAGCGCCGAACCAGGAAACATGTAATAGAATGTTCAAAAAGATCTCATCCTATAGAATACGGAATGAGAAATGTTTCTTTGAGGTCTTCGGTCTCAAAATTCTAGTTTTTAAGGCTCTAGAACCCTTCGTTTAAGAGTTGTTTAACGATAAAGATGCGAACTGTGTAGCGGGCTGCGTTTGCATGAATATCTACTTTTTTAGTCTTCAGCGCCATGTAGTGCCTTGTTTTCCATATTTTATTAGTTATTCTGTTATTCGGAACGGAGATGAATCCACCAAAACAGAGGTAATTAAAATTGGTTCAGTCGTTCTTGAGTTATAAATGCTGTAACTAACACAACGTTGTTTTACATATATAGAAGATACTTAACTAAAAAAATGAAATGAAAAAGATTGACTCGTAAATATTCTATCTTCACAGGGAATGAATGGGCTCGTCCAGGAGAGGTCTAAAGTCGTGACAAACATTCGTTTTCTTTTCTTATTCATTTAGTAACGTTCCTTGGAGAAAAATATATTGTATTGTCTTGGATATGGATATGGTATCAGTGGGCAAAACAAGAGTTCTTCTTTAAGTATTGTTACCATTAAAACTTTAATACATTTTATTTCCATTTTTAACATTTTGAAGTACACTGTAGTTCCTTCATTATAAATATATTTTTACGTGCAGAAATAAACTTAACATCTCTATTTAGTATTTGAGTAAACTCCTTTTGCGTGCGTGTGTGGAGCAGTTCCGTCTCTCATGGCTAAAACACTTCCCGTGCACCAGTCGAGACATATGAGGTGTCATTGAACGTGTCTCGGTCTGATGGGGAACTGATAATTTGTTTTCCGATTTGGTCATAAGATTTCAAGAAATTGCCAAAAACGTGTTTTTTCGTGTTTTCGCTATGCGATCTTTGTATGACGCGAATTAAATTAACGCCACGTAAATATATCTATGCAGGTGGTGTTGATAAAACCCCATTACTCCGTGGTTATTTTCAGTCCACAACCCCAAAATTTTCTTCCACGAGAATGGCAACACTAATTTTTGACAAACGATGAAAAATGAAATGAATATCGCCCGGCAGAATGTGTTGGAAATTCTAAAGTAATTCAGTTGTGAATTGTGAAGTATTTCATGCGCATTTTGTATATAGAATTTGCAACTTGCCTTGGGACATTAAAATTTGAAGAACATGAAGTGAATACGAAGGAAACAAGAACCCTAAATAATAATACATTTCTTAAGATTGCAAAAAATCGATTTTCAATTTAATGTGACTTACAACTTATACACATAAACATACAAAAACCCTTTAATGCATATATATACTCGCCTTCAGAACAGAAATTAGACTGAGTTTGTGGAGTTTTAAAATCTTAACGTAGGGAACTTCCCTTGAGATGCTAAGCAACTCAAGGGAATCAAATGTAGTTGTAGAAGAAATTGCGTCAGAATTTTCCGAACTAATGGAGAATGATCTTATATTAGAATTAGAGAATAACGCGTAACAACAGCTTACAGTTGATCATTTATGTTCATATTAGAAGATAAAAAGTAAAAAACTGTAGCTGTGCATCATTCATATACCTGAAAGTAATTTTTTATGGCGATTATAATTTGAAATTGTAATATTTCCAGTTTATATCCTGTTTGGAGTTAATATACGAGGTCCTTGAGTGCTGGGGATTTTTGAACGGGTGTATAACATTAACAGATACTACGATTCATTGGTAAGTCCAATGCCAGATACTCTAAGAACATATTTGAACAAAGCTACGCATGAAAGAATGAAGTATGAAAGAAATTTTCAACACACGAATATTCTTTTAAAACAGTTTACAGCGTCGCGAAGCCACCCACATTCAACTAGTTTAACTGTATAATATAACCATATTACTGTAAATAAATTAAATCGGATTTTGTTTGTTAATCAATACTATTCAATGTGTGATGTGAATATTTATAAAATATATAATACCAAAATGCTGCACTCATTGAATTGGTGTCTCCTTGCGTGGTACGTAGTGAAAACAATATAATTTTTATCTCCGCCACTAAAATATTTTGCAATAAGAATATTTTTTAAAACTGCATCACTAGACAAACACGAAGCCGCTCGGTAAAAGACCCACAATGCGCACCTTTGCATTTCTAGTTCGCAATATTTTAGACAGGCTGCAAACCATCATCAGCTGCTACTCTTCAGTACCAATATGCAATTGCCATGCTTTTCGCTCAGCTGTTGAGACCAATGCATAAAGATGAACGCTATTCGAGTACAAAACCACGTACTTTCCATTGTACCAGGCACAGCAACTTCGCTACTTCAGCAGGAATCAGTGTATCCAACGTGCCAATGGAGCTATTAGAAGGGAATGGTATTTATGGTAATGCTCGGAAGCCGCCGAGCAAAATGGCAGGCAATTCTGCCGAATATAGGATCGATACTCCTGCATATTCATGAATGTTTCTTGCGACAAAAATTTAGCTACATTTTAGAGAGTTTGTGCCCTTAATCTGACTATTCATGAAATGCACTCTAAAGCAGACCCCTCCAATTTCCTTGTTTTATGTTTCCCGCAGAAATTCGATAGAGGGAAAGATGGAACCTGCTATCTAGAATTCAACGCGTTACCGGGACTCATTGGTTGTTGAACTTTTTATCATCTACCCGTTAGAAAGCGCAGATCACTAAAGAAGTGAAGTTGATTTGAGAAAAACCCATAAATACTTGTAATGTGATATGTTAGTAACAAGCACTAACCAAACTAAAAAAACTGTCTTGTTTCAACCCATCTTCTACTCTAAGGAGTAGAAATTTTCCCTGGCCCCAAACTTCGATTCCCCAGTTGGCTTTCATCAGATCTTTATCATCTTGAACGTTGCTTTTTTTTCCAACTCAAATCACTGCAGCTACTTTCGCATTTTTAAATGAGGATCCAACAATTTACCCGCACATGCTTTCTATGTCCGTCCTCATCTGTTTACTCCAGTGGATATCAACGAAGTTGCGGCTTCACAACTCAAACTTCATAGGACGCGCGGTTGTACGTTGCGGTTCCGACGATAGGGGATTTATGACCCAAATAAGTTCCCTTTCGCAAGGAGCCATTTAGAAGCGCTTCCATGTGCAGCATCAGGTAGAAAAGCATTGGCTTAAATCAGTGGTGTCAAGATCTTCTCCAGGTGACAGTGGCGCGCGTCGTGGCTCCGTAGCATGCCACGAGCTTCTCTGCGCAACTAGCGTTGGGAAAGGAAACTATTAGTAACCCCGCCGTTTTACAATTGGGATGGCATTGTCTCTGGTGGCGGGGTGATGAACTGCGTAGATTGCGGGGCGATTTCGTCGTGGCATTCGAGCCACGGACTCCCGCTCGTGGCATTGGCCTTGACAACACTGGTTTAAATGGACGTTTTCATGCGACCGGCGCAGTGGCACTGCTGTGGCGCACTCCTGCCAACTACAACGCAGACGCGCTTCCGCGCCACCGCCAGCAGAACACAGTTCTCTACTTTGGGCCACTCGGACGCGCCACTGATCTTCGCTGTTTACTTGTTGACTGACACCTTTCCCACGTTAGGTGGCGCTGGTCGGTGGCTGTTTGTGAAGGGGTCTGGCGCTTCTCAGTGCTGCTGCCGAGTGGTTCCGGGTGAATGTGGCCTAAGATTATTCGGTGTCATCCTGTCCTATAGTGAAGTAGTCAGGATGCAGTCACGATCTGCGGTGTCTATGCATTCGAATCTCGACATTATTTGCTTTAGTGTCGTGGCATTAAAACTTCTTTATAATCCACTACGTAACATCCCTTTTTTCCCAATTCTCTTTCTGCCAGAATTACACACACACGTGTGTATGTGTGTGTGTGTGTGTGTGTGTGTGTGTGTGTGTGTGTGTATGTGTGCATGCCATGGGCAGAAAAGTTAAGCTCCAAGCTCCGTACCGTGCTTTGGGCTTCATAAGCGTCACCTGGCCGCCGCCGCCACCACACCTCCCGACCTGTAACACTGTGTGAACGCTGACACAGTCTTACGAGCGACGGGCAACAGGAGACAGTCTCGACCGCAATGGGCTGACGAGACCTCCGTCAAGCTGCAACTCCCAGCTTGACGGAGTTTGCAGGAGATGCAGGCTTGACGGAGGTGCTGACGAGCCACAGTGAGGTTAAGGAGAGAAGGTTACGACCAAAGCTCTTTAGCTTTTAAAAACACACTGTGGAATCATTTTCTTGAGGGAAGGGAGCGTCGGTTGAAAACCCAAATGTGATGCTGTCGTTAAGTATTCGATGATGATAATGATTATGAATCATTGTCAAATATGCCAGGATGGGAATTCTAGAGACTGACAGCTCTGATCGGAGGTCTTCATGGTTTTCTCTGAGCATTCTTGGCAGATGCCGGAGTAGTACCTTTAACAACGGGCCATACAAAGGCGATTCTATATCATTCACAGGTACACGCGACATCTAAAACTATTTTAGAAAACAAAATACATAAGTTTTTAAAACCTTGTGAATTGCTTGTCCCATTTCTGTTCAACTTTTTAAACATTGGAAAATAATTACGTGTGTAGACACTCGTAATTAGGTGCACCTTCCATAACTTTTCAATATTGCAAGAACCATATTTCTGGTGCCTAAAATGCTTATTATAAGGTTAGAGCCTAAATATACCTATTTGGTCTTTAATTATCTAATTATTAGATATTTAGAAATCATTTTGGCTATTTACAAGTTTCTTTCTTACACAGTCATATTAAGGAAAGAGAATTCTGTACTTGGAAAACCTCATTGGAAGCAGTTTAAGTGCTACTCATCAAGCGCTACTCGACTAGATTACTTAGTAGAAATACCTTGAATTTGTCATTTATGTTAACCTCAATCTGAAGTGTCATAAAATTCGATAAACCATTTAGCACCATAAATGTACCAATTTAGATCTTATAGGATAATCGTTACTTCGTTCTGAGTAAAAAATTCTAACGGTTGAAACGAGACGACACAAATAGACAATTTTCTCCAAAATGAAAGTGTGGACAAGCACAAAAGTAGAAATAGAAAGATAATTTTCAATTGACAAAATATTTTTCAGTGACAAAAATAACACAGATTCCAGCGTCATAATTTAGAAGATGTTTTTGTTGTATATTGAGACCAAATTACGGAAAATAATTTTATACCAGAGGTTTTAGGGATTCGTGTATTTCACTGTTTCTTTGTACATCTGTATTTATGTTTAACCATTTACAACTTCATTATACGAATTTATTCTGAAAATCCTTTTTTTCTTTATTTATTCTTCCAATTTAAGAATTTATAACGCCTATTCTTCTCTTTTATTTTAGGCGAGTAAATGGGAGATATTAGTGCCTAAAACTCCAAAGTTGAGTAATAATATCATTCTGTATCGTCTGACTTTACCTCAGAGTTTTCACATGAGAGCTAAGAACTGATAAATTTCATATTTCGTCCCCCAACTTCGTTTGGGGGCAGCAATATCTTGTACTGCCTTGATCTTACTGCTCAGCGCTAGATGCATTTCGCACTATGAAAAAAGCGCTTTCGACAAAATGCTTGAAGATGATTTCTTGGAATGAAAAGCAGCAATCTTTCCACTATATATTACATAATTCAATATTTCCTTTTGCATAAATATATAATTTTGCATACATAAACTTTTGCATAAATATATTTAAATGTTTTGTGTATATATAAATTAATTTAAATGTGTAAATTGGGTGCTTTATCATTTGTGGGTTAATTTTTTGTAAACAAATGTATTCATTTCTTTTGTAAATAATAAACAATATTCAAGTTTCTGGAGTCTCTGAAAGGCAAATTTTTGCATAGAAAGTATTTTATCAAACCAAATTTTGAGTGCTTATTGCGGCTCAGCCATTCGGAATATTTGAGGAGTAAATATCATAAAATATGCTTACAATTTACTTAAGAGCTTATTTTCAAAGTTTCATCGTTTCCTCCTTGGTCACCAAGTATATTTTTGTTTTGACCAATGCTTCATTATAATTCATCCTTCGCTATTGGGACAATGAACAGTGCGCGATCCTTCTTTTTCCGTATCCCACTCCAGTCATTAGATCTGAGTGATGGATTGATCCACCACCCTCAAATTATAAGACGATATTTGGAATGTGCTGTAGTATCATGAACGTAAAAGAAGGGAATGACGAAAATGAAGAAGAAGAATCTCTTTGTTTTGATTTCATATCACCTCCACTTTTCCTTCGATTTCGTTATAGATTTTGTCCTGCCTCTTTAGCTCTAGACACTGCCTCATAAAATCCTGTATTACTGTTCTTATTCTACGACTTAAGTTTTCTCGTATGTTTAACTTTTTTGTCCTATGTCTTATTTTAGTTCCACAAAGTCATCATTGAATTACGATGAGGAGAAATATTCTGTTCTTGCATTTGTGTCTCAAGGTATTTGGCCAATTGACATATAGGAATTTATTTTGCGTTTCTGCCATTGCAAAAGGAGTGACGATAACCATCTACAACAATATTACAATGGAGCATTATGTTGGAATGATTGACAGAGAGTACGACGTCTTTAAAACAACTTCAGTTTTAACAGTATGAACAACTTTAACAATTTTTGACCTCGACAATGAAATTTATTTGACTCGGGTCTGCTAGAGAGATGTGCTCTAAAACACAGGAATTCCGATACTTCGCCACTACATGAATATATTCTGACTCATTAGAGAACATTTCTGCCAACATCACAAATTCCAAACCTGTGGCATGTGATCGGTTACATTTTTAGCGTGAATATTCTGGTCTGCAATCATTCTCTCATACTGCGTGGGCGATGAGAATGTTCGGAATGAACGGACGCATAAATCGCGGATACGCAAAGAATGCATCGGAATGAGAGTCGGGATTGCAAAGAGGATCAGCGCAATGTTTGGGAACGCAGTTCTAAACAAAACAACCTGTAGAGAAACTGTGCTAGTCGGACTACTTTCTCGCATTATTTGAAACTTTTACAACTTCCAAAATTTCAGGGTTTGCCTGCAAAGGGACCAACACCAACCTTTTTACTTTCCTTTGCTCCATACGAGAAAAAAAAAGAAAAAATTTGGTGCCAGTTTTGAAAACATAATTGTTTAAAATTTGCCTCTCTGTCAGACAAAAATTCGAGAAAACTACCAATATTTTCGAAATATTTTGTCTTAGCTGAGCTCGCTGCTGAGATCTGGAATTATAATGAATGACTGGTAAAAGCGTGAAAGGAAACTATTGAGCAATGAAAGATATGTTTGTGTTTATTTTGAGTAGCCATGCACATCCCTGGGTTGCCAGCATGTGCCAAATACACTGTTTTTGAGAAAAGTACATATCCAAGATGGCGTTTATAACTGCAATGGCATAACAGAATAGGCTCTAAGAGTATTAAAATTCTATTGCCGCTAATACTTGGAGAGAAAAAGTATTCTGTATTAGAATTCTACAAAATATAAGACGACAGTATAAACATCCCTTCGAAGCGATTTTACCAAATACTTTTATTCCTGTAATAGTTTTGTTTAAATATTTTTACTAACAAGGAATATCTTTCACCATGCAATGTATAAACTTAATTAAGGAAACCGCGTTTATATACGATAGGGTGACCAGATTTGTTGCTGAGAACAAAAAACCACGTAAATGACATTCTTTTCGAAATTAGAGTTAATGATCATTCCATGTAGATGAGTGTCTTTTGTAGAGAAAATTCCTGATTATTATCCGCGATGCTTTTGTTACCATCGTTGTTGCGGTCAAATTGCTCTTGTTGCGGTCTTGTTTTTGTTGCTGCGTGCTTTTGTTGCGGTCAAATTTTGTACTTTCAGAACATTGGTGAAAGTGTTCAGAGAGAAAACCAGGCAGGTGCGTCAGATTATTTGCGACAGTTTGAACGCAAGAATTTCTCACGATTGTTATGAATGAGTCTGGTGTAGAGAGAAAAATATACATCTAGGAGACCATGACGGTAGGTTTTGTATATTTTCATGTCTTTTTTGCACTTTTTATGGAAATGGAAAAGAACGAAACAAGAATACAAATAAATGTTAAGCAAAATATTGCAGATTTGAAACACAACAGATCATACATTTCTAGAGCCAGGATAAATATAAATATATATATATATATAAATATATATTTATATATATATATATATATATATATATATATATATATATATATATATATATGGATCATTCTTTTTATATTCGACCAACAAAATTCCCGACAATTTCCATATTACCTAAAAACACTTTTTTAACTTTTGTTTTGTGGTAAAACTATGAAAAAATACAATCTTATATTTTTCTTTCCGCTATTTTGCATGCAATCATTACAAAACCGTTTTTCGTGAAAATACGACTTTCCTCTGCAGACGACATGAACTAGGTGAAAAACTTGACCGCCCCCTTCTACCTTCTACAATCCTTCCGGCTTCATTCGATTTCTCTCTCCCCCCCATCCTCGCACACCGCGATGCTATCCCCACCCCTTCGACGCCTCCCGCACCGTTCCCCCTTTCTGAGCCCTGAACCCGAGCACCAAACAATATCCGCAGCCTCGGGCTGCGGTTGGACTTGCACACGGCGCCACTGCCACCTCGCCTGGCATTATTAAGCCCCGCCTCACGCCCCCCCCCCGCCTCGCCCAGCCCCTCGTCATCCTCGTCACTGTCACTCGCCACGCCCAGGCCCCTCGCCACGCCGCCACTCAACCCTCGCCGTCACAGTCGGATTCTGCATCTCTTCTCCCCTCCATGTCGCCATGCACCTCGTCATGGGCCCAACGTTGCTCCTCCCCACCTCAGCTGAATTGCCTCTGTCACTCTCCGATCCTCCCCGCCGCATTTCTTCCAGACTATACTTCGCCTATTTCACATCGCAACTCCTCCGTGCAATTCAATTCCTCCCCGCTCCACCATTCCTCTCCGCCTCGTCCTGCTTCTCCCTGGCCCTTTCCCTCTTCCCTCTCTTCGCGCCAATCTCTTCTTCTGCCCACATCGTTCCTCAGTTTTGGGCCTGGACCAATGCTTGAAAAAATATCCTGGCTCTGGGGCAGCAGAGAGATATTCACACGTGCCGCCGTCGGCCCATATCCAACAAATACGACCCGCCATTCCCTGATTCACTCTCTTTCACCACTACCATGAGATGCTCTTCCTCGCCACACTCTGCCCCTCCTTGATGTGCTCGGATTTTTCACGCCAGTCTTTTGCATCGCCCCGTTACATTTCCACTTTTCGCCGCACCTCGCTTCTCCATGCCACAGTCCGACCTCTTCACCCAACCCCTCTCTCTTCTCGCCACAGCAACTTCCCCTCCACACCCTGCTCATCCTCGCGTTTTTTTCACCTCACCCTGCTTCTCCCCGTCACACCTCATTTCGCTGCTCCCCCTCCTCCCGGCGACACTTCCCCGCCCTCTGCCTCGCTGCGATCCCTCCCGTCTCTCCCTTTTATACCTCGTCCCCTCTCCAGCCTGCCCATCATTGCCATTCCCGTATTTTCCCCGAGATTTCTTGCTTCTCCCCGCTACACTTCCCACTAGTTTTCTCCCCGCTACACGTGATCGTCTCGCCGTCCCCTCTACACCTTGCCCATCATTGACATTCCCGCATTTTCCCCGTGATTTCTTGCTTCTCCACGCTACACTTCCCACTAAGCTTCTCCCCGCTACACGTGATCGTCTCGCCGTTCCCTCTACACCCTGCCCAACAATGGCATTCCCGTATTTTTCCCGTGATTCCTTGCTTCCCCCCGCTACACTTCCCACTAGGCTTCTCTCCGCTACACGTGATCGTCTCGCCGTACCTCGCTTTTCCCCACCGTAAACAGCACCCTTCACCCCGCTCTACTATTCCTTCCGCCCCGCCCCACCCGCCGCCCTCCCGCTCGCCCCGCCAATCCCTTCACCACTCCACGTCGTCCCTCAGTTCTGAGCTGTGAACCCACGCTTGAAACAATATCCCCGGCCTACGGCAGCGGATGGACTTTCTCTCGCCGCCGCCCGCCTCGCCGCGCCCCGCCCCTGGCGGCACGCGCTCAGACCGACAGCTGGAGAAACACACTGACCTCCGGCGACCCCGCTCGGCCTGGCCGCGGCCACGTGTGAGAAGGCGCGCGCCCCCGCGCCGCCCCCTGCCGCCCCCGCGCCGCCCGTCGCCCCGGGCGCGCGGGTGACGCCCGCGGGCGGCGGCGGGCGGGCGGGCGCGCGCGCGGGCGGCGCGGGGTCGAGCCCCGCGCGGGCCAGCGCCACATGTGGCGCGGGGGGCGGGGCTCAGCCGCTCGATTGGCAGCCCGAGGCGCTGCCCAGACTGCGGCCGAGGCGGTTCCAAATGAGGGAGGCTGCTTACGTTCGTTCCTCCGTGGCTCGATGGATTCTGCGGAACATTACCTTTTGTGCTGATGGCTGACGCTGAAAACATACAAAAAATACATGGATGTTGGGATACGTAATAATTTTTTTTTCACCAGCATCAACTAGTAAAAATAAACATGTGATGATAACAATTTCTTTTCGGTATGTTGTAGTGACAAGAGAACGACCTTTTCTGTTGCAAGAAATCGTTCATAAAAGGGCATTTTACGGCACAAATGATAAGCATTTCACGGTACGAATGATTGCGTCATCACATATTCAGTCAATTGCTGGAAGAGAATCGCTGGAGAGAATAGCTGTAAACGGAACAGCCGACCACCATTTTCTTGCACAGATGTCTATTACCCGAGACATCATAAGAAAATTGTTTCGCAAAATTAAGTTTGATTTTCTTATAAATTTATAATGCTGTTATACAAAAAAATATCGTAAGCAATTCGTTTATAATTTTGCTTTATTGCATTTTTAGTATATATTTGAAAACTCGCTCCTATCGTCGCTAGTTTTCAAAACCTGTACTAATGCAATAAAGCATAACATTAGAAATTAATTGCATAAACTACTAGTGTTGTAATTGCAAGAGTAATACGATTGATGTTTAATCTTAGCGGCAACGGCGTTTCTATCTGCAGCGTTATTAGCCCGGAGGTCAAAATGTATTTCTACGTGTGGTTTCTCTGGCGGATTCTCTGCACAATCTACATAGCTAGAAGGAATTATGCACGTTAGCCTTGAGTGTATTATGTTGTTTTGTGAAGTATAGCTCGATGACAATTGTCAAATGTACCACAGCAAATGAAAAATAACGGCGGAAAAAAACATGTTATTGTTTTCAAGCAGTCCTGATGATGGCGTAATGTACTACAATGGAAACGTGGCCAGTAGATGATCTCATTATTGAAGAGTCTAAACTTGAGAACCTCATTCCGATTGTAATTTTAAGAAATCAAGAAACACAGCATCTTGGGAAAGAAATCTTGATACACAGAATCGTACTTTATTTTAATTTTCCATCTACAAAACAATAAGATATTTTCCAATGAATTGCCCAATTTTGAACGCCTGTAAGTACAACTTGCGGCTTAAACTGTAGCACAGTATTCTCTTTTACATTTTGATGATTTCTGGAACATTTTAAGAAAGGATATTTTCAAAAATTGATATTCGTATTTATTTTGACACATGAACGATATTTTTAATGTCATATTCCAAAGGAATTTGTTTTCAATAAGGCACAAAATGCAAAATTTATTGCCGAACTTAATACCAAACAAATTTTTCCAACATTATGATTTTTTCAACAATCTTACATTAAAATTACAAAAAACACATAAAAATAGCATTTTCGATTTAAAGTTATCTACACTTTTTCCTATCAATGTCGTATACGTTTTTAGTGAGTTGTCGGTTATTAAAAAAATTAAAACTAAAACTTTGGAGATTCTTGAAAGTTACTACTTGCACAGGATCAGACTCAGCGTTATGACTAGCCAATCAAAAAGTTGCTTGATATTTTCAAAAAACCTACATTTCTTAACAATTCGTATTACAAATGTTCGTATTTCTTTGCACTGTATTTTTAGAAATCCGTTCTATGATCGAAGCCTCAAGATCAAAGTCACCCAAATGAAATGACTACACGGAAATTGAACTACTTTTCGTGGAGAGATAAACAGTCATTGAGCATTCTAATGCACTTAGTGGGAAAGAACCTCTTTCTTTGAAATGTATTATTGTTATTATTATTATTATTATTGTTATTGTTATCATTAATAGTAGGCCTGTTTTAAAATGTAAATCAATAACATGTTTTTTAATTTCCTCTTTTAGGTAATAAAATGAAGTTAATGACTCAAATGAAGTCATTGCGTGATTTGGTTGCGCAGCGGTTTGTGTGCAACCGTATATTGACCACGTACCGGAATGTCACACCAATGATCACATGTAGTTTAGGTAAGTGTTCCATGTGTGAATTTTCTCTAAGTTTCACGTCGCTTCATGATTTATGCCATGCCACTGTCTCTGAGGGAACAATTGAAATACCTACCTACCGTCTTGTACCTTATCGCCACATGTTGGATAACCTTTTACTATAACATTAGCAATCGTCGCATGTTGAAAGCCTCAATGTTTCCTGCCGTTGGCGTCCTCAAAATCAACGCGTTCAATCAAAGCCAAAATATTTCCGCACTTGCTCACCGCTGGTGCAAGACAAGTGTTCCTTGCACATAGCGTCCGTTAAATCGGACGGTGGATTTTTCGAAAACTATTCATCGAAATAATTTCCTCTACATTTATTTATGATATACTAACACAATTAACACTATTGATAATAAAGATGCAAAAATAGGTTAGAAAAATAACTTCGTGTTCAAATGGGCTAAACAAATTGAGACTACCTGTGGATAGAAAACATACGAAGAACAATATTTATGAAGTAAACATTGCATTTTCTAAATGTAGATGTTTGTTGTGTGCTGATGAATAGTATTTTTTGACTGATATCTCCGGGCATGTCAACTACTATGTTCATTCGCCCCTTTAGTGTAGTGAAGTGTAGTGTAGGTAGTATAGTCCTGGGAGGAGGCAGTTTTCCTTCCCCTCTGGGTGGTGAGATTGGGCGCCGACCTTAACGTCGGTTTGTTAGGGATCTCCCCCTCCAGGCCTGGGGATCTCCCCCTTCCAGCGGGGTACCGCCCCAGCTCTACGTTCCTAACTGGTCTTCCCACATGAGTGGTGCTGAAGTGCATGTAAGTGTGCATACGTGTAAGGGGAGAATATAAGACAAGGAAAAGGAAGGAAATATTGCGCGTGGTCCGTGGTCCGTTCTTTAGGGTACTGCTCAGGCATTCGCCTGGTAGTGATCGGAGAAGCCACGGAAAATTACTGTTCAAAGCCGGGGGCCCGCAAGAATTCTCCTGTAGACAGTCGCTGAATTCGACCTGTTTATTTAGCTAGTGTCGAAAATCCTCCTTCGTCGGGATTCGTACCCAAGGCCAGCGACGCATCAGAAAGGGCAGAAGGCAGCACGCAGCAATAGCGCACCTGCAAGAGTTGAAACTGAGCTATCTCAATCGTTCTTGGTGGTTGTTATGAGGGGTTACCGTTATTGTAAAGATTGTGATGGAGACGATGGCAACAGTAGCGATAGCGGCTGAGATTGCTGTGGTGGTGGTGGTGCTAGAGGAGGTAGAGGAGAAAGTGGAGGTAGTGGTAGTGGTAGTGGTGGTGATGGTGGTGTTGGGTTTGGGTGATGGAGGGAGTGGTTGTGGTAATGGTCATGGTGGTGGTGGTGGTGCAGGTAGTGGTGTTAGTGTTGGTAGTGGAGGTAGGGGCGCAGTGGTGCTGGTGATGGTAGTCGTGGTGGTGATAGACGTGATGGTGGCACTTGTGGTACAGTTAGTGGTGGTGGTGGTAGTGATGATGGCAGTCGTGGTGATGTTCTTGTGAGTGACGTAGTGGCTGAGTGTGAGAGCGAGCTGAAGTGCTGGGATCGCAGCGCCGCAGTTTCGTGCGCTGGCGTGGCGGCCGTGGCAGTCGCCGCCTGCTGTCTGGTCTGCCGCGGCGGCGGCGTCTGGGAAGCTGCAAGTAAGTGTCCCGCTGAGAGAGGAATGGAAGCTTTACAAATATAGATACCACAGAGCAGGAAGCAAACTGGCAGAGAAATGAGGGCGCAGACGGAACGGAAAGGGGAATGGAACCAATCAGGAGTGGAGTGAAGCAAAGTGATTGAAAAAGTAAATGGGGAGAATAAATGATGCAGTGGAAATGGAGTTCAAGAAGCGTGAGAGATGATAAGAAAATGCATAGCTAAGAATACAACAGCTAAGAAAATGCATTGTTTGTAATTCGACTGGTAACGTATTACACACTACTCATTCCTTAAATAATGCGTATATTACTTTATCTAAACAGTTAATATGAATTAATATGAATGAATAAATAATCAAACCACAACAATAAAAGTTTTAATATTCATTAAAATATCCTAAAGTCAACTTTTGAGAGCAATTTTTCCATTTTCAGTGGTTCCATGACAATGTGAAAGGAAATACAGAAAAATAACATTAAAGCATGGAAGGACGATAAGAAATAAAATACAAGATAAAAGTGACTTACCACCCAAGCAACGCCCTTAAACACAATAGCTAGGCAACGTACTG
Source organism: Acheta domesticus (assembly GCA_031308135.1). Lineage (NCBI taxonomy): Eukaryota > Metazoa > Arthropoda > Insecta > Orthoptera > Gryllidae > Acheta > Acheta domesticus. The sequence continues at coordinate 76,686,859 of JAHLJT010002630.1, read as the reverse complement.
GAAACAGCTTGGAGGCCGCCAACTTATGGAACTGGAGAAGTAAAAGGAGGGAGGGGAGATTGCAAATGTAGAAGGAGCTAGTCAATAATTAAAATGGGACTGCTTTGAATGTTCATTGAAGATAGAAAAATTAGGCCTTATAAGAAGGTTTAAAATTTCTAAAATTTCCAAAATGTTCATTTTTTTCTGCTTTTGTTTACTAAATGAAGAATTTTTAAGTTATCATTGGGGTCAAAACATCGATTAAACTTAACTAAATGCTCAGATAATCTACATTTTGTTTCCAACATATAATATGTTATTTAATTCTGCATGAACATTTTCTGTTTGTCCTACGATACGTAGGCTGAATCGACTAAATTTATAATTTAATTTAATTTAGCAGGCATTAATGCAGGTACGAGTTTTAGTTTTTAAGTTAAAAAAGGTGTCAAAATTATTTATATTTTTCCAATCGTGGTTAAACTTAACCTTTTGTTGGTTGGTGTCGTCGATGGTGTAACGGTTAGCGTGTCGGGCTGTTATACCCAAGTTCGCGGGTTCAAGCCCGATCGAAGGCGTGGATGAGTGAAAAAATCCTTCGTATGGCATCCTTCGGAAGGGAAGTAAAGCCGGCTATCCCATGTTAGTAGATTTACTGCATATAAAAGATCCTCAAGCCTAAATGAATTCTCTGAGCTAAATTAAAAATCGTCACCCAAATCGTCACCCCTGTTTCGTCACCCAAATAATACCATCTTTCTACGCTAATTGGTAAAAGTGTAGCAAAATTTGCATGATCAGACTGGAGAGCGGGCTTCATGGCCTGAGTCTTGCCATGTAAAATAAGGCATCAATTCAATGATTAAGTTACGAAGCATTACAATATTGATTTTAAGGGCCAGTTCTTTATCTAAGTTCCAATTCAAATTCGGGGAAGAAGTAATAATTTTGGCTTTGCAAAAATATCAGCTACTTTTATTCCCAAAATCTAATTTGTGGTTTTTATTGAAATCGTCGGCATAGAAGCAAACAGGCACATCTCAAAAATCTTCATTTTTAATTCAATGAAAATTGCTTCGAAAATGATATATTTTTACTAGTAAAATTTCTAAAGATAGTAAGTAAAACTATTTTTTACAACGAAATAAACGGCTCAGTATTGATTAGAATAGATTTATTAGTAAAATTGCTCAAGTTAGTAAGTAAAACTATTTTTGATCACGAAATAAACAGTTCAGTATTAATTGGAAGCATTCTCCTGGAAAATACCAATTTTTGATAACTACAGTATTACATTTCTTAGGCGTCGACAAGACCTGAATGGTAAATGGTCGTGAGAGGATAATGAGAGTTTAGAGATAATGATCCTATGGATTTGAAATATTTCCTACAATAATTCGTGGTCTCAATCGTGGCCCAAGTCCTTTAGCATTTGCTGGAAGAGCAATTTAGCTGGCAATTTGTGGAGTTCGTCGGCGTATTCTAAACATCATTCACTAATTCCGGCCTCTGAAAATGAAATAATTAGGCTGTCAACACATACCGGCGTTAGAATCTGTTTGATAACACTATTTCAAGAAAGATATTATGTCATCTGCCTTCGATTATTTCCACATTCTTTACCACGATTATTTCCACATTCTTTACCAATCTTCGCGTGGCTTATGCCGGCTGGGGTGCACGCTTTGTGGCGCGGATGGTAATGGAATACAATTTACATCACCACCAAGGATTTTCGATAATGTACTGAGAGTCACATAAAAACCGACACCTCTGGCTTAGTTGAGAATGTCTTCTGCTCGGCGCGATTGGCGATCAGTGAGGTTCTGCTGTCGGTTTAAACGATGCAAGCTAACGCGTCTTCTTGGGAATTCCGCAGTTTTCTGAGAATCCTTATGTCGTGGCTGCCTGGTCAGTGCTGCGCCCTGTTAAGAACGCTGCGAAGTAGTTTGAAATGTTACTTTCTCCGGGTTGCATTTTTACTCTCTGTGCGCATCCAAATCTTTGCATTCAAAAACAGTATTCAAACTTAAACAAACTTATTATCTTTGTTTCTCTGGCTATAACCTCACATTCCCATGATCAATCTATAATATTTGTACGATAAAGATGTACATCAATGACGAAACTTCTTTTGAAAGTTCATTACAACTTGCAAAACAAAACAACCTAATCCAACTACAATATTGTAATTGGTCCTGAAAGCGTAATAAACAAATAACAGCAAGTAAGAGTTAATTCTATTAATTTAAAAAATATTATGTTATTATTACTATTTTTAAATTTTGTGTTTTTACTATAAAACCATTTAATAAGACCTAGTGAAAACACATCTAGAGCTCTCTATCTACCAGCACACTTCTAGAGCCCAAGTTGAATTCACGAAATTTGGTTGAGTAAGAGGCTCAAATTTCATTCTCAACAAAAGCCCTTAGTGTTTAAAATTTAAATTGTGAATATGAAAGCAGAATGTATCTGACGTTATCTGCTTGCGAAAGACGATTAATGGTGGATGTTCGAAGGAGCGTGTTTCCTGTTGTTACAATTTATTCTAACTTTTTATGCGAGTGATTTTTGCAAAATAGTAAATAGTGGCTGTGTTCCGGGATGTTAGGAAAACTCCAATGTCCGTTCATCCATATTTTAAGACCATATGTTGTTTGTGTCCTGTTGGTAAAGATCTCGAATCACTGGTAAGTTGCAAAAAACAGGATTTCAGCTATTCGAAGAGAACATTTTCTACCCTCTAAAAATTATGTAAGTAAAAGTGGCGCAGCGATAATATTGTTTACATTAATGTATTAGGTACACTATTTATCTTTTATAAATTGCTTTTGTGCTCTGGTATAATTACTAAGTAACTTTCTTTTATGTTTTTTCTGAAACGTGTCTAATCATTCTTAATTAAAATATATGATTTAATTTTGTTGGATAATGCTGTGTACAGCATTTGAAGCTGGCGCGCGCGCAGCTGTACGCCGCGCGCCACGGAGCTCGCCGACGCGGAACGCTGGCCAGCGAGCAAGCAAGCCGCGAGGCGAGGCTAGCCCAGGCCACGCCGGCCCTATATAGGCGGGAGCAGGTGGCGGCAAGGGCAGTCAGGCAGTAGCGGTCTGAGGAGCACCGAGGCACAACAGTGGGACAGCGCAGTGCAGCCGCTGGGAGAGAGCCTGCAGCCAGGAGGGGAAACACACGCGGGGAGGCCGTACCAGAGTCGTACGGAATACGACGCGACTGCCCGCCTGAAGGTGCCTTGCTTGGTGATGCATGGCGAGATTCGTGCTGGGAATACACAGGGCGGAGTCGCGCAGTCAGGCGCGTGTTACAGAACTGGTGCAGAGTGACGCACTAGTGAGACACAGGCTTGGGCGTTAAGGCCAGCCGGAAGGAAATAACTCCTGGTATATTGTATTGTATTATGTAAATAGATTGGTTAAAAGGATAAATAAATTGTTATAATGACGACTTTCGTTCATTTTGGGAACATAACAGATAATAAAGATATTTACTACCATCATGAATTTTCAAAATGTTTTAATTTAAGTTGCTATAATATATCCTACATGTCTTTGCTTACTATGTTTTATTATAAACGTTATTGTCTTTGTTTTGGTGTATGAAATTCTTTTGATGGCATGTTCAAAGTTGACGTTTTGAATATTAGTATATATATTCATTGGTCATAGTAGTTTAAAAATACGAATTTAGCATAAAATTTTAACTCGGATGTGCCTAAGAGCACCGTGAAATCATTTTCGCTGCTGCGGCTTTTGTACGGAAACAAATGAGAGCTCGAAAATCTGTAGGTCGTGACCTCATTAATCCGTTATTATGCCTTGTAAGTTCGCTGGGATCAGAAGATATGTTGACAGGTGCGTTCAGTGCGAAACAGCTCCTGTAGTCATTATTTCCGTAAGTGTTGTGCATGTTATATCCCGAATAATTACGTAGTTCCTCCCCCGCTGTAACGTGAAGTCTATGTCGACCTACCCTTCGTCTTGTGGGCTTTTCTGGAGGTATTTTCCCCCAGGGGGGCACCGCCCCAGGTAGTTTCCGACTGGAGTCCCAAAATGGTCTGTAGTGTATTGATAGTAAGAACGTGTGTGAGTGTAGGGGAGAGAGAACGTGAGAGGGAGAGAGCGAGAGACGAGTGAAAGTGAGGGAGAGCGAGAGGGCGAGAGAAGGAAGAGAGACAGAGAGTGGAAGTGGAGATGATAGGACAAGGAAGGGGAAAGAAAGATCGTGCGTGACCCATGGACTAGGGTAGTGCTCCGGCATTCACCTGGTATTAATCGGAGAAACTACGGAAAACTACCGGTCAGTCGGCCGCTAGAATTTCTCTTCTAGACACCAACTAAACCCAACCTAGCCATTACAGCTAGTTACGAAAATCCACCACGGTCAGGACTCGAACCCTACGTCTCCCCGGTGAGAGACGCCACAGGCACAACACGTATGCAGTCCCTGAGCCAACCCTTCCGGTGTGGAGGCTTCGTGGCGTCGGCCGCTGACGGTGCTTCGGATCCAGTTGCGCGCAGCCAGCGGCGGCGCCAAGGAAGCCCTCGTGGTTGTGTTGCCTCCGGGCCGCGCCGCACCGCGCCGCCGCACCGCGCCGCCGCACGGTGTAACCACATGACGAAAATGTGGCCAAAACCTCAAACGACATCAAATTGATTGCCAAGTTCTACCTATGGGTTTTCGAGGTGGCTAATTTCAATTATACTTATTCTAATACATATCCCGATTTTGTACTAATATACGTGTATATTAATACAAAATCCCGGACCGAATGCTTTGTTTCATTTCAGTACTGCTGGTTGCCGTAACGAGAAATAAACATTCATAGGAAATGTGTCGTAAGACATGAATCTGCAGCGACACGCAGCCAAATTTTCCTTTAATTTAATGAATTAAATAAGCTAAATTTCTCTATAATTTTTCAGGTATTATATTCTGTTATATATAACTTTTATGCTCGTTATATTTTACACCTTATTATGTTGAATACACATTATTGTAATCTACATTAAATTAACATAATTTTTGATTGACTTATCACCAGTAGGGACATCAATGATTGAAAAATATAATAAAAAATATTTTAGAACACACTTTTATAAATATTAGAAACCACAGCCTACTATCTTGTTTGACGGCACAAGGACAATGACCGCGTTTTCTTCAAACTTCAAACTTCCTCAGCGCCCAGCAAGTACAGGGATTACGCTTTATACATTTACAACAGATGTACGAAACATTTCTACCGGGAGAGATGGCTCAATGCATCAACCTGATGTCACTGACCGGGAGGTCCTAGGTTCGAGTCCCGACGGCGGCAGGGTTTTCGACACTAGCTTGTGAAGTAGGTCGAATTCAGTCGCTGTCTGGAGAAGAATTCTAGCGGCCGGCTGCTCTGATCGGTAGTTTTCCGTGGTTTCTCCGATCAACACCAGGCGAATGCCGGAGCAGTACCCTAACAAACGGGCCACGGACCGCACGCGATCTTTCCTTCCTCTTCCTTGTCCTATCCTCTCCTCCTACACACACACACACACACACACACACACACACACTAACATATACTACACTACCACACATGCCGGGAGACCGGTCGGGAGCTTACAGCTTGTCCCGGCTGGGGCGGTGCCCCTCTGGTGGGAAATAATTGGTTGAGGGTAAAGTCGACGGTAGGTCGACGCCAGGTCTCACCATCTAGCGGGGAAAAAGTTCATCGCCACCTCCCGACGAAAAACACGCACTACACTGACGGGACTAATGACCAAAGTAGTTGACGCGCCCGGAAACATCAATCAATCAAATCGCGTTTTCTAATTTCAAACTTCCTCAGCGCCCAGCAAATACAGAGATTACGCTTCATACATTTACAACAGATAATAATAAACTTTCATTTTTGAGGTTTTGGCCTGGATTTTGCCCTCTGGCCACACCGTGCGCCGCCTCCGCACACGCCCGTCAAACTGTCGGCCCTGCGCGGGCGTCCGCCTGCGCCGCTCTGCCCAGATATGATTTACTAAACGAGAATAGGACGCCTTTGTGCACACGTCATGACCGTCTTCCGAGTTACTCGCTGCGTTCTTTTGCTCCCGTTCGTTTCTTCGTCCATTCATCTTTTATCGTCGGTGCTGTGTTCCCTTTTGTGTTATTTCTTTAGATGCTTCAGCTTTTAGTCTACCGTGCTTAATGGTACCGCATTCTTTATGTCCACTCTTTAACCGTTAGTGCTTACAGATATGAGGGATTCTGTTGAAGGGGCTGGTTTCATTATGGGAAGATAGTATGTAATTTTTATACAACACGTGTGTAAAAACGTGTGCAAATGAAGTATTACATACTTTCTCTAAATAAGTTTCAATTATTAATCTCAGTAGATTGTTGTTGTTTTTGTTGTTTATTGTTGTTTTTGAAACAAGAAGCATAGGTTTGAACTCTTTAAATTAAAATACCTTTTTATTTTTTGTGCGCTGTTAAATAATTAACATTCTACAGAAATCATATTTATTATCACAGTTATTTCTTCGATGCTTAATCGTATGGTAAGGAAGATAAAGGATGAGGAGAAGTAGAAAGAGAATAAATTATGACACTAGAAATGAATAATTAAGCAGAAACTGTGTTATATTATCTCAGTCACTAATGGCATTCTTGTCATAATAAATACTGCTTTCCCCATCTACCTTCGATAAATGAAGAACAGAACTTAAATGAGTAAGTTACAAAAGTGGTAATGTCATTATTTGTTCTGAGGTAGAAAAGAGAAAATATTATTCGATCTGTCATTCTAAGAAATAAAAAGATTTACTCTACAAGCGCACGTCATCCAAACCAAATAGGAGAATCCTTCTGTACATTGCCGAAAGTTCAATTTCAATGTCATTCCACAAACTCCGAAACACTGTCCATGTACTTAGTGCGTAAAACAGTCATAAATAAGGAGCAAGTGCTATGGGTAAGCATTTGGTAAATACTGAAATAGCTCAAAGATCTTTCGATCCGAAATAGAAATGACCTTTATTAATTCCAATCGAGGGAGAGAGATGCGGGAAGAGAAAGAGAGGGTGGAAAAGGGAGAAATAGAACAAAAAATGGGAAGATGGAGCAGGGATAAAGAGCAAATAAGAACCAGAGAAAGACAGAGAGAGCGAGCGAGCGAGAGAGAGACAGAGAGAGAAAGAGGCAGAGAGAGAGAGAGAGAGAGAAGCGGAGTGAGCGGATAAACTCCCGGTACATTCGCTGTTGAATATGCCGTGCGTCCCATCAAGACGTGCACAGATATCAAATGGCCTTTAACCTTCAATTGCTGGCGATTGTATCTTGACGGCAGGCTCAAAATGACTTCTCAGAAGACTCGCCGAGAAGTAAATGAAATGGGCAACGTTGTGAGACGGCCTTGGCAGAAATTCGATATTTGACAACAGAATACTTTCCAGGATTGCTTTGGTACCCTGAGAAGAAGACAGGGTAGTTTGGTAGTTGCTTTCATTATGTTTGATTTCACTCTTTCATTTATCGCAGCCTGCTACTTCGACTCTTTTGCAACATGTGTAGAATAAATTGTTTTTAATATAATTATTATTGCGATTGCTTAATTTCGATTACCTGTTATTATTATTATTATTATTATTATTATTATTATTATTAAATTATTATTATTATTACTGTTATTAAACGTTACCACCCCTTATTGTGCATCACATCCTTTCAGTATATTGCTTAATGTTTGTTAATATTTTCCGTTAATGTTATGTCAGAATAACGCTAATGATGCAAAAATAATTAGGTTGAACCATTAATAAAATTAAAATAACGATAAACAAGAGAGCAATTGAATTCATTCTATTTCAAGATTCACAGTACGATCTGCTGTCCGTTATTCAGTTGAAGGTCTTCGCTTTAGTGCCCTCTTCTCCACTATGGTCTTAAAATGTGACTCACGGAGAGCAAAAAAATTATGAAAGAAAAACAAAATGTGTGAAACTGTGAAATTGTATTATATTCTTGCAGCGATTGAATCCTCTCGTGAGACATAGACACATACATATACAATGAAAACTGCATCACACTATTTATTTGACTCTTTACAAAGAAATATTTTTGTGAAAGTTAGTTGTTCATTTAACCACTTTGTTTAATTTTCGTAAAATTGGGACCGTTTGGAATTACTATTTACGAACAAATCCATGGGCAAAGTTTGAGAATTTAAATCGAAATCGTTCAGCTCTTATGTAATGTTTTTATTTTATGATGAGGTACGTGTGTTTTATTATTATTGCTTTTATTATTTTTATATTATTTTAATGACGGATGAATGCCAAATGAGGATGAAATATAGGAGACAGTGTCAGGCTATCAAGCCCGGAGCACGTGAAGAAAATATTCAAGCTTTGTCCGGGATTCGAACTCATGCCCTCGTTCCTACTTCAACTACACTTCATAAGGCGTCTTATACTATCATATAAATTTTATTTATGATTATACAGAATGTGCAGACTTACCCGCACCAAAAGGCAGAAACTTATGTTTCGTCTAATGAGAATATAGAAAATGTGCTTAATCTCTTATTTATAACTCAGATAACACCATTTTCCTCAAAGAATAGTGAAGGAATTCTGTACCCAGCAATGTGCTTCTGGAGCGCAACTATAATGCTATTGAATTCTGTTGTGAAATTAACGTTAATTGCTGCTGAACCACTCCTGTGAGTGGACTTCGCGAGAAGTGCAAATTTAGCGTCTCGAATTTTCAAATATTTGGTGACGTGGTCACATCCGTAGCGTTATCACAATGCGTGGATTCATTTGAGCGCTGGTGGGTCTGGATACCTATATATGATTATATTATTATCCACGTGATGCAGTATATTCATAAAACACATAACTCTCTATTAACCGGTGTCGTTCGTATAAAAAATGGTAATGATCATATCCAGACAGAAATCATTACACACGCAAACTGGCCGTTATGACGGAGGGCTCATGAATGTATTCTTGGTAGAGACGGTATCAGAGGCGTAATAAGCACTCATGACCCTTCAACCTGCCCAATGTCTCTCATAGGAGTCGTTACTGAGGCATTACGCCGCTATGATGGCACTAAAGAAAGCGTCAGGTAATGCGCTGTGCCCCGGAAATCTGCTCCTCCAGGAGAGATAGAATAGCTTCCTTCATTGTAGATTTAACTGGTGATTGCTATTAATAGTCACTGATTATAAAATTTAAGGTTGGGAAAAATAAGTTCAAAAGAAATTTGGAAATAAAATCCACCATTTATTTTAGTATAATGAGAAATGGTTTTAGTCTGAGAAATTCATATAATAAAATAACATAGAACGGAGGAACTATTTCGGGAATTTTAAAATGATTTTAATTATTTCATACTTGTGAGAAAAGTAAACATTATTTGTTCTTAGGTCACTAGAATAATGTGGAAAGTCACACAGATTCTTATATTGTACGATTATGAGATTGTTTACAAATTTAAACTGAGCACGTAAATAATATCGTAAAGAAAATTGAAGATAAAAAGGAAATGTAGAAAATATGTTTCAAAATAAGAAAACTTACATTAGGTTTGTCGAGTAGGAATAACATTACATCCCAAGAACCCCAATAAGTGGCCCGTTTCTCTTTATTAAAAGGTTAAAAAATGCCATTTTCAAAAATGACAAATTTTGCCATCGCCTTTTATGAAGTATGATGTCAATGTACTCATGTCTACGTAGGAAAATATTTGACCATCACTTTATATTCAAATTGATTACTTAGGCTATTTCGTTTTAATGGGGGGAGATTGGTCATAGAGTTGTTATTGACTTAACATATTATTTTAATAATTGCTGATTCATATCAATAATTCTTAAAAATAAATAGTGTCAATAATTACGCCTGGACGATTTTCCCTAAGTCAGCACTTCATAATGCTGTCATCATGTCATCAACTTATTTTCGAAATTATTTCCATTTAAGTGACAGGAATATCTACGATTTAAGAATTGTTGGAGTCAATAATATCGTTTAAATCTCAGATGTTTCATTGACAAATTCGCATTGAAAATACTTTACCCGCCTTCGGGAACGTAGCGTTGCATTGATCTTTTCGTATACAACTGTTCTTCAACATTAATCCGTATTCTCTTCACGATCTGTGCGACGCTGTTTGCCTCCCCACATTCAAGTAATAAACACAAATACTAGGAATAGTCAAATGAAAACGAGATTTTTTATAAACAGGGAAATTTGTTTCCAATAAAATAATCCCCACCTACTTTTAAGCATCTATCGCACCTGTGCCACCAATTTTGTTATTCCTGTTATAAAAGTATTGAGACTACAGATGGCTCCACAGTTGCACTGCCACAGTTACGTCATCGTCCAACGCAAACTGATGTCCAGCCAAGTCACATTTTCACTTGCACTCTTCAGTGTAGCGCAATCTGTCGTCGATTATTGAGTATGTTGATGCATGCCTGATATTGGGATTAGGTGACACTTTGTCCACTGTAAACCGATCTTCCCGAATGAGATTTTCTGCTTTAAAATTTTCTTTGTTGATGGCAAAGCGTGACCCGCCAGGGCACGGGTCGCCCTTCGTTGGTAACAGCAAGCCAGCCCAGAGTCAGCATTTCCTTTGTCTCCGCAGCAACTGTCTGGGAGGTCTTAGGGTTCGAATCCCGACAGTGACAGATTTTCGACACTAGGTAGATAACTAGGTTTAATTCAGTCGCTGTCTGCAGGAGAATTCTAGCGGTCCCCTGCTCTGACCGGCAGTTTTTCGTGCTTTCTTCGTTCAATACCAGACGAATGACTCAATGGGCCATGGGTCATGAACCGCGCTCGATCATTCCTTCATGTTCTTGGTCCTTTAATCTCCGCTTACTTACATACACTTACACGCAATAAACCTCTCCGCGTACCGGGAGACCAGTCGGGAGCTTGGTGCTTGTCCCCGCTGGATGGTGCCCCAATGGTAGGGGAACTCCCAACTGACGTGCATGTCGGCGCCTGATCTCACCACTCAGCGAAGTGCGAATACCGCCACCTGCCGGGTTTACGCCACCTTACGGGACTAATGATCACTGCAGTTGAAGTGATCAGTCCTACGTGAATGTTCGTCCTTGTTGAAATCGCATTGTCCATTCCACGTACTACGAATAATATGGAGTTCTCCGCGTTCACCTTCTTCATTTTCTTCTTCTCCTTCTTCTTCAACTATCAGTATCAACTGCAACAACGCCTTTGGCGGCTAGTAACTCAATTACATTAGAGAGCTGCCAGATATTGGGCGCGTACTTGCCGTTACTTGAACGTATCACTCTCTTGAAATGCAGATTGTCCAAAACCGAAAAATACAGCTCTCAATCAGTGGTGTTTTCTGTACATTTTCCATCCACGGCGGCGTTTAATCTGATTTTTAATAGCAGATTTTCATTTGAGTGTACCTGGTAGGGCTAAAAATATGGCAACCTGGGGGCGTTACATCTCTTTCTTTCCACCATTTGGGGTTTGTGAGGTTTCATTTGATAGGCCTCGATCGGCTGGTGGGTTGATTGAGGTCATTAGTCCCACAAGTGTAGTGCGTGTTTTATTGCGGGAGGAGGGCGGTGATCCTCTCCCGCTATACGGCGAGATCCGGCGCCAATCTACTGCTGACTTGCGGAGATTATCCCCAATCAGGTATCTTCCCCAGCGTGACACCGCTCCTGCCGGGACAAACTCTAAGCTCCCGGCTCGTCTTCCAGCAAGTGTGGTCGAGTAGTGCATGTGCGTATAAGTGTGTGTAAGTAATGGGTGAGAATAGGACAAGGAAGAGGAAGGAAAAATCGCGCGCGGTTTGTGGCCCGTTTGTTAGGGTACGCTTCAACATTCGCCTGGTGTTGATCGGAGAAAACACGGGAAACTACCGGAGGGAGCACCCGGCCGCTCCTGACAGCGGCTCAATTCGACCTAGCTGACAAGCCAGTCGGCTGATGAATATTTCTAATCTAAAAGTATTGTCATATTTACTAATTTGAGGTTTTTAATCAGTGTCAGAGACCGTACAATATGCAAGATGATCATATGCGAACTGAATTGAAACGTGTCATTGTATTATCGCATTTATTCCTAAGATTTTGAATAAATAGCAGCGTTCACTACGGTGAGTAATCGAGGTTTTGCGTTTCACTGTTACGCTCGCTTGTCTGTCATTTCTACTCTGACGAGGGCGTGCCTTGCAGTTATTCTGCGGCATGCATTACACACGTTACAGCGCGGGCAATTTTCTAGGAATGCAGCTATCTTGGTGTTCCTGATTCTCATGTTCTAAACAAACTCCGCCCCTTTCGCAAATCCCCAGCTCAAGTGTCAAAGTAATAGTCCAAGAGACAACTCCTGAAAAGTGTCAGTCATTCCGTCACGTTTCAGAATTCATACACGGAAATGCCAGCTAAACCAAAAGAATACTGTTGGCCTGCTCGTCTGGTAGCGGCACTTTCGAGCATTAGAGGTCTTCTAACATAGCAATGTAGATACTTCTATCTCACGTATATCGACAACACTTTTTTGTATATCTTGACGTAACTCTCCTGATCTTGGCAGAGATGCAATGTGTTTATGAATTGGTAACGGACCAAAATTGTTTTACGTTTACAATGTTTCAGCCGTGACGTCTTAAAAATACCTTTACAAGATTGGCGGGCCGAATATTCCGCAAGTCGACAGCCGAACGGCTTTCTTGTGGTTTAACCCACAAATTCAGTGTGTGATTTGTGAAACTTGGTGGAATAATCGACGTTTTGTGACGTTGTCTCTCGGTCTGCAATCTCTTTGAAGGCGAGTGCCGCATAATCATTTGCGTGGCGTTGGTGGCGTGGTGGTGTTGTGTTGCCGGCGACCTCAAGGATCACCTCACACCAAAGTACTGTACGCCAACAAATATTATTGTTTCAAAATCTGCATGGTACAAGTTTAAACCCCTAAGTTAATAATTTAACGCCCCTAAATCATCCATGTTTTTAAACATCGAAATTTTCAAACTACTTTAGTAAAGTCGAGCATCATCTTTCGGATAGATGGGGAATTAAATTTGATCAAGTTCATTTCATTACAATTAAGGTTTAACCGACAAAAAGTGGAAGAATAGGTACAACACACAAACCTTTTGTAATTTGATTGAATAATGAGAAAATGAATACTATTCGAAAGCGAGATTCTACCAGAACGTAAAATTTCCTTCTCATTTCTTTCACCATTGGTAAATTTGTTAAAAAAAAGTTCAGATTCACTGATGTGCGAAAATTATGACGGGCTTTTTGTTATTTTGCAACTTTTTCCTTTCAAATATAAAATATTGGAAAAGTACATCGAGCTCAAAACACCGAAGGACAAAAAAAACATTGAGGCTTCAATACATCGATGTTAAAAAACATGTATGTTTTGCAAACATGGACATCATGTCGTATCCCCACCCGGAAGCGGCGGCGTTGGCGCCGGCGTCAGAGGGGTCGGGGAGGGGAGACGAAACCGGATGCGGAGGGAGCCGGCGCCCGCATGCCTTCGGAGCGCAGATGGCGAGCGCCAGGGCGGCGGCGGCGGCGGCGGCGGAGGAGGAGGAGGAGAAGTGGGGAGGCTGCGATAGCTGGAGGAGGCGCAGATGTTCCGCGAGCTGCTAGCGATGGTAACAACGGTTGAATATTCAGTATTATGTCATTTATTTATTTACTTATTTATGGATTTATTTCTATATTATTTATTTATGGATTTATTTCTATACTATTTATTTATGAATTTATTTAATTATTTATTTATGAATTTATTTACGATTTTTTCTATTTTTTTGCTGGAAGCCGTCTCACTAGAGCTGGTTTAAAACGTGTCGGTGTTTATGGAGATTTCCAGGAACAAAAACCCGGATTGCCACTGTACCTGCTCTTTGTCGCACCTTAAGTGTTTAAACTGCAATGTTCATATATTTAGTTCTCAATAATATATTGTTACAAATTAAAAATATATACAAAACTAACGATTATGGTATGTAATAGTGACGATGATGAAGGTGGTGATATTTGATGATCTCGAAAAAAGTAACGATTGTGGAAAAAGCAATGGTGGCGAGTGCGGAGATGGAAGCAATGGTGTCGAGGATCGCAAGGATGGCGAATGAGGTGACTTTGGTAATAAGGATGACGACGGCTGCGAAATTTGGAAATCGGGTCAATGGGGACAATAGTAAGGATATTGACGGTCGCAGCAATAGTGACGATGGTAACGATATGCGGCAAACGCGACAAGAGCAAAGTTCTTGAAATAATACCGATGGTGATTATTCTGACGATCGTGAAAACAGTGGCGATGGTGACGATAGTGGCAATGAAAGAGGGAATAGTGACGATAGAAATGATGGTGCCACCGAAGGATCCCCGTGGCATCAGTGACGTTCGGTACGATATTGACGCTGCTATTGACGATCGTGGTAAACAAAGATCTTTACGATGCGGGAGATAGTGGTGATTTGGCAATGATAACTGCAAATTTGATGTGATGGTTGTGATAAGTAGTTCCGGTAGTGGTGATGATGGTTTCATTCCGTCCCCCCTCTCACCTCATTTTTCCTCTCCCCCCTTCCCGCTCTTGTTTCCTCCCCTCCCCCTTTCTTTTCCCCTCTTCTCACCCCACATCCCCCTTCTCCGCTCTCGCTCTCCCCTTCCGCTCCTCCCCTACCCTCTCTTCATTTCCCGCTCCACTTTGCTTCGTCTCGTGCTGTTGGGCCGTTTCTCACTTCGTTTCGCCTTATTAGGAGCTCCATCGCAACGCTTTTGTCCTGTTTGCTCCACATCGCTCTTCTTGGCCCCAACACACTCACCTCGCTCCCTCTCAGATGCCCAACCGTCCTCCTCCCCACGCCAACCAACCTATTCGCACGACTTATCTCGCGTCGCCCCATCGCGCCTGGACTAGCCCGTCTAGCTCGCGCTCCGCCACGCCACGACTTACCTGTCCCGCCCTGTCCCGCTTAATCTCTATCACACCCACGCCACGTCTCACCTCTCCGCCACTCCCCGCCACGACTTCCCGCCACGACTCCCCGCCACGACTCCCCGCCACGACTCCCCGCCACGACTCCCCGCCACGACTCCCCGCCACGACACCCCGACGCTTCACCGCCTAGGTTTTCTGCCTTCCTCTCTCCACCTCCCCGCCACGCTCCAGCCTCATCTCCCCGCGAAGCCTCCTCCAAGCTCTCATCTCTCGACCATACTTCTCCGCCTCGCCTTCCGCCCCGCCCCCGCCGCACTTTCGCGCCTCGATTCCCCGCCTCGCCTCCCATCGCTCGCTCACACACGCGCAGCTGCCCGCAGACGCAGTGCCGCCGTTGTAATAGAGCGCCTCCCGCGCCGAGGGGAAGGGGGTGGCGAAGGCCGCTGCGTCCTGATGCCCTGGCAGATAGCGATTAAGGGCGGGGGCGAGGGCGTGGAGGGACAGGGCCGGCCTTGGCGCCGCGCCCACTGCCAGGGCCCACCTCACACAGCCGGAGGCCACGCTCCACTCACCACAACACGATTCCTTCCACCACAATCAAACAACCCAGGCAAAGGCCTGCGCAGCATAGAACGAGAGCGGGGCACACTGGGCTCTTCTGGGTCGCACCTGTCCCTTCTTTTTGTTAACATAGGACATACTTTTCTATAAAATGACTAAAACATACAAGGAAAATGAAATTATAGCTTTAATTATACTGCAAATGAAAATAATGAATGATCATCAATCATTAAATAATGATCTTCAACCATTTACAAGGTTGCCCTGCAGAGAATCATCTCCAATTGTCATGTAACAATTCCTCACATTGTCAGTTTAAGAAAGGGGAACTAAGAAAGATATTTTCAGCAATAAAATATATTATTACGTAGGTCTATGGGACCCGTATGGAAATTTGTGCAGCCTTACGCATCTCGTGCGTCGTCACTGATTTAATGTCGCCCTTTCTCAAATTTTATCTGAGCCAATTCACCAGTCTTTTATAATTTCACGATTTTCATTCACGTCTTGTTTTACACTTAATTTGCCAAATATTTCTCCAAGTTTTGTATTACATGTAATTAACTAAAGGTTGGTAACGTATGATGTCTGTACTAATTGAAGGAATTACTGTTCAAATTCGGTAAATCATTTGTTTATGTATCTTTAAGATACCTTGAATTTGTCTTAATGAGTTATTTAAAGTCAATAGCATTTCACATTTTATTTCTGGGCATTTTAACAAGTTGGTGAGATCACCGTTCTTGTTTGCCGAGTACGAAATATTAATGAGTGGATAAGGTATATTACAGAGTTAATGGATACGGATAGCATGTGTTGTGAGTTTACTCTGTTTCCAATTACGCAAGAGGTTTCATTTACCCAAAATTCTCTGAAAATTACTTCGTTATGGCTAAGGGAAGTCAGTGCACAAGCAGCAAAAGCAGAAAATACGAATAGCTTATTTCAGAAACAATATAATTCACTGACAAGTAACTTTTCAGGACGGACAAAATATCTTCTAATGTCGCTATGTTTTTTTAAAACATTGTGTCAATTTTTTTAGAAGTTGTTTTCTGCATATTATATAGAATTATTGTCTCATTTAGTGAAAGTTAAATTCTATTTTATTTATTTTTTACTAACAATCATGGTTGACGTATGTTGTTTCTAAAATAAAATGTACTGGAAGAAAACAGTATTGTCATTCATTAAATGCTTTTTTGTCTTAAATATATTTGCATTAAATATGTTTTAATGGATTCCTTAATTACATGAAATTTTTACATTTAAACAAATTATTTCCGCAATTAATTATTCACCCACTGCCTAGTTTTGTAATTCTGCAAAGTACGAACCCACTTCTTCGTCGTGAGGGATGTACTAGTACTCCATTAACTTTTTGATGCCATCAAACTTACTTCGTAAGAAGAGAAAGTTGTGTAATTGTGTGCCGGAAAAGGTGGATTTTATGTAGAAAAATTGTTATTGACGGGCCCTGGTTGTTAGCACATTTTGGTCGGCGCGGACAAGTTCCTGCGACTTCCGCCCACCTGGGCACTCTTTTGTGGTACTCCCGCCAAATTATGGGAGTTCCATTCTACACCAGTGTGTTATGAGGGCGCCAACTCCAAAGTTCGCGCGTCCCACTTTAAAATAATTAATTAAGACATTAATTAATCATTGTTCCCCCGCGCCTCTACGCATTGGGACGCTGTCTTCCGCCGCCGACACCGATGACGTCACGTCGACATCACCACCGTCACCGCCGCCGACGTTGCCGGCCCCGCTACCCCCACCGCCGCCGTCGCCACCCGTATCTCCCCCCGCCTCCGACCACCCCTCCGCCGTCTGGCCGGCTAACCGCCCTCTGCGATCCGCCCGGTGTAAAACTCGGGGCGGGCCAGAGCTGGGTGGTTGGCGGGAGTGAACGCTGGTGGAGTTGGGCCAGGCCACAGCGGAACGGGGAGAGCGCTGGACTTGGGCGTGAAGCATTCCCGTCGGCGAAAGGCATTTTTTCCTATCTGCATTGAGACCCTCTACTAGACAGCTGTGTAAATAGGAGGAGCTATGGTACTATGAGAGTAGTCTGGTTTAAAAAACCTAGGCATGTGTGCCTCGTAACCTTCAATACATTCTGCAATGTTTACATTAATTTAATTTTTCTTATTGTATTAGTCAGGTAGCATCGCTTAGTCAGTGTGTACCTTTCATTTTGTATTTTCATACATTGCAAGAGTTTTGTGAAATTGTTAAAGTTTTTTTTTGTATTCTTTGACACTGGTAACGCAAAAGCAGATAAATCTTGCTCCTATCAATATTAAATTACTTGCTCTCACATGTGGTGTAGCCCTCAAAACAAGAGGGGGGCCTTTATATCGAGGGGCCTTGTTTTGAGGGATCTTCATATCGATTAAGGGCAAAACATTTGTCCGTCTGACCGTCTGTGATCAACGCTAGCGCCTAAATCTTTCAGCCGATTTTCTCCAAAACTGATATTCCTCGATTGAAATGAACGAACTCGAGGTTTTGCGAGTTTCAACCGGATATTTTGATTTTTGAGGGTACTTTACATGAAAGGTCAAAAACATAAACACAGACTGACATGACCCTCCATACTGTATGATTTTTATTTTGACTTTCACAGCCATATGAAGACATTTGAAAGTTTTGGAAATTGGACATTGATGTAGTACTTAGATAGTTCATTCTAAATTTCGCCATCTCACTAGACTCTTTAGGTCCCATTCCTTCATGATTTATGAAGAATGTGGAAGAGTCATCCTTCAGTTTATGGACACGGGTATTTACTGTCGGCGCAAGTTTTGGACTGACATTGTAGGAAGGTTCAAGTTTTGCGTCAATGCACGCTGCAATTACAGTGTCCTGTATAAAATCGATCTCCAAAGAGAAGCCACTTCTCGCGTTTTAATACAGAAAGAACACAAGTCACTGACTTATGTTATATCTGCATTAATTCCCATTTACGTGCTCTTCAAGAACTACATCTAGAATTGCTTCACATATGTTACATCTGTCTGAAACGAAGCATTTACATACAGAGAATATGATTCCATTCAAAAGTCAAAATGGCAAAAAAACTGACTTATGTTGTTTCTGAAATAAATCATTCATATGTAGAGATAGAATTTTGTCAATAAATAATAATAATAATAATAATAATAATAATGTTTTATTACCTTTATTAGAGAGGTTCCAATTATAAGGCCTGCTGTTCTATCTTACCACAAAACAAGTAATGCGGTTAATTAAATCAAACTTAAAAAACTTTGTCTTACGTCCATTGAGTATTGATTATATTATTTTCAGTTAAATATTGAATAAATATTGAAGATTAATGATAAGAATATAGAATTTTATAGTGAATGTTACTTTTTGGTACTTATACACATGGACCCGTATTTTCGCTAGATGTGTGACTCTTCATATTAAACATTACATGGAATTTTAAAAAAATTAAGTTGCTTTACGACAGTTCTAATAATAAACTACCACTGTAATTTACAGTCATATATCAACTTACAGTTTTTAGTTATGTTACAGATTCGTAATTGAAGGACTAAACAGAATAATGAAATCGTTTTCTTTGCGTCAATAAAAAAGAAGTATTTACAATTGCGATTGCATGGAAATGCTTTCCACTTTGTAGAAATAAAGCTACATCTCACTATTTCTCTTTCTTTGTCTATCTTTCTGTCTCTTTCTCTCTGTCTGTCTCTCCCTCCCTCCCTCCCCCCTCGCTCTCTCTCCCTCTCTCTCTCTCTCTCTCTCTCTCTCTCTCTCCTTCCAGCCACCAGTTGTTTTATAATTTCAAGGTTTTCATTCACGTCTTGTTTTACACTTTAATTTGCCAAACATTTCTCGCAAGTTTTGTATTACATGTAATTAACTAGAGTTTGGTAACGTATGATGTCTGTACTAATTGAAGGAATAACTGTTCAAATTCGGTAAATTATTTATTTACCTATCTATCGTTAAGATACCTCGAATTTGTCTTAATGAGTTATTTAAAGTCAATAGGATTTCACGTTTTATTTCTAGATATTTTAACAGGTTGTTGTGATCGCAGTTCCGATCAAATCCTCACCCAAACTACATCAGATTGGATATCACAAACTTAGAACCTATCAATCTATGAATCTTGTTTTGCTAACTCGCAATTTTCATTCCCTAACACGGCCGGTAAACAAATACTACTAATCATAAAACTTTCGATCCACAGTGAGCTTTGGTTTTTATCATCTTTTAAGTCTCACTAAGTGTTTCGGCGAACGGAGTCGACACTGAGCGTGATCGATGCTGGAACTTTGCACGTTCTATAAGTCGTCGTAAGTTAGCTCTGAGAGAATAAATAATTAGCGTTGATGGGCTCGAGTTTAGATCCGGTAACTCTCAGTTCGTCGGAAGAAAAGCCGTTGGAAAGGCCCAGCATCAAATCCTCCAGACCTTTGGTCCTTCACATTGGGAGCAAACCTTCCTCGAGGAAGTTAGAACGGTGATTCCGAAACGGAGAAAATACTCTTCAGTTGGGAGTGGAACCTTGGGTCTCCCTCCTCAAAACGTTCATTTAGGACTCGCAACTATATACTAATGCAGTGAACGTCCCAACAGCCAAGATGTGAAGTGAATACACAACAGAACAATTCTTCTATAATGAATTTTAAAAATGTCACAAAAAATTTAATTTAACAGTTTAGTAATGCAACAACTTAATAATAAAATAATTTAATAATACAATTTATAAAGAAATGATGAAATCCAATAAACCTTCTTTTTACGAGATACCTGTCTCTATCATTGGTGTACGTACAGGCAGGCGACGGGGCTGAAGCCATTCTGAACATTTCGAAAGGAGCTCTGTTAGCCCTACGAATTAAAATATTTTATTTCTGTAAAAATCAATTCCTGATTGCCCCGTTTTTAAGCTGATAATTCGGGGAATTGATTCATGGCATTTGGGGAAGAAGCTCTCTCCATCATTTGACAACCCAGAAATCAACATTAAATCAATTGGATTTGTTAACCTGTATCATTAAATGAATAATTTCATTCTCCTTTTAGTATATTTTTTATTTATAAGAATACTGGCATATTTAAATAAAAGATTTCAGAGTTAAAGGAGCCCAGATATATATTTTCCATTATATCAATTATGTTGGGCAATCACTTAAAAGACAGAAAAATTCTTATGATAACTGTTTTATACAACATTAAATGATACACATAGTACTCACAACGTTTCGGAAATTACTTATTTCCATCATCAGGTGACAAAACAAATAATTATATTATAAACAAAGGCTAGATACAAACAGAAGAATTACAAAAAATTAATATATACAAGTCAACGGAACACACCTTGTTATAGAAACTTAAGAATATTTTAGTATAATATCATCTAACGGTTATCTCAAGAATTTTTCTGTCTTTTAAATGATTAACCAACATAATTGATATAATTAAAAATATAGATAGAAAATAAATATTGATTTTATATATATATATATATATATATATATATATATATATATTAGGGTGTCCCTTATATTGCCCAAAAAATTATTTTTGCAATTTTTTCTGGGCTCACCCCCTAAATATTTTCTATTGAGTCCAATTTACTCAAAAATAAAATTTCATCTCAATAGGTTGATATTAACCCGTGCCGACTTGAGCGCGAAATTTGAATGTTAGGGATCATTGGTTTTGCTGGGTTAAGTCAATGGAAAACTATTGATAAATTTTTAATATATAATTTTATATTATAATTTAATTCATTTTTACTCTTTAGACTGTGTTATGGTTTTAACTTTTATTATGGGTACTTTTTTTTCAGTGTTTGTTTCTTGGAATATGATTACAGTGAACGATGTTCTTGAACAACTCAACAAAAATTGCTTTTGCTCCTCATCTACATTCAGTAGTCCATGAAAATCTTGCATTGATTCAACAGGTCTTTCCGCGCAGTCATTCACAGCTTTTCATCTTTATAAATAACCTTTTAGCTTCTAAATATGAAGTTGCTTTTCCAGGTTAAAGGACAGTTTTGAATAAAACTAATACCCATCTTCAGGCAAGAGAACAGGTATCTGCTTTTGATTGATACAGAATCGGCTTGTTTTCATTGAAATGATTAAATTGAATAAGATGTATTGTTTATTAACGAATTAATAATTAAAGAACGGTCATCAGTGTACAATTGCGCTTGCCATGGTATTCTTCATCCAATTATTTTCAAAAAGGAATTCTCTTCCATGTGTAGATTTTCTCAGTCTAAACTTGCTACCACTTTGATTTTTATTGGTACGCCTGCTTCGCTAGAGAGTACGACAGACAATTCTTCTAATAAATACTACATACGGTGTCTAAATTGTTTTAAATTTGCTTTTGAAATTGTGGAATCTATCTTTTCATGCAATTTTAGAAATTTTTATAAAGTACCCTGATAAGGAACTTTTACAGCTGCACTGCCCTAAAGACACAGTTTGACGTAAAGTTACGAACAACATAGAGACATTATTTAAGGAATTTTTAACTACACAAGATAGTTTAGAATCTGATCTGAGCAGAAACATTTTAAATATTTAATATCTCTTGCCATCTATGTTGAGTTCGATGCAATGCCCGGAAGATGTATCTTTAGTTTGTTACTTTCATAAAAGTTCAATATTTCTTTAAAATCGGACTCATTAAAGAATACTTCCATTTTCTCTTTGCGACTTTGAAAATTAATGGCGTTAAATCTTTTTTAACTTTTTTTAAAATGCTAAAAAATTGGTGTCAGGATTGCTTACTACATAATGTATTTTACATTCAAATACACATTATAAAATAAGTTTTTATATATGTAATGACGGCACGGAAAGAATAATGCTCTGTCCAAATTTTCTTCAAGAAAGACGTATACTCCTTCAAGACGTCAAGTGTTTGATGCAGTTGTATCACATCAAAGAATTTGTAATCTTTTTTATTCTTGTAATGTTATTTGTCTCGCCCTTTCTTCTTTATCCGCAAGATGTTCGTCCAGTCCTTCAAGATAACTTTTACGTCCTGGCTCTCTCTGCCGAAATAAAAACATTCTTTCTTCTTCCAACATAATCATTTGTAAAGCATTCGGATGTGCAATATCAAATACATTGTTCAGTTTATTTCTAAACTCATCTTCACGATGCTTAAAAATATCTTCACACTTGTTTGCGTTTTTTGTAATTTTCTTCACTCCGAATAGTAAAAGTTAATAAGTTTTTACGAACAATGCTGATTAGCTCTTGTTGAAATTCTTGCTTTCTTCCAAAATATCATTCTCTCACCAACCACAAGTTTAGCGCTTGCCCTAACTGTTCTTTTTACTTCCCATATGTTGTGAAATAAAACATCAAGCACTTGACTGATGGTCAATTGTGTCCGTTTATTTGGTGTTTTATATTAATAGTTAATATTATCTCCTAATAAAAGCACACGTTCTTCGGCACTGCACATGACACTAACATATGATACTGTTAGATTAGCAACCTATGAACACGAGTAATACGATCGATTAAAATTCATGCTCTGGACATGTCCGTCATGCGAATTCGCGCTCAAGTCGGCACGGGTTAGAATACTCCGATCTCAAAAAAATTTTGTATAGGCATGTTTTAAGTACATTGGAACAAAATTGGAGGGTGAGCGGTCAAAAATTTGAAAGTCGGAAAATAAGGGACACCCTAATATATATATATATATATATTGTGACCGTACTTACCCTTGTCGGTTTCACGGGTGCACATATAAATTTTGTGAAGTTTATTTTGGGCACAGGGGTTCTTTGAGGGGGATACTTTAATCATCATTATCTGAGTTCAAAGAATCTATCGTCGCAGAAACAGGATTTATTGAGAAAAAAACAAAACATCTTCACACTACTTAAATAATTTACATCATTGACAAATTCTTACTGAATACAGACTAAATGGTTTACACTATACATCTCCGACTATTCCTATCATTACATTTATTATTTCCATTTATATATCCTCCATTTCTCTGAAAACTGCATGCCATTCGTGAACCACTACAGACACCGTTGCTTTCCTTACTACTCAGTGAGCACCCTGAACCGGCATTTTATTCGATTACCTCTCTATTCTTGTTCATAATTATTGTTACTTATCTGCCTTCCACTACCGTCGTCCTCCACGCGGCGCGACCGCGTGCCCCGACTCGTTGTCGAGAGGTGACGACGCCAACGATGTTCTGCCTGCCCACGTGTTGCCGGCGGCCCGTTCTCGTACACCGGCGTCGTCTCACCACAATTTCCTTCTCCACACGACGAATTTACTGTCTCAGCTCACACGGCTCCACCATGTAATCCCGCATCTGCACAGCTACACCGACTACCACTGAACAGCATCGCCCACGTGTCCGTAAACTGTTCTCTTCTCTCGTCAAATTTCGTGATTATTCCTTCCAAACGAGTTTACCACAATCCTTACTCGCAATCATCATTAAGTCTATCACAATTATCCTTCCTTTACCACCAGCCGTCCCGATTATGCTCGATTTATCCGTACATTACCACCTCGCTATCTTGTCACCATCACGCCTCCCTCCTCACTGCTCGCTGCTCAACTCCCAACTGCCGCTTCCGCACGGTCCGACCGATCAATCCCCCACCTTCCGGGCGCTCGTTCACGGCTCGGCCCGATTCGTTCCGAACGATTCATCTACCTGCGCGCCACTTTTGAACGTTGTGGAGCGCCTAATATTTACGTTTTGACCAATACGGTCAATATATATATATATATATATATATATATATATATATATTCCCCCTTCTTTCGTTGGGCTGCGCACGACTGTGGCTGATAAATCAATTTTTAAATTTTTTTAACTGAGGACCGTTCACCACCAAAGCTACGAGTTAAGGTTCCATAATTAAAATGAAACGGAAACTAACGGAAACTCAAAAGCTTAATCCCATGTTATTGAGTGGACCCACCATCTGAGGGGGTTCATGGAATCAACTGACGCCACATAAGTGTCTTATGTGGCGTCAGTTGATTGCTCGATCAGAGTGCCTCTGATGGGAGGTCCTAGGGTTCCAGTCCCGACGGTGTTAGGATTAGCTACATAGCTAAAGGTCGCATTCAGCCGCTGTCTGGAGGAGAATTCTAGCGACCAACTGCTCTGATCGGTAATTTTACGTGATTTCTCAGATCTAAAACAGGCGAATGCCGGAGCTGTATCCTAACAAACGAGCCAAGGACCGCGCGCGATCTTTCTTTCCCCTTCCTTATCCTATCATCATTCCTTACACAGATACTTGGCCCTGTTGGGATGATGCGTTGCTGGCGGGAGGTACCTGGTTAGGGAAATCAAGCAAGCCGACTGTTGATCGAAACAGGATCTCACCATCCACCGGGGAAAGAACACCGCCACTTCCCTGATGAAACATGCACTACATTTACGGTACTAATGATGAAAGGAGGAGAACGGAATTTGCGTGGTCAGGCGGAAGAGCAGTCCTCATGGCCTGAGGCTCGCCAGAGAAAATAAGACTTCATTGAACTGAATTGAATTCACACGAATAATTCAGTACACTAATATATACCGTAATAAAACGTAAGAAGTGAATTAAATTAATTAAAACTAAATTAAATATGTCTATATTCAAGCATTATTTTCATATTTTTATGTGTCCGTGTCAAGTATATTCACCTCCAGCGCACAAGGTTCTTGCTTTTATTTCCACAGGACACACGCGTGTTTGTATTACTTCTGCATTGAGACTATTGCCGGATATAGAATTCCTACTTACAAAAACGAACTAGTTTTCGAAAATACGGTGTTCGCACTCCAGCACTTTGCAATGATCACTAATGTTTTGAAGACTTGGAGTAAGGCCTTACGAGTCTTGAAATTTATAGTTTTTCCTCAATAGTGCATGAACCGAAAGAAACTTTTATTAAATTTTGCACCGTATTCATTGTCTTCTAATGCCAGAAAAATAAATACTGAACACTCATGCGGAAAACAATTAGAGACTCTTACTTCCTTTACCGGCAGCAACAGCAACTACAAAAACAACAACACTTAAACAATAAAATATCAGTCGCACCCTTATATCACACCTCACAACGAAGCTCCAGAAATGACTGTCGACAGGAAGAGATTTGCACACACGATGCATAAGAAGAGGGAGAGAAAGGGAATTCCTTCCAGAAGGACCAAACTCACACAACACAAACCAACACAAAACAAACTACACTCTCGAAATGCACATTTTCAGTTAGCAAACCTAACATCGAATGAAAATAATTTCTCCAAACATAAATAATGCTTTCAATACCGTCAATAATTGACGGAACTTGTGTACTTTCAATAACACGTAAAATTCATTAAACTAAAGTGCTGCTAGTGTCAGACGAATACCGAAAAATCGGTATTTCTCTCGGACGCCGCGCAGCGCTCAGTGACAGACAACCTAAACACGAGCCGCGACTGAACTTCAATCATTTTTGTTTTTTAGACTCTGATGCAAATTGTAAGAGTCGACATTTCCAATCATCATAATTGCTCTTGGACCACTCTATAGGATCATTAGTGGCGCTTATAATATACAAAATCATTATTATCTGAGCGTCATCGCGTACATTTTGTATAATGTTGATCAATTGCATATAGAATTGCTGGGACAAGTATTTATTGAGTCGAAGTCAATGTGCGGCTGCGTTTATGTACACATTGACAGTCACATTGTGAATAACACATGTCAGTGTATACGTTATACATGTTTATGTCCTCACGTCTACCTTAACGTTTTCATTGTCATTGGTCCCGGAGTCATTCAGATAAAGAAGACAATAATGCATTGCAACTACCCTCGGGTCTTCGGTTGGGCGCCTCAGACGGGTAGCCGGCCCGCTCAGTCGACAGATTACCTGAAACGGCGGAGATGGAGGAAGCCGGTGGCCTAGGTTGAATGAGAAGTCAAACATGTGAATTTAGAACAAGTTGAATTTATTCATTAACAAAAGAAAACGCTAATGGTCTGGTGATGATAACTCTGGCGAGCATGCCCCCAAAATCGAAATAAAACAAAAAAATGAAATGTCATGCACATAAGAGAACAAAAAATTACAAAGTAATTACAATCAGATGAAACTCTTCTTCGCGCGCGAATTCCCGCTTGACGGCCATGCGCGGCCGGGAACTCCTCTTCGTCGCCCGGTCGAGAGGAAGTCAACACTGATTGTCTGATGTACTGTTCACACCTCTCGATCGCGTGTACGACATAAGACACTCAAACAGAAAATACCTCTGTTAGGCGGCCTGTGCCACCCACTGAAGTTGAACGACCTCAGGTCAGCTGGCAGTTCGGCTGGCGAGGTTCGTGGCGGGCGAGGGGCGCCGCTCGAAAAATGTAGGTCAGATCAGGTACTTGCGAGGGTAGCGGCCAAGGCGGCCGGAACACAAAAGCGCCGTCTGCTCGCTGCGGTGAATGGGTCAGCACAGTTCATTCACTGACACGGTCGGTTCATTCCCGGTCGATCTCACAATACTTTGATACTAATGAGCCCGTGAATTATCGCACAAATTCACAAAGGAAAAGAGAGTCTCGAGTTCGCACGTAAATCGGACGTAACATAATACGAATTGCTGTCAAATGTTCATAATACTGTTCTGCGGCCTGCGTTCGTCACAGAAGTCTTGTACCCAAACTCTACAAGAAACTTAATAATTTTTTGTTAAGTCCATCGAACCGAACGCCACAACAGAATATAGCAGGTTCCCCCCTGCGGCCGCCACTTGCGTCCGATTCTGAACACGGCTCCCAAGCTTCTCTCCTGTGCCTCGTCGCTCCAAGTTTTAGGAAACCTCGTTCCCCCCACCAAAATTATCCCTGTGACTCTGGAATATTCTAGAACAAACCCGAATTCTGGCTGCTATTGGCGAAAGGGTACTGCGCATTAGATATTTTCTGCCCAATCAGAGGATGTTTTCGAGGCCGAGAAAAGAGTGAGAGAGGGGCTGGTTATCGCTCCCTCTCGCTTTAATTTTGCGTCGAAAAGGGGCAGTTATTAACGACCGGGGGGGTGTGAGGGGCTAGGAATCTCTAGGGAGGTTGACGGAAGAGTTCCAGGCGTCGTGGAAAAATACTGAAGGGGTCGTGTGCAGAGCGGCTACCCAGAGTTGGGGCACACGTGTCCGCGACGAATTATGGAGCGAAGGGTGCCGACACCGTGGCGCCTCGCCTGGCCCTCGGGTCGCCTCCGTGGCGCCTCGCATCTCTCGCGTCGCCGCCTGCGTGGAGTTATTTTGCGGCAGAATAAACTTGAATCTATTCGGTATCACTACATTGGCCTCCCTTCCCGCAGTAGAGATATGCATCGTGTTTTAAAATTCGTAAGGCGTGGTGAGAAGTTTTGAAACCTGAGATGCTTATCTCGTCAAAAAAAAAATTTAAAAAAGTGGTACCGAATTCTAACGACTAATTTCTGTGATAACAATTACATAAAAGGTCTTATTCAAATAATTACCCTTAAATTAAACTCATTAACCCTAATAATGGTGGAGTAATAAAATAAACTAATAAACTACAAGAAAATCTGAATTCCCTAATCTACGGTTACAAATATTATTTCTTAAACAGTGAAGGCACGGCTATCACGAACTACTCGGTAAGCTGTACAGTTCTGGCGAGTTTATTTTAGAGATTAATAAAGTTTGGAATTAAGTTTTCATTCTCTCATTTGATTGGTAGAAAGGCATTCTAATAGTCGCCTTAAATGACAAAGATGTTCCTGAAAATTTCGAGATGAAATCACAAGGTCGTCAATATAAGGCGTAACGAAGCGTTTGAGTTCGTCACCTAATTTTCCATCTAAGCATCGAATGAAGGCTGCGCCACTGTTCTTTAGGCCGAAAGGCATCCGCTTCCAGACATAAGTGAGGCCGTTGTAAAGGAATCCTGTAAATTTTCTGTCGTCTGGGTGAATAGCAATTTGCCAGTACGAACTAGAAAAATCCAAAGCTGAGAAAATTTTTGTTTGGTTAAACTTCCAAAGAATATCATCAATATTCTGCGGCGCCTCATTTTCTGGAACGGTCACTTCATTAATTCTGCGAGCGTCTAAACAAATTCTGACCCCTCCGTCTTTCTTTTTTACAACGACAATCGGATTTAGATAGGCGGTCACTGATCTCTCGATGATGCCCTCGTCAATCATTTTTCTGACGGTCTCATCAACTTCCCCCCTTAAAGCTTGTGAAATAGGATAGTTTTTCATCTTAAACGGCGAGTCATCGGTAACCCTAATTCGAAAACAAAAGTCTTTAATTGGACGAACGGGGCGACCGAAGACATGTAAATAATCAAGTAGCACTGTCTGCAACTGGGAGCGTTCATCGTAGTTCAAAAAATCACATTTTTGCACATTTTGGCAAATAATCCCCTTCGTCGTTTCCCCCCCTTCCCAAGTTGCACTAGAAATGCTAAGATCAATCCTATCTTCCCCGTCATCTTGAATAATAATTTCTTTACCGGCACCGAAACTCATAACATTTCTGGAAAAATCTATTATTCCACCGTTTTCTCTTAAAAAATCAACCCCCAAAATAACATCATGATTAAGATCTTCAATTACTAGACAGGGCACATCAAACAACATATCTCCTATATTAATTGAAATCAGGACCTGCATTGAAATTGGCTTGCTTCGTTTTCTCCCAACCCCTATGACATAGCATCTGACGGTAGGTAATGTCGGTACTGGAATCCGCTCGCTTATAAGTCGCGCATAAAATTTCTTTGACACAGCACTAATTTCACTACCAGTATCAATGAGAGCTTGGACACATAAATTTCCCATAAAGGATTCAATAATAGGGCATTTTCTGGCACGTTCTTTGATAGTCACATCCTCGTCTTCGTTAAAATCAAAAAAGGCATAATTCACTGATATGATCGCATGAAATGGTATCTCTAAAGAAACTCGTCCGTCACCCAGATACCGAGACAGCTGGGACGTTTCTAATTTGTTGAAGCCGGCCGGGATGAATTTTGCCGTCCATCTCTCTCATCGCGATGTCCACGGTTCTCACGGGATTCGGGCGGCGCTCGCCGATCATCTGCTTCGTTCCCTCCGGCCCTATTATCTCTATGCCACTGCGGCCTGCCTTGGTAGTTTCCGTCGGGCCTGCGATTTCTGTCGCGGTTCTCATTGTGATAGTTGTCCCGCGTTCTATCAAATTGTGCCAGCAGTTCTTGGAAACGTTCTAAATCTCTACACTCCACGCTGTTGACAATATTCTGTACATACGTTGGGAAATGAGCTGTCAGTAACCAGATGATTTTTCGGTCGTTTGCCTGCGGGTCACACAGCTTGATGGCGGAGATTTTCTCCATGGCGTAGTCTAAATAGGACTGCCCGTGGCGGTTTTCCCATCGCGATTCTAAAATCTTCCGCTCGAACTCATATCTCCGTTGTTCGCCCCAGTATCGATTCAGAAACTTCTCCCGAAACTCTTCATAATTTTGAGGGAAAGGGTTTAAAGCGGAAATCCAATAAGATGCATTGCCTTTCAACAATTCTTGCATAAATTTAGCCTTCAAGTGTGAAGGTACCGCCTTCGTGAGATTCATGTAATTTTCCGCCCGGTCAAGGAAAACTTTGGGATTTTCATCGGGTTTTCCGGAAAAATACAGGTTTTGCGGTGGAGCCCACGAGAAGCGAAGGCCTGAGCCACCAGAATTCGGATTTGGGTAATTCTCGCGTTCCTTTTCAATTTCCTCCTTTACCAATTCTAGGACAGTACGATCAATTTCCCTTTTAATTTAGCTTCTCTCTCCCTGATGTTTTCCTCACTAATATTGCCTACTTGCGCGAACTTTTCGTGGATATGCGACACTTCTGAATGGAGTTTCTGTCCGATTTTATTAAATTTTTCGCCCATTTCCTGCTTAACTTCAATGATCTTTTCAGTAACCGACTCACAGCACGCTTCTACTTTGTCGTCGCATGCCTGTAATTTGGTCTGAATTTCGATTTTAAAAATTTTGAAATTTTCGGTAGTTTCCGCTTGTGCCCTTCCCAACTCCTGACTGAGTTTTTCTACGTTCCCCTCTATTTCCCCGCATCTGCCTTCGACCTGATTCTTTAAAATCCCTATTTCATGGTTAAGTTTTTGCTCGAGACTTTCTAATTTATTTGCTTGGGCTTCCAAATGACTTTCGATTCGGTTAAATCTGTCCTCACACTTGCTCTCATGTGCTGTGAACCGTTCATCTAACATTTCTTGTAATTTGGCAGCGTTATTTGAGATTTTCTCCTCTAATTTCGCGGCATTATTTGAGATTTTCTCCTCTAATTTCGCGGCATTATTTGAGATTTTCTCCTCTAATTTCGCGGCATTATTTGAGATTTTCTCCTCTAATTTGGCAACAGTGTTATCTGAAATTTCTCTCATAACGCGCAAGATCTCACTTAAGGTGGGACCTTGCGTCGACGGCTCCTCAAAACTGTCTTCACCCGTCACGTCAATACCTGATTCGTCCTGCATTTTTACAATGTTACGCGGTTTCACTTGTTTTAGTACGCGCACACGGTATTCACACAACACAACACAACACAAGACAATGACACTTACAAGGAAAACACAGTACAAAATGACATCCTCAACAGACCATAAGTTATTAACTTCTCTACACCGTGCTTCCATCCATCATCTTAATAATTTAAACAATTTAATAATTTAGGCAGAGAAATCTCAGGGCGCTTATCTGGGATATTAAAAAAATGAAAATTACGATTATTTCGCGTTAATCGAGCCCCACGGTGGGAAAGCCAATTGCAACTACCCTCGGGTCTTCGGTTGGGCGCCTCAGACGGGTAGCCGGCCCGCTCAGTCGACAGATTACCTGAAACGGCGGAGATGGAGGAAGCCGGTGGCCTAGGTTGAATGAGAAGTCAAACATGTGAATTTAGAACAAGTTGAATTTATTCATTAACAAAAGAAAACGCTAATGGTCTGGTGATGATAACTCTGGCGAGCATGCCCCCAAAATCGAAATAAAACAAAAAAATGAAATGTCATGCACATAAGAGAACAAAAAATTACAAAGTAATTACAATCAGATGAAACTCTTCTTCGCGCGCGAATTCCCGCTTGACGGCCATGCGCGGCCGGGAACTCCTCTTCGTCGCCCGGTCGAGAGGAAGTCAACACTGATTGTCTGATGTACTGTTCACACCTCTCGATCGCGTGTACGACATAAGACACTCAAACAGAAAATACCTCTGTTAGGCGGCCTGTGCCACCCACTGAAGTTGAACGACCTCAGGTCAGCTGGCAGTTCGGCTGGCGAGGTTCGTGGCGGGCGAGGGGCGCCGCTCGAAAAATGTAGGTCAGATCAGGTACTTGCGAGGGTAGCGGCCAAGGCGGCCGGAACACAAAAGCGCCGTCTGCTCGCTGCGGTGAATGGGTCAGCACAGTTCATTCACTGACACGGTCGGTTCATTCCCGGTCGATCTCACAATACTTTGATACTAATGAGCCCGTGAATTATCGCACAAATTCACAAAGGAAAAGAGAGTCTCGAGTTCGCACGTAAATCGGACGTAACATAATACGAATTGCTGTCAAATGTTCATAATACTGTTCTGCGGCCTGCGTTCGTCACAGAAGTCTTGTACCCAAACTCTACAAGAAACTTAATAATTTTTTGTTAAGTCCATCGAACCGAACGCCACAACAGAATATAGCAGGTTCCCCCCTGCGGCCGCCACTTGCGTCCGATTCTGAACACGGCTCCCAAGCTTCTCTCCTGTGCCTCGTCGCTCCAAGTTTTAGGAAACCTCGTTCCCCCCACCAAAATTATCCCTGTGACTCTGGAATATTCTAGAACAAACCCGAATTCTGGCTGCTATTGGCGAAAGGGTACTGCGCATTAGATATTTTCTGCCCAATCAGAGGATGTTTTCGAGGCCGAGAAAAGAGTGAGAGAGGGGCTGGTTATCGCTCCCTCTCGCTTTAATTTTGCGTCGAAAAGGGGCAGTTATTAACGACCGGGGGGGTGTGAGGGGCTAGGAATCTCTAGGGAGGTTGACGGAAGAGTTCCAGGCGTCGTGGAAAAATACTGAAGGGGTCGTGTGCAGAGCGGCTACCCAGAGTTGGGGCACACGTGTCCGCGACGAATTATGGAGCGAAGGGTGCCGACACCGTGGCGCCTCGCCTGGCCCTCGGGTCGCCTCCGTGGCGCCTCGCATCTCTCGCGTCGCCGCCTGCGTGGAGTTATTTTGCGGCAGAATAAACTTGAATCTATTCGGTATCACTACAGCATCTAAAATTAAATGATCACAGGTGTTGTCATCATCTGATGATGATGGCTAAGCCATCGAAAGCTGCTCTTAAAATAAATAACATTATTGGCAATGACAACACCTGTGATCATTTAATTTTAAATGCCAACGACATTTCACCACTGAACCAAAATGCATCCAAAACTTTCAAAATATGCAAAAAACAACAATATATTAATTGAAAATTTTGAGAAAATTTTGAAAATGTAATTGAGGTTTCAATTAGTCACATCAAAATATCCGTTTCAACCTTGTAGGGCCTCAATATCCTTTATATTGACCGGAGAATATCAATTTTGAAGAAAGTTGTCTGAATGGTTTAGGCGCTGGTGTTGACCACAGACAGACGGACAGACAAACGAACTGACAGACATTTGTTCTTAAAAATTCTGCATAACTGTTTCTATACAATTCGAGACTATACTTAGTATAAAAAGGAAAGTATCATTAATTTTAACAATGATAGTTAGCGTAATTATTTACCATTTGGACTCTATCATTCTAAAGAACCTGTAACAAGTATTGTACCACAGCTTCTGGGTCGATAGTCCCCATCTCGATCAGGTTTTTCGTCCAGTTTCCCTGATCCTTTGAGCAAATGCTGAGATGGCCCCTTGTTTTGCTTCTGAACATAAATGTAACTTCATTATTTGTGCACGTCTTCTAAATTTCAAAGGGAAATATAGCTATTCAAATTATAATTTTCCATATTGTCGCGGCAAAAATATTATTCTTTCATGAAAAACAGGATGAGGGTTAAGGGCACAAATTTATAGCTAATTTACCTTTGAAAATAAATTTTATTATGTAGGAGCGAATATTTTGTCAACAAAACTGAAAAAATCGCTCTTTTTCCTTATTCAAAATTCGATTAGAATATGGTTTAGGATAGAGATCACAGAATTATGAAAACTTTCACAAATTTTACTTCTCCCCATAGGTTGTCACACATAGTATTTAACTGTTTCTGACGCAAATAAATAAATAAAATCGATTTTGGCTATCAAGATCCCACAAAATATAGATTATAATTGCATTGTGTCAGAGGAAATAATTGATTACGTACTTAAAGAAGATTTATCATTTTTTCGATGTCAACGCTTCTGAAAGTGCGTTTTTGTTGAAAACCCGCCGTTTTCCTGCATACAATTACAATACTCTCTCTTCTTAGGAAGTAAGGCGGGAAAGTACCAATTAGGCCTATACTCGAAAACATACAATACGCATTCCAAACGCCCTGGAAGTTGCAGTAATACTGGACAAGCTAACAAAACAAATAGAGTGAATTTATTGAACAGTTATTTTCTGTAACTAGACACTGTTTTCTTTCACTATGTGTCGAAAATAAGGGATAGGTCGCCTGACTACTTTTTTCTGGTCACTCGACAAGGCATCTGAGGCGCGGTGCTGCGTCTGGACGATCAATCTGGCATGCATGCACGCACGCACGCACGTGCGTACGTGCAAGAGGGCAATCAAGCAGAGTGATGGAGGGGGAAGCTCGCTCCGCGCAGAAATGCGCGCACGCGCAGTCGAAGGGAGCCGTCCATCTTGTTCACCTAAAGATGACATTGTATTACTAGAAAAATATTAATACTCTTTAACTTCGGTTATTTTTGGTTGATAAACGCTGAACATAAAAATATGAATTGTATAAATAAAATCTCTAAGAAGAATAATTAAAATTTCTCCATAATCGTTTTAACAGTCGCATATCAATTGCGAGGCGGGAGGGGGTTACAGCGAAGGGTACAGGCGTAGTTTTTTTTAACCTTTTCTTTTCTTAGATAAGGATTTACTTATCCATTCTTAGGACTCTTATTTTTAACACGTTTCTGAATTCTTAGTAATAGTTTCGTCTTTGATCGCTCATCGGACATTTACAAAACAATTCGAAATTGTCGGCATGTGGCAAGCGCTTCATGAAAACTCCTGCGTTTTGTTACATCCGTCCTGCTAGTAACCATATTACAAACTTATTTTATATGTTATATATATATATATATATATATATATATATATATATATATATATATATATATATATATGTTAACAACAGTAGTAAAAATGGAGTTACAAAATGAATGATAAACTAGTTCTTAAAACTGACAAAACTTCAGAAAGAACTGCAAGTGCAGAAAATGTTCAATATATTTTAACAACAAAAACTTGCCGAAATTTAATTAAAAAGTGCAAAGATGGAGAAGATGATTTGAAGAATGATAAAAAAATTAGTGAAGTAAAAGTAGATTGCAGTATAATTAGATAGCGAATAGCAGTAAAGACATGTATTAATTCAACATTTTAGGTAAAAAAATATAAATATTTTGTTAAATGTTTACTTTTTTCTGAAGAATTATGTGTAATTTTGTTGTTTTAATGCCTGAGAAGCATTATCACTTAATACATTCTTCACAATTTACAGCTATTAATTTTGGCTACAAAAATAGGTCTCGGAAGCCATAGTGCAATGGTGTGTTCTCCAGATACCAGAAGAGCATTGGTATCCGACTGTTAATACGTTCTCTCTCAATAAGTTTTACAAGTTTCAAAAGAATTTTCATAAAAATAAGTAACCTAAAAAATTTGCAAAGGCGAATGTTGCTGAAAAAAGAATCCAGAAAAATTCTTAAATATCTAAAAACATTTGTGGCAATTCATTCATTTTGAACATTTTCTAAATCCTTCTGCCCTACACGTTGCTTCCATTACTTCCATTATTCTGGGCTTCCTGTGCTGTGAACAAAGTGTGAAAACCATATTTGAATGGAAATAGACCAATTTTCACGGGTGTTCCCCTTGTGTCCCGTTTGACCGGCCGTATGTAAATTGGGGACCAAAAAATCCTTTCATCTTTTCTTACGAATCTTACTTTCTAATTAAGATAAGATAAATTTATTTAAACTGCAATTGGATATAACCAGGTGGCAGCTAATTACAAAGACACATAAAAATAGATAATCTCTTAGTAATATATAATACTAATACTACTACTACTAATAAGGTAGTATAACTATGTAACGTCGTAGTTATGATGGATTTGTTTCTGCCTAGCAACAGGAGAGTTGCTGCGGAGATAAATATATAGTCAGAAGGCTTTGAGAGGTCGAAGTGAAATGACCTGAAAAGATTCTCGTGTTCACAAGGAAGTTCTTGAAATATTTCTATCAGTGCAAATGGTGTTAGAAATTTGCAGATTTTGATAATAATAAATCAAATTGTTGTTTTTGATAAGAAGCAATTATTCCATAAGAGTCGGCTGGGGCTCGACTAACTTGGCGTCGCTGACGATTGCGACGGAGCTCATCTAACTTGGCGTCGTTGACGATTGCGACGCTACAACTAACAAATTATATTAAAATTATAGTAATAATAATAAAGGTCAAAGAATAAAAATGGTATAACTGATTCATTAAATATTGAATTACATTAAGAGAAAAAAACTTATATAATCTAACTCCGCACTGAATGTTTATACAATTGAGATCACACTGCACTTCACTAAGACCTATAAAACATTTCCTTCTTTATTTCTCTGTTATACACTGCACGACACATCACTTCACAAGAGAACACTTATGCATCGCTATACAAATCACTGTTCTCCCTCATTTACTTAATAATACCCTAATTTCCTAAACTGTTGAACGCTTTGAGAAAAAGGTTCAAAGGTTTTTGTAGGCAATGTATTCCATTCCATTATCGTTAGATTTGTAAAAGAAAATTTCCCGACATCCGTTCTCTGTAGACTTAAATTTATTTTGTGCCTATGATTCCCTCTACTGATGTATGTAGGAATACATAGCCGCCGATTAATTTCTTTCCAAGCTGGATGACCGTTATAAGCTTTATACAAGGCTTGCTACTAATCACCAGTTTTTGAGTGAATCCCACCCTGCCATTTTCTTGTCCCTGAAAGTAAATTTAGCTGCCTTATGCTGAATCCTTTCCAAATTTGTACACTGCTTAATTTTGTGGGGACCCCAACAAATTGTTCCATTTTCCATTTTCGGACGAACAAGCGATAAATAAGCAATTTCCTTCGTGTTTGTCGCACTCTTTTTTAAGGTGCTCATTACAAAGTGAAAAGATCTCTAAGCTTTCCCTATAACAAAATCTACGAAATTTTTCCAACTTCATTTACAATCGAAATGGATTCCTAGGTACTTGTACGAGGAAACTCTCGGAATAATGTCGTTATTTAAACGGTAATTTGTTTCACTGTAATTATGACCCCTGCCAAAAGTAATGGATTTACTTTTAGAGCTATTTATGGACATTCCATTATTTTCCGCCCAGTAATACAGCGCATCACGATCCCGTTGCAGCATTTCATCTCTTTTCGAATTAATGCTTTGATATATTATGCAATTGTCTGCAAATAGCCGAATATTTGAGATTAATTGCGCTGGCAGATCATTGACGACCCAGGTAAGCATTGACGACAAGCCAACCCATGTAAGGAAAAGGACTGATCGAGCATATAAGCGCATCAAGGAGGCCGCCGCCGCCGCTGCCACCGCCGCGCTGCTATCCAGCTTTTCCTTGTGTCTTATTGAAAGTCTTCCAGACTCATTCCTATATCAAAATAAAAAGCAAAGAAAGCACTAGAAGAGTGTCCAAATTTCATGTTCAGCATTATAGAATATTAGCTGAAGAAAAGGAAGAATATAAAATGGCAAGATAAGCAGAATTCATTCAATTAGAGAATGATTCAATTGAACGAAAACTTTAACCAAACCATATTTAGAAGGAAATTTGCGACTTGGAATTTGGGAATGGAGTTGTGTTTTAAAAATAATGGCTTTGAAAATGTTCTTCAAAAATAGTGTTACCTTCCACTTGCACCTGGAAGGGGATGAGGTAGCCGGTCCTTAATTTACGAGTGGGTTAAACCTTATTTTCCCTCTGACCCCTAATTTACATACGCCGATTGGCCACAAACGCCGCAGGACGTAGCACTGCCATAAGGAAAAGACCTCCAGCCTTACGCACCTCCCCCACCCCCGCCCCGAGCGCTGACCGCCAGCGCTCCCCGCGGCGCCGCCGGTGGCTAAGCGGATCCCGAACGCCGACCGGCGCGGCGGCGCGGTGCTTCGCTGGGTGGGTTTTGCCGCGCCGCCGGCAGGGTTCGCCCCGAGCGGTTTTGCGCTTACCCAGAAGCCCCCGGGGATTTCCGCACTTGGCGCATCGCACCTCCGCCGCTTTTTGCGCTCGCCGCACAGCGAAGAGCGGACGGCGGCCAGGACGCGCGGGAGGGGACGGGGAAATGCAAAACGAGGGAATAAGGAGAAAAGGCCCATTCACAATGCAGACGTAAACATAAGCGTAACGTATAGACATAAACTTAAACATAAGTGGTAGACTGAAGCATTCACAATGTACAACATAAGCATAAGCAAAGATTTTCTATTTTCTGTGGGCCATTCTAGTTACTATTGGTTGGATGTGAGAATCTATATTTTATATATATTGAAATTTTGTTTAAAGTTTGCATGTTTATTTAACATACATAACATATATAAACATGTACGTATGTACTGTGGCACAACTGCTCTTTACGAGCCAAGGCCTACCAGCGGTGTCTCGGCCTTGCGGCCGTGAGTTGGGTTAGGTTAGGTTAGGTATTTTAATTTCAATAAAAATTCAAACTAAATGGTACTACTATGAATATTACAACGAAACTAAACTACAAAAATATCGTATGCTACAAAACAACGCGGAAAACCGTCGGAAATCAACCAAGCAATTTGGAAAAACAAGTCTTTCGTTCGATCTATCGATTTCGATCCTATTTCGATACTCGATTTTGAGTTAAACGTACTGTGATTGGTTCATTTCTTATTTCTGACATAAGCATAAGCACAGAAGCTTGAAGCTTGCAAGCTTGTAAGTTAACGTCTTATGCGTTATGCTTATGCGAATGCATTGTGAATGTGTCCGCTTATAAACGTTGTCCTAACTTTTATGCTTATGTTTACGTCTGCATTGTGAATGGGCCTAAAGCGCGTAGTGATCGACGTCGCTTTCCGGAGAGCGACGCACAGTCCTGGAAAAGAATGGCGTTGCAAGAACGTACGAACTGGAACGGCTGTGGTGTTCAAGGAGTGATCTCAACATTATAACTGGATGTACAACTGCAATGCTTGGAAGTGCTGAAAATCGTGACGGTGGTTTTTCGTTAGGTTGGCTGCGGTGAACCTCTACCTACAGACTTTCTTACGAGTGAAATGTATCTTGTGTTGTGTTACGTACCATTCGGTAATAAAGAACTCTAACAAACTAAACTAGTCGATCCCCGGTGGCCGAAATCGCTAAGACAGTGGTGTTGTAGCGATTTCGAAGCGAAGGCGCAAGAGTTTGAGTCCCGCACAAGCATGGTTGTATTTGTGTTCGTCCTTTCACCCATTCTCATCACCAACATCATGTCATCTTCACAGTGCC
This sequence comes from Acheta domesticus, assembly GCA_031308135.1. Classification (NCBI taxonomy): domain Eukaryota; kingdom Metazoa; phylum Arthropoda; class Insecta; order Orthoptera; family Gryllidae; genus Acheta; species Acheta domesticus. The sequence continues at coordinate 76,647,561 of JAHLJT010002630.1, read as the reverse complement.
CATAACGTTAAACCCGATAGTGCTCGCTTATGATCTAGATGTTGATGCGACCTTAAATAACAAAAAAATGTAAACTAGATGAGAATGTTATTAGATTGATATTATTTGGCAGCCATTACTTAATAAATTTTTCGGTTTCCGACGACTTTTATTTGCAATTAGTTAATATAACGAAATTATTAAAAATACGCAAACTAGAACACTCGCCTGCGTGAATGTTAAAAAAAAGCCTCCAAGAAAAGAATGACTGGATTTTGTTAAAGTATTGTAGGTAAACTGCCATTTCAAAGTATTAAATATTAGTTACTTTCAACTTTTTATTAAGTTTTGGTAAACAAAAGAATAGAAGTTTAAAATTGGGATGAGACGCTAATTTATGTTCGTATTTGGTTATGAGATAAGTAGTACAGAATAGACGTTCACCCTCATGGTGGACCATCACGATTTCTGAGCACCGTGTTGTCTCCAGTCTACACTAGAGCTCACTGTGTTCAGCTTATGAAGAGCGCAGCATAGGCTTGGAAAAGGGCGGTACTGCGAATGTATAAAATGAGGGAAAACTAGAGAGCGAGTAGTGTTCAGATCGGTAGAATGTGGGGAGGTTGGATTCAAAATGGAGAGAATAGTGTTCGACATGAAGTTACAGAGATTGAAACGAAGGTAAAAAAAGGAGGACGTGTGAGTGCGCAAACGAGAATAAGTACGCGCGGGTAGCGTTCGAGAAAAGGTATTAGATAGCGCAGTACAGACCGGAAGTAGGATGGCGAGTGTGGAAAATGAGGGAATATAAATGAGGAAATAAAGTGTGTAGTGTTCGACGTAACTTTACGGAGAGCGAGTCACAAACCAACAAAAGGGAGTTGCTGCGGATGTGAAAAATTAAGGAAAAACTAGAGAACAGGTAGTGTTCGACATGCATTTACGGATGAAGCAAAGACAGGGAAAAAGGTAGGGCAAGGGAATGCAAATCATGGGAATAAGTAAAGAGCGAGTAGTGAGACTTACAGAGCGTGGTACTGACCGGGAGAAGGATTGGAGAGTGTATAAAATAAGAGACTAAGTAGAGAGCGTGTAGTGTTTGACGCAACTTTAGGAGGCACAAACCTGGAAGAGGTCGGTGCTGCGATTGAGTAAAATTAGTGAAACACTGGAGAACGTGTTGTGTTCGAAGTTACTTTACGGAGAGCGAGGCACAGACCTGGAATAGGGCGAGTTGGGAGAGAGTAAAATAAATTGGAGAGCGTGCGGTATTTTACATCACTTGTCGAAAAGAAAGGGGCACACCTCTAAAAAGTTGGGTGTAGTAATCGACAGGACGTTTCGGAGAACATAGCACAGATCTGTATAAAGAGGGAAGGGGAAGTGTGTAAAGTGAGGGAATGAGTAGGAAGCACCTGGCGCTTAGCATGACAGTATGAAGGCGTAAGTCTCATACAAGTCAAATATTCTTTCCTTATCAGCTTTGTTTTGCAGTAAAGCCGTGCGGTTCGTGGCCAGTTGTTTAAGGTATTACCCCAGCAGTCACTATATATATATATATATATATATATATATATATATATATATTTGACAATAGACATCTTCTTCTTCTTGCCAGAGGTGGCTCAGTGCATCAACTGATGTCACTGTAGTGGCTGTGGCCAGGAGGTTCGAGTCCCGACGGCGGCTGGGTTTTCAACACTAGCTTGTCAGCGAAGTCAAGTTCAATCGTTGTCTCGGCTGGGGCGGTGCCCGCTGGCTTGGGGGAAAACCCCACTAGTCGACGGTAGGTCGGCGCCGGATCTCGCTGTCCAGCGGGGGAAGATCACCGCCACTTTCCGATGAAAGAACATGCACTATACTTACCTCAGTAATTGACACACCCGAAATCACTAACAATCTATCAGTAGACTTTTTTGTTTAAATTGATAAAATTAGTGTCTAACGTCCTGGCAATATAAATTCCTAGTGAGGTAACTCGCAAAACACTAGATTTTCTTTCTTGGCGCACGGGTGTGTGTGAATAAAATGCAATATCTCACGGTATTTCGCGTCGTGCCTCTAGAAGTCGCATGATCGCGACTGTATCGAGCAGTGCTGGTGATCATGCGATTCCTGGCAGCACAACGGAGACGCGAAATACCGTGAGATATTCCATTGTACTGACACCCCCCCTCCGTGCGACAAGATAGAAAAACCGAAGTTATAGTATTACTTTTCGTCCTTGGCCGCCTGTAAGCTCACGGGATGCTCGTATCAGCAGCGAAGAGCAACGGACGTTCGAGTCATCGCCCTGAGCGGACACCAGATGCCGCGCGGATGGAGGGCGGGCAGTGGAGGCGGTGTTGTGTAAAAGCGCAAGCGGATACCACGTGATGACCGTGGTGACAGCCGGGAAATGGAGATAGTGGGAAACGTTTTCAATTCCTCAGGGAAGCATTTGGTGCACTCATGCCTGCAGCCAGACCTAGTTGCAAACGGACACTGTCATAGTCGGACTCTGGACGTAGAGATCCAAGTCTCCTTTAGACTATTTTAGTCAGTGGAGAGCTATGAGAAGTTCCGCTTTATAAAAGTCCTCGTAAAAGGCTTTATATTTTATATTGAATTGATTGATATTAGTAAGAACTTTCCGTTTTCCACTTCGAGAATTTTCGATAGCAAACCAACAGAAAAGCAACAAAATTTGAGAAATTTCCCCTATACTTAGTAATGTTACAAAAACTATTCTTGGCGCAAAAATGATTATTACTGACATAAATGACAAAAATTATGACAAAAATTATTGACACTCAATTCGAAGTCACAAATCTCTCTATAATATTTTTTGTAAAACATGTTTCTAAACAAAACCGTAACTGAACAATAAAGTTTCAAAATGTCACTGAATATTTCAGTGATGGTGAAGTGCAACGAATCCTTAATTGTCCTCTCTCGTAATTATTATTCATCCTCAGAATATTTCTAATTTGCCCCACGTTGGGCGTGCCACTGAAACGGATCCTTATTTCCTTTTTTATTTGTAATAATAATAATAATAATAATAATAATAATAATAATAATAATAATAATAGTAAATCCCCTCTGCTGTTTTGCATTAGTTTGATCCCACTATCGAGACAGTTGTCGCAAGCTGACTTTGGTTTTAAGCTCCATGGTGATGAAAGGCCAGTATCACATTTGTTTTACATGGATGATCTGAAAGTGTTTGCTAAGTATGAAGCGATTCTCTCCCAAATGCTGTCTGTCGTGAATGACTTTAGCAATGACATCTGCATGAAGTTTGGTCTTGACAAATGTGCAAAAATCAATTTAAAAAGAGGGAAACTGACAACGTCTGAGAACATTGAAATTGATATGCACACTGTGATTCAAGATCTTGAGCCAGGTAAAACTTACAAATATCTGGGCATTGAAGAATGTGAAACCATCTCGAATGACAGAATGAAAGAGAGAATTCGTAGGGAGTATTATAGGAGAGTGAGACTGGTCCTGCAGTCCGCTCTGAATTCCAGGAATAAAATATCTGCAATAGGTAGTTTGGCGGTACCTGTAGCCGAATACAGTTTTGGAATAGTGGACTGGACTGAGCAAGAAATTCGCACCATGGATCGAAAAACCAGAAAACTGCTAACAATGCATCATGTTTCCCACCCTCGAGCTGATATACATAGACTTTATGTGGCACGTAAGGAAGGAGGAAGAGCCCTCAGACAAATTGAGGCCTCCTGGCACAACGCAGTTGTCGGGTTGGGGAAGTATGTAGTCAGCCATCAAGACGACCCTCTAATGAGGCAGGTCATGAAATCTGACCGAAGAATGGGAAACAGAGGCATTGTTAGTGTAGCAAGAAACATTGCGAAGAAAACTAGGCAAGACACGTCGAATAACACAGACACTGAACTTCTGATACTGCTAAACATGAAGTGTGAGACACAAAAGATGTTAAAGAAATCGTGGAGAGACAAACCACTCCACGGACAATACTTGAAACGAATGGACAAGGTTCAGATCAATAAAGATCAATCATTTATGTGGCTTAAAAGAGGAAGGATGAAGCCAGAATCGGAAGCACTTGTAATAGCTGCCCAAGATCAGGCGTTGAGAACACGACATTATGATAAAGCGGTTCTCAAAATTTCCCAAGATGACAAATGCCGCATTTGCCTGGAGCAAGTAGAAACCATTGATCATATTGTCTCAGCTTGTCCAATCCTAGCAAAGACCGAATACCTTAAAAGACACGACAGGGTGTGTAGCTACCTCCACTGGCAGATCTGTACCGCCCTCGAAGTTCCAAACACATGCCCCAAGTGGTATGAACACTCACCGAAACCGGTGACGTCTGTTGGATTGTGTACGATATTGTACGACCAACAAATTCAAACTGATCGCACGATAGCGGCAAACAAACCGGATATAGTGATCCGGGATTTGGCGAAAAAATCGTGTTTACTTATCGATGTTGCTGTACCTTGCGATCAAAACGTCGTTACCAAGGAAGCAGAGAAACGTCTTAAATACAAGAGTTTGGAAATCGAGATCAGCCGAATGTGGGGCGTAAAAGCACAGGTCGTCCCGATAGTTATCGGAGCTCTGTGATTTGTTCCGCAAAATTTGAGTAAGAACTTGTCTAAACTCCCAGGTAATTCAAAAGACTGGGAAGTGCAAGAAATTGCTTTATTTGGAACAGCCCACATTTTGCGTAAAGTATTGTAGAGGCACTGATAGTCACCGAATCTGCTCCTTAGGTAGCTGGTTGCAACCTGGAGTAGATTTTATATTCAGCCGACTCATAAGATCTTTAGTCGTGATGTAATGGAATAATAGTAATAATAATAATAACAACAACAACAACAACAACTATGAAACTACTAACCGGTTGCTATCTTCGCAAAATCTACTAACATCAATATTATTGACACGCACGAGGTGGAAACGTTTAAGAAATTTATTTTGGTCGTGGGAGCGCAAATCCTCACTTGTATAGGAAACGGGTATTTATCATCGATTGTAAGGACGCTGTACGTAGTGTACCCTTTCTTATTCCCAATTTAATAAAAACACAAAATCTTTTCAAACAATCATTGTCACCGCCAACGTTGGTGCAATATTATTTATTTGCTCTCCTATTGCAAACACGCAGCATAGCATGACACATATATTTATATATCCTTGAAAAATAAAAACATAAATATTTTCGCAATTCTCACGCTTAACATTTACAAAAAAGAAAAACAACTCATTCACACTGGCGTACATTCGTTCCCTTTACTAATGGCCATGCTATTTGAATTTTAAAAAATGTTTTCCCCATAGAAATACAAGTCTTGGCCTTCTCACAATGTCGAATAAGAAGAATAAGAAAAGTCTCCTTAACCACTTCCCTTTGCCTTGCATGCCACTTCCCATGCCTTCTGTCACTGTCTGGCATGTACCCATAAACTGTCCCTAAAATACCATTTCATATTTTACACTCCAATGTCCATTCATTAGTTGGAGGCATTATTTTAATAGTGGTACAACTCCATTGACACTAGTTTCGAGATATTGAGTTCTAAAGTTAAATGATTATAAAAATATCGGGGATGGAGTTAGACAAAAAATTGTGTATGTTTTCTCGAATGAGATATTAACCCCACAAATGTCTGCCTGAGAATTTTAAAATGTCTGCAGTTTAGGTGTGTTCACTATTCAGGTTTTCCATTTGGAAAGGTTTTACTGTCATTTAAAATAAACCCTAGAAATTATTCTTAATAATATTGTCACTCTCTATCATACAAATTGTGGAGAAATAAACATTTTCCGTAAACTTACAAAAACATCTTACTACCAAATGACAAGTCATGCCCTTTTGTAAACACGATTCTGATGTCAAATTTTTTGTGCCAGATGTCATTTTCAAGAGAATGTAATTTTATAATCAACTCTTTTGACACAAAGTGGTTTATGACACTCTTATGTGAATTGTTTCCAAAAGGATCTATCACTCTATTCTTGCCAAAGATTAATGGATTTCATTGTTGAGGCCATTGTTCAAACCAGCGTTCCCATTTCAGCACAAATGCTGATTTATAAACTTCCTTCGTAATAAGAGTATTCATTTTATTTCAGAAATTCCCATTGTTGCTATACAGGAAATTTTGTTTTGCCTTTCTGACTATTACAAATTTATTCATCCCCTTACCCTTTGAGCAGGTTATTATCTAAATCAGTGTTATGGATTTTGTTTTATGGGGAGTGTCTTGGAGGTGACATTGGGCATTGTGGGTATAGCGAAAATGAAATGCACAAAAGTCATTTACAGGCATCTGCAATCTGTATTTCAAATAGATTTGAATTTAGTGGTTCTTTTTACACATGAAAATAAGCAGCAAAACATGAAATTGAAGTTAACAGCAGAATATTAATATTTTTTTGTATTAATTTGTATTATGAAATTTGAATCAACACTAAATGAAGTGCTACTTTGCACTTCCGGCATATGATTCTTGTGTGTTTGTGACAGAGACTGCGTCTTCTCTGAAACAATTTATTCTAATTTGATTTATGAAACTCTTCTTTCTTCCGGTTCCATTTGACCTTTGACAGGACCTCCCTGCTGCAGGAGACATCCGAGGCACCTTTAAGAAGCAAGAAACCATAACTCCAAAAACACGTATTAAACCATAGCCCCCCAACTTTAATAATACACCTGCCAATACCATAGAACCAGAAACAGGAGCCTCAACATGAGCCCTAGGTAATCACAAATGAACCATAAATATAGGCATCTTTACCAAAAATGCAACAATTATACCTAAATACATAAACGAGCTATTAATTTCATCACCCCAAAAACCATACAAAACCAAAGTACCACTAACTGATAAAAACGCCACATACACGTCACAGTAAACTTGGACAATCACCCTAAGAAAGCCACAGCACATGATTTGTACGGCATTTTGACCATACTTTCCTATAAGCCAAGCATTATGCTTGTTTTAGCCTTAAAGAATGTTCTTTTTTATTGTCCTCATCATTACCTCCTTTACCAGATTTGAGATGAAAGTAGTGTTCAACTTCTACCCACTGTGTTTGAGATTCAGTTTATTTTTTCTGGTTAAATTTCTAAAGTTAAATGGTTATAAAATATCGGGGATGGAGTTAGACAAAAAATTGTGTATGTTTTCTCGAATAAGATATTTGCTTGTTTGTCTGAAGATGATATGAATAAACATACTGTGTGCTTCGCGCAATGTTGGGTTGTAAAAGAGTTATATCACCTAAAAAATGAGGTTGATGGAGTACAAAATTGAAGATAGAGATTTTTGGTGCTGCGAGCCCTGCTGGTGGGAGATACATGGTTGGGGAAAACCCCGCTAGTCGACGGCCGGTCGGCGTCGGATCTCGCCATCTAGCAGGGGAAGATCACAGCCACCTCCTGATAAAATAGCATGCACTACACTTACGGGACTAACGACCTCAGTAGTTGACGCGCCCGTAATCACTAACACTTGCAGACGGTGGCTGCCGCAACATCTGCGCCACGGGGCCGGCATGAGAAGATTCGCGCAGAGCTTTAAGGCCCATTCACAATGCAAACGTAAACATAAGCATTATGCATAGACATAAACTTTAACGTATACTGCGATTTTTCTAAGAGCGACCCTCAAGGCCACTCAAATCCCATCTTCGCGATGGAATATGTCACGGCATAACTTTTGCATATTTGCAAACCATGGATCTAGAACAAGCAATTATTCAAAAATATATACTTTTAATAATTGGAAGATCTTCAATTCATAATAGAGAATGTCGAAAACGGTGTTACTAAAGAATTTAAAACAAATAAAACCGCGTCTGGAATATCCCTCAAACAAATAAATCAACGCTCATGACCAGTAGTTGATAACTTTAATATTTTATGCTGTATGACATTTCCTCCGGCCATTGCAATGGAATTTTGTCATCACAGAGAGCGCCTTCTTTCGCAAATCCTTCTGTATGCCCGTAGAATGTGGTATTTCCATGGGGTGCCGAAGCCTAACCAAAAACTCATTTTTTGTATAATAGCAAACTTTTCTGGAGATGAAGAGATGACACACTGCACACATGTGCAAATTTTGTCTTCAGGGGAATTGAATTAGAACGATTCAGAAATTTAAAAAAAAATGGATTTCTTTAATGTGCAAATATGTGATTTTCATCATGTACCAATCACGAAGTCTATTGTAGACTTCGTGCCAACCTACCGAATATAATAGTTTGTCTTCAGTAGTCAACAAGTTCAATAGCCAATGCGGAACCGCGTTGTAACCCGACATGATAGCCAACCTCTGTACGAGGAGAAAAAAATGGACACGCAATCCTTGACGAATCGTCAAAGTTAACGGAGCGTCAATTCTATCAGAAAAGCGTTGGTGAAACGTAACGATGCGTCAATATTTTGACGTTCGTCAAAAATGACGATCGTCAAGAGAGATTTGACGAGTGTTGATGAAATCCACTGTATGTCTTACGTATTATGCCACAGTGTAAGAGATATAGGTGGGTTCACTCCCAGTCTAAAACTGAAGCTAATGTGAGGTTAGTTCTCACAGTTCTCGCTACGTAAGCGCTGCGAACGACTTGGGCATTTTTGGGACAAAATGGTGATCCATTTAATAGCTTTGTAACTTCTGGTGAAAGCCACTAAATCGCGAGACGCCATCATGAATGCCCAACTCGTACGGATAAGTGAGGAACTAGCCTCAAACTAGCTTCAAAAATTTTGTCCAAAAGGCGGCTAGTTGACACACCTATATTTTACACCGTGGTTATGCTTATGCGAAGGCATTATGAACGAATCCGCTCATGGACGTAGTGCTAACTTTTATGTTAACGCCATGTCTATGCTTGCATTGTGAATGGGCCTGTAGGGCGACAGCAGCTTGTTTTTGCGGTCGCGTGAGGAGTGAGCCAGCCACCGTTCCGCGCGCCGCTTGCCCCCAGGGCGCCACGCGCGCGGGCACACGCACCTGGGCCGCGGCGCGGAGGCGCTGGCGATGGCGACAGTGATTGTGGCGGTGGGGACGGGGACGGTGAAGGGTGGTAATGGTGGAAAAGATGACGATGGCGCGGAGATGAGGCTGTATTGATGAGGCAGTGGTGAAGCTGGTGACGGAGTAGAGGTGGTAATCGTTCAAAGCAGGTGATTGAACAAACGGGATGATAGTGCAGAGAAAGAGATTGTGAGGAAAAAGTGGTGGGGCTATAGAATGTAAAGGGTGGGTTTGTGATAGTATAGAGGTGGTGAAAATGTGGTATTGTTTGTGCATAAGTGGTGGTGGCGTAGATGTGGTGAATTCAGTAGGTGGTGATAGAATGAGTATGAGATGACGAAATTAAGGTGGTGATGGAATTAAGATGACGCCGCTGTTGAAATGGTGATAGGGTTGAGTTGTTGTTGGTGTTGATGTGGTGATGTTGATATTGTGATAATGTTGAGATGGTGATAGTGTCGAGATGGTAATGGTGTAGCAGTGATGGTGGTGTTGAGATAGTGATGTTACGGTATTTGTAATAGTGCGCAGAGGGTGATGATTCGGAGATTATATTTTGGGGAGATGAGACGGCGGAGATACGGAGATTAGATTGTGACGGTGTGACGATTGTGGAAGTGTGAATGGTGATAATTAGACATAGGATGTTTAGGGAAATGCCTATTTTTCTAGCTAACTTATTTAAAGGCTGATAATATATGTGCAGGAATCATGATAAATGATGACATATGACGAAGTTTTATAATGCGTATTTTTGCTTATTTTAGCATAAATGCCTTTTTTTGCATAAATGCCTTTTCTTTAGAATTATTGTACGTTTTTGCCTTTAATGTATTATTTTTATATACAATGCTAAAATATCAGAAAGTCGGCCATGGTTCAACCTGAGCATTCATTACGAAACCTTCAATTCACGTATTTGTATTTTGAAATACGAGAGTGTAGCAACATATTTTTCTCGATTTCCCTATTTCATAAATACTAGCCATATTCTGAAAAAATGGTCGATTGACAATACACCGAGGGCACCTTTAGAGTGGAAATAAATGTGTATTCCCAGGTTTCAGTGGTGATAATTTTGGACTTCTAAAATATATGCCAGACACATCGGTAGATGTTCGGAAATCCTTCTCTGTATTCAAACTGATTTTGTCTCCCAATCGTTGCAGATCTGAATTTGCAATCGTTGAAAAGTTACTATATTGCTATGGAAACTATTAAGAATAAAATGTAGAACAGTTGTAAATATGTATGGAGTTTTACAAATAATATTTTATTTTATTGTGAATGTAATGTATGACAGCCTTTTTTTCTCCTTATTCTTGACATTTTCAGTGCCTTTTTAGGCGCTTAAAAGGCAATTTTTTAGTGCCTAAACATCCGATGTCTAGTGATAATGCTGAGATGTCGACAGAGGCGGAAAAGAATTCGTGAACGGAGCCGGCCGGCAGCTGCGAGGGCAGCTGGCGCGAGTGCACGCGCGGGTTTCGCGCGGCAGGTGCTGCGCGAGGCCGCAGCTGCGCCCGCGCACAGCCTCTCCCGCATCTGCGACGACGAAGCTGCGGGCCGCACGCTCGGTTTTCGCGCAGCTTGCTCAGCGAATGCTCCGAGGTCTCAATGGTCCAGGGATGATGTCCGAAAGAATCTATTGTCCAAATGGGTGAATGTCCGGAAGACTGCGAGGCTATTTGGCTGCGTGGAGAGACATTACAGCTCAGTGATCAACAGTGCGGTGAAGTGGAGTGCTACGAAATGTTCACGTTAATTTGGAAACTTTGTAAATTTTGTAAAATTGTTAAGTTATGTAATGTTAAATTAGGGTATTCTCCCACCAAGTCCTCAAACGTAATTGCAGAATGAGTAATAAATCTAATCTAATATAATTTCTGTACATTGAGTTTCAAATGATAAATCCTATTATTCCTAGCTTACTAAAAGTTGTCTCAGAAAATGATAATCGCAAATACGGTAACTTGATATGTTAATTGCTGTACAATTTCTTTCGCAAATAGATTGCGATTTTTTGAAAAAATTAACAAGCTGAACAATTTGCGAAAATAAAGTGAATCAAATGTCTTTAGGACATATACATTAGGTTTGCTATTCATTACGAGTTTCTGAATAATCAAACAATGCAGGGCATCAAAATAATTAAAAGCAAGCAAACAACGTAGAAGATTACTTGCTACCAATCTCTCCTGAAATTATAATATAATTACAATCACTGAAATAAGTATGAGTGAGAACAAAAACAGGAAAATGTGAGTTCAGAATTATACTGTTATAGCGAAACCAAAACTGTTTTATTTTTTCTCATTTTATTACGGAGATCTCAAGTGTGTGATTTCACTAAAATAAGATAATTATTCCAACAAATTTGTTCCATATTTCAGTTAATACATTTATAAATATTGATGACGTGAATGTATGTTCTGGCGTTGAAGACTTGAAACCCATTCATATACAAAGTGACCAGTGTGTGGTGACCATTGTGTAATGTAGTAAAGAGTGACTGAATGAATCGCCAATGACACTTTACGCACATATGCAAAAAATTGGCACTTCTGGTTATCTACACATAGAATAGTTTTTTCTACAATCTTATAAAAATGTGAATTTTTTTACTGCTATCAGAGCTTGTCAAAGAATACAAAAAAAAACTTTAACAATTTCACAACACTCTTGCACTGTTGCGAAAATACAAAATTAAAGGCACACACTGACCAAGCGATGCTACCTGACTAACACAGCAAGAAAAACCAAATTAATGTAACATTGCAGAAAGTATTGAAAGGTTACGAGGCACACATGGCTGGATTTTCCAACCAGACCACTATCACAACACCACAGCTCCTCCAAATTACACAGATGTCTAGTAGAGGGTCTCAAATGCAGATATCAAGAAAATGCCTTTCACCACCGTGGATGCTTCACGCTCATGGTCCACCACAGCCCCTTCCGCTTGGTCCACACTCCACCAGCCCTCCACCTGCCATCTCTCCCGCTGTCCACCAGGCTCTGGCCTCGCCCCGGGTTCAGACCCCGGGCAGGGCGCAGGGGGGGCGGGAAGCCGGCTAGCAGGCGGAGGGGCGGACGTAGGCGAGGGGAGATACGGGCGGCGACGGCGTGATGGTGGTGGTAGCGGCGGTGACGTCATCGGTGTCGGCGCCGAGGGTAGCTGGTTGCAACTGGCCGGGCGGCGGGAGAACCGCCACACGCATCGAGGCGCGGGGAAACAATGATCAATTAACGTCTTAATTCAATAATTAATTGATTGTTGGTTGTTGATTGATTGATTGATTGATTTTTTTTAAGTGGGACGCGCGAACTTTGGAGTTGGCGCCCCCATGACACCCTGGTGTAGCATGGAACTCCCATAATTTAGCGGGAAGCACATTACAAAGAGTGCCCAGATGGGCGGAAGTTGCAGGAGCTTGTCCGCGCCGACCAAAAATGTGCTAACAGAGCTTGAAGTTAGAATTTTTTTTAAATTTGAAAATCTTCACGTTACGAAGAGACGTTTTTCTTGGTGACGTTGCGTCACAGCGTGAAAGATACTTTTAGTCATGGCAGGTAGGTGGCAACAGAACAAAATAAAGCACATAAATGGCAAAGCAGCTTCAGTTTCATTATTACTAAACTTTTCCCAATAAATAGTATTATTTAATTGACTATTAACTCATAATTAAATGGAAATAATATCTTTTGAAAATGTTGATAATTTCATGAAGTAATTGATCATTTTAACATCAATTTTTACTTTCGTACGTACGTATAGAATAGAGAAAATTATGTAATGCTGCGCGAAAAAACGGCGGGTTTTCGTCAGGAAAACTCTTATTACAGAGCCCTGGTAACGAAAAAGTTAATAAATCCAGTAGCTAAATTAAGAAAAAAAGTTCTTAACACGTGGTGCAGCCAGAATCCATTTTTTGTGGGTTCTTGATACCGGAAAACCAATTGAAAGCAAAACGTCTGTCCGTCCGTCTGTGAACAACGCTAGCGACTAAACCGTTCAGCCGATTTCCTCCAAAATCGATATTCCTCGAGAGATCTGATTATTCTCGCGGTTTCTTGAATTTGAAACCGATATTTTAATTTTCGAGGGTGAAGTTCTAGAGACATGACGTTCTAGAGACATGAAGTTCTAGAGACATTTTCAAAATGTCCAAAAAAATGGGGCCAACAATTTTGACTAATTTTTGTTGTTGGATAGTCTGAACATCATGTAAGTGACTGACGCAGGTCTCATGTTGGTTGGAAACTGATTTTTTTGAAAATTGAAAAAATTAAAAATGTGTTCAACGTCGTTCTAGAACTACAATAATGAAGATAATTTTTTTTATTAATGAAAACTGTTCATAAAAAACAGGTCTTCAAATAATGTCACGTTCAATTTTTCAAAAACATATGTATTTTTTTCGAAAAATTGTGTCAAACATAGACAATTTTGTATTTCCTTTAAACCATTTTTATTAAAAACCGCACAACGTTTTTTTTATTGTATTGGGACCTGAGATAGCATAAAGAAAGCGTAAGAGAATAGTGCAGGTTTCATGTTCATTGAAATGCCTGACTTTGAAAAAAAAAATTGACGTCTTTCTACACTTACAATTCTGAAGACACGATTGTGTTTCTTAATGAAATATCATCATCAAAAACAGATCTTGAAAGAAGATTATGTTGATTTTTTTTGAAAATATGAGTAGTTTTTCTATAATTTCCTGACAAATATAATAGCCCGCTCCGAATTGACTGCGCTTCGTTTTGGTCGTTTTATTACAACTACAAGTTTAAAAATACAATTTTTCTCATTTAAATATATTTAGCAAAACTACATCTTCAAATCGGACAGCTGGATGCGTCGTAAATTAGAATTTGCAAACTTTGTATATTATTTCTTTGTTCGTTTCTTACATTCGACATTTTGCTATACACTTATACATTTATATTTTAGAAATTGTTTATTTTGAAATAAAAATTTTAAAAAAATTAATAGCTCTCAGAATAGCAACAATGCCGGGTCTGCAACAATGGAATTCACTTTGCGGTCGCGAATATCTGTGACTTACGTGTGATTGTTGTGACCTGATGGAGCTGTATAAAAAGGAATTATAATTGTCTGTACGTTGATATTTGCATGAACATATTTAGCTGTACCGAATTCTGTACTTTTTGTAGTGAGTAGATTGTTGCATGGTTTTAAAATAGTCTTCTCTAATTATGGCCCTATGGAATGCATTTCTATAATGTCCAGGGTATCAGGCTTCTTTTTCCAACAGAGGTTCACAAAACTTTTGTATTCTATTTTTGTGCAGTTGTAGAATTCACATAGTTCTGACAACACTACGATGGAAACAGTGAGTTGTTGGTTGAATTGAACGTTTTTAAATAATAGCTAAGATGTTAGTAGCGCATTAAGTGCAATATTTCAGAACTACGTTGCTGTTTCCTCTAATACAAGAAAGTAAGTACTGTTGTAGCACCATTAGTTAAATTTTAAACATTGATGATACGAAATATTTAAGTTTTCTTGGCTATGTCGCGCCTCGAGGAGATATCTGGATTGGAAATCTTCTAGAAACCGACGTGTTGGTCGGCACCGGATCTCACCATCCAGCGGGGGGCCGAACACCGCCACCTCCAGGTCTAAAACATACACTAACGGGACGAACGGCCATAGCAGTTGTCGTGCCGGGAGGGACCAACCAGGCACTGAATGCATCAGTCATGTGTTGCGCTGAACCGGGAGACGCACGCGCTCGTCCTCGCGTGGGGCGGTGGCCCTTTGTTTCCCGGCGCTGCGGGGGCCATAAAGGCGCTCTCTGGCGGCGGCGTGGCGCGGCGGTAAACAGCCCCGGGACTCACGGCACGCGCGGCCTCCGAAACGCCACTGCCGTCGCCACATCCGCAACTGGCACCACGTCACCGGCTCCGCCTCCACTCGCTCATCCACGGCCCTCACCGTACCTTTCACCGTACTCTTCCAAAGCACCACTCCTATTCCCAGCCCGCGGGCGGCCACACCCACCGCCACCGGCATCGCTGCCCCGCCACTTCCGCTCTACCACCACAACCACTGCCCTCGCCACCACCACCGCCGCGACCCCCGACATTTTCGTTATCTCCGTCACCACTACCGCCCCTAACCTAGCCGCTATCATACCCATTACTGCTTTTCTGCGTGGGTATTAATACAAGGGCAATTCCGCTGACACAGCCGACACCTTTCACTAGCATCTCCATTGATTGATGTGTTTTTGCTCGAGCACGTCCACTGCTACAGTCCTTAGTCCTGTCAGTGTGATGGTGGCGGTGAACCTCCTTCCCCGTTGATAAGATCCGGCGCCAACCTACACAACATCTTGGGGAAGATTTTAACCTCCACTTATCCTCCTCAGCGGAGTACCGCCCCAATCTGGTATCTTCTCAAGTGTAGCAGTGTAGTACACGTAAATGTAAATATGTGTAAGGGAAGAGGAAGGGAGAAGGATGAGGAAGGAAAGTTTGTGCGTGGCCCGTTTGTTAAGGTATTACTCAGGCATTCGCCTTGTATTCGTCAAAACATGGAAAACTACAGATCAGAGTAGCAAAACGCCAGAATTTGAGAGTTTTGATTCTTTTCAGACGGCGACTGAATTCGTCCCAGCTATATAGCGAGAGTCGACCCTAGGACCTCCCGTTGAGAGTTGCTGCAAAGAAAGCGACAATGCTTGCTCTGAGGTAAATCAGCCGGTGGCACCTCCGTCAACCCCGCTGCCGACGCTTTCACCACCTCTGCTTCTGCTCTCAGCACCACCACCGCCACCACGTCAGCCGCCGCCGCCGCAGCTCCGCGTATGCGGGTTGAAGGATGCGCGCAGCCTGGGCGTTATCGCGTCGCTGTCGGTGGCTGTTGGGGGCTGTTGCGGAGGGTTCGCGCTGCGCAATTCACAATGAGAGCCTTTTGCTTTGGAAACTTATCACATTACATCCCTCCCCGTTCTCTCTCTCTCTCTCTCTCTCTCTCTCTTACTCTCTCTCCCACCCTCCCTCCCAACCTCTCTCTCTCTCTCTCTCTCTCTCTTACCAACGTACATACCACGTTGGAAGCATCGGTTCTCATTGCCTTCCCCTTTTCTCGCCTTCGCCTTTTCTCGTTCTCGTGACTCTCTCTCGTCCTTCTCCCACTATCTGTTGTTTTATTACTGTGCCTATTTCATTTGTGTCTTTTAATATTACGTATTAAAATTGTCTTACATTTTCTTGATTTATTTTCTCTGTATTTCTTCCCTTATTGTATTTTTTAATTTCCTTTTTATATGTTTTGATTCTCCCCAGTCTTTTGCATTCTTCTGTTTCGCTTATTTTCCTGTCTATTTCTCAATGCTCTCTATCTTTGTTCGTGACTTTTTACTTCCTCGTATTACGAAGTTACTTCTTCAAAAAAAAGAAAATTCCGTGCGCCGGAAAACGGCTAATATTCGGCAGAAAAACTCTTTTCTTTCTTGTCACATTCTAGTCTTTACTTCTCTTCTTTTCTGCCTCGACATCTTCTGCCTCATTCTTATTCTTTCTCTTCGTCTTTTGCCATTCCCTCTCCCTCATTCTCCCATTTACTTTTTCTCCGACTTCCTCAATTTGTTTTATTCTCAAGAACGTTCTCATTTAATCGCTTTTCACTTCCTCCTCCCTCCCTCCTCTCCTCCTTGATCTCACCCTTCCTTCCTACCCCCGACTGCTCTTTCCCGTCATCCACACGTGCAGCCCCCTCACCTCTGAAGAATTGAGAGATGAGCGGCGGAGAGGAGCGTAGTAGTCGCAGCGTTTCTGTGTCTCTCACACGGCGCTCGGGTTGAAATGCGCCCACCCGCCCACGAACACACAAAGTGCGCCACACATAAAAGAATGAAAAAAAAGAAGAATGTAATTTATTATATGGGACGATAAAGAGGAAGTTTATCTACGACAGGGAGGTGTTACCTCACGAACGAGCAGAAGCGAGCAACCTTTCCTCGGCAGAGGAAAAAGTATCTTTATCCTCATGTCATATATAATTTGATTTTATTCCACTTATTTTAGCAATACATTTTTTTAGGAAATGCTATGTTATGTTTCTTGACGTTAATTTTCTGTTGCGTCAAAAGAAGTGCTCACGAGAGTAGTTGAAATATTTATCACTCATTGGTGATGAAGAGGGCACCCATTATCAATCTATCCCAATCCCATCAATCGATTATTTTGTGAAATATATAAATATATTTTGTATATATATATATATATATATCATGAAACCTTTATCATGAAAGGAATATAATACATACGGTGATAGAGCAGTTATAATGTTGTAAACAGGAAATAGGTTATTCATAGATTTAATTTATGGATATTGTGTTTGCATCATTTAATGTGATACATAGAAACCTTTCAATACTTAACAGAAAGCAGATGGAAGCACTACTTATTGCAAGTCATTCCCAGACTTCCCTTACTGAAACTGATGGTAACGAAACGCGGTCCTTTAATGAATTTTGGGCTGTCCCTCTGAGCAACAGACTGCTCGCCTTCACCGCAGGGACTGGGGTGCGGTCCCCGTGCGATCCCCGTTTGTCCCAAGTAGGATTTGTGGTGAACGAAGTTTCTCCCATTTCCCCAGCCTCGTTACCCACCTCATCGTCTTTGGTGCAACAGTTTCTCATAAACTCTGTTTTCTACATCATCACCTTAAATTTTATTCCAGGACTTCGATAAACTTGGTTCTACACAGGATACAAAATGTACAGATTGCTTGTAAATAAAAGAATGCACTTGTATTATTAAGACAAATGAATAAAAATAATTAATTAATAAAATACACTTTGTACGAATAGTACGAACTACGTTAAACCAATAATAAATGTATAAAACAGCACACAAAAATAAAACAAGAAAAATTCTTTTAATTGAAAAGCCGATTTCCATAAAACTTCATTTTTCAGGAAGGAAAAGAATTCACGTTCAGCCTTACAGTTCAAGATGAGATTCAGCGGTTTAGGAATACCGATTAATAGAGGAGAAACGCAACTTTTGAATGCTATATTTGGCAGCAGGCTTCTTTAGAATATATTGATACCTAACACTGGAAAAAGAACGGAAATATAGATACGTCAGTTTGAAAATAAACTCTTGAATTATATAACCTAATTACGTGCTTCTCGCACACTTGAAGCTGTAGACATTTTTTTCAAAGCTACTTTCCTTCGAGATATTTTTTTCCTTGACGAAGAAAAAATTTCCAAAATTCTGCTTGAATGTGCTCATGACAAAGGAGACATTTTTATTTAGATTCTTGTGTATATGAATTACAACAATTTTGAACTTAGATTACAGAGATATAGAAGGAGAAAATATAGTGAAAATGAAACTAATAGAATCTAAGATCAACATATTACCTGTACATAGAGAGAAAAATAAATTTCAAATTCTGCACACATGCATAATTCCAAAATGTTTACTTTAGGATCAGCAATGTTACTTGAAATCATTTAGCACTGAAACAAAGTGCAAAGTATCGTAAATATTGAATATAGTGTTTTCAATTATTTTTGAGTCATGATGTGTTGTACTTGGTAGTCGATTACACAAATATTTGTATTCGCTAGATTCAACGTAGAACTTGAAGAGAAAGGAAGTTAATAAAATATTAAATTAGCATTCTTTTTTATTTAAATGAGACCATAATGAAATACAGAACTGAAATATTACTGAAATTTTGTTAACGATAATCTATGAAATAATTTTGTATCAAAATCTTCCTCCTGAAATCGTTACGATTTCATGAAATTAGAGATACAAGGAGACTGTTTGAAAAGGAGCAGGTTAATACAGCTTAAATTGGTAAAATGTTCGAAATTTTATTTTTCATTGTCAAAAACATATTTAATGAGTATTAAATTCTGTTTTTCATATGTTATGGTGAATGCCCTCCGCGAATCTGCTAATTCGCGAATACACTGCTGAATATTCACGTTATCCAAAATGGATGGATAAAGTTGGAATTAGATACTATTTCAGATCATACTTTGATCTTAAGTGGGATGAAACTTACTTTAATCAACACGAAATGACTGGAATAAGACTCAGTGGAACTACGTGGTAAACAGAAATCAGACTGATGTTTGGACATTTCAAAGGATAGTAACGAATAAGAGATGTAGTTTCAAGTTCCATTATGCTGGTCATACATTTCTCTGGACCTGATACCACCTACATTTATCTAACCTCAGCACAAACGTCAGTTCATCCACTGTGGTCATAGTGTACAGTGTACATAGTGTAGTCAGTTCACAGTGTACATAAGCATTTCCGAGTTGTCGCGACGTGACTCCGACATTCAGCCTTCAATTAACATAAAATAATCATGCGTTAGTAAAACGCCTAATTTCGATACTTTTTTCTTCAAAACACTTTGCCAAAATACGCCTCTCACTGGATCACGTTACTTCATTGAGCGCCTGGCAGCTAACGTCAAAATTACCCGAATGGTGACTGAAATAATCCATTTCATAGTTATACAGACAGCCTCAAACAATCCGCGCCGGTTGGGAGGCCAATCCTGGGATAAGCTTATTTTTGACATAACCCGTGACATATATGATAAATTTAAAGTAGAATTTGATGAGCTAAATAATAATAGATATCGTGTATGCAGCTTGGCTGAGCAACCTTATGCGATCCAATACCTTTGGAAACATGGCACGCTCACTGCCGGTGCATATTCCCTTGTTCCTGGAGGGCTGACTTCGAAATCCGCTCTTAAACGCCCCTACCCCCGGGCGCTGGCGCAGCAGCGTCGGCAAGGTGGTGTGCCCGGTGTGAGTGTGGGCTGGCGAGGGGATGCCTGCCCTGCATGCCAATCCGCTATCGCGGGTGACGCCGCTACTGCTTGGCTGTCGCGCAACGCGACGCCTTCCGAATGCGCCAGAGAGCGAACGACCTGGGCACAGGGACTCGCGCGTGCGGCGCGGCACCGCTGTTTTGTTACTTTCTCGCTACTGCTTACGCAGCACTGACAAAGTTACGTAATGCTGCGCGAGATAACGGCGATGTTTCGGCAGAAAAACTCTTTTCTTCTGGTAACGAAAAAGTGGATAAATACAGTTGCAAAATTTGGAAAAAATTATCCACTAACACGTGCTGTTTCCAGAATCCATGTTTTGTGGATCCTTGATACCGAGAATCAAAACCGAGCAACAAAACGTCTGTTCGTCCGCCAGTCCGTCTGTGAATAACGCTAAGTAAATCGTTCCGCTGATTGTCTCCAAAATCGTTATTTCCCAATCGATTTCGCTGATGTCGCGGCCTCTTGAATTTGACCTGGGACCTTTTCCAATTGTTCCAAAAATGGCTCATCTTTTTTATTAAATTTTGTTGTTGAAGACTGTGAAAGACGTTTAAAAGAATGGTGCAGGTCTCATGTTCGTTAAAAACTCTGATTTTTCGAAAATTGAAAAAATTCAAAATTAATTCGGTGTCTTCCTACAACCCCAATTATGAGGTTGGAGATGTTTCCCTTTGGAACTATTTCCTAAAGATAGATGTTGAAATAAGGTCATGTATAATTTTACAAAAAATTGACTAATTTTCCCGTAATAGTGTTTGAAAATACAGACGAGAAAGTACGTGCTGTTTTAGCACGACTAGTTTCTCTCTTCACTGTGATGCGCAGTAGGGGAAGATGTGGTCTCCCATGGGTGCCAAGTTGTTAGTTACATTGCGGAACTTATTTCTCTGTAATACTCTGATGCATTTCTTAAGTTTATCTAGGGGAGTTACTTTTCTTAAAGTCACCAACAATTTGTTACTTGTTTTACATCAATTATTTTTAATTATATTTTAAAATATTTCGTGTTCAACTATTTTGGTCATTAATCCATGGAGGGTATTGTTGTTATATGCTGGGGTGGGGGTGTTCCTTCCTCGCTGGGTTGTTTCGCTGATGCCAACATATATATCGACTTGCAGGGTTTCCTCATTCTAGGTATCTCTCGCCGGCAGAACAACGCCCTCAGCTTATGCTGTAAACTCCTGATTGGTCTCCCGACATGTGTGGTGGAGTAGTTCACGTAGACTATTGGTTCAGAAGTTCAGTAGTTCAAGTAGAAATATGTGTGTGTGTGTGTGTGTGTAACGGATGACGATAGGACAAGCACGAGGAAGGAAAGATCGCAAGGAGGTCCTGACCCGTTTGTTAGGGTACTGCTTTGGCATTCGCCTGGCATTGATCGGAGAAATAACGGGAAAATAGCGATTAGAATAGTCGGGACCTAGAATTCTTCACCAGACAGAAACCGAATTTAATGTAATTCTATCGAAATACTTGTGTATTTTGTCATAATGATTTTGATTTTTTCATATACTTCAATATCATAGTAACGATATTTGGGAAAATGTCACATCCATACTGTCACAAGCACTAATTACACTCACGGTTTGCTGACCCCTGCTTGTGAAGTCCATCCCCAGAAAGTCTCTGGCAATCACATTTGAAACTCTCAGACCGGAGTAAACACTTCTAAAAGGATTGCCAATTAGCAGTCTGAAACTCACTTGGCTCTTCTTATTAGCATTTTTAGTATGAAGCCTCGTCAGTTCAGAACCATCGACGTGTCTGGTTGCTTAGGGAGTCTCTGCTACCCTTGCAGGTCCATGGTCTTCAATGCAAACTCGACTTGTGTAATGTTCTTTTTCGGGTAATGAAGAAGTTTTACAGAGCTCATTTCCGCGGACAAACATGCCCGTAAATCTCACAATGCATAATGATTATCACATAAAATTATCGCTTACAAATTGTCAAAAATATTTCATAGATTTGAATGCGCTACTTTATGTAAATGTATGTAGAAACAAAGAATTTAGAGAATCGACGTATTTTTAGCTCTTTAAGGAAAAAATTAATTATTTAAGTAGTGATATATTTTTTCCTGGTCTCTCAGAGCATATTTTCATGTACGTTGCAACGTGATGTTTACTTGAATAGTTTAAAAACATATTTTTACGTTAAAATGCATTATAATTATAAAAATAATTTTAGAAAAGTATCTTCAATACTGTAGCACCGCCAGTTATCTTTCTGCTTCCTTACTTTGTCTTATTGTTGACACACACACCCCTAGACTTGTTTTGTAAACGTAACATTTGTATTAAACTTACGAGGTGCAATATACCTTCCCACTCTCCAATTTAAAGTACAATACATTTAGAGTGGATTGGAAAATGTCAAATGAATATTATTCAAGTAAGGGTGAATGGAGCTACCATAGAACGTTTGACATTTGGCCAATCAATAAAATTACAAAAACCATTTACACCAAAAGACACTTTACTAATTTCCAAACCCGAATTTCACAAAGCCTTCGCATAAGTATAACACGTAAGACGTTAACTTAATAGCTTGCAAGCTTCAAGCTTCTGTGTTTATTCCTATGTAAGAAATAAGAAATTAACCAATAACAGTACGATACAACAAAATCATGAGTATCGAAACAGGATCGAAGTCGATATAACGAACAAAATACTGGTTTTCCAGATTGCGTGGTTGATTTGCGGCGGTTTTCTACGTTTTTTGTAGTGTACGATCTTTTTGTAATATATAAAATCGATTTTCACATCCAACCAATAGTAACTAGAATGACCCACAGACAATATAAAACCTTATTTTGCCTACGCTTACGTTGGAAATTATGAAAACTTCAGTCTATCACTTATGTTAAAGTTTATGTCTGTGCGTTATGCTTATGTTTTCGTTTGGATTGTGAATGGGCCTTTATTCTCTATTGATTATCTGGTTAACGACGTTCTATGATCGGAAGGCACTGCATTACGTTGTGCTAAAACAAAAGAAGTATATTTCAAACATAAAACAAAGAATATGATTATGTATATATGGCCCTCTATATATTTTTAGACAGTCTAATTTTTCGTAAGAGAATGTGAAATTCTCATAAAATAATTTCTTTATTATACGACGTTTTAGGAAACTGTCTTGTTCCCATCATCAGGTACTCTATATTGTAAAATTCTTTTTCTTCTAATTCGTCTTTGCATAAATTGATGCTCTGTATTACAGCGTATTAGCAGGGGAAGATCACCGCCATCTCCACTCTTCATACAGCAAGGGAAGATCACCGTCACCTCCCGCGATAAAACATACACTTTACTTACGGGACTAATGATCATGCCATTTAACGCACCCGGAATCACTAATCAATCAGTTAACCGGACATCCAAGTTGATAATAAGCAAATCTGTTGACGCGCCCCGAAACACGAAGTATTCACTCGGTCTCCCACCAGAACTTTGCCCACCCCTGCTTCGTATCTCCAATCCCAGCCGTGCGCAGAAGTGACTCGCGGTGCGTCGTCCGCAGCGGCAAGCTCCACGGCGCGAGCAGAGTGTCTCTCCTTGTCAAAAGAAACGGCTAATTATTATTTCGCGCTAACAGAACACATCGCTGAATGGCGTTGAGCTCAGGCGACGCGTGCAAACTCGCTCGACGAATCTCAAAAGTAAACAAATTATTTTCCTTTCGAGTTTCGAAACTTTATGACAGCACCGTATGCATTCTCAAGGAAATGGAAAGAAAAGAAGGTTGTTTTTTTTTGAAATGGTGATATTTCTGAAGGATTTTTACGGTGTCTTTTAGGATGCAAGAGTTTGGAAATAAGTTTAGTTCGTTGGTTTGAAATGCTTTGCGATAAAAAGAGGAGCGTTTCTTGTTATAAAATTGGGAACTCGTAGCTGCTGTAAAAGCTACGCGTTTTGTTTATCTGTGCACCTCTTCATTCACGCATGCGCAGTATAACACTCGTGACTTATCTTCAAACGCCCGAGAGCTATCGAATAACATTACAAGACACTGTTAATTACTGAAAAATTAAGAGAATATCTCAATCAAGATGGAGATGTTCAATATGCAGGTGTCTCAGAATAAATGTTAAAAAAGTTCTAAAACGTTCAGAGGGTTGGAAAAATATATTTTTTGCATATATGATGTGAAATTTAATATAAATATTATTTGCATATATACACTGGCCGACTTGGATGTCCGAGGTGAATAGTGTGTGTGCCGACTCAACGCCTAAGTTCCAAGTGTCGCGGGTTCGAGTCCACCGTTACGGTGGTTATTTGTCTTTCATGTATGTGCATTGTTGCGAAAGGCGTTTCGAATCTGACCACAGACCGAGGAGCCCGCAAGTCTGTGTAGTGTAAAATATGTTCTGACCAGTGGTAGCGACTCATGTATTTTAGTCGTTTGTTGGAAGAAAGATAAAATTTGGAACTGAAGCAAAATGTGTTTCACTGCTTAGAAATAGGAGTGAACATACTCGTTTATTCGTTTTGCCTCAAATTCGGGGTGGTCAAACATTTTTTCTTTCCTAACCCAAATATGTTTTATTGTGAATATTAAGGGTCGACAATAGACATTAAGTATATATTCACCAGAACTGCGAGGGGTATTCACGTTTCCAAAAGTTCAGACTTTCTTTTAAAAGCGTGCTTAGCTGCTATATGGTCGTGGTGAAGTCGGAGGGAGAGATCGGTGTAAAGGCAAACGGTGGTTGGTCCGCACCAAAGTTGACGGGGCATATGCTGAGCTGAGATCAACGGTCTTAGTACTTTTTGCCGAAAAAAAATAATCCCTCTTGTAAATGTATCTTTTTGTGAATTCTTCTGCTGGTTGCGCGGTGGCGCGGTGCCCA
Source organism: Acheta domesticus (assembly GCA_031308135.1). Classification (NCBI taxonomy): domain Eukaryota; kingdom Metazoa; phylum Arthropoda; class Insecta; order Orthoptera; family Gryllidae; genus Acheta; species Acheta domesticus. The sequence continues at coordinate 76,622,837 of JAHLJT010002630.1, read as the reverse complement.
CCCCTGTCGCCGAGAAGTCGAGCTGAGTCGGCGCAGGCGCCAAGGGGAGGGGGCAAGGGTACGCGGATTCAGCTACGCATATTGCGTCGCGCTGCCCATCCACCCGCCCGCCTGCATGCCTGCTCGCCCGTCCGTCCCTCCCGTCCTTCTGACTGCCCCCCACCATCGCCCCCGCCTCTACCCGTCCCCGCCAGCCCTCTCTCCACTATCAACGCGCATCGCTTCGTCTTGCCCCTTTCCATCCCGCCCCTTCCGTCTCGCCACGCCCGTCTAGCTCTCTTCTCTCCACCCCGCCTCATTTCACGCCGCCACGCTTCATCCCGCCTCACTTAATCTCGACTAACTTCATCCGGCCTCGCTTCACCTCGCCTCACTTCACCCCGCCTAGCTTCACCCCGCCTAGCTTCACCCCGCCTCGCTTCACCCCGCCTCGCTTCACCCCGCCTCGCTTCACCCCGCCTCGCTTCACCCCGCCTCGCTTCACCCCGCCTCGCTTCACCCCGCCTCGCTTCACCCCGCCTCGCTTCACCCCGCCTCGCTTCACCCCGCCTCGCTTCACCCCGCCTCGCTTCACCCCGCCTCGCTTCACCCCGCCTCGCTTCACCCCACCTCGCTTCACCCCGCCTCGCTTCACCCCGCCACGCCACGCTCCACTTTGCCACGTTTCATTCCGCCTCATATCATCCTACCTCGCTTCACCCCGCCTCGCTTCACCGCGCCACTCTCCGCCTCGCCTTGTTTCACCCCCTCCCCGCCTCGCTCCGTCACACCGCGTTTGGCCCCCCCTCGCTTCACCCCTCCTCGTCCACCCCGCCCCGCCCCCCTTCGCACCGCCTCCTCCGCCCCTTGTAAGCGGCGTCGCCCCTCTCCTCCCCAGCCCCCACATTCGTCCGCTCTCCCGTCCTCCCCAACCACCCAGCTCAACCCGCCCACCCTCACCCACCAACCCGTTCACCAACTCGCCCCGCTCGTCCCCTCCCCCTTGCTCCATTCGCCATCTCCCCGGCCCGGCCCGCCTCTCCGCTCGCCTGCCGGGTGGGCGGGGCCCGCCTTGCGACCTCGCGCGGATATTTCCGCTTGGGCGCCAAGCGCTAATAATCCGCCACGCCCCAGCGGAATCAAATCCGCGCGCTCGCTCGCTTTGTGAATGCCTGCGCGGCCCACCCCAGCCCGCCCGCCCGGCCGCGCCGCCGCTCCCGCACAGTGGGCCCGCGCGTCCGTCTCCAGAGGGAAGAGCCTGGCGCCGCTCGCGCGAGGTACGCGCCACACCCACAGCACACGCGCGTATTACTGAGTCTGTATTTCGCTAGGGGGTGGGGCAAGAATAAGGTGGGTGGGGCAAGAATAAGTTGAGTGGGGCAAGAATAAGGTGGGCAGGGCGGGGTGGGCGAGGCGGCGTGAAGAGAGGCAAGGTGAAGCGCGGAGTGACGGAGTGAGGGGGAGGGTGAAGCGAGACGAGGCGGCGTGAAGAGAGTCAAGGTGAAGCGCGGCGTGACGGAGTGAGGGGAGGGTGAAGCGAGGCGAGGCGGCGTGAAGAGAGTCAAGGTGAAGCGCGGCGTGACGGAGTGAGGGGGAGGGTGAAGCGAGGCGAGGCAGAGCGAGGCGCAGTGAAGCGAGATGGGATGAAGCGAGGCGAGGTGAAGTGAAGCGAGTCGAGGTGAAGCGAGGTAGGGTGGTGTGAGGCGGGGTGAAACGTGGCGAAGCGATGCGATTGAGTAGTGGTTCCGGACGCGTCAACTACTAGGATAATTTGTTCCGTAAGTGTAGTGCTTGTTTTTTCTTCAGGCCGTTATGATGGTTTTCCCCCGCTGGAAGGTGAGATCAGGTGCCGATCTCTCTCGGCTAGTGGGGTTTGCCTCACCAGAGAGGGACCCCCTGCCGGGACAAGTTCAAAGCTCGCGATTGGTCGTTCGGCATATGTGTCATTGTAGTGCATGTAGATGTATGTGTAAATAAGGGGTAAAGATAGAACAAGAAGAGGAAGAAAAGATCCGCTTGGTATTGATCGGAGAAACCACGGGAAACTACCGACCAGAGCAGACGACCGCTAAAAGGTTCCTCAAGACAGAGGCTGAATTTGACCTAGGTATCTAGCTAGTATGGGAAATCGGGGCCGCGAACCTAGGACCTCCCAGTCAGTGCCATCAGTTCATGTCCTGAGTTGCTAAATGCGAGAGGGTTGGTTATTTTGACGACAGGAGTATCAAATCTGAAGCTTGTTTCTCAATACAAAATCGTTTCTATTACAGGAGAGCGAACTTTTTCTGGTTATCAGATTTTTTCAACATCGCTCATTGCTATCATTTATTCTTAATTCAACAAATGTTAGTAAATGAGTGGAGGTATGTATTACGGGCTTAAGATAACGTGCGCGTATTATATCAGACCAATGACAACTTACAGAGCAAAAAGAGTCAATGTAAGCCGATGCACCGTTCTCGACTAAGGATCGATCAGAGTTGATGGCAGCTTTCTATGCGCTTTTTATTTATATTTTCGGGAACAGATAGCATAGCATGCTTTATATTTTTGGTTAAAGTTTTAAGGGATATTATCAAAAGTGATATGTTTCTTTCTAGCGTATTTGGACTCGCAAAGGATATTTTAGTGGGTCGTTGCCTGAACAAATGAAGAGTTCAAAATAGTGATTGCTAAAATAAAAAAATCATGTTATTAATAATTTTTTATATTATTTGTGAAGCAGATGTTGTATAACAATAAAAGATTCAGGTTGTAATCATTGATATGAATAGAATTAGTTTTTGTTGATTTCAGAAATCAAAAAGACAATCATAGTGACAAAAAGTCGTTTTGAAATTGGAAAATATAAAGAAAATGAATTTTAAATCCAGTAAGATGGAGAGAACATTACGTGTTTCCTCTCCAGAATAAATGAAAGAAAACTGCAGAGATCAACAAAATACATCGACGTTTCCCTAAAATTCCTCGAAACAATTGTCGCAGCAGAAGTGCTGGTTACATTGGAAAAGTAAGAGCTAAGTAATTAAAAAACTTAGGCAAAATATGCCCAGAGTAAATTTATAATAATATAATGTGTGTATAATGTGATGCTTCCCAATTTTCTATCTGTAATCTTAGCAGAAACAAAGAACTGTAAAAAAAGGTAGTTCCACTCTTGAGACCTGCTGACACGAATAGCGCAATGAAATCATCTCTTTAGGTTGTTGAACACACCAGGAGAGCAGTAGTGAATGTGGCTCCGGAACTAGATTAGATTTGTTGTTTTTATGGCTATCACCTTTTTAAATTTTATTTTATTAAATATATTCTCTTCTTCTCACAACATATTTAAGGAGAATAACTGTGCCGAACACACTACTGCAGTCCCTCATTGTCTTCTTAATATCAGTCTTTTGAAAACGTGTGAGGACAGGGAAGTTGTTTGCGGAGACAGTGGACTGTCACCGACAGAAAACAAAATGGCGTCGGATAAAAGAATTTTCAGAATAAGTCAAGAAGTCAAAAAGAAGAAGAAGAAGAAGAGGGAGACGAAGAAGAAGATACTAAGTTTTGTTTCTTTTGAAAGAGTATAGAAAAGCAATAAAAAAGAAGTCACTATTATGAGAAAAGTTCTATCTACACGTTTGAAGTTGGATATAACTTTGATAAACAAAGGCGTCTGCCTTCTGCGCAGCACATTCAACTCTGCTCGACATCTACAGTCCCATCTCGAACATTGAAGCACTTTCGACAAGTGGTGGAGCGAGACCGCTGTCTTACAAAGTGTCATTTGCGACGTTTACACAGATTTACCTCATATACTGGCATTCACTGGCCCATCGCCCAGCTAGCTGCCATCGAGTAAATAACGCTGTAAAAGTGAAGGTATGTTGTTTCTTCGAGGCCTGACAGAGGTGGAAAGAACTATTTGCACCCTTTTTACTTTCTCATCCTTACTTCGTAAGAAGAGAAAGTATTGTAATCATGCTCCGGGAAAAGGTGAACTTTCAACAGAAAAACTCTTATCGCTGGGCTCAAGAAAGTAAAATTAAATAAATATCGTTTCTATATGTAGTAAAGTACTGCCTCTAACACTTTCTGTAGTCAGAATCCATGATTTGTGGGTCCTCGACACCGAAAATACGATTGTGCTCTTCGTACGTCCGTGAACGACGCCTAAACCAGTCAGGGGATTTTCTGCGAAATTGATATTTCCTGTTTGGACGAAAAGATACTTTGACTTTTGGATGGTTTGAAACGGATATTTTAATTTTTGGAGATTCTTTACATGAAGCATCAATATTTTCAATTTTTTTTCAAATACAGCTCCAAATATTTTTGTTAAACTTTGTCCTCGGTTAGCGTAAAAACACTTAAAAGATTGGCACAGAACTCGGTGTCTTGGAAATCTCTGATTTTCTGAAAATCACTTACATTACATTTTTTTCGTATATTCCTAAAACAAAATATTGAAGATTTTTTGCTTAATGAAATACGCTTCTTAATACAGATTTTAAAATAAGGTCGTATACAATTTTTTGAAAATAGAAGTTTTCATGTAATTGTCCGTGATATTTAGGCATTTTTTAAACCATTTCTTCCTCTAAAACTTCCAAGTGTTTTCTTTAAATTTTCTCCTCGTATGTTTAGAGGACAGTAAACAATGTGTGCTAGTCCAATTTTCTGTAAAATTTCTGTATTTTTGAAAATTCAAAACGTTACCATTGCAAAAGTACAATAACGAAGATAGAGATTTTATTTTAAATGAAATCTGTTTTAAAAATATCAGATCTTTTAACAAGTTTATATACAATTTGTTCGAAAAAACAAGGGGTTTTTACATGAAGATAATTAAAATTATAAAACAATCCTCTCCAAGTTTTGCCTTAAATTTTTTCCAATGGATTGGGTTCCCTTTCTCATTTAGATTTTCAACACTTCCTGGCCATGCACATTCCACGCCTCTACTTGCAGAGAAAGATAAAACGCGACAGTGTCTTCATGTCCAGGCTTGCAGTTATGTTTTCAACTTTATCATCATCGATGCTAGGGGAAGAAGGGAAAATTATGATAAAAAGGCAAAAACAAAATAAGGCAAAATAAAAAAATTATAAAAGGTGTCAGAAATTAAAACATACAAAAAGGACAAAACAACATTCTAAAAGAACTCCATAAGTATAGTTTAAGTATTCCTATTGTTAAAAGTCTTAAAAATGTAACAAAAATAAAAGGCATTTTTCCGAATGCCTGGGCTCTATTTATAAAAAAGGCAGTAATATTTATGGAACATGTTTTTATAATAATTTTCTTCGCACTACGAATTTAACAGCGCAAACATCTTTATCACCTTTTCTGTCTATCAGAAGCATCCTTTCTCAACCACTCAAAGGTTTTCTGTTAAGTATATCAGCTCTTCATTGCGGTTTCCTTTTATTTTTCCTGCCAACATCCTTTGATCTAGACAACGTTAAAACCGCTGCTCCTGCTTTCCTTTTGTTTTCCCGTGTCTATTCTTTGAACTAACCTCGTACTTTGTAACGAGAGTTTATTTTTAGGATTTCAAAACGGACATGCGCAAGTGTTGGCATTATATTTGAATAAAAGAATGAGGCAGATTTTAAACCCCTTCCTTTTAAAATATAACTAAAACAAATAATGCCTAAAATTGTCACCCTGTGTGGCAGAGTGTGTTTGAGCCTTCCAAGTTCCGAGGAAATGTCAGTGAGAAGAAAACAATTTCATAACGTTTCAAGTAAATTGAAATTTCGACAATGAAAAAATGTTTGAAGTCAAATTGTATGTAGTTCAAGCGTACGTTCTAAGTCATAAACAAGAATGAGCTACTTTTCATTGTATTTAAGCAACAAATTTTCTTTATCATCATTATTATTATTAACAAAATCCTTATTAGAGTAGGTGGGGACAATGCCCCGCATTTTAGGGTTCTCAATTTATTTATTTTTTAATCTCGTGCATTTTCTTCCTATTTCACATTGATGTTTCACATTGACGTTGATTTCACATGAGTTTCACATTGATGTTTTATATCTCAATCGTGCTTGATCATTGGTTGCTAAGAAATTCCGATTTTTCAAAATGATGTTTTTGAGGGGTTTTGCCCAAAAAATGCGGCATATCCCCGCACTGCGGGACCTTGCCCCAATAGAGGTTAAAGTGGTTGAAGGTATTAAGGGAAACACATGAAATAAGTTTATTTTGTCAGCAAAGGCAAAAAACCACAAGCATTGTGAGGTCTCAGTCTCATCTTTGCCGTCATTTTCCTCTTTGATTTAATAAAATCACATTTCGATCTGGTGTCACATTTCCGAGCGCGAGGATTTGCCCCATAAAGACCGAGGGTTTTAGCTCCATTTCGGTATGTTCTAAAGAGAGTTTGTGACCCATTATGCCATGTTTGTATTCGAAATGAAGCAAAACTTCGCCTGCAGTATTGAAGCTTCGTTTAAGTAGTTTAAACTGATAAATCGTTAATTCATTTCCTTGCAACCATCTCCATACAATATTACATTAAAATTTCACAATTATTACATCAAAACTGCAAAAAATAAACTTACATCATTATTTCAACCAATGACGAAGCAACTTCCACGCGTTTCTATAACCAACTGATTCGTTTCACGTCCAAACTGCTGCCCGACGATGAGCTCCATAAACAATGACAGTCTATTAAAAAAGCCCATGCCGGGCTTTGCCCCCACCTACCCTATTAGTAATTCAGAAAAGTGGCCTCAATAAAATAATAAAATCTCATTCCATTAACATGTTTCAGAATATTGAAAATATTTGTTTCCCCCCTCGGGCACCTGTGGATGTTGATTTGGGTGTAGTGAATGCTGTCAAGTTACGCGTTTCTGTAATATCATAGATTTTTTTGTTAATAAAATCACGTTTTTTCTCGTAATTAAAATTCAAAGTGTGACAATTTTATAAGAAGTGTTGAACAAAACATTTTGAAGAGTTTGAAGTTTGAAGAGTTTAGAGAGATGACAGAGTTAGAGAGAGACTATTAAACTACCAAAGAATGCGAAAGTCTATGCTACGTTTCAGCACATCTATTATCAATTAATTTCAAGAGTAAGAAGTATTGAAGTGGAATGGGACTATGGTCGCGAAAATCTATCGTTGCTCTTACTAGTGTGTTCTGTTTTGCACAAAATTATTGGAGAGATTGAATAATATATTCAAGCGGCAGTTGTGATGTAAGATCTCTTTCAATTCAATATTCCTTCTCCTAAACATTGCACTAGTATCACAGAAGAACGGAATTACTTGACAGCAACGAATATATTAAAACACATGTTCTAAAGAGAAGGGTTTTTGACAAATATATTTTCTCTCGCAGCGTTCGAAAATTGACACCAGATGAAATTAAACTTCCGCGCGAAAAATAAGGACTGCAAAATCTTATCTTGCCGTCTCTCTCCACGGGCGGATCCAGCCGATCATTTTTGGAGGGTGCCATCGTAGATTTTTGCTAGAATGAAGCCAGAACTGCTTCCGATTCTGGCTTCATTCTTCCCCTTTTAAGCCTCATAAATGATTGATCTTTATTGATCTGCACCTTGTCTATTCTTTTTGGGTATTACCCATGGAGTGGTTTGTCTCTCCACGACTTCTTTAACATATTTTGTGTCTCACATTTCATGTTAAGTAGCATCAGAAGTTCAGTGTCTCTGTCATTCTGCGTGTCTTGCATAGTTTTCTTTGCAATGCTTCTTGCTACACTAACAATGCCTCTGTTTCCCATTCTTCGGTCAGATTTCATGGCCTGCCTCATTAGAGGGTCATCTTGATGGCTAACTACATACTTTCCCATCCCGACCATTGCGTTGTGCCAGGAGGCCTCAATTTGTCTGAGGTCTCTTCCTCCTTCCTTACGTGACACAAAGTCTATCAGCTCGAGGGTGAGCAACATGATGCATTGTTTGCAGTTTTCTGGTTTTTCGATCTTTGAAGCGAATTTCCTGCTCAATCCAGTCCACTAGTCCGAAACTGTATTCGGCTGCAGGCACCGCCAAACTACCTATCGCTGATATTTTATTCCTGGAGTTCAGAGCAGACTGCATTACCATCCCATTCTTCTGTATTACTCCCAGAGAATTATCTCCTTCATTGTGTTGTTTGAGATGGTCTCACATTCTTCAATGACCAGATATTTGTAAGTTTTACCTGGCTGAAGATCTTGAATCACAATGTCTATATCAACTTCAATGTTATCCGACGTCATTTTGCCTCTCTTTGGGTTGATTTTTGCACACTTGTGAAGACCAAACTTAATGCAGATATCATTGCTAAAATCATTGCTGACAGACACCATTTGGGAGAGAATCTCATCATTCCTTGCAAACACTTTAAGATCATCCATGTAAAACAAATGTGATACTGGTCTTTCATCACCATGGAGCTTGTAACCAAAGTCAGCTTGTGACAACTGTCTAGATAGTGGGATCAAAGTGATGCAAAAAAAAAAACAGCAGAGGGGATAGTGAATCTCCTTGAAAAATACCCCTGTTAATCTGAATACTTCTGGTTTCTACCGCTTCCTTTCCGCTGTGTATTAGTAACCTGGTACTCCACGACTTCGTACTAGCCTTGCAAAATTCAATAAGTCTAGGATGAAATCGATAGATCTCCAGGGTCTCCAGATCTCCTTAACCCTTGTGTTGTTTCCTGCCATCCGTTACTGCGACCCACAGTGGCCTCGAGACATCCCCCCAGGGTCCAGCAAAGGGTCCTTACGATCGCCAGTTGGTATTACTAAACCCCACGGGATTTTCACTGACTGCTGAAGGCAGCCTCCTTCGCTGGCTAATGCACGGTTCGGGCCTCCACTCTAATCAGTGGCCTGGGGTGCCAACCCAGTTTCTCTCCTGTACCCTCCATGGGCCGATAACAGGAAGTCCAAAGGTTCATGACCCTTCCCTCTTTACTTACTTCCCACTTTCCTCAAAATGGAGTACTTCTTCGTCTGACCCCTCACCTTCAACCTGTTCAGCAAGGGAGGCCCTACCGGTAGCTAGGCTACCACTGACAAAGCTCTCAGGTTCATAGGGGTACTCAAGCTCCACCACCAACTGCAAGGTCGTGTACTCCCTAGTTGGAGTTATTGTTGTTAATATTATTATCATTATTATTATTAAGAAAATTGTGAAGAAACTGCTGTGTAGTTACAAACTTTCTCAGAGAAATGACACAAAAAATTTGTTTCCTCAAATTAAGAAGACGATGGAGTATATATTTCATTTGAAACGACTCGTCCTATATTAATTGAAAATAGCGTCAAAATCAAATTATTTGAATTAGTGATTTGTGGAGGATCTTGTGATCTGGGAAACAATGCACGACTGCACCTGGCAGCTGTTTGTGTGCGGGGCGCATCCCACACCCACTGTGCGGGCCGTGCGTGGGCGACGTTATTCGCTGGACAGGGCGCGGACACGGGGCGGGGGCGGGGACGGGGGCGGGGGCGGGTGCACTCTGCGCGCCGCTCCGCTCCCCCTGGCCGGCGAACGCCGCCTCGCTCTCGCACGCGCGATATTTCTTCATATCGGCACCCGGCGCGGCGCGGCGCGAAGCGGCGTATCGGCTCGGATTTTCATGCATGGGCGGGCCCCGCCGGCTGTGACGCAACGAGCGGCGACGACCAGGGGTGCAAAGGCGGGGACGGGGTGCGGAGGACAGATGTGGGGGAGGGCTGGGAGAGGAGAGAGGGCGTGGCGTGGACAGAACAGGAAGGAGCAGAGGAGTGGGACGGGCGGGGCAGAAGTGTCTGGGATGAGAGGGACCAGGAGTGGATCGGAATGGCAGAGGCAATGACAGAGTAAGAGAGCGTGAGACGGGAAAGAAACCGGTCCGGTAGCCTAAGAGCGGAGAGGAGTTGTGGCGGATCAGAAACTGTCGGGTAAGGGAGGAGATGGAAGGGTGAGGACGAAGAGGAAGCAGGATCGGGAAGAGAAAGAGAGGGAGGGAACGGACAGGAAAAGAAAGCTCTGGTTGGGGCATGTTGGGGAGAAGTAGATGTGGGCACGGGGAGCGGGTATGACACGAGCAGTGACGAGAGAGAGCGAGGATGTGGGAAGGCAAAGAAGGAGCGTGGGCAAAACGGGGAGGGGCAGAGTTGAAGAATGGGAAGGCGGGGGGAGACGAATCGAAGGAGGGAAGGAGATCGGAGGGCGGAGTCAGGGACAACCAGCGGAGCATGGATGGAAAGGGTGGGAGGAAGGGAACGGAATGGGAAGCGGAAGGATGGGAACGGCTAGTGGCCGGAGAGGGATTGGTGGGAAAGTGGAGATGGAAAGGGTGGGGCGATGAGGGGGCGAGGTTTGAAACGGCGAGGATGGGAAAGCAAGGATGGAAAAGAGGACGTGATTGGGACGTAATGAGAAGGAGCAATTGTGAGAACGAAGGTCAGGGAATTCGATAGGAGAGAGAGAGAGAGAGAGAGAGAGAGAGAGAGAGAGAGAGAGAGAGATTGTGAAAAAACTCGGCCCTAGGGAGAACAGAATGTGGAGGGACAGAGGCGAGGACAGGATGGTGGATACGGGAGGGGAGGGGCGTAGATTGAAGGAGTTGGGGGAGGGGAATAGCAGTGGATCGGGAGGGGCTGTGGCCAACCAGAAAAGCGGACTTGGAAAGGTTGAGACGGAAAAAGAGTGGGGCTGGCAGCGGAAGGGTGCAGAAGGTTGTTGCGGAGTAGCGAGTAGCGGGAAAGGAGAGGGGACGGAAGAGTGGGGACGTTGCAGTCAGGAGTGAAGCGGAAGAAAGTTGGTGGTGTTGAGTGAGCGCATAAGCGGGAAAAAATGGGGAAATCAGAGGTAACGGAGAACCAAATAATGGAACTAATCTTAGAGGAACTAATGGTGAATATTCTCTTTGTTATTGTATTCTTCATTCATCTCACGCTATTCTTTGGCGTATTGTATGTTTTTCTATTCACTAAGTATATTAATCGCAATATTCTTCTTAAATAGTGGTAGTAAGTACCCGTGTATATGTTTAGCTAATGAATTGACTGATCGCGAAATGTTCACACATCTTTATTTGCTAGGCATTAGCACTGGGACCAAGATCGCAAAAGCACAAAACATTTTGTGACAATCAGAATAATAATTTAATTATTATGTTATGACAAATGGCGTGTACGTGTTAGATTATCTTGTTCTCAACATTCATTGAGATGGGGGAAGGCGAATGGGAATATGACAGTACTAAAATGATTGAGATATAAAAGTAATTTCGGTGCATTTGAATTGGAATGTTCAAATACAAGACAAGGAAAGAGAGATAATAAATTTGTGAGGAAATAGGAAATGTGAGGAAATGGAGAACGCGTTTGGAAACAAAATCATTCAATTAATAATGTCAATAATATTGCTACATAATCAATACACATTTTGAAAAGCATTTCTTTCATATTTGATGTACACTGGTGTATAAAGGAAATAAATAAAAAGGAAATGAAAAAACAGGGACCGAAAACAGAAAATTCACACAGATACAAACACTACATTCTAAATTCGCACAGATACATTCCTACCTACATGGAGATATTCTTTTTTATTCGGCCTTTCATTTGAATTTCAAACAGAAATTAATATTGCAATAAAATTCCCTTCTGCTCTGTCCGATAAATCATGAAGAACCACTCAACAGATGTTGAGGTTTTAATGCTTCAAGAAATTATCAATATTTGCTTTATATCTCGGAGTATTAACTTTTAGCAACATGTTATTTCTTTACGAATGCCCCCATAACTTGAATTCGTAAACGTGTGAACCAGTAAATGCCGTTCACATCACTCTAGTTGTGAAGAGAAATGACGGTGTAAACCAAATTCAAACCAGCTGTCACTATCCCCGAATAATAAATGGCTGAACATTCGTGAGCATAAATAACTCCATGCTGACAGCTGGGGACATTGCATGACTTTTGGACGATTGATTATACAATTGTGGCACGTTTGATGTATCTCGATGTAACATGACGGAAGTAATAAATAACCTAACACAAAAGGTAACCATTTATTGAAGTTAATTAACTTTCAGAGTTTTTACTTTCACTGTCTTCCAAATGTACTTAGATTTGAAGAATATTAATGTTAATAATTTTCCTACTTAATGTACTTTTATAATACGTTTCGTTTGATAAAGTTTTGATATTTTAATTAAAATCGTACCAGAATCAATATTTTGTTAATCATTATTTATTTCATAATATGACAAAAGTCATTTATTTTCATCATTTATGGCTAAAACTATCGCTCAAGAACCCCTAGAAAATGAAATGCAACCATCAGTTTCTAATTTATACATTTAATCAAAAAAAGAAATTCGGTTCACGATTCGTAGATTCTAGGGAACTGTTTGCAGAGTATCAATTGTTAAACATTCAAAACAACAAAAATGTGTCAGCATTGTTACATTGATTCATTAAAAAAACTTATTTATTGAATTTTCAATCTAAACCTTTTGATTTTAACAATTTTTAACACTACTCACTTTATATAAATTAATGCATGTTGCAACTGTGAGCACATTATTTGAAACACATCTCCATGATTTGAAATACATTTGCCAGTAAAAACCAACTCTATTTAAAATAATGAAATTTATAATAAAATTTGTTTTTATTTGTGTTGTGGGTCACAATATATAAAAGAGAATAGAATTATAATATCAATGTGTCTAACCTTTTCACTATCAAAGTTACTTCTTCATATGATTCACGTCTTTCAACGTTTCATAAGTGCAACAAATAATAAAATGCAACCAGTACCCCCGGTTCTTGACATTCCTGTATTTTATACTGCATTACATCTGTTAACGTAACTGTGTACGGAACGTTAATATAAAAAGTGTGGTGTGCTACTTGTGCAGATCATGATGCGGATGTTTATTTCCATTACAACCTCTGTTCTGCCTTCTACTAAAACCCTCTGCTGAAGCACATGCAATTACTCAACATGACATAATGCATTCATTCAAGTACCGAGAGCAATGTTCACCGTGTCTATTATACAAAAAACGCCCACTTAAAGTGCACACTACATTTTGTTGCATGCTACATTATTCCTAATCAACAACTTACGAATATCGCATTGTGAATGAAAAACACGAACGCCTCCACATGACGGGTCGCAGATACCGCATTTTTATTCGCATTACAACCTTTGTCTCGTCCTCTCTAAAAAACCCTCCGCTGGAATACACGCGAGCGGCGTTTTCTTGCTGTCGGCAACGCCCGGCTGGGCAGGGAAGGGTGCAGCGGTGGATGGGGTGGTGGGGGAGAGGGTGAGAAGAGGAGGGGAGGGACGGGCAGAGTAAAATGGGAAGAGGCAGGACGAAGTGGGACTAGTAGTGGCATGGTGGGCAGTGGCGGGGAGGCAAAAAGGGAGTGGCAGAGCGGGGATAGGAGCGGGGCAGGGAGTGGACAAGAGAGGAAGAGCGATGGCGGGGAACAGAGGGAAGAGGAGGGCTGGGTGAGGATGAAGGGTGGGGTGAGAAGGAGAGTTAGAAGGAACGTGGTAAGGGCGGGGCGAGATGACCAGGGATGGGGAAGGACAATATGAAATGGTGATTGTTCAAACAGGGAGGGTAGTAGCGGCACTGCCAGGTGTAGGGCTGGGGTTGGCCTGGCGGGGACGATGGCGGAGGGGCTTGGAATGGAGGAGTTTAGTGACACAAGGTAAAGCAGAGTGAGGGACGGAGGGGTGGGAACTGGTGGTGCGACATGGGGCAAGAAAGGGGAGAAACGGGGAGTTGCACAAAAGAGACGTGACATGGACGGGCGGGAAAGAGGGAGGAGTAAGGTGGGGATGACGGGACTTTGAAGGGAGGGAGAGAGCAACCAGGAAATAGTAGGGTGAAGGGTGGGGCATGAAAGGAAAGAAAAATACAGAATGAACGGGAAGGAGCAGGGGCAGACTTGACGTGAAGGGGTGGGAGGTGAGAAAAGGGGCAAGTCTGGGACAGTAGGGTATGGAGGGGAAGTGATATTTAGAAGAAACAGGGATGGACGGGGAAGAGAGAAAGAGCAAGGCGGGACGTGGAGTGGAAGGGAAAATACAAAATGAAAGGGGAATGCAGGGAGGGTGGCAGAAGGGGCGGGGGAGGGACGGAAGGGGGCCAGGCGAGAGGAGAATTGGTGGGGGTGGGAAGAGGGGAAATGAGAGGGGTGGGGAAGGGGTGCTCAGGGCGGCCAGGGCGCTGGTCAGCGTGTTCGCAGCCAGCGATATATCATTGAAGTTTTTACGCCCTTCGCCCGCCAACGGAGCGTCCGCCAGCCTCTCGTGGGACGAGGCCCCGCGGCCGCCAACGCATCCGTTAAACAAACGGCCAAGCACCACGTCAACGCAGTGGGATCGTAAGCGATTGTCTGAACTTGTTTCTTCCCATGGCATTTTCATAGGGTCCAGTTTGTCCTGTACACTGAAAGTATTCACAGGACTCCCGGAGACTTTTCGAGATCATGAAAACTGTGTAGTGATGAAACAGCAATTGTCCAGCCCTAAGGCCGAGGGGCAGTCAGGAGGGGGAAGGTAGCATCACCCGTGATAGTCCGGATAGAGCAGAACGCTGTCTCGTTGTTTTAGAGCAGGGGTCCTCAAACTACGGCCCGCGGGCCACATGCGGCCGGCCGAGGACATTTATACGGCCCGCCGGGTTTTTATGGTTTAAAGAATTTTTTTCTTAATATCCGCACATTTTTATTACGTGTTAGGGTGTCTAGGAATGGCAAAGAAATCGATGGTTTAAAACAACGATGTTATCCACCAGAAACATCGATATTTTGCTTTCGATGTTTTCTTCACATCGATATTTTTTTGCCAAAACATCGGTGTTTTTTTAAAAATTGTTTTTAATAAAGCAATATCGATTATTTGCATTATCCTCTTTACCACGCTGTACATTTCGCCAGCGCAATCTGAGAAAGTTTGGCATCTGCTCGCGTTATGACTGTGTGCTATCGGTGGGCCTGTCATTGCCTGAACTCTGCCTCTCAAGGCCTGTCTTCACGATGGAATATGTCACTGTACCTCGAGTCTTTCTCAGTCATACCGCTAGATATTACATGATCGCGACCGTATCAAACAGTGCTTGCGACCATGCGACATCTAGCGGCAGGACCGAGAAAGACGCGAAATGCCGTGTGATCGGCTGAAGGGGTTTGAGAGGCAGAGTTAGAAAAATCACACTAAATAATCCGACCCTCCGACGACCTGAAGGACAGTGAACTGGCCCCCCGTTTAAAAAGTTTTAGAGACCCCTGTTTTAGAGCATACTGTCATCGTCCATCTGAGACTACCGTGGTATCTATGAAGGCCGACGCTAGTGGGAGGTCAATCCAGCAATGGCACCGTCCAACCCAACTTTTACCACATGTCATTCTCTGTGTTTAAGGCATCCTTAGTGACTTTCATTTTTCTTAATTCATGTAGACAAATCATTCACTTGCGTGCTATCTTCCGTTAAGGCCAGTGGTAACTGATGCAATCAGATGAAAGTATTTTTTTTTTGTTGTAGTCACATTGTGCAAATAGCACATTTGATTATTGTTTCACTTTAAGCACTAATGCCAAATGTTGAACTTTTAGCACGCTCTGTATGCCCTAAAAGTAAACGCTTTTACTAGACGCTGCCTAAAGAAGATTTTGTACCTAATTCTATCCATTCCAAAATGCAACGTGCTTATGTGTATGACGTACATTATATATCTTATCTGTGTAATTAGGAAATGGATTCAATTTGTATGATACTACAAACACTAAATAATTAATAGGGTACAGGAAGTAAACTCTATATAATTTCTATTTTATTGAGGATGTATCTTAGAAAATGGTGCCTCAGTTTATGCGACCCTGACGTCAAGTCAGTGGGGATCCAGTCTCGAGTTTTTTTAGTGCTGCGGTTCTGTGGCTATTTTTACTCGACAGCTGTAAGAAGGATAATGTGTTGAAGTGTCATGTTTGTTCGTCCTCGTTAATCTGCATACTAACAGAATCAACTGTCATGTAACAAAAACTATATTAATCATTAGTTTACTGGAAGCGTAGTCCGTACTATATTTTTGTTAAAATCGGTACATCACAAACATTATTTTTTCTCGAATAATGTAATTATTTACGACTATCTTAAATTGAACATAATGGATTAATGAAAATAGTGTCCTCTGTATTGCATTGCTTCTTTTGTCTAATTTAAGTATACGACATAACATATTTGCTTCCACACGCTCGGAACAACTCCAGCGTTCCGTCGCTGAAACATTTCTCTGACAGCTGTCTATTTTTTAGATGATTCACAGTCTTATTATTATGTCAGAATATGTGACTAAGTTTTAAGTAATTACGCCATTTAATTAGCTGGATCAAAACCTATCCACAATCGAGATGAAAACTTTAGTGACCGGCCGCTCTAATTGGTTGCTCCGTGGATTATTCCGATCAGTGTTACGTAAGAAGGTACATTAATATATTTATTTACGATTATGAGACAATGTTTAATTAATAAGCTCATACGGGAGATCTAAGGAATTGTATAATATTATTAGTGCTCTAGGGGATTTATTACAAAATTACTTTCATGACGGCTTCATTCAGAAGTTGTTTTCGAAGACAAGAAGGACGTTGATTGAAACAAGCTAATAATAATAATATTATCTTAGCAACTAGGGTAGTCATGTAAAATGATCGAAAAAGTAAATAGCAAATAAAACAGGAAATAGCTTTATAATCGTCATAGATGAACGTTTGAATGATACACATTTAATGCATCATATTGAAACTCCGCTTTTGCCCCACTAAAGCGTCGTGAAACAAAAGCGGTACTCGTTTCCATATGAAAGATAGTATGTGTTAATAAGATGTCTGATGATGATTCATAAAACTTTCAATATAATGTCCACATCTAATTTCCTTAATTACTGTTTTATTTAATTAATTTTTGAGTTGAGTCCAAATAATATTAGGATCTAATTATCTTGTTGATATTTTTGTATCAATCTTTTTCTCAATATTTAATTTGAAAGAATTACTCTGTGTTGAAAAATCACCAACCGGAAAACAACCTACCTATTCAGTAATATTTATTTCGTGAACTCACGCTTATTGTCAGTAGAAAAAATGAATATTTCTCATTTGCTAGACCCCTAAAACGGGAAGAACCAAATACAAATGCAAAGAGAACATTCTAGGCCTAGGGTGAAACTTAGTACAAAAATGAAGGTGGTGCGATTTTACATCAATCCAAAGAACATTCGTTCATGTACTTGGTCATAAAAGACTGTAATACAGTTTCTAGCTGTTTTCTAGTAAATTTAATCACACGTACAAAACAGAATGCCATAATTAATGTAAAATTAACATATTGCTTGATAAAACATTCCCATGAAGGAAATAAAATAAAGATGTATTTCAGTAATTCATAACTTTATTGATGTCTTTACTTCTGTTTAAAAAATACCTGAAACATGTTTCTCTCAAAAGAATATGTCTTCATAAGTAATGCTTTGATTCTTAATAACATATTTGCTTCCATTAATATGTTGAATTCCATGAATTATTTGGAGTTTAAAAATATATTATTGTGTGTCTTGAAAATTTTCAGATTTGAAGTTACGTTAGTTTCACACTAAGTCCTCGACACGTGTTTAAACGGAAGTTGCGACGAGCTTCCGGTGATGTAAGCAGAATGGGGGAGGGTGGGCGGTCGCTTCCTCAAAGCGAAGTTACCTCATTTCGCTAGACACGTTCACGACGGATAGATAACGTGATGACGTAGCATCCTCTGTTATGTGCTTCCCGTACTTTAGAATGAGCTTAGAGACGTGTTTCTTTCCATACTTACTCTGTATGCTTGGGTTTTCTATATACACAGAATGTGTACTGTTGTTAAATCAATAGCATCTTGCTATCGACACCAAAACAGCAGATACGGCATCGATATAAACCGAAAGGTTGCTCAGGGTATAAACTGATGTCACTCCAGTGCCTCTGCCCGGGAAGTCCTAGGGTTCGAGTACCGACGATGGCAGCATTTTCGACACTACCTAGTCAGCTAGGTCGAATTCAGCCGCTGTCTGCAGCAGAATTCTAGCGGCCGGCTGCTCTGATCGGTAGTTCTCCGTAGTTTCGCCGATCCTCAGGCGAATATCGGAGGATTAACCTAACAAAAGGTCACGGACCAGGCGCTATGTTTCCTTCCTCTTCCTTGTTCTATCCTCTCCCCTTAATTACACTTACACTCACATGTATTACCTACATGTTGGGAGATCAGTCGGGAGCTTAGAGCTTGTCCCGTCTGAGGCGGTGCCACGCTGGTGTGAGATACCTGGTTGGGAATATCCTCGCAAGCCAGTGGAGCACGATCACCCCCTCCTCCCGAGGAATAAGTGCACGAGACCAACGGGGTAATGACCTTAGTAGTTGACGCGCCCGGAATCACTGATCAATCAATGAATGCGTAGATGTAAATATATTACTTGAATATTTGCATTGCAAATTGTCAGCATTTCATCTCCTACCAATTCTATACCCAAAAAAATCAATTTTACATCATTTTTCACACATGATTAAGAAGGAATTATTACTAAATTACTTCATGATAGTTCTATAAATATTATTAATTACAAATATAAAATAACGCTCTTAATTCAAAATTCGAGGCATGACAGTATTGCAACTTATGAACTAAACGTTGAAATAAGTTAAATATTCAAACTCATTTGATTATTTAATCTGTTATTACTATTATTATTATTATAATTATTATTGTTGTTGTTATTATTATTATTATTAGCTAACTATACATCTCCTTAAGGATAAGGGCCTCCTGCTTTTGCAGGGAATTATTACATATAAACATATATCATACAAATATTAATCATAAAAAGGAAAAAAACGTAAATCATATTCACATATAAAGTTTCAAAAGTAAAAGAGAGAGAGGTTATAAAAATTTAAAGTATTTCAGTACTTAAAGAAAAATGACCGCTGATGACCGCTGCTTTTACAAGTATTACGATACACAACTTTCACTTTCTCACCACATTATTGATAGTGCAACCCACTTCTTTTTGTTTTAATGTCTTAGGTGATTAGATTTCCAAGATTAAGTTCACATTGACTCTCAATTTTTAAGAAAATCACATTAACCAAGAAAGCACCACGAGTTTTTACACTAAGAGTTTGTTTTGATCCACAAAGAAGATTTGGGGTCTCCCCTAAAACCAATTATTTTAACCACTACACTGTAACAGACATACAATTATGTTTTACAATTGTTCAATTTTTTCACTCCTCGGTGCAATCCTGTAATGATATTAAATAGACTGCAGTTCTATCTCCTTCCATGTTTTTCTCTCTTGTGCTTTTTGGGTCCAATTTTTGCCTGTTATTTTCCTTAGTTTGTCGGTCCATCTTGGCATTGTCTCCCGGGACTTCTCCATCTAGTTCTGGAGTCCCAAGATCTTGTATACATCCAATTTTGTTGTTTTTGTCTTATTACATGGTTATTAGTGTACACAGGTGTGTATTAGCATGTATAGTTGAGAGCCAAAGTTCAAGAATCAATTGCAAAGTTAAAGTTGTGTATTAATTTCCCAAAGTCTCTGCTTGAAAAGTAGACATTGATCACCTTTCCTCTTCTTCTTTGGCCCTGTTCTTCTATACACGGAAGTTAGGTGACTCATCTAGATGGCTCCACAGTATTACCTTCATGATGAGTTTTCTTGGGAGGATATAATCGAGATAGTTCCACGTTGCTTTCCCTGATGGTACTGAATGAAATGATAGTGGTAAGATGAGAGGTGAAAGGACTAGGATGAGGGTCGGGTGGGGTGGTGGGAAGTGGTCGTGGCCTTTTTGAACCATCTCAGCATTTGCCTTATGACCGAGGGAACCCATGAAAAACCCCGGTCGGGATGGCCGGCCCGGGGATGGAACCGGACTTCCCGAATGCGAAGTCAGCGCGTCGCGCGCTGAGACACTTCGCTCCGTTGATCTCATTTACGGAAATAAAGTGTTTTCTTGCGTAGGACTACGGAGCCCATTTCAAAATTTTCAGGGAGGCCACGACTATTAGTATGAAAGATATATTGGTACGTCTAAAATATATTTCGAACAATTGGTTGTGTATTTAAATCCCGCCCGCTATTACGGTTCTTCTCAGACGGACAACCATCTCAGTGATTCATTTGAAATGCATCCACAAGTGTTCTTAGCTTCAGATAACGTGTGCGCTCTGCTGTCAGGGTTGAGAAACAGAGCTTGTTTTATTCATATGTTGCTCGCCTCAAGAAGGATGACGAAGAAATTCATCTCACCGGATGTGTGTCGTTGACTAATGTATGTGGACTGTGGTCTATTCATAGTATCGTACTTGGCCCTGAGTTTCAGCATAGGACTTCACAGTGCCACTTTTCATGTTGGATCTTCCCAGAAATGTTGCTAGCGGAGTTGCGCGTAGTGCTCACAAATTGCCTCGCAACCTGTTTACACATTCTGAAAGTGTTAAATGACTTTTAAATGTCGTTCTCGTTCTAGAAAAACATAGAGAGAATGCTTACCTATCACACACCTGCAAGAAATATTAAATCACGAAATCGCAATGGCAAAGTAGATAATCTTCTTATAAAACCTGGATTCAATCATGTTATAATTTTTTAATGTATTATTTCAAGTTCAGTACTACAATGCATTACAAGTTTTAGATGTAACTTTACTGAAAAAGACGTTAGACCAATAATATTCAGAAGATTTCTTTTATTATAGGCAAATCTATTGTAAAAATACATTTTCAAAATACTTGGCACACTAAAATGTCATTATTGTATCGAAAATTATTTTTCTTTCATGCGACGACGTTGCGATAACAAAAGGCCGTTAACATCTTTGTAATTAATAGATGTGCAACGCTACGTAAAAATACATTGTTTTATTCATGAAAGAAATGATAAGAAGAAGAAAGGTAGAAGAAGAAAAAGAATAAGAGAAAGAAGAAGATCGTTAATTATGTAATTTCTTCAGAATTCAAATATTCGCCCTGCTCGCGAACGCGAATTTTGGCACCTTTATGCATTACATTGACAAGACAAATGAATACTGTTGTAATTTAGAGGATTTTATAGCAATGTAGAATAGATAAAATTATCTATGCAGTCTAGGAATCAAATCTGCCACTCGTCGAGCTCTAGAACAAAACTTTGACACTGAGGGTACGATAGTCCATTTGCTGTTCTATCACTCTTCTTACAACAACACATTTTGTATTAAAGAAACTTGAAAGCAACATTATATATACAAAAATTATTGTCAATTCAGTTTCAAGGGCAGAAATCACGGAATAGTAATCTCTAGACCAGAGGTTCCCAAACTTTTATTACCACGCCCCCATCTGTCAAGAAGAAAACTTTCCACGCCTCCCTGCAGATTTTTATTTGGTAATGAATAAAACAAATGTTATATTGAATAAAAAAACATTTAATGTTTTACTCTTTTTAATATGACAAATTAACTATAGTGTTTTGACCTCTTGTAGAAATGTTTGCTTTTCCTCGTTTTATAGGTCAGGTCAAGAAAATACAATACGATTTATGCCTAGATCGGATCGGCATTATGCCTATCGGATCAGACAATCGGATTTATGCCTATCGGATTTGTGTCTAGATAATATTACAATATGCAATTTAAATTAAACAAGTAAGTGACAAGAAAAATCAGTGAGTAGAATGACCTTACATTTTTTTGCCAGATTCCCTATGCTTGGATGAGTGTCAAAGTGCACAACGTAAATCATTAGCATTGTAAAGTTTGCCCCGCTACTTTCTTTTAATTGTAACAAATGCTGAAAACCGCAAAAAAGGTCAAAGTTAGATACAATCGCAGCGCTTGCCGTGATACACTGGGGCACCCTTTTAACAACCCCAAACGATGATTTGACCATTTCATCAAAATCATACTTGGCAGCAAAATCAATTTTTAGTTTTAAAACTTGTTCTTGAAGTGCTTCAGGCACAGAGTCTATGTCGACATTGAAAGGATCCGTTCTTCATCTGTAAATATTGTCCGTTGAATTCTTCCCTGAGTTGCTCCAAATGATTTGATATTTAGTTTCTTTATATATGCTCCTTTAAAAATCCCGTTAAAGAGTATTTCTTCAGAGGCTGAAATTAGTTTGGTAAAACATGAATAACTGCAGGGATGGGAAGAGATCATACGCCTCCAGCTTCTCAATATATGTCTTGATGGAGCATGATACCGAAAACTCGATTGAACGTCAACCTGGCAAAACGTCTATCTGTCCGTCTGTGGTCAACGCTAGTTCTTTTTTAATTCCATCGTTTTGTTTTTCGTTTTTCAGACTGGTAATTACCACATTTCGGAGCTCAAGTAACCTTGCCAACACATTTCCTTTAGAGAGCCAGCGTACTTTCTTTGAAATAACTGTGTTTTGATATATGTTCCTAAATATTCGCCAAGAGTTCTAAAAAGTTGAGTACTTAAAGCGCTGGTTTTGATGTAATTAATCACTTGAATACATAATTTTAAGACATCATGGAGTTTGCGTGAAAGCGTGTATGAAATAATGAATCGCAGTCACAGCAGTACTTTTCTCTATTACCAATTACACAAAGCCTGAGCGAGCACCAAGTATTGAAGAAGCGCCATCTCTGATTACACCAATATTTTTTCCCATGAATATTCATATTTTTCATAAAAAACGTACAAAACAGCCTTTTTAGTTGTTGTCAACTCTATAGAAAATGGATCCTCGTCTTTTACTCTTTCATTTTCAGTACATAGAACATTAACTATTAACTGAGAACAGTGTGCAATTTTGTAATGTCGTCCAGCTGTTTTGCAAAAAAAAAAAAAAACGGTGATAGTTGTAGTCCATCAACTACTTGATTCTCTAAGTTCATATGATAATTTTCTTCTACCATCTGTTCCAAAAACATCAGCTGCCTTCAATAGGCATGGTTTAACAAGCGTGTCTCCAATAATACGAGTACACACGACTTTCCTTTTGCATAGCAATAAGAAGTGATAGCTTTAAAAGTGACCGACGACTAAGCCCAGGGACCGAGCGCGATATTTCCTTCCTGTTCCTTGCACTATCCTCACCCGTTACTTTCACATGCACACACACACACACACACATACACATATTCTCTACACTATCACACCAGTCAGGAGATAAGTGGCCGCTGGTGGGAGATACCTGATGGGAGAAATCCCGCCAACTGACATGCAAGTTGGCGCCAGATCTCGCGTTTCGCTAGGGATAAACACCACCATTCCGAATATAACGTGCTCTACACTTGCGCCACTAATGTTTATAGGAGTTTACGCGCACGAACACACAAAATAATCAAGCAATCAAACAAGCAAGGCTGAAATTTCTCATGTATGAAACTGCATTTTCTTCCAACATTAAGACAGAATAGAAACTCTATGCTATAAATATTCATTGTTTTGTACATTTACTGTTTTTTATATTCAGTGTTAAATTAACAATCAGTTATCAAGAAGTCCCACCTTGGAAGACCCTCGAAAAATTATGTAAAAGTTCATTGTAAATATTGTTAAAAACCTTTGTAAGGCAACAACTGCCGATCAAGGAGAATTTATAATAAAAAAAATGAAACTGCATATCTCACTACGAGGTACGGTTCTGCCCCGCGCCCCCCTTGAGCCCCTCTCCCCCCGGAGGGAGTGCACCGTCGCGTTCCCCCGCGGGGGGCCAAAGGGGGCGAGGGGCGCGTCTGAAGGACCCCCGCCGGGAGTCGACCTCTGGCCTCCCGCTGCCTCCAATTGACCCAATTAGGTTGGCCATTCGCGACCCTCCCCCCCCGGTCATGCCCCGCCCGGCCCCTCACGCACATCAGTTGGCAACCCTGCCGGAAGGGGCCAATGCCGACCTCCGGAATAGGTCGCGCTCACAGGCCTTGGGTACGAATGTAGACGCAGCATCCAGTTTTTTACATCCTCGTATACTGGTATTTATGGAGTATACTATTCGTATAAAGAAATTACAGTAATTTTAAAAAGTATGAAAAGTTTAGGGACACAACAACATTTTTGTTTTTGTACTGACGACCTTGATCTTACCAATATGTTCTGCATTTCATAAAATTCACCGTTAAATGTCTTCTCGTGAAAATTCTAACAAAATAGATATAATATTTTCTAGAAATGTTTTTGTTGTAATTAAAGGTACCTTGACTAGGGATCTGTTTTGGACCCGAAACAACCATTTTTCATAAAACGTCCTATAAGTTTAATTTTCGTTAAACACATTATTTTGTGCTATATCATATGGAATAGAATAGTACATTATGAAACGATGATGTAATGATGGGTATTAATACATGAGTGTGATATTACGATACGAGCGAGTATCGTAAACTTCACCCGAGTGTATTAATACCCATTACATCGAGTTTCATACGATACTTTTTCTACGACTTTTATAAGTTGAACTTTTACAATGAATAGTTTCGTGGCAGTTTATTCAGCCAAGGCGACCTAGCGGATAGCTACCTCAATCTACCCTCGCATGCTGCCGCAGGTGGCTGTGGTTACCTGTTCGCCTGCTAGGGAATACTGCGTTGGTCAAATAGGATCAAAGTGAAATCACGATCCACTTTATTTTAAATAATATACCAAGAAAAATACTAATAATAAAAGAAATTCAAACTATTAAGCATAATATAATATCTAATACAATTTTAATGTACACAATCTAACGATACATTTGCTAAAATGATTCTCAATGATTAATTAAGTGTCAGTACTTGGTTTGTAAAATTCTCAGTGATTGGTCAAGAACCTGTTTCATAATGAAAACTGTATCGAAATGTGTATTATTATGCAACTGGTTGCAGCCATCAAATGACAACATTAGACAATGGGAGTAGAAAAAAATATTTTAACATCTTTAATAACCACAATAAACAAAAACGTTTGTTAAGGTTGAGAAGCGCGTCATAAAAATTGGTATCTTAGATATTTCCACCTGTGAAACAAGGATCGAGTGGTCAGCGCGTAGACTCCACTCCAAGGGCAGCGGCCTCTCCCAGGGCCTTGCGAGCTCTCGGGCGGCAGCAGAAGGACGTCAAGGCCAGGCTTGCACGAGGGCCCCAGCAACGCGCCCCACCGCCTTCTATACTGCGATTTTTGTAGGAAGAGCTCTCAAGGCCACTCAAATCCCATCTCCGCGATGGAATATGTCACGGCATTTCGTGTCATTCACAGTCGTTCCGCTAGATTTCGCACGATCGCGACCGTATGAAGCAGTGCTTGCGATCATGCGACTTCTACCGGCAAGACCGAGAAAAGACGCCAAATGCCGTGACATATTCCATCGCGAAGATGGGATTTGAGTGGCCTTGAGAGCTCTTCCTACAAAAATCGCAGTATAGCGAAAGACTTTCACTTTTGGGGCAAGTGACTGCTGCCCGAGCCCTCGGTGGGAGGAAAGCCCTGCGGTTCTTAAGACGGAAATGTGTTGAATTATGTTGAACTAAAACTTGAAATAATGGCTATAGTTTCTGGAGAGGGGAGGTTTTGTGTGTATACTATAATTTCAGGATAAATTGCTCGACAACTTCCATACATTTCACGATCAATCTTTGCTGTTGCAACTGATTTTGAAAATATTTGTAATATAAATTACAAGAACATAAAATTTAACAATTTCTCATTGTAATAATAATATACACTTCATAAATTTAGTTCAGAAATATCTTATTGTAATACACTTGATCATATTTTTTAAATGTTTATTTTACTTTTTGCTATTACTTTTTCTCCGATAACATCTTCTGACATGTGAGGCACGTTGTTGCTCCATTTCTCTCCGTGAATAAAAGTTCGTGCTCGCACTTAGCCTTGAACTGACGATTCAGGTCAGTAAAATGAAGAGACAGTTCGGCCGTCGGGGATTATTCCTTATCCTGGTTCTCGTGGGCCGCGGGCTTCCCGGCGGCATGATTTGAATTTGCACTAGAGTTGTGCATGGGACTTATTTTAGAGCTCCCTGATTGGACATTGAGTAGGCGCACGTAACGCAAGCGACACATCTCTCTGAAACACATACACTTTGAACAGACAGACAGACAGCTTGTGCATTCCAAAAGAGTAGTGGCAGGGCGCTTGTGAGAATATTAGTGAGATTTATGAAAGAACAATTAGAGGCACTTAAAAGTTATTAAACGTATAATTTATGTAATCCGAATTTAATGGTAATCCTTAATTGAAAAAAATTGGGGTAGTTTATTAGAGCAAAAAAATTACATACTTATTAAAGGGTTTCTCATACTTTTTTAAGGAATTTAGGATACGTAATTGATATTTGAAGGAAGAAAAATAATTTTAGAATATTTTGTGGGAAACAAATTTAGACAGATATTAGCAAAAGCAATTACTTTTATTCTTTTCTTTTGTCTTTTGACTTCCATGTTTACAAAACGGGTTGCACATTATCTCTGATTTACTTCACACCTCACAGCTGAAAATTTAGCCCCAAACTCTTTTTTACATTAACCAATTTTCATAATCTTCATTCTTACAAGCGCCCTACCACTACTCTTTTCGAATGCACAAGCTGTCGGTCTGTGTGTCTCT